>OY796658.1:65649027-66849027 GCA_963680705.1 Rhagium mordax
GCTTGTTTCCAAGATTCAGACTCATTACTATTCATCGCCTCCTCAAAACTACTTGGACTATCAGCACTACAATAATTTACATACATACAATTATCATAAACATACCGATCATCTAATTTCCTAGACAATTTTCTTTCTCTCTTTGATCTTCTTAACTCTTGAGTCGTTTCTTGTTGTTCTTTCAATACGCCTTCATCAATCTTTTCTGATTCTCTTTCATCGTTTAACCCACATTCGCCTTTTACACTTCCATCTTGTGTTTCAGAATCATTTGAGCATTCAATTTCAGAGTTATTTTCATCTTTGTTTCTATCTAAACCAATACATTCAACATCTTCCTCTACAATGTCAACATGCCTGGCTACAATTATTCTATTATTTACCAACACTCTATAACCTACTTCATTATAACCTAGCAAAATTCCTAATCAGCTTTTCTATCCCATTTAGATTTTCTCAATTGTTCTGGTGTACGTACGAAGACTGTACTTCCATACAAACGTAAATATTTAATAGGTTTCATTCCAATTAATATTTCATAAGGTGTTTTTTTGTCTTTAGTATTTGCTAATGTTCTATTTTTAAGATATGCGGCTGCACATACTACCTCTGGCGAAAACCTTCGATGTACTTTTTCTTCAGCTAACAAACATCTAGACATGTCCATAATTGATCTATTATATCTTTCAGCTGCACCGTTCAACTCATGTACATAAGTGGACATGCATTTATAGAAATTCCTTTCTCTCTAGTGAAACGATAAATATTTGCATTTAAATACTCTCTTCCATTATCACATCTCAATTTCTTAATAGTTTTACCAGTCAGATTTTCAATTTCATTTACATACTCTACAAAACATCATAAACTTGATCTTTTGATTTAATAGTATAAACTAAGTAGGAAAATATTTTTCACCATTTATTCCAATAGTCGCATGAGGCCCGTTCAGATCCGTATGAATTATTTCTAAAATCTCTTTAGCTTTACTTCTATTATTTTCAAAAGGTACATTATGCATTTTATTTTCAATACATATTTTGCACTTCATATATTCAGATTCTAATTCCTCAGGTATTCCATCTAACAATTGATTTTTACACAAAGTATTTAAATAATTAAAATTAACATGACCTAATATGCGATGCCATTTTTCCTTTAATGTCAAGCTACTTTTACTACTTGTACTTGTAATATTTACATTAGCTTCTTCGTTTTCAATTTCACTAGTCATTTTATACAATCTACCTTCTTTCCAAGCAATTGCAATCAATTTATTATCTCTGTCATAAATTTTTGAAGTATTTTTTATAGAAACAATCTTATTTTTATCTGTGACTTTAGCATAACTAATCAAATTCCTATCCATTTCTTTGACATAAAAAACATTTGACATTTTAATCTGAATTTTTTTGTTATACACTGAAAAATAACTGATTACGTGCCCTACTTTAGTAGCTTTCAAAATTTTACCATCACCAATTTTTACATTTACTGGCTGTTTTAACATTATATTATCGCTAAAATATTTGTCATCATTTATTATGTGGTCCGTACATCCACTGTCTAACAACCACTCAATTTCTGTTTTATCATTACCTAATACGTCATTATATTCATATTTTGAACTGGAACTTCTGTATGAAAGCTGCTTTGTTGATAACCTCGGCCACTTTGATACCACCGACCACCTCTCGAGCTATGCTGTTTGCCTCGTCCACGTTGCCAATTTCCTCGATTGTTTTGGTACTGTGCACCTCCATGCTTCCATGAACCTTTGCCTGCTCCGACCTGACGACAGTCTCTTTTTAAATGTCCTGGCTTTCCACAACCATAGCAAGTCATCTGTTCCTGCTTCCTCGTATTCCTCGATTTATTTTCCATCACAAAAGCATTTGTTTTTAAGTCTGTATTTACATATTCTTTATTGTCTCTTAAGTTCATCATTTTTATTTTACTTTTTACATATTCCACCGTTTGATCTTCTTTCAACACATCAACCAAATCTCCAACGTAACTTAACGATTCTGGCAATGTTCTCAATATATAGTTCATTTTTTCTTTTTCTGTTACCTTTGCTCCTGCATTTTTTAATTCATTCACTGCTTTTTCGAAGTCACTGAAAAATACTGTCGTATCACTATAGTCTTTCAATCTCAATTTTTCCAATTTCTTTCTGCACATTATTTGTAATGCTGTTGATTCTTTTGAATACATTTCGTCAAATTTTTTTATAATATCATATGCTGTTTCTCTGTCACTCACAAATTCTAATTGTTTATTTGTAATAGCACTATATATGTAATTTATAGATTTCAAATCTTTTTCATCCCAGTCTTCTCCATCTTCCTCTTGTTTTACTCTTAAAACCGTCACTTCACACTTTTTCATTATTAGATACATTAGCATTCGTTTCTTCCAACTTATATAATCTTGACCATCAAACACCGGTATTGTAACGTCCGCCATTTTCATTTCTTCTTTTTTCTTTTTCTTAGATTTCTTTTTTTCTTTTTCTTAGATTTCTTTTTTTCTTAACCACGCTCTGCTACCATATTAAAATAAACGTCTAGCTAGGATGAATCTGTTCTTTCTTCTACAGGGTGTTTCATTAATAATTGTACATACGCTAACTGAACAATCCTTGGCCCAAAATAAGAAGATGTAACCCAAAACACTTAGATAAAATGTTCCTCCTTACTGAGATACAGGGTGTTTTATTTCAAATTTTAAAAATTATTTTTGCCCATTATTTTGTTAATGTTTAATATTTCTTTTTCATATTTGGCAGAAAGTTTAGGTATTTTAGGAAACATCAAACCATGGTAAAAGACAGATTTTCCCTATTATCAGAGGCGCACGGCAGAGGTAGAGGAGTAGTTTAACCCCTCTAAATTCTACGCCACTGGTGGAATCGTCTTTTCAGTATGATTTTTTAATTTTAAAACGTTTTTTACGGAAATAATGTACTCTTACTTCATAACGATAAAGTCATTATTTATCGAGATAATTGAAGTTAAAGATAAGGCTGCACAATATTCTAATTTTAATGTTTACTTTATTTTTCATATTCATTCATAAAATTGCATTGGTTACGTGAAATAAGTTTCACAGTTAAATTTCTTTAACATATTTAATGAATTCAACTACATTCTTGATAATGTGTAATACAATAATTGAACACCCTGTATCTCAGTAAGGAAGAACATTTTATCTAAGTGTTTTGGGTTACATCTTATTTTGGGCCAAGGATTGTTCAGTTAGCGTATGTACAATTATTAATGAAACACCCTGTATAATCTTTTATTCTTTACAAGAAATAATTACACATATTTTATTATCATTAATTATATTGACAACCTCATAATTAATACATAAATTGTTTCTCTATTTACATTTTCATGGATGATGCTATTGTGGGCGAGTTGCTTTATTCACCGGTTGATCCACCAGATGTGTTTTATCTCGTTCTAACCTCGGAGATAGAACGAGATAAAACACATCTGATGGATCCACCGGTGAATAAAGCAACTCGCCAATTATATAAATGTATTATATTCTAACAACAACAAATAACTACTGTGATTATGGTTGTGTATAAAATATCAAATATTAAGCGGTGCAAAATAGAGTAATGATTCTGTTTTTTTTTTTTTTAATTTAACCAATTTAAGTATGTTGTATGAAATTACATATTAGATAAGCAATAATTATTATAGAAGTAAAGTTGTCAGAGCTTCGTTCTGTCGCGATGACACATCCCTTCTACTCGAAAAATTCTTGTAGGGTTTGACAGCTTTGTAGTTGAATAAATTCAACTACACACACATGGGTGGCCAGCGACAGAAGAGTGGGAGAAAGGGGAATGTGTCGTTGGCGACGGAACGGAGCTCTGAGAACTAGACTTAACCATTGAGTAAAAAATAATAAAGAGTTGCAACTGTCAAGGTTTCGAGATTTTAGTATTGTATTTCTTTGCCAATAACTTCATGATTGTCATCAATTTTTAGTGCTACGGGAAGGTATTTGTAATGTGGCTGTATAGCCCTTAAAATTGAAGACAATCATGAAGCTATTGGTGAAAAAATACAACACTAAAATCTCGAAACCTTGACAGTTGCGTCTCTTTATTATTTTTACTCAATGACTTAACTCAACAGTGTTATGTTTTAAACAGGTGTAAAAATTAAATGATCCCAAAAACAGAATCTCTAGGGCAACATTGTAAGTAGTCATTTGCTGGTTACTACATACTGTACATATTTAAATAATATTTTGGATTTTTGAATTATTTTATTTGGGAAGTAATCTATTTTCTATATTCAAATATACGTGGTCTTTTTTTAGGTACATTATTAATTTAGCACAGGCAAACATTGTTTTTCAGAATAATGAGAGCCGAGTGAAATGACATTTAATAAAGTCACTCTTCTATCATTTAATATAAAATTAAACATTACCTTCTTATATATGGATATTCTATAGATCAGCGTTTCCCAAACTATGGTCCACAGCCAGATACCTGTCCGCCAGAAAAAAAATACCTGTCCTCGGAAAATATTAGATTGAACATGTTCATAGAGCGTTCGTCATGAAAGATTGTGAAAACTAATTCCACTAACAAAGCGAGTAGAAAGTGCTATTTCCGGCCGGGACCATAATTTTCAGTTATGTTTATCAGACTGCATAAACTGGTCCAAACAAAAAAATTATAATAATTGGTCAAAATCATACCAACAATATGTGATAGAAAAACCAAATAGTCAATACACACAAGTTGAGGAACAAATTCCCAGATCACCATGGTTCAAGGGCATTAATGCCCCGAGAAAGTTAATCACAACAATTTGCAGATTACGATTCGGCCATGCTTGTTTTCCAAAACATTTGAATAGAATCGGGGTATTTAAGTCAGATTCCTGCAGTACATGCGGTACGTTAGGCGATCTGGATCACATATTTTTTAATTGTCAGAATCATGCAAGAGCTACAGAAGATCTATTAAAAAACCTAATCGAGTTTAAAGCTGCTCTCCCTACTAATGTAATACACTTACTAGCTCTTAAAAATATTGACATATATCGCGTACTAGTGAATTTTTTAAATACAGTAAATCTACTATTATAAACAATTCTGTTCATAATTAAGTTAGTGTCGTAATCCTTATTCGTTTTTTTCCCTTTGTAATATATCCCCCTTACCGTGGCCCCCCATTGTGATGTTAGATATGAAAAAATCCCTGATAGGCCCCTGGGAGAGAAGAGTGTGTCCTTGTCGATATTCCTTCGTTTCTGAATTGGATTGGATTATTCTTTGTGTTAGGTTGTTAGGTTCGGTAATTGAAAATATTTAAAAAAAAAATTGTAATTGGCTAATGGACAAAGCTCCAATGCCATAAAAAAAAAAAAAAAAAACAAAGCGAGTGATGGCATAAAGCCGAACTGTCCAAACCGAAGCCCAGGATTTTTTTTGCTAAAGGTTACTTATTTTGTTATATGTATTAGGGTGGACCGCACAAAAATATTACAGAAAATACTGGTCTCCGGTCGGAAAAAGTTTGAGAAACGCCGCTATATAGATCAAAATCTATAAATATATAATTTAAAACAAAATAAATGACATTTTTTCCCCTAAAATTATATAACTATTTGAACATTTAAATGTTTAGGACATCAATACATAAAGTGGTAATGTTTAATTTTGTATTAAATAATAAAATAATGGAAAGAATTTGCGTGAAGCATAAAACCACTGGTCCTACAGACTCTGGATTTTACCATGTAATTCAGTTATAAGCAGATTCACAATGCTCAGATTAAGATGTCACACATCATGTGTTTTTGCGTAAAATGTCCCTACATAATATACCTTAAATAGAACAGTCACTAAAAATTAAGTTTTTATTAATGTGTTTTCTGGTTAAATTAAATTTTTTATTTTTTTATTAATTCTTAATAAAAATATATTATACAGTGTGATGCCTATGTATCGAAATACATGTTACCAAGTCATACAGTCACTTGGTAACATGTGGTTCAAAAGTTAAATAGTTATAAAAAATAATTTTTAATATTTCAGCAGATTCTACGAATAATGATTTGGTATTATTTATACAGGCTGTCTCCTAAAAAATGCCGCAAGCCATAACTCCGTTATTTAAAATCTGATCAAGAATGGAGTGATCATTCTTTACAAAATATAATTAGTTTATTCATTGAGTAAAGAAATAATATAAAGAGGTGCAACTGTCAAGGTTTCGCGATTTTTATATTGTATTTTTTTACTAATCCATAGCCCTAAATATTGTCGATAATTCTGTAGTTATTGACAAACCTTGACAGTTGCACCTCTTTATTATTATTTACTCAATGGTTTAATCTAATAATCTACCATTTACATGTCAACTGCACTTGGTTTGTCTCGTGCACAACATATTAATGTATCAGTGTCTATTTTAATGTTTGTACTTATGTAAATTAGGTTTTTTTAATCTTATTAGTTTTTAATTATTATTTTTATTTTTATTAATTATTAATACTTACCTATTTATATTATGATTTTTAGTTGGTTTTTCTACAATGTGATAGATATATAGAATTTCATGCATCATATGGTAGATATTATAGACTAAGAATACCGAAATTTGGAAGAGACATGAAGTATCATTTCCCTAGTTGCGATTTGTTTATTGTTGGTGCGTCTTCTGATATTTATAGGTTAAATTTAGAAAGGGGACAATTTATGACTCCTTTTACTAGTAGTGCATCTTCAATAAATAGATGTGCTATAAATCCCATGCATCATTTGTTTGTTTGTGGAACCCAAGAAGGGAGAGTAGAAGCGTGGGATCCTAGAAGCAAAACTCTTGTGGGTAGTTTAGATTGTGCCTTCGATTGTGTTAATGAAAATAAAGAGTAAGTTTGAATTGTAAAAATATATTTTTGATTACGTTTGACCTAACACAATATTTCTCCATATATTAGATTGGAAAATTTTCCATCAATATCAGCTTTAAAATTTGATGGTGGGTTACAACTTGGAGTAGGGACCGCTACTGGGCAAATATTATTGTACGATATAAGATCTAATAAACCCTTTTATATTAAAGATCATATGTATGGATTGCCCATTAAGGATGTAGATTTTCACTATCAGCAGGATTTGGTGTTTTCTTTGGATAGTTCTATATTAAAGATTTGGGACAAGAATAATGTATGTACCTACATTTTAAATCTTATATAAGCCTTGGGTTTAAACATCCACGAAATTGATTTTATAACCATTAGTTTTTTTTTCACTTTAAATGTGCCATCACACATTTTAATTTTAATGTTTTTGTTATTTTCTTTAAATTTGATTTCATTTAGATAACATTTTTGTATATCATTTTTATTAATTTATATAATTTTCCTGTGAATTGTTGAATGTTTTAAACAAAAAGAGCTTAGTTAAACTGTATATTTTACATTTATCACTGTTCTAAAAAACTTGACATATTTTAGGGCAAATTATACACATCTATAGAGGCTTCAACAGAATTTAATAGTCTTTGTACTGTACCAAATTCTGGTCTATTTTTCCTGGCCAACGAAAATACTAAAATGCAAACATATTACATACCTACTCTTGGTCCGGCACCCAGATGGGCCAGCTTTTTGGACTCTCTTACAGAAGAACTTGAGGAAAACAATTCTGAAAATGTTTATGATGATTATAAATTCATAACTAAATCTGAATTGGAGAGTCTGGGTCTAGAACATCTTATAGGAACTAAATTATTGAGAGCATACATGCATGGGTATATTGTTATATTTATCTTATTTATTTAATATTTATTCAAAAATTAATTACTAACATGTTTTATTTTATACGTACTTTTCTGAAATAGTATACAGGGTGTTAGAGGTTTGAGTACAGTCATTTTAATAGATGATATAAGTAAAAATAAACAAAAAAACTTTATATAACATAAGTCCTAAACCCAGCCATTTTCGAAAAAAAAATCAAAATCTTCAATTTGAAGTGCAAAATTCGTGATATTAGTGATAATTGCCGAACCTCAATATAATTTTGTTCATAATATCTCATAAAATACAATTTTTATTATTAAAATTATTTTTTTCGTTATTAATGAAACTCAATAAAATTAACACCACGTAATATGGCAACTGCGCAATGGAATAAAACTACTCGGCTGCTTCCTTCAGTTATCTTTCGCTCTTGAAATTGTCAGGTGTGTTTTAACGTCGGCATTTCATTAGTTTTTCTTTGTTGTGTAAAATGTTTAGTGTACGTGAATATCATGGATATGATGTCAATTTATGGAAAAGCTCGCTGTAATTCTGAGGAATCACGGCATATTTATGGCACTCGTTTCAAAAATAGAATTGCAAAATTACTTAGGTACCTAAAATAAAACTTCATAATAATTATTTACATGGAATATGACCAATTATTGTATCCTAAATTGTAGTCATCGAGGTAGGAAATTATCGCTAACAGGACAAAAATAAAAAAACACATGGTATGTTAAGATGGCATCTTAACATACCTTGTGTGTTTTTTTATTTTTGTTCTGTTACCTATAATTTTCTACCACAACAAATAATTATTTACCTTTGACAAACAATTTTGGCACATGCTGAATCAGCTGGGCCTAGTACAGATTAGGGTCAGATGCATTGTAACTCGCACCGTTACCGAATTGTGATGAAATTCCCTGATTTTACAATTCATTCTAATTTGAAAACGGTTTAACTTACACACATCTGATATAACACTTTTTTGTTTTCTTGTGCTTAATCTACGTCTTGTTAAAGAATCGGTACTCAAACCTCTAACACCCTGTATTAAATATTAAGAATGGCAAGGACATTACCAACTGAAGATATTATCATAGACTGGTACTCTTACTGTTCACAATGCTTATGGCATTTTTCTAGACTGGAATAAAAATTTGAAATCGACTTAAATACTTATTTTTACAAATTAATGTTGATGTCAAAAAATAAAGTTTGTTTTTGATTGGTATATCAATGAACAGAAATAATAAATTTGCATTGTAAATATTTACAATCATTTTTAGTTATTTTATGGATGTGCGTCTTTATAAAAAAGCCAAGTCTGTGGCAGATCCGTTTGAATTTGAGGTATACCGTAAAAAGAAAATAAGAGAGACAATTGAAAAAGACAGAACAAACAGGGTACAAATTAATAAACTACCAAAAGTTAACAAAGATTTAGCACTTAAACTTATGGATGATCAGACAAATAAGAAAAAGAAAGAAGGAGCAGCATCACTTCTTAATGATAACAGGTTCAAGGCATTGTTTGAGAATCCAGACTACGAAGTTGATAAAAACACAGATGAATATAGACTGCTTAATCCTGTTTTATCGAGATTAGATAGTGCCAAGAAAAAGGAACTCAAAAAGAAATTGATTTCTCAAGAGTTTGAACCAGTCGAGGTAAGATAGAACATAGTTAAAGAGAAATAATAATATTTCTTTGTCTGTAGAATTTTAAGAATTAGTTCACTATATTATTTAGTGTTAATGGCGGTTAGTTAAATAACAACTGACAGGTTATTCTTAGCATCATCCATTTTCTTTATAATCTGAAAAAAAATTGTTCTACTTGCATATATCATTACCTATTTTAATTTTTCATAAGGTATGAGTGGAAAGTAATTTTATTAAATTGTGTGATAATTCTAGGAGGAGTTAGAGGGTAAAAACAGTTCTGAGGAATCATCCGATGCATCTGAAAATGATGAAAGCTCAGAAGATGAACATACTTGGACCCAAGAAGTCAAAAAACAACATCGTATTATACAAAGGGAACATCGACAAAGGGAATGGAGGGAAAATATGGAAGCAGAAATGAAGAAAGAGGATGAAATTAAAAACCAGCCTAAACTTTTTGAACTTAGGCACGGTGAAGAGTTTAAGGGAATTCATAATCTCAAGAGGACACTCAATAAGTAAGTAGATTAAAAAGTTTTTTTTAAATTAATTACATGTAATCGGGATTTACATATGACAAATTAAACATTTACAAATCTGCAGGGTGCCCAAAGGTATCTTGCCATTGCTAACTTCATTACTTTTGGAACTGTGAAGTCAGTTTAATTAACAAAATTAATGTAGATTTTTCTGCCGATAAAAATGGTGAAAACAAAGTAATAGCTCAAGAGGTAAAGAAAGAAACCATTCATTTTTTAAATGAAAGACTGTATATGTTCTGAAAATATATTCATTCTCTAAAAAAAGTTACAAGCTTAGGTTATTCTTAATTAATGCGACATTTTGTCCATGACAGAATTGTTGGCTTTTGTTGACTTTCTGGCTTTGCCATAATTTGAATAGTCTGTAACCAAAAAGAAAAGATAAAGATACATTTAAAAAATTATAGCATATAATATTGTCCAAATACTACCTCCAATTATTGAAAAATCTTCATCTTCTGATAGGTCCTTGTTGAGTTTCATACAGCTTCGTTTAAAAATTAAAACATCTTGATTTTTGTCTAATCTTCGATCCTAAGTTGATTGCCTGAATAGACCATAAAACAAAATAGCTATAAAATGATATCTTTATGAATTGATGTGTTACTGATAAAACACAAAAAATTTACTATATTGATGACGCAATATATATTAAACCTGCACATAGACAGTTTTATAGACCATTAAATTTGCTACAAATAGGGTAACTGGTCTAAAGCTTCTGAAAGTCAGAAATCATGAAGTTGTTTTGGACAACTCATACACTTTCTTGCCGAAAATCCACAATCTCAATGTGTTGTTAACATTGAACAATATTTTTTCAAAAAAATTGCCCAATAAGTAGACACAACAAAGAATTTCGTGAGATCTTTCTAAAACTATTTACAAGACGACTTTGTTAGGGTTGTAAGGGTAAGCAATCAACTCTGAATCATTGAGTAAAGAAATAATATAAAGAGGCATGACTGTCAAGGTTTCGAAGTTTTTGTATTGTATTTTTTTGACAATGCTTCAGGATTGTCACTAATTTTTAGTGCTACTGGAAGGAATTTGTAATTCGGGTGCATAGCCCTAAATATTGTAGATAACTCTGTAGTTGTCGGCAAAAAAATACAACACTAAAATCTCGAAACCTTAACAGTTGCACCTCTTGATTATTATATACTCATTGCTCTCAATAAAGAATTTTAGAAATCTAGGTCTAATATTTACTGGTATTTAAATTCACTATCTATAGTTGTAGAGGATACAATCAGCTCTATTCTGTAAACATTGAAATCGACGTCAACATTGACATTATGACGTAAAAGTGATATTTGACAGTAAACTTGACTTCAAGTCAAGTGACCTTAAAAAATATCAACGTTAACTTTTTTTGCTATTCACTATGCATATTTTCAATTGACTTGCAAGAAAGAAGTTGACTTATGTCAATTGAAACCTAGCAAGTATGAAAACGTCTTGCTTTGCAAAAGTTGATATGTTTTGTTATTTGTAAATTCCATAAATTAGACGTATTTTTACTTTCCGGTGTACAAGTACGCCGTAACACACCGTTTTTACAATTGGCGAGAAACGAATTACAGAAGTAAGCTACTTATCTCGATAAATACAATGGAATGGTTCAACCGCAATACAAGCCATTTGCTCTAAAGTGGAATAATACACAAAAACAGATTTGTGATTTTAGGTTATGCTATAAATCTAACTGTCAACTGTCTTAACAGTGAAGTTACCAATTTATTTACGATTATGAACTACTGCACCAAAATTTCTACGTTGTCACTTTTAAAATGTTGATTTCAAGTCAACCCAAGCAAAGTCAAGAAAGTTCATCTCAATGTTGGTTAGTGAATCGCAAAAATTGTCAATATTGATATGGCAATCCATTTGTCAACCTAAAATTAAGTCAATAATTGACAAATGTTGATAGTTATAGAATGGGCTGAATATGTACTATTCGCTACAGAGGTAGGGTTGCCAACCCTCCCGATTTGAGCGGGAGTCTCCCGCTTTGTTACTGAACCTCCTGCCTCCCGCGACGTAGGATGAAACTCCCGCTTTTGTCACAAGTTTGCTAAATTTCCCTAAATAACTTAGAGATAATAGTGATAATACTTAATATTTTGTTTCATATTATGTTTTCATGACACTATTATTGATTATTGCACGATATTTTATATTTACGCTCAATCCGGCAACGTCGTAACACGTGATTATATCAAATACCACGACACGGTAGTCAGTAGTGAGTGAGGAGTCACGACTCACGGTACGGTAACGGTATGTAACATAACAAATAACTTAACTTACTTGTAAAACGCAATGACCTTGAACTTCTCAAAAAAATTTCGCCTGCGGCGCTTGCAGGGGGCCGCTGCCCCCCACACCCCCCGCAGCTTTCGCCCCGTGTACACAGATCGGATGACCTAACTTCGCCCGTGCCTCCCGCCTTTCAATTTATCAAATCTGGCAACCCTATACAGAGGCTTTATAGAGACAGAGGCGACAATAGGTGGTCAGCATTTTGATTGGTAGTAGAGGTCACGTGGTATAAAATGAGGCTAAAATTTTTAAACAGGATCATGTGCATATCATATTACTAACATAACCTTACATTTTTAGTTTTTGTAAATTAATTTTCAATTTTAATTGTAATTTTTGTAGTTTCAGTTTGGAACCATTATAACATTTAAAAACTCTTTCAGACAGTAGATATAGAAAGTTTCAATATTGTAGATCATTAAAAATAGACTGCTAATTATAGGTTGGATTTCCAACCAACAAAAAGCATCTTATTTTATTAGATCAAGGTAATGACTCTTCAGTAATAATGCATTGAACAAGATTTTAGTTGATAGTACAGCAACCAAACAGAAATTTTGATAAAAGCGACATAATACTCCAAGAACTTAGAAAATGCACATTTTTGAGGTTAGTTGTAATACCACGTGCACGGCACTAATTGTCCTGTCATAATTAGATATTCCTAATTATTTTGTGCTGTCATACTGGAGTATTCTTGTGCATCTTTCAATTTATTGGGATTTATTAAACGTATGAAAACTATTTGTGATTAGTGATTGTGATAAAATAGTTTCCCGGTATGTGGATTTCGATTAAATAAAATAGCCAACAAAAAGCAAAAAGAGAACAAATTTGCAAGTAAATCACTTGGTAATCGCACATAACTTTATCTTTTATGGAATTACATTAAATAATACGTAGATATCATTCAGATGTGGTTCCTGATAACTTCAGCAATACAAATAACGAAGTATCATTCTCAACAGAAGCTTATTCAGTTTTAGAAATGAAGGTTTCGTTAATATGCATCGAATTAAGCTTTAACTTCACAATCACCGTTGGAATTGTCACGACCTTCAAGCGATGATACAATACCTAAAAAATCAAATCCAGAGATTTTTCAGAAATTAAAAAAGAAGCAGAAATTAGAAAAGTGAGAAAAATTGTACAAAAGAAAGATTTTATTCTCATTCAAATCTTATCGTAATAAATTACAACATTGTAAAACTAAAATTAGATAGAAAGGTAGAAAAATTTGTGGAAAAGAAAGACATCATCTTTGAAATCATACCGTAATAAATTACAAAATTGTAAAACTAAATTTAGACAGAGAGGTAAATGAAAAACATTTTTAGAAAGCAATTATTGCCATTATTTGAAGTCATCACTCATAATTTTTCTTATATAATATACACATAGTGCCAAAAGTTTTACATCACCCAGTTTTAGCTCTTTGAATTATATTTATAATAGAAGAATGGCAAAACTTACCGTTCCAGACCTTTGATGACTTAATTATGAGCATTGAGAGACGAATTCAAGCTTGCATTAACGCGAGAGGTGGCAATGCGTCGTATTAATAACAATAATTGTTATAGTTATGTAATAACTGTAACTAATAAATGTTGAATAAAACATATCTAATGCATTCTCTCTACTAAATCACCCTGTATATTGACACTAAATTAATTCTTTGCCAAAAAGATTGTGAAAAAGGCTATTAAGCCTTCTTACAACAGTTTAAATCTTCCTCGAATCATATTTGTTACTAATACTAGGTGATGCAAAACTTTTGGCACTATGTGTATTTCTATACATATAATATAATAATATTTCTTATATATTTACTGTACCCATGTAATGGAATTTTGTTTATATTAATAAATAAATTAATAGATGTTAAAAACTGTCTGTGTCTTTCGCTTATTGTTTATTTGTTATTCTGTAGATGAGAACCATCAGATGGGATAAAGTACATATTTTTATAAACTAAATTTTGATTACTTTTGCTTCAAATTAAGAAAAATTTTTAACTGATATCTTTATTTTATGTCGGCATAATTTATACAATCATATTTAGGTATTAATCATAAGAACAAATCTTTCATTCCTTCTATTCAGTTAAGAAAATTATTAATCTTTTCAAATTAATGTGCTTACGTACGAATCATGGGTATCATATTACTAACATAACCTTAAATTTTTAGTTTTTGTAGATTTATTTTCAATTTTAATTTCGGCAGTTTTAGTGGATCCATTATAACATTTAAAAACTCACTCAGATAGTAGATACCTATATATAAAGTTTCAATATTGTAGATTATTGAAAATAGACTACTAATTATAGGTTGGATTTCTAACCAACAAAAATCATCTTATTATATTAGATTAAGACAATTAAAAGTTCATTAGTATGCACTGAAAAAAATTTTAGTTGATAGTACAGGAATCAAGCAGAAATTTTAGGAAAATTTACATAACATCTGAAAATTTTAGAAAATGCATATTTTTGAGGTTAGTTATGAACGTTAAATACATAATTAATTTTCTTCGTTATTATAATAAATTAAAATATTCTAGACTTTCATTAAATTACATTAATAATTATAACATTATAATACGAATGTTTCAATAGTGAACTAAATAAAACCAATCTAAAATTAAACTATTAAAATATGCTTGCATCATCTTATAAATTTAAAAGCGCCATTCATTTTTCTTAAAATTTAGCCTCATTTTGGTGGGCGTGGCCTTATTGTCGTCTCTGTCTCTATAAAGCCTCTGTACTATTCGCTATGTGCAAGGTTTCTAGTAGCGCCGCTCGCGGTCAATAGTTTAAATCTTTGGACCCCTAATTTGTCAATGTCACGAAACATATGATTGTCATTGTCAAGATGTCAAGACATGACAGCATAACATAAAATAACGGCGAGTGTAGTTTTGCGTACCGGATTTAAACAAATTACGCATTTCATTAAATTTACCAGGAGTTTATTAGAGAAGGGAAGAAAATGGAATTTTGTCATGTGAAACATACTGTTTTTGCCGTAACATTTTTCCGGAAATATTGTCGGTATGCAGGGCTGTGCTGTGAGGATGCTCTGATTTTTCTCCCCCTACAAAGTGCTGGCTACATATACGTGACCTTAAACTCTGCTCCCATAGTCCCCACAGACTTCCATCAACCCGGAAGAAAAACGAAATAATATTTTTACAGATTTACTGCAATAATTTCTGAATAAATATTAAAATTATGCTTTTACTTGTCTCTTTTCAACGCTTTGATCCATGTCGCTCGTTTTCCAAAGTTATATTTCCACACAGGAAAACTGTGCCTGAGGGTTGAGCTACCTACCAGGCGCGTCTCCGGGTTGCGGATAGGAGGAATGCCAGACTTCGCAAGAGGTAGGGCTAGTGTCGGCCATACATATGGGGATGAGGGGGCTAACACCTTCAATATTCCCCATCAAAGCCGATGCCGCGGACCAGCTCAAGTCACACCGTAAACCGCTTGAGAGGACAACGACCCCCCGACCCCGGTCGGGGATAGCCCTCTCAGGGGGCACGGGGGTTCTGGCTTAACCGCCCGAACTGCGTGGGAGAACACCACTATAAAAAGTCCTCCAATCCTAAGGTATTGTGCGCGCCGATGGGATGCATGATCGAGGAGTGGATCGATCGATAGCGACTAACCTCGGGGAACCTGGCGCACCCCGTTGTATTAGCCTTACGCGCACGTGGGGGGCACCGTGCGCGCTGACCACCCCTTCCCCCATACTCGTGGGAACAGATATGGATCCACTTATTAAACCAAACGGAGGCTCAGTTTCTGAGCCTTCTCAACACAACCGGGCAGAGGGAACCGAACAGGCACCCTCTGCTCTTTCAACGGTAGAGTGCCTTCAGACTCCAATGGAGATAGGAAGCACAACTACTAGACCTAGAAGGGCCAACATCAGTGGGTCTGAGAGGAAGAGGAGGAGGAAGGCGAGACTGGCGAAAGGGGCGACAGCGGTTTCTGCTGTCCCTCCTCAAAAATCTCAGCCGTCCTCCTCCACCAATAAGGAGGGAACTGGAAACCTGGACCCTCCAGCAGAAGCAAGTGGCTCCTCTAAAGGGGCCGCGAGCTCTGCGATTGGGAAAACCAATCGGACCCAAATGATCATTGGCCCTAAAAGCCATGGAACACCAGGGGAATCTGCCCAGAAAAGGCAGAGAACCCCGGGATCGACCCCTGATGCCGCTCGTGCGAGCAAGCGGCCAAGGCCTGCAAGGCATTGGCAAGCAGGCTATGCGCAGGTAGCATTGGGGGATAAGAACCTGCAGGTGGTTGTCGGCAGGGAGGGACAAGGCGACCTGCCCTTCTCCGAGGGCCAACTGCTGGAGTTCCTGGACGCTGTGGGGGAGGCCATTACCCAGACACCAACTGGAAGTGGCACTCCCCTCCAATTTAGCTCCACACACTTGTGGAGAGGCCAGTTACTGGTGACCGCTGCCAATCAGGCATCGAAGGATTGGCTCCTCAGGAGTCTGAATGAAATCAGACCCTGGGGGGATGTCAATCTTGTTGCCCTGGATCCTGCAACACTCAGGCTAAAAAGAGCCCTGTTGTGGGTTCCAGGCAAAAAGGCACTGTCGGACAAGGACACTCTCAGTGCCCTTGAAAGGCAGAATCCCGGGCTCGCCTGTTCCAAATGGAAAGTTTGGAACCGCAAGATGGAGCCACAGGGACTAAGCCTGGTAGTGGGGGTCGACGAAAAGTCGATCACCACCCTACAAGGGCTGAATTTTCAGCCCTACTATAGTGCGACGCGTGCGCAGGTAACCCTGACAACGCACCGCGTCAAAGGCAAGAAGGGAACGGCGGAAGCTGGCACCCTTCCCGCCTCCGGGAGTGGAGGAACTGCGCAAGCAGGCACCTCCAAAGGCAAGAAGGGAACGGCGAAAGCTGGCACCCTTCCCGCTTCCGGAAGTGGAGGTACGGCGCAAGCAGGCACCTCCACTAGTAAGGAACCCCCAGGGGTTCCGGAGAGCGGAGGAGGGCGCGACTAACAAGAAAAGAAAACAGTCGAGCCCCAATGCCTGTAAAATTCATACAGGCCAATATCCAACACGGGAAAGCCTCAACGGCTCTCCTGTGTAGAAGACTCATAGAAAGTCATACAAATATAGCTCTAATCCAAGAACCATGGGTATACCGTGGTAGGATAAGAGGTCTGGCCAGGGCAAAGGGAACGCTATACCAATGTCCCTTGTCGGAGAATCCCAGAGCATGCATCCTTGTCAAGGGTGCAAAAGATGTGTTCCCACTGCCGGGACTCTGCACCAGAGACCTTGTAGCTATTAAGCTGGTTATCGGCGAAAGGAACACAAAAAAGGAAGTAGCAGTATGCTCTGCATACTTCCCAGGCGAAACGGAAAGCCCTCCCAGAGAGTTTTCAAGACTAGTAAGGTACTGTGAGGAAGAAGGGCTGCCGTTGCTCGTTGGCTGCGACTCCAACTCCCACCACACTATGTGGGGGGACAAGAATGTCCGGGCGAGGGGCACGGCGTTGCTCGAATTCCTAACCCTAGGTGGCCTACAAGTCGCCAACAGGGGATCAGTACCCACCTACTTTACAACTGAGAGACAGTCGGTCATAGACCTGACGCTCTGCACCTCAGAGCTGTTCTCTCAGATTGTATCGTGGGAAGTATCTATGGAAGTATCACTATCCGACCATAGACACATCCTATTCGAGCTGGACGAACGGTTCCAGCTCAACGAAACGGGCTATAGGAATCCCAAAGCCACCCGATGGGACCTCTACATAGAGGAACTAAAAGGGAGACTGTTGGGTATGCCTTCCCGGTACGACAGTGAGGAAGAAGTTGAGATGGTGGTAAACCGCCTCAACACTGCCATCACTGAATCGTACGAGGTCAGCTGCCCGATAAAGCATCGAGCTAGCGTAGGCAAAACACCCTGGTGGAATTCCCATGTCGAATCCCACCGGAAAAAGGTTCGCAAGCTTTTCAATAAAGCCAAACGAACGAATATACAGAACCATTGGGAAGATTATAAATCTGCCCAAAGGGAATATAAAAAGGTCATTCGTGACTCACAAAGAGATACCTGGCGAGCCTACTGCGAGGATATTATTAAAACGTCCTCAGCAGCAAGGCTGAGCAAGGTACTAACAAAGGACCCGGGAGCGAGGCTGGGGGCAGTGTCTCTTCCGGGAGGGGGATTCACCTCTTCTGCGGGAGAGACACTCCAACACCTACTCTCGGTACACTTCCCGAACTCAACTAATGCACCGCCGGATGAGGACGACAGTGGCCCACATACAACCGTGGACTACAGGACGTCCTCCAAGGTAGTCACTTACGAAAGGCTAAGATGGTCAATTCAGACCTTCTCGCCCTTCAAAAGTCCAGGTGAGGACGGGATACTTCCGGCTCTACTACAAAAAGGGCTGGATGTACTCGTGCTCCATCTATTGCGGATATTCCGCATCTGTTTAGCTCGAGGCTACATTCCAGTTGCCTGGAGAACCGTAAGGGTCGTATTCATTCCTAAACCTGGGAAAAATGACTACACCCAAGCAAAATCGTTTCGACCCATAAGCCTCGGCAGTTTCCTTTTAAAGGCACTGGAGAGGCTTGTGGATTGCTACTTAAGAGAAGGGATCTTGGTGCAACGACCGCTACACCCCCACCAATACGCCTACCGGGCCGGGAGGTCGGTCGAGACGGCCCTCCATCATCTCGTAAACAGGATAGATGGGGTGCTGGAACGAAGGCAGTCCGCCCTGGGAGTGTTTATTGATATAGAAGGAGCATTTGACAATACCTCCTTCAACTCAATGTGCCAAGCTCTGGAGAGGCGGGGAGCGGAACCATCAGTAATACGATGGATCGGCTCCGTGCTCTCCAAGAGGAAGGTCATAGCCAGGCTGGCGGGCAGCTCAGCGGAGGCAGTCGTATCGCGAGGTTGTCCGCAGGGAGGGGTACTGTCCCCTCTATTGTGGTGCCTCGTGGTCGACAGTCTCCTGGAGACGCTGTGCCAATCTGGCTTCTATGCCCAGGCCTATGCAGATGACCTGGTCATCTTAATCCAGGACCAACAAATCGACATACTGGGAGGACTTCTGACAGAAGCCCTCTTAGAGGTTGAGAGGTGGTGTCTGGCTGAAGGGTTAAATGTCAACCCACAGAAAGCTGACCTGGTTATTTTTACCAGGAAGCGAAAACTAGGACCCCTGCCAGAAATTTATCTGGCTGGAAAGGTTCTCCCATACAAAGGGTCAACTAGGTATCTGGGGATTATATTAGATACCAAGCTGACCTGGAACGAGCATATTGCCAATCGCACTAAGAAGGCGACCTGTGCCCTCTGGGCATGCAGGAGGGCCTTCGGGTGCACGTGGGGCCTACAGCCGGGGATCCTTCACTGGATGTACACGGCTATAGTCCGCCCCATCATTACTTATGGTGCCATTGTCTGGTGGCCAAGGTCAACGAAGGCCAATACTAGGACCCAGTTAGATAGGGTTCAAAGACTGGCCTGTCTAGGAATAACCGGTGCTATGAGGACGGCCCCCACCAGGGCCATTGAGGTCCTGACGGGGCTGCCCCCTTTGCACCTGGTTATTGAACATGAGGCCATGAGGTCCGCCTACAGGCTGACCGGACTCGGTCACTGGAAAGGCGAGGACCAACCTCATGGACACGTAGAAATATGGAAAAAGGCTACCCAAAACTGTCCTGTACTCTTGATGTTACAGGACAGTATGATGCCGACAACAAGTCCCAGCCAAACCCTAAGGATTCAGATTCCTGAAAGGTCAGACTGGGAGGTGGAGAAATCCACTATATGCCAACATGGAATCATCTGGTTTACAGATGGCTCCAAAATTGGAGCCAAGGCGGGAGCAGGGGTATATGGGAAAACCACAAGGACAAGACTATCTTTTGCCCTCGGGTCATATGCCACTGTCTTCCAGGCCGAAGTGTATGCTATTCTAGCATGCGGGTTAGAAAACCTAAAGAGGGTTCCAAAAGGAAAAACCATACAAATTTGCTCGGACAGCCAGGCGGCCTTGCTGGCCATCCAGTCCAGCAAGGTTAGATCACGGCTCGTCCTTGAGTGCAAAAAAACCCTGAATGATCTGGCCATTCACAATAGAGTGATACTCACTTGGGTCCCGGGGCACTCAGGTGTCCTGGGAAACGAGGAGGCCGATAGGCTGGCTAGGGAAGGGTCAGGAAGGTACCCCACTGGGCCAGAACCCATACTAGGAGTACCATGTTCAATGGGCGTCTCTGCCATGAAAGAATTCCTAAACAAGGAATTCGAAAATTCATGGCAGGAAGCCCCAGGAATGCGACAAGCGAAGGCCCACATAAGAGGACCCTCGCTTAAACTAACCAAGGATCTCATAGGTTTTAACCGAAGAGACCTTAGAATGGTGACAGGACTATTAACAGGTCACTGCCACCTAAACAGGCACCTTCAGATAATCGGCATCAAGGATGATTCCGAATGCAGATGGTGTCTGGAGGATGAAGAGACCTCGTCTCACATCCTCACAGAATGCCCAGCTATCGTATGGGCCAGAGAACGGCACTTTGGGAGCTGTGTTCTGAACCCGGAAGATGTCAAAGATATTCAGCCCAGGAAGCTCTGCACCTTTGCTAAAGAAGCGGGGATACCTGGCTGAATAGGATATGTGGGTGCACAATGGGCCCGTATAGGTGGCCTAAGTGCAAGGGTTTCCCGCCCACAAATTAATTCATTCATTCATTCATTCATTCAGGAAAACTGTAAAACTTTATTTTACGGAAAGTGTCACTAACACGACAGCCTAGAACACAACATTTATTTGCAGGTGGCTTAAATTTTCCATGCATGTTTCGTTAATAACCAAAAAACACTATTAAATTACTACTCTTCTCGTTCAAACAATTTTTATTATTTGACACTTTTGACAGCACAAAACATAATATGATTTTGATAAATGGGAAAAGGGAAAATTAGGGGTTCAAAGTTCAAAATTTACAATTATGGCCACCGCAAACACTCGCGTCGGATTTAGTAATAACTCCGCCCCCTTGCACATAGTCAATTGGGAGCAAAAAATTTTCAACGATATTTAATCAAGTGATACTGGTTTTTGTAAAATTAGTCTTTGTAAAGTGATTTAAAGTCATATTTGACATTTTATAAAATATTTGACACAATACATTGACGTCTCAAAAGAGAAATCTATGAAGGAAACATTAAATTTATTTATTAAATCACTTACATAAAAGTAAAATATGTAAAATTTAAAACTCCATGTTGCCAAATTTTTTTACGGGCAGTTGAATTAGATGCTGGAAAATATGTTTCTTCCTTAGCCTTTATTGCTGTCGAAAAGGGATGATTTGTGCTATATTCCACCAAAGCAGCAGATTCTTCCACATTAGAAGACCGTGGACACCCCAGAACCCTAGACGAGCTAGATTTCCATTTTGTATCCACTCGCGCTGTAGGTAAAATATTGGTGTTTTGTGACAATGTAACTCATCTGCCACACCTTGCAAGGACCATCCAGTTTCTAATTTCTCCTATTTACAAAGCTGAAATAAACCATTGAAAATTTTTTGCTCCCAAATGGTACCTATTTGAAATTTATTCTGTGTAATAGGGAAATTTTGATATATATGGACCTATTAAGCTTTATGACTCCCAAAATTTCAAGTGCATGGAATAATAGAAATTGGAAAATAATTTAATACTTTAAGAGTCATGGAAAAAGACTCCGAAATACCCCTTCATGGAAATAAAATTGTTATCCGAAAGGATGAATATTTGGGATAATACATTTTTTATCCTACGTTTTGGAAACATCCTGTATATTAACATCCAACTAAAGAAACTAATATCATATGGGGAGAATTAATCGTTTATAAACATTTTATTTAAATACTACAACAGTTTATTAATTTATTATATAGCTATATTTTATCAGTAATTTAATTATGCAATATGGTAGAATAATATGTTTCAATTTATTAATAGAGCAACTTTGGGTGAACGACTTGAAACTGAAGATACCTCGATTAGATTACTGGGTTCAGTTGGAAAACGTGAAATGACCTTTTCAACTCGGAAGAAGAAAGACAGAATGTTGGAAGAAAGAAATAAAAAGCACAGAGAAGAACGGAAAAGGTTGATTAGACCTACCCATGGAATTAATTCTAGATTTAAATCAAAGTTTTTTGGTAATAAAAAAAAATAATTTTTTATTTACGGTTATAATGCAAAATATATTTATAAATAAATCGATATTAATATTTGATATTTTATTTACTAGTTCTGATTAAATTAATTTATTAGAGGTTATCAGTATTGGAAAAAATACTTTGCAAATGATTATTTATTTGTATTTCTTTTCTTTATCAGAATTTGCTGGTATGTATATGTTGTACTTATTATGCACATAAAAACATGCTAGTAGTAGTTCTTTATACAGTGTTGTTTTTATTAAATAGGTAAGTGGTTTTTGTTTCTTACTCATTTTAGGTGTTTGTATACTGTACAAAATGGCTAATCAATATATTTCAGGAATAGAAATTAAACAAAACATAAAAATTATGGAAAGAGAAACTGACAGGACACCTATTAATAATGTTACATCCTCAACAAGCTTGGTAAATTAGAATGTACATTTATTTCAAATATTAACCTTAACAGTTCACATCAGTTGTGCAGTAACTTATAGGATAGTCCTCTTTTTTGAAATCTGATATAATAATATAAATATTTTGTTCTGTTATTGGAGACATATATAAGTCTAATAAAAGTTAATGTAGACTTTCGAGTTTTTAATAATGGACAAGTTTAGGTTATTTCTGTGATCTGTTGATATATTTTTTAGAAGAGAATAAGTACTATTCCTTATCCTCTGTACTTCTGAGTTCCTTAATTTTATATTATAATAAAAATAACACAGTGGATAAAGATATGAATTTATAACAATTAAAATATTTTTAAAGGTACGAATTTGAAGCGATTAAAATATTTTTAAAGCTAAAAACAGACGCAATCTGTAAATTCATGTTCGTATATTTTACTCTTAAAGTACGAACTGACGTGACAGTGTTTAACATTTATATTGGAAACACTGATAACATCGCAAAAGATTTTTGATAAGGCGAAAAATAGTCTACAAAATGAGTATTCGTTTATTCAACACAAACAAAATTCTTCAAATAAAAAATAGTACAAGTTTTATGGCAAATTTTACTAGTTCTTTTTTACAATTCTCTTTCTTTGCTTGATATGCATTGTTTATAAATGACTTTATTTAGGCTTTATAAAAGCGTAATAATAATGAACATATCCAATTTGATATACTTATATTGATGTTTCATCCAGGGCCGGCTCGCAGTAAATTGGAAAAACTTTGTAGAGAAATTTAAATGAATTCGCAGAAAGGCGACTTTTAAGTCAATGTGGCAACACTCAACACTGTATAATGTCTTATGCAAGCGCACACAGCGGCCTCAGCGCGCTTTGCTGACTACTCTTCGTTTTCGTTTAGATAATCCCGACTGAACCCGACACATTTTGCAAGTAAAGTTTGTTATGGTTATGGGGATCTCCTTGCGGTGCACCTTATTCGACACTTTAGTTAAACATCAGTTGCTTTTTGCTTTATTTATATAATATGTTGATATTCGAATAATTCTGGTTACTGTTATGAGTGTTAGTGTTATGTTATGACATGACTTATGAATTAATGTTTAGTTGGTAGTCGGCATTGGTGAACAAATAATATAAAGAGGCGCAACTGTCAAGGGGCCGAGATTTTAGTGTTGTATTTTTTTGCCAATTACTACAGAATTATCTACAATATTTAGTGCTATGCAACCGAATTACAAATACCTGAAGCTATTGGCAAAAAAGTACAATACTAAAATCTCGGCCCCTTGACGGTTGCGCCTCTTTATATCATTTATTTACTCAATGTAGTCGTTAAGACTATCTTTTTATTGAGTTTGTTTCTGATTTATTTTAAAAGAGCGGCAAAATTTGAGTCTCGCCTCAGGCGCCCATTTTGAACGAGCCGGCCCTGGTTTCATCTCTAAACATACAATTATTAAGTTTCTTGGACTTCCTTTAATGCATGATAAAAATTGGATTTAAAAATTACAAAATTCAAAACGTCTAAAAATAAATTATTAAAATTTTTTTTTTTAACTCGCTAGTATCTTTAAACGTAAATAATACGATCATGAATTTACGGATGACTGACGTAATAAATATGACATAATTATGTTGTCACACGAAAATTAACCTAACAAATGCAATCTTTATATTACATTCAGTGTTGCAAAGACGAAAGAAACAATGAAGGTGCTGAATGATGATTGCAATAAAACGATTATTAATATTAAAACAAAGAAATATACTTATAATAATATTCCTCATCAAACATAATTCGTAAGTGGAAAGTGCATTCCTAGTGAAAGTATAGCAAAAAACTTTTATTTAAAACGTACCTAAAGTTTACCGTCACCAAAAACATTGATATACTCGTATTTAATTTAAAAAAATCCAGATTGTATGGGGTCAAACCCGGGACCTCTCGCATGACAATACTACTTAGTTCCAATAGCATCGTGAAAAGTATTTAAAAGCAAGAATCATTTGGATCCGGTAAATAATACGAACACGAATTTACGGACCATGAGTTCATAGCTTTAAGAATATTTTAACGAACACGAATTCATATCTTTATCCACTCCCTAAAAATAAAGATATTTTAGATCAAAAATCATATTTTTTTCGTATAGACGTGTGGTCACTTAATTGTTTCGGATACAGTTCAGTAAGTTGCACCAACTCCCCTAACAATTTCGACTCCGCCCCATAATCACGTTAGTCCGAGACGGAGCGCCGACCGTCGACCTGTTCTATTCAGGGGAGATGGGTGCAACTTACTGAACTGTATCCGAAACAACTGAGTGGCCAGACGTGTATATATATATTTTTTTTTTCTAAAAATTATATCTAACATTTATTGCTGATTTTTTTACTTATTTTGACAAAGGAATTTCTTGCCCAAATTTACATTTGTACCACAAAAATTAATTTGTTTGATAAATAATTCATTAATATTTCTGTCAGAAATTGACCCAGTACCGACAGTGCCATTATCGGATTCGAACCAGTCACGATAGGCAGTGTGACCAGAGCCATGCCTGTCCATGCCCACTGCACTACTGAGTTACGTCAATGACTATTAAATAATATTAATCTTTAGTTCAATTGTTTGATGAAAAAATGTTACAAATTTTATAACTTTATTTATTTCTGTTAACATTATTTATATTTAAAATTTGCATAATATTTTGGGACCTATAACTTTTTATTATTTAATTTATTATTTATTTTTTTTTAATGGTAATATTTATATTTGCACAATACGAAAACTGAATCAAAGGCGAATTAGTAAATAAAAAATAACATTATCCATGAGGAAACACAAACACATACAGTAAGTGGCAAACAAGCAAGTACATAGGTCCGGGTTTACAGCGAAATAAATGAACAACTGACTTGCAGCGCATGCAAATTGACTCCAGTGCTCATGTTCCCACTCTTTAAATTGTTGTACAGTCGATCTGTTGCACCCGTGAATATGAAATATCTAGTTACTCATAAGTTCGTACGTGTACATACTTGGCTGCCGGTTATAGTCCATTTTCTAAACTCTAATTAATTTGCCAAAGTTCTAACTCCGTTGACGCAAAACCGATTTTGATCATTTTTTTTTTAAGTTTCGGGCAAATCTAGAAAAGTTCCCCATAGGTGAGAAGGTTTGCTTTTTATTTTTTCAATCATTATTAACTAATAAGTAAGTGTTTTTTTAATACACTCTTAATTAAAAAATGTATAACACTTTTATTTATTTAAACAATTGCCTGAAATTTAATACCATAAGGTTTTAGGGGTCGCATATTACGAATCTGGCCTCAAAATCGTCTAAATACAAAATGGCGTCGAAATTTTAATTTTTTTTTTTTATTCTTTTTATTAGGTGTCTGGGGGTTTTTGAGGTCACTACATGCAAAACATATTTTCTAGGATGTTTTGTGGAGCTGATCGGTTAATAGTTACAACAGCTCTCAATGCAGTAAATGAAAACATAGTCGTAGTATCAGAGGATATAGTCGTATTAATTATATTAACAGCTTTAGCTTCTCCTGATAAAGATATAAATTTTCTAAACCTGCCAAACATAAAGAAAATAAAAAACTACTAAGTACAAGTAAATAATAAATAATTAAAAAAATTGTTTTCTTGTAGTTCCATGTATTGGGCCCACTGACAGAAATTCTCTTATGCAACACATAATCTTCTTCAGTTAAATTGCTGATGTAATTGAACATGATAAGAGTGAAATTTGTTTTTTTATTTCGAATAAACCTAGACCCACTTGTTTGTGACACTTGTACCTGCTCGCTTATTTTTTGGTTTCTTGTATGAAGATTTTTCACAACATTGCATAACTAGAAATTAGTTTTCACCTCTGTTCTTAGTGTTCTTGTTTTGAATAATAATTTACACTTACCGTAACTTCAAATCTCTGTTGAAGTCTTTGAAACTCTTTTGATTTCGGATGTCTTCTATTCGGATACCTTTCAGTGTACATTTTGGATGCCAAAAATGAATAGGGTCCTTGCACATTTTTTTTTTATATGGTAAAAATGACCCTTTATATCTAAATATCACCTCTGCAAAGTATTTTTTTAAAGCGTTTACTTATAATAATTTTATAAGCAATCGAACTTTGAAATTAAATCGGGCGCGCCAAAACGAGGCGTGGCCATCTCAATGTAGTGTGACGTCACGAGGCTCGTTCCGCTGACGTCATATAATCTAAACTGGACGGATTTTGGGTAGCCAGCAGCGCAAGCCTTGCCAGCAGCATAGGGCGAGTTGCTTTATTCACCGGTTGATCCACCAGATGTGTTTTATCTTGTTCTAACCTCGGAGATAGAACGAGATAAAACACATCTGATGGATCCACCGGTGAATAAAGCAACTCGCCCATAGTTCAACAAGTGTTTGACACTTGGCAGTCGAATTTGACAGTTCAATGTTTTGAGGTTATTAATCTTTTTTGAAAGCAAAAAGTGATTAATTGTTAAATTTCAAACGTTATGCACTGAAAACTTCATTATTAAATATTTAAATCGAAAATACCACCCTATGCATGTAGATTTCAATCAACCTAACCTGTTATCCTTTAAAGTAAACGAATATTCAGCCAAGATGTGATGATGCACAATAACGAGCGCTGAGGCCTTGCGTGTTTTATTGTTTCATTTTCGTAATTTTCCTGAATGTAATTGAAATGTGTAATCCTCATAGAGCGTCATATATTGAAAGACAATGGTTTATAGATATTGCACGGTACCCGATTGTAAAAGTACAACGATTTTCCACACCACCAGCAAAAACATTTTAAAGTGCCATTAGACGAGAAGCATCGAAAAACGTATATGGTGACCTGCTTCGTGACATCACCACCAATGACAATTTAAAGATGTTTGTTTGAATTTTAAATGGAAAATTAGGCTGGAATTTTTATTTTTATTTTAAAAATATATGCGAAGAGGCTCTTAAAGATGTGGTTTATTAGCTTTTGGGAGTAAAATAAATTATATGCTAGGTCCCTATTCCTTTCGGATTCTCCCTACGCATAAATCATGTCCTCTATGTCTTGTCTTGAAAAATTCATTTTAAAATGACACAAAAGACGACACCTGTCAAACTTTAATAATTTTCACATGACATGCCTCAACTTTCAAATTTTGTTTTCCATGGCCTACCTACTAACTAATTCAGTATTAGCATTGAGTAAAAAATAATAAAGAGGCGAAACTGTCAAGGTTTCGAGATTTTAATATTGTATTTTTTTGCCAATAACTTCATGATTGTCATCAATTTTTAGTGGAAAGGTATTTGTAATGTGGCTGTATAGCCCTTGAAATTGAAGACAATCATGAAGCTATTGGTAAAAAAATACAACAGTAAAATCTGGAAACCTTGACAGTTGCGCCTCTTTATTATTTTGTATTCAATGGTATTAGTGAATACCTTTGATAAAAATCAAATTATGGGCGAGTTGCTTTATTCACTGGTTGATCCACCATGTGTTTTATCTCGTTCTAACCTCGGAGAGAACGAGATAAAACACATCTGATGGATCCACCGGTGAATAAAGCAACTCGCCCTATCTCTTAAATTAAGCATTTTTGCTATAATAGGACATGCTTAATAAAAAATATTTAGAATGAGATGCCGAAGTCGATTTAGTAAAAATATACTGGGTGTTCCATTTGAAAAAATAAAGTTAGGACCTTTTGAAGTTTTGAAAAATTGAAGCCTCATAGCAAGGGAATCGCATATGCTAAAAAGTCGTTCTCTCCAGCAGAAGATAGACCGAAGTCTTGTCTATAAGTACCAAATTTCAATTTGATATCCTAAAGAATAACTTTGCTACGATTTTTTTAAAAGGTTCCTGCAAGCTTATATTTTTCCATAAAAAATTGAATCACTTGGCAACGGAGCAAACAAATTTCAACAACGTGACACGTATGGATAGCTTGAAGAGCAACGAATATAAATATGTAAAAATATACAGGGGATCCCATTTGAAAAAATAAAGTTGAATACCCCACTAAAAATGGAACACCCGGTATACTTCAAAATAATTTCTTGATAAGCCCCTTAAGTCCCTGTGTGTTATGACGTTTAGATCATTTCAATCTCTTACACGGTGAGGGCGCAATTGGACTATTCCACACTATTGATTCACCCTGTAATTTAGTTAGTTAAATATTTGTACTATATTTTTTATCTTGTACAATATTTATTTGTATCAGATTTCAAAAAATATGTCTAACAATAAATATGAATTACTTTCTTTAAGACACTTCAACATGTGATATATCTCGAGTATCTTGTATTATAAAACCAGTGTTAACTAAATAGCTTTATCTTTTTAGGAAAATGTCTGCAATGATTACATACCGGAAGTTTCAACTCACCTGAGTGTTACAACAGTTTTAAACTATTGCAAGAGTAAAATTTTAAACCCTTATATGCGTTTATTAAGTTTTATGGGATTACGACCTTTAATTAATGAACAAGAACCATGCATTATTTTACAAATGCTCAGTTATGCATATACAGTTCAAGTTATAGGATTTATGATTATTGGATATTTTCTGCAATATATGTCTTGTTTAAGAAGAGATCGAGGTTTTTGCTACAAAACAAAAACTGATAACTTATATGTAGGCAAAGAATTAAAGATCATTTATGAACAAACATGTGATGGTTCAATAATATTTAGTTTTGTTGCACCTAGTGTGTTACATTTAATAGGATATCTCCATGCAGTTTTTATTTTTAGAAGTTCTGATGATGACCAACTTCCTGTTCTTATGGAAAGGGTGAGCATTATAGGACATAATCGAATAGATTACCCGACTCTCATTTCTGAAGTGCTTGCTAGAAGGTCAGAGAAATGCCAGATGTGTTAATTTAGTATATTAGTACTCTTGTGAAATAGGACCGTTATAAGGGTGATTCACGTTGACCGCCTATTAGAAGTATCTCGAGAAAGAAAAAAGATATCGATTTGAAATATTGGTTATGGTCCTAAGTGGGTAGGATCTATTTAATGAAAATATTTTCAAAATGGTGGCATTTCCGGTTATACCGGAAGTTGTCCTAACTTTGTTATTTTAAATAAGATGCCCCCATTTTCAATTTTTTTTTAGATTCCTCGGAAAATTTAAAGGTCAATTCATTAAAGGTTCCCTATGTCTAAAATGAATATTTTCTGAGATATTAATTTTTTTCCTAAAATATTGACGGAATAGTTGTATAATGTAAAAATCAATATCTCAGTAACAATTAATGAGAAGACGTTGAATTTTTTATTGAGGTAAGACAAGGTATTGGAGCTATCTATCATGTAATAAAATTGTCAAAATCTCAACTGCAAAGTTTCTAAAATTAACGATATCTATCGACCTCATAGAAACAGCAATAAGTCATTTTTTTTAAATGGAACCATATCTAATTAAATACACCAATCGATAGCGAGAAAAAATGCGCATCTAAACATGTATCATGTTCCTATACCCAAAATGTATGATTCTTTAGATATTTGCGATTTTCTATTTTATCGATGAAAATTGAAAAGTATGCTTTGACTTTGACTGTGGACGAAACAAAATACAACAAATTAAACAAATGTGACAGCTAATACGTAACTCGTGTTATTGTTTTTTATTATAAATATTCTGTATTGTGTCTTATTGTGGAGAAAATGGCAAATAATTACTCAAACTCAGATATTTTTCATTTATTTTACATTAATGGACAATGTGACAGAATAATTAGCAGAACATTTAATGAAATGTATCCTGAATTACCATCAATAAACCCAAAACAATAACACGAGTTACATATTAGCTGTCACATTAGGCTTGTTCTGGTTCTCATTAGAACAGTTCTGGATCAGTCCCCGTCATGCGCAATGAAAAAACAACCTTGCGCTGTGTATTAAAATTGGTAATTTTTTACATTGCGCAAGACGGGAACGGTTTTAGGACTGCGAAAATTTTGAACAAGAACAAGCCTATTTGTTGAATTTGTTGTATTTTGTTTCGTCCAAAGTCAAAGTCAAAGCATACTCTTCAATTTTCAAACGGCACTCTTCAATTTTCATCGATCAAATTAGAAAATCGCAAATATCTAAAGAATCATACATTTTGGGTATAGGAACATGATACATGGTTAGATGCGCATTTTTTCTCGCTATCGATTGGTGTATTTAATTAGATATGGTTCTATTTAAAAAAAATGACTTATTGCTGTTTCTATGAGGTCGATAGATATCGTTAATTTTAGAAACTTTGCAGTTGATATTTTGACAATTTTATTACATGACGGATAACTCCAATGCCTTGTCTTACCTCAATAAAAAATTCAACGTCTTATCATTAATTGTCACTGAGATATTGATTTTTACATTATACAACTATTCCGTCAATATTTTGGGAAAAAAATTAATATCTCAGAAAATATTCATTTTGGACATAGGGAACCTTTAATGAAGTGACCTTTAAATTTTCCGAGGAATCTAAAAAAAAATTGAAAATGGGGCATCTCATTTAAAATAACAAAGTTAGGGTCAACTTCCGGTATAACCGGAAATGCCACCATTTTGAAAATATTTTCATTAAATAGATCCTACCCACTTAGGACCATAACCAAAATTTCAAATCGATATCTTTTTTCTTTCTCGAGATTCTTCTAATAGGCGGTCAACGTGAATCACCCTGTATAGGGTGTATCGTGTATCATTTTAAAGAATAGAAATAGACCAAAAATTATTATTTTATTTTGAAGTGTCATCAATGCAAATAAGTTCTCAAAAATAACATATATCATTTAAGTGACCGCCTCTGCTTCACCTGTAAGACCGAATTCGATAAACCCAATTTTCAAGCACTATCAATAAATTAGGTCTTATATGTCACGAATGGCGCATTGAATATTCAATTTCAATGCATCAATTATTGTCTCTGGTTTATTCTCATAAACAATCGACTTTAAATAGCCCCACAAGAAGAAGTCTAAAGGTGTTAAATTACAGCTTCTTGAAGGCCATTGGTCAACTGACCAAACGAATTAATTGTTTCACGGGCCATGTGGAACATAGCAGCAGATTGCAGGAACTAAATGTTATTTAAATCAATATCATTCAGTTGAGGCCATAAAAAGTTAGTTATTGATTGGAAGAGTACACGATAAGTTGCAACAAAAGAACGATTATTTTGATAAAAAAAATTGGTTAATTTCCAAACGTTGTTCATGATGAAATTGCACACTTGACAGACACGACAGACAATTTTGACTTTTCAAATATTGCCGCTGTCAAAACATATCGCCCTTATTGAAAAACCCTTTATATACAGAGTGATCCATTTGAAAGCGGGCCACCCCTGTAAAGTGGCTATTTTTGGTCCGATTTTGATCAACTTTTTTTTAGATTGTTGCTCATGGAAAACTGCATTTTGTAGTAAATTAATAGATGTCTATCACAAAAATCAAGGCCTACTTTGCAATTTTTTTGGAGCGAAAATTCGACAAATCATATTAGCGATTTTTTTACGTAAAAACTAAGTGTTCAGCGTCCCCTAAAATGGGTCTGTACCAAATTTCATCCAAAAATATCGCATGTTAAAAATTGGTATTATTACTTTTAAAAATTAATTTGTTTATGAGTTGCTTTTATTCACTTATTTCATGAGTTACTTATGTTCACAATGCATTTCCGGGTATAAACTAATTTTTAAAAGTACCTAATAATATAAATTTTTAACATGCGGAACATCACTGATCGTATGTATGTTTTATTATTACAAAAACCTTAGATCGTCCTGGTGATAATTGAAATTTAAGTACATACAGAATTCAGTGCCTCAACTTTTTTATTCTCTTCTCAGGTATTTCTTTCATCTACGAATTTATCTAATGGCTTTATTAGTCAAAAGAAGTTGGTGAGAATGCTATGGTTATTTGTTATATTTAGTATAATATGGATGATTTTATCTTTATTGTCAGTAAATTATATGATAGCTGAAGGAGAAATCAACTTTAAATGGATGGAAAACAGGTAGGCACGACTATTGTCGACAAGTTTTAAATAATTATATAAAACTAAAAGTATCTTTGTTCAGAAAAGAAAGCTGACTTCCGCATGTCGCATTATTGTGAAGTTGAAATTTGGCACACAGATAATGTTATTGAATAAAAAAAATATTCTAAGAACTGAAAAATTCTATCAGAAAGAAGAACTAGGAGAATTCAAAGATAATTGAAATGCCATAATAACGGTATACTCCTTTTATAGGTGTGACTTATAATTTACAATTTACCATGTAAAATTTCAACTATCATCCGAGAGGTTAGTGGAATCCTGCCTGATGTCAAACTTTTATTTTATACGCAATTTTATAAAATTAAATGTGGCATCCGGTAAAAAAAATTCACTTCCAATTGACCTAATCAATTTTTATTTGATATAAAATATCGTAACAAAATATTATTTTTTGAATTAAAATTGTTGTATTTGAGTTTAGTAGTTTTGGTTTGACACCATTTATTTTTTATATAACCTTCCTCCGTCTTTTATTATAAAGTGTCTTTTTAATGCTTCAAAATAACATACAATAAAGTGTGAATTCTGAATGATTGAAAATGTTGATATCTCCAAAAATGCTCCTCTTTAGAGTTACGGCATGTCAAAGTTGAAAAAGAAAAATTCAAAATTATGTAATATATATTACATACTTATATGATGCACGGTTAATTTAAAAATTAGGCACTTTAATAAAGTGATTCTTTTCTTTCAAATACTGAAAAAAAATAGAAAGAAAATTTTATCATCATAACAAGAAAATTATCGGACGCAAAAAATGCAAAATCAGTATTCACATTAGATTTAATAATGCTGGTGATGTCAATACCTACTCGTACATTAATATTCTGTTTCAGCTCGGCATGGCTAATCCTTATGATGAAAATATTACTGGTAATATGTACTTTATGGCATGATGTGGTACAAGCCACTGTGATATCAAACTATTGTTTACAAGCTCAACTTTTAACTTCTTACGTACAATTTTTAAGAGAGAAATTATTACAATATCCTGTTCAACCATTGGAATGGATGAGGGTAAAGAATTTATATCGTTATGCTTTTATATTTAATACTTTCCCATATGACAGGAGGGTATGAAACCTCCTGTTATATTTTTTACCTACGATCACTAACGTAAATAGCTGAAAACGCACTCTCTGCCATTTATGTAAATTGAACATTGAACCTTACATACCGTAACTTTTTTCTTAATGTTAATATAATAATTGAAGAAATCAACTCTTGTATTTTATGCATGTACTTAAGAAACAACCTTTGTATCTGTTCTTCTATTGTAGTATATTACGTAATGAGAGTTGTAAAAAGCATACTACGCACGAATGGAAAAATTGTACACGAGCAAGTACAGTAATTCCATGAGTGCGTAATTGCTTTACAACTCGAATTATGTAGTATACTTTACCTACGATCGTATTTATTAAAATTAAAAAACAATTTTGTATTTTATTTATTGCTTATGTCAGTTTTAACAGCGTTAGAAGTTTTGCACTTGTCATTTTTAATACTTTTAGCCTGGCATCAGCAATATAAACTTCTGGGGTGTTGTAATATTGTCACGTGGTCACATTACAACACTAGAGCGGCTCAGCGTGTGTTTTGTTTCCTGATATACTGAAAGTTGAAAAAAATAAATAACATAAAATAACATAAATTTATTAATATTTAAAAAGAAATAAACTTTATATAATATTTATATAATACCTAAACAAAAATATAATACTCTGTAACAAAAATAAAATATAAAATCCCTTAGTGTAAATACACTTATAAAAAAACATAACATAAATAAATTCTTATATTGATGCCTCTAAATAACTTTACGTCTCAGTTTCGCACTAGACAAACGAGAGATTAAATCCTCGAAATTTAAATTATTTAATAAATCACTCTCAATTGCAAATAGACCAAAATAATTGGAGCTCTCATGCGATACTGAGGATCGAAGATAATTTTTTATTCGCCTCAAACACGAAAAGGATCGTTCGGCAGAGCAATTCATCACAGCCATGGCAAGGTACATTCGAAGAGCAATGGCTACATTTGGAAAAACATCCTCTACATTGCGTTGAGTTGAGTTAAGCAAAAAGAAATAGAATTTTTGCCGCCCCCTGAAATTTGCTCCTCTGCTTCATGGGTAATCCGGCCCTGCTCATGAACTTAGGCGGCTGGTGCTTGGAAAGCGTTGGTCTCAGCAAAAATGTGTACTTATAGGACATCTTTTATAAAGAATTTTAATATCTTTAATTTTATATGCCACCATTTCTCACGTAGGGTGAATAGAATACAAGTTATCCTTAAGAAACCAGATTTTGGTACCTAAATTGGCAAAATTAAGGTTTGTCGTCGATCTCGGAGGTAATCACACTTTTGTTTTTTTTTCTGTCCCTGAAAAAAGACTATTAAAAAAAATCTTATTTTCAATTTGTGGCAAAACAATACCTGCCGCCTGGAATATTAAATTAGATTTCCTAGGTACATCGAGATACAGCAATCGTATACATTCGGAATAGTGGGGAAATCGCAGCCTGTAGTAATATATTTACACATCTAGAGAACAGTGTATGGTATTTTAAATGTCAAAATATTGTTTCTAATTAAAAAATTCAAAAATATAAAATTTCAGGGGGCTTAGGGGTTTTCAGAAATTTTTTTTCGCAAATTGTTCCTGTTTTTTTTCGCCAATATTTTCATTTCAATCCCAAATGAAAGCCCCTATAATTTGGTATAGGTCCCACGTCTCTAAATTCAAATATCGAACATCGAAAATTCACCAGCTGCCACTGATATCCTCATATTTTCAGATCAGATATCTATTACAGAAAGTATGCTGCTCTGCTTTAATTCAAGTTTATTTTGGCTTTCGAGACTATATTGCATTTTAATAAAATAAAAAATATATAAATATAATTTTTTTATTTTTTAGGACATTGAGGATTTTAAAAAACTTCTGCAATATTTAAATGATGAAATAGCACCATCTGTTTGTTTATTTACAATTGTTAATTTATCTTTTACATTATCTGGAATAATGTGGCTCTTCAATTTTGATCGTATTGATAGAGAAACTTTACCTATATTTGGTCTGAGTATTTTAAATGTGATTTTATGGATGTTTATTTCTATTTCTCCATTTATTCAGGTAAATATAATAAATATAATTAAAGATCCTGAAAATTTAATACGGTTGTGAACATGGTTTATAATGAGTGAATAAATTAAAACTGTAATTGTAAATGAGAATCGTGCAAAGGCCTGTATACAGGGTGAATTTGAAATACACTGGATAATTTTAATCCGTTAAGCTCTATGGTCCGTAAAAATTCTTAAAAATAGTCATTTGTAAAATAAATGAAATACAGTCAAGAAAACAATTTTTGAATATTTATTAAATATTCACGGCGCTCCTGAGCAGAACAGCTGATGTGTGTAGCGACATAAATGCCTGTACCCCTACTCTTCTTAGCTATCGTGTTGTTGTGTTGGCGTAGTTCAGCCTGTGCATCCATGATGTCGAGTGTGAATTTTTCCTAGTGTTTTAGATTTCAGTTTTGTGTTCGTAGCTACAACTTTGCCCGCGTAGTTCAGCCTGTGCATCCATGATGTCAAGTGTAAATTTTTCCTAGGGTTTTAGATCTCAGTTTTGGATTTACTTAGTAAACACTGCGAATACTGCTTAGAGGTATTTGTTCGTAACCATGTCAATATCAAGTTCACCGGTCAGTGTATCCCCAGCGGGACGAGTTTAAGGTTTCTTTTGTTGAAACATTAACTATGTAATTTTGAAATCAAAACACTGGGAATTCATTAATTATGCTATACGAAATTACAGATTAAAAATATTCAGTGTATTTTAAATTCACCCTGTATACAGTGCATCTTACTTTTCACCACTGCAACTTCACATTAATAGATGTTTACCTTTTTCGGTTTTGTTTAATGACTTTAAGAAAAATATTTTCCAAAATTATGCTTTATATGATAAGCAAAATTTAAAAAAACATGAAGTAATTGAGCTACCTATATATATATGGTATTTGTTTTACAGAATCTATTATAGTTTGGCATGCTCTAAAACCTCAATTTCTCAAAGTTCACGTAAAAAAAATTTTAATTCCTATAAAAATTTCAAAAACTTTTCACATAACAGAATTTAATTTGAGGAAAAATGTGTCTAATGCTTCATTAACATCATACATACATATTTACTAAATTTAGTAAATACTCGAAATAAAATTCGAATATAATCTTGTCTGATTTTTTATTTTTTTTTTGTTTTTGGGATATACGAAATACCTACAAATCTTTCATATAATTTCCTACTTACTTACTACTTGTCTCTCTACCATTAAGTGTGAGACTATGACTACTATTGTAACCAAAAAGAATAGTAATCGATTCACACATACACACACCACTTTCAAATACATCTATTTGCAATAGCATTGTTAAAATTTTATGTTCACACAAACAGATAAACTGATTAAGTGATTAATACCCAAAATGTCTACCTCACTCATTTTTAAACTAATAGATATTTATGAATTATTGCCATCTTTCTGGATTTCCAATTTTATATTTCAAACTTTGGAATTTTAGAAAACTTAATAATTTTCAACTTAAAAAATCTAAATACATATTGTATATTTTAGCTTAAAAGTGGCACATTTGTTTCGTTAATTTACATTAATATAATGAATTTAATTTTAGGCTTCCAGGCTATCAAATTCATGTGCTACTCTAAAAACCGTAGGTCAGGAAGTAAGAACTCGACCATACGTACATCAGGACACACCAACCTACCAACTTGATTCCATTTTAATGTATACTACAAGTTTAAAAATAAATGCAAAACTTTTTCATTCACCCATAAGAGGAAAACATCTTTTTGTTTGTATTACCTTAATTGCAACTATTATTTTGGTGTTGGGTCAATGTCATTACTTCAACTCTACCTAGTATATTTTTGTATATGTATATGTAGCTTAGTTGTTTAATCTGTTAATATTAAAAAATAAACATATATTAAATGATAACTTAAAAATTTATTTAACTAATTACACACCAAGAAAATGGGCAGATTTATAGTAAAAATAAATTTAAAATAATATCTTTTATAGCTAAAAACTGGAATTTTTTTTAAATTGCACATTATAATAACAGTTATACTAACAGTTTACAGAGATAAAAAATTTCCAACACGATATAACCATCTGAGATAGCATTTTAGAAATACTTTATTTTATTCTTTTTGCCGAAAGTAACTGCTTTAAACTGAAAGAAGACACTCCAACTCCTAAGCCAGCGAGCAAAAAAGCTGTTGGAAACACCAATTTGTCTTTGCTTCTGTTGGTTACATGCACATTCTGGAAAAAACAAGACAGTTCTGATACATATTACCTCTAATATAACAGTTATACTATAAACAACACTACAGTAATCGAAGAAATGAACATTGTACAGGGTTAGTTTTATTGTTTTTATCTTTGACCGATTCCAAAAATTAAAAAACCGGCCCTACATGATTTTTTATGTAGATTCCACTCCTGCTAACGGGATTGGCAGTAGTGTTTTAAATATACAGGGTACGCCAAAAAGTTAGGTTTTTCTAAATGGAATATCCTGTATATTTTGACAAATTTGATTTCCTCCAATCATGCTGATTACAAATTCTTTATTCAACTCTCTTCCAAATAGCATGAAAGATTTACCAATTGCGCGTTTTAAGACTAAATTAAAAAGACATCTTTTGGCCAATGCCTACTACAATATATTGGATTTTAGTTATGTGTAACTTTGTTAATTTTTTGTAATATATACACTTGTATTGTGACTATATTAGGACCCAATGTTCCTAATTGTGATTATGTTTATATATTTGTATGTTATTTATTGTTTTGATTTGTTTTTCAATTTATTTTATTTTATTGTCATATTCTTTGACTATATTTAGGACTTGGTCCTATTGTTCCTGTAATTGTATTTGACAATGTATTTTAATATTTTAATTTTACTCATGTTCTTTATACTTTATGACATGTCAAAGCACCACGGTGCATTTTTTTATGACCAATAAAATCAAAAATCAAAAAAAAAAAAAATCAAATATATACACCTATTGTAAAATCGGATTACTGGTTTTTGAGTTATTTATGCTTTATGGATATGTCGAAACAAAAGCGTTATTTTATATACCCATATAATAAATCAATAAATGAAGTTAATCTACAAACAAAACAAAATATATGAATTATTAAAACAAATTATACAACATTTTCAACATAATCAACCACCATTAATTTCGATACATTTCAAACCACGTTTAATAAAATTGGAACAAATTTTTCGAAAAAGTGCTGCAACCAAATTTAGCAGTTATATTTTTTACAATTTTACTTTTTTTAAATTTTCCACTGGTTCACTGTATATTTTTTCTTTGAGCGTTCCCCAAGGAAAATAATCTAATGGGTTCAGGTCTGGACTTCGTTCAAATTTTATTAAACGTTGTTTGAAATGTTTCGAAGTTATTGGTGGTTATCTTGAATATGTTACGTAATTTGTTTTAATAATTCATATATTTTGTTTTGTTTTTGATTTATTCCATTTATTGATTTATTATATGAATTTATAAAATAATGCTTTTGTTTCAACATATCCATAATAAAGTGAAAATAACTCAAAAACCATTAAAGCGATTATACAATATGTGTATATATTTGTAATCAGAATAATTGAAGAAATTCAAATTTGTCAAAATATAAAGGGTGTTCCATTTAAAAAAACCTAACTTTTTTGCGTACCCTGTATATTTAAAACGCTATTGACAATCCGTTAGCAAAAGTGGATAAATAAATAAATAAATAAATAATATACGACAAACGTTAATAGATTGTATACGAAAAGAGAATAGACTGAAATAACTTCCTACCTATGTATTAATTTATCTATTAAAGTTAAATGTGCAATGATCGAAAATCATTAATTAATATAGATTTATAGGAACTACGTTGCCTATAACTATCTTGTCAGAAACAAACTGATCACATTTCATCACTCCGTCATTGAACGTCATAATCTGTGATAAGCCACCTTCATTTTACAGTGGACCAAACACGAAATATTTTCATATCGCATTTGTTACTTAGCAACTGATGCGGATGAAATTCTATACAATATGTAGTTGTTTATATGCCATTCACATTTTATTTACATTAGAGTAGGCTATATGTTTTTCTTAGGTTGTCTAAGGGTTGTCTACCATTGACAAAATATTGAAGTGTCAGATTTGATTGATTGTCAGTCATTTACTCTTGGCTGAATTGCCAATTTTTTTTTTAATATTGCTGTGCTTTCTTCAGGGTCTCAATGTGGCAACTATGTAGAACTAACTCAGTAATTAAAACAGTCATTCATACCAACAGAATTCAGATTTTCCAAAGCCTACTCTATTTAAATAAAGTGTGACAAGTCCGAAACAACTGAGTGGCCAGACGTATATGTTTGAATTCATGTTCGTTAAATAATCTTGTTTTGATGTGAAAAAGAAATTTCTAATCCTACGTGATTTTAGGACTACTTATATGCATAAATATCCAGTTCGTGTACCTCGGATTCAATTTTCCAACAATTAAAAATTCTAAAATTCATAATTGTGTTTAATTTACGTGTTGCTACTGTTGCTAATTTTTTTGCAAAATACCCATTAAAAACATATATGTATATAGCCAAAATATAGAATATACAGGGTGTCTCTTTAATGCTTCAAAATATTCGAGTTGGGAATTCTTGAGTACAAATCATGATGATTGACCAAATATTTTGTTATCCTAACATGCTTCCCTGAAGAGTTATAGCCCGTCAGAGTTGCAGAAGAAAAACAAAGAAATCGGAATTAAATAAAGACGTGTCAGAGATAGCACCCATAATTTTTTTTTGTCAATTTGAAACAAGCATATTTTTCTCTATACAGTCATAAAATTTTGCAATTTAAAAAAAATAAGCGTGAAAAAAAAAATTTATTATGACTAAATCAAAACTAAATTAATTAATTTCACAACACTAAAATTTAGTTGTTTTGTTTGTGTTTTATAACTGCATGACTTTTTCCATGGCATCCTTTATTAAGAGGTGACGAGTGAGTCGTAATAAATATTTTTTTTCTCGCTTATTTTTTTCCAAAAAACGATGACTGGAATCTTGTAAAAGTTAAATTTATAAATTTAATAAATTCTTTGTTGTTTTTAGTTAAAATGATCTTTTTAACTGAAATAATAACAGCTAAAAACAATAATAAATTTATTAATTTTACTTTTAGAAGATTCCAGTCATCGTTTTTTGAAAGTTATTGGCAAGGCGACGCGACGGTTTATTACATTTTTCTCGAAAACGGCGTCTCCTAGCGAAACAAAATAAGAGGGCCATTTTTGTGTAAATATGAATTTTGAATAAGATTATTAAACGAAAAATTGTACTCATTCACCAGTAAAAAAGTTCCCATAGAAAAACAAATTGGGGATGTGTACAAGTGGCGCCCCCTATTAAAAACTGCAAAATTAATATGGTTAAAACTTTTTCCACATTATCTGGATGACGCACATAAAGTTTCATCAAATCGGTTTGGTACTTTTTGCAAAATTAAATAAAAACGTTCTTTATGGGCCCCCTTTAAAACCCCATACCACCCCTTCAAAATTAGATTTCGACAAAATAAAAAAATAAGGGTTCCTTTATTTTGAATATATCTGTGGAATCATTTTGGCGGCGGCGTTTTGAATCACCCTGTATATACAGGGTGAATCTTAGAGTGAGGGTCACATTTTTATGGGCAATAGTACTAGACGTCAGGAATATGAATCCAATTTTTTTTTGTAAGTTGTAAAATGGCCGAGTTATGAATTTAAAAAAAAAAATTCGCGGGTCAAATGTAATTCCGGCGCTACTGGGCAAGCCTTTCCTGCACTTACATGTGGCAGATTGACAGTGTTGCCATTTAATTAAAACCAATCAATAATATTTACATTTTCACTTTTCATAATTAATCCAGAGAAAATCAAGAAAGAAAAATTAATATAATAAAATTATTTTATAAATAGGTTTTTTGAAATATACGCATAATGAAAATTGTAATGCAAACCAAAATGAAAAAGCCAGCTGCATAATCTGCATAATAACCATAACATAAAATAAAAAAGATTGTAAAAACAGAATTTGATTCAGGGCCTTTTATCACTTTTGCCAGTCAGCTGTTAAGAGTCGTTGAACCACAGGATACTACTCCTTTACTAACTGCTGACACTGACCCAGTTACAGCAGGTGCATTAACAAAAAATCGTTCCTAGCCCATACACCATATACGATACACGAGTTTAGTGAACGGCCTGACAGAAGACAGAAGCTAAGTGTGGAACACCTATTATTGTGATTTGATCGTGTGTTTTTAATATGTCTCAGTTTTTAGTGAAATTTAAAGTGTAAGTTTTGTGTTGGTGTTTAGTGATAATAATTGAGTGAGGTGTAACTTCTATGATGTGTGTGTAGTTTTACTTTAGTGGTGTTTTAGAGGCATTCAAGGTAAAGTAGGTATAGTACCGTATAGTGTATTAGAAAAAAACAAAAAAAAAAACGATGTACAGATAAAGTTGAGTTGATATGCGCCAAAAAGCAGAGCCTCGTGGGTGCTGTGAAAATTTGCTTTACTAATAAATTCACCATATTTTATTTAAATCGTGAAGTTTGGCAACAACACACAATGTTCAACACACGCGTGGTCGGCTTAGTTTAGTCGTTACTCTCCCTAGCGCATTCCACTGGCGGGGTACCCTAATTCATATAAAAAGGGTTTATTCAATATTAATTTTTCATAGAACGTTCAAAAAAAAAAAATTGTAGTTTCATGTTCCTATAGTTGAATATGACCCCCACTCTAAGATTCACCCTGTATATATCGTTGCAATCAAAAAAATATGTAGATTTAAAAAAACTTCTATTTAAAAATATGCAAATTTGCTATGTCCCGCTTTTCTGGAACACCCTGTATATTCAAAGAGATCTCCATAAAAAAATTAATAAAATTTCATACAACTTTTATTTGAGACATTTCTTTTTAACTTGAAAAATAAAAAGTTATGGGAGGGGGTCAATTCTCGTGTGATACATGTACAGGGTGTTCACGCGAGAATTGAACCCCGCCTAGATCCTTCCCCTTTGACACAATTTGAAAAATAAAAATTCGTTCCTATACGATTTTTTCCGTAGTTTTCAAATACGTCCATCATAATTTCCTATATCTCGTCATATACAGAGTGTTGCATATTTTTTTTCAACTTGTGTGACACCCTGTATCTAATTATCGTAGTTGGTGCAGTTTTTCATTCTGAACACAAATAAAAGAAAAAATCTAACGGACTCAAGTCCGGACTTCGAGCTGGCCATGCTACAGGACCGCGGTTACCCATCCATTGACCATAGGTATTGTTTAAATAATTAACCACCGGTAAAGATTTTGTGGAGAGTGCTCCGTCTTGTTGCCAGATTACGTTGCCATATCTTCTTGGAAAGCGAATATCTTTCAGTAACTGGTATATTTAATTTCTTGGAAAGTTAAAATAACGATGGCCTGTTAAAGCGCCATCGTAATATATTGGGCCGATTATTAGATAATTGATAATTCCGCATATGGTGATAGACTGCCCCAGCTTTAACCAGTGACGTAGACTGGTTAAAACTGGGGCAGTCTTTCAGCGTATGGTGCGGAATTATCAATTATCAAATAATCGGCCCAATAGGTATATTACGATGGCACTTTAACAGGCCATCGTTATTTTAACTTTCTAAGAAATTAAATATACTGCAAGATATTCGCTTTCCAAGAAGATATGGCAACGTAATCTGGCAACAAGACGGAGCACTCCCCACAAAATCTTTACCGGTGGTTAATTATTTAAACAATACCTATGTTCAATGGATGGGTAACCACGGTCCTATAGCATGGCCAGCTCGAAGTCAGGACTTGAATCCGTTAGATTTTTTCTTTTATTTGTGTTCAGAATGAAAAACTGCACCAACTACGATAATTACATACAGGGTGTCACACAAGTTGAAAAAAAAAAAAATGCAACACTCTGTATATGACGAGATATAGGAAATTATGATGGACATATTTGAAAACTACGGAAAAAATCGTATAAGAACGAATTTTTATTTTTCAAATTGTGTCAAAGGGGAAGGGGATCTAGGCGGGGGTTCAATTCTCACGTGAACACCCTGTACATATGTACCATTATTTTGTACGTTTTCATAGGGGATTTATTTACTTCAAGGAATAGCTGATAATTTGAGGTTGTGCTGAATTGTATTGAATATACAAAATAAATTCTGTACTCTTATTCTTGAATAAATCGTAAATATTTTTTCTATTAATATATTGACATTGTTTAGAGGTCACGTCGTCGTTTAAATGATTATTGTGTTTGTGCCAAACTGAAATGTAAGTCTAATTGGCACAAATATAACTTTATTTTATATATTCAGTATTATATGTAATAATTATTTTACTGAATTTGTTGATAGTTAATAAATTATAATTATAATTATTTAAATCTCTTCTGTCAATATTAGTATCTTGAAAATTTTGTTGAATAAAATAATGTCAATAATTCTTTCATGGGACCCTTCCCCGTAAATTTATCTGTAGAGGAAAGTTCTAAACAAATATTTAAACATGATATTTCTGTTAAATATATATAATTCTGTAGGAATCCTTATACTGATGTTGACAACCTGATCTACTAGTTCGTATTCCCCATATACTGGGTGTTCCAAAATTATGCGGCCAAACTCTTAAGAGTGTGTAGAGGGGCTCAAAACAAAACGAAAATTATCTATGAACATTTGGGCAATACTGCATATTTAAGGAGTCATAACCTTCCAAAGATGAAAAGAATCTTTTTTTTTTTTCACTAAATCGGTTGGATATACTTGTATGATTTTTAAATATTTTTTTTTTACAATAAGGGTGAATAAAAATGTACATTTTTCTTATGGAACACGCTGTATATTTTTACATATGTCGATAGAGCGTTCTTTTCTGATTACAAAAATATATGATACTTCCTATATATTTGGATAAAAAATTGCGGAGCTATTCAACGTCGAAAAAGAAATACTGCTAGTGATGATTTTAAATTTAATTTAAATTAACAAAAATATTACACATTTAATACATTAAAAAACAAACAAAAAGTATAAAACAAAACTAGACAGACGAAGCAATTTTGGATTATAGACGAGTAATTATTTTATTAATTGCCTAATTAATTAATGATTATTAGTAGACTTAATTACTGCAAGAGACTCAACGTCGAAAAAGAAATAAGGCTAGCGATGATTTCAAATTTAATTTAAATTAACAAAAATATTACACATTTAACAAACATATTAAAAAACAAAAAAAGTATAAAACAAATTCTTCATGGCACCCTATTTTTTTCAAAACAATTTAATCATGTTAAACGATTTCATGATATGTATCAGTAAATTCATTTTTTTGTGAGTAAATGTTATTTTTTAAATTGTGAGACATTTAATAGGAATAGGTTTGGTTTTTAATGTTTGTTAAATGTGTAATATTTTTGTTAATTTAAATTAGATTTAAAATCATCACTAGCCGTATTTCTTTTTCGACGTTGAATAGCTCCGCCATTTTTTATCCAAATATATAAGTATCATATTATATTTTTGTAATCAGAAAAGAACGCTCTATCGACATACGTAAAAATATACAGGGTGCTCTGTAGCGTGCTCACACTACATTCTAAAACGCTAAATAGTTAGCCATTTTATTAATATGGAGGTCATGGATGGTTGCTAAGAAAACAATATAAATAAATCAATATGAATATCAATTTTTAATGTAAAACTTTTAACATCTATATAATAATGTACCAAAGCTGTTGAAGAATTATGTATTATATTTCAATTATAATAAAATTGTTTAACTACAATATATTTTAATTATACCAACAACCAACGGTTGGTATACGCTCCATAAGAAAAAAGTACATTTTTTTATTCACCCTGTATACCGTTGGCTTGAGAAAACTCTGGTTAGCATATTCAAAAACTACGGGAAAAAATACAGAGGCTGGCATTTTGAAATTTAAAAATATCTTAAAAACTCGGGAGAAAAGGGGGTGGTTACTTTAACGTGGGACACCCTGCACAATATGCTGCCAATATTAATTTAGATATTTAAAAACTTATCACCAAAAAATAATAAATAGGATTGCAGGAAACAACTACTCATTGGGCAAAGGCTCCGACTTGCATTGAATTATACTTGCAAATCCAAATTGGTAGACAAGTTTATTATTAGTCTTTTCTTCACCAGACACAGACCGGTTTCGAATTTATTATGTTCTCGTCAGTGTACCATAGGTAATTAAAAAGACCAACGACAAGGGTAAACCAAAATAGTCTATGACAGACACAGCAAAATAGTAGTGGTGTGGGTTAAGTAGTTGTTTTCCTGCAATCCTATATGCCATTCACCCTTTATTTAAATTAGAGTAGGCGTTGGAAAATTTGAATTCTGTTGTTATGAATGACTGGTTTAATTACTGAGGTTATGTTAAAAAGTCGAAAATATAATCACAAATTCAAATTAGTTCTACATAGTTGCCAGAGTGAGACCCTAAAGAAAGCACAGCAAAGTTATCAATAAAAAATTTGGCAATTGAGCCAAAAGTAGATGACAGTGACGATCAATTAAATCTGACACTTCAATATCTTGTCAATAGTCGATAACCCTGAGACAACCTAAGAAAAACATATCATAGCCTACCCTTAAGTAAATAAAATATGAATGGCATATATTTATGATTTAGCATGTAGTTTAGCCCACCAGGGCTAGAGGTCGCCTGCTCTTTGGTACTTGCATGGCAAGGCGCTATCTGTCACAGAGACATCGCCGATGTGTTGACAGGTAGTAGCACTGACCACCAGAGGGATAATTTTATCCCTCACCCCTACCTAAAAATACATACAGGACACAAGAAACAATGAACTAAAAGTAACATGTATGAACACCAAATCGTGAAAATCAACCAGATGAATGATATAGAGAAACTAAGAAATTCGGATATGTTAAAAGTTATGACGGATAAAAACATTAAGGACAAGCGTCAACTGTAATCAATCTCCTAAATTTCGGAAAAAATGTATTAAATATAGAAAAAATAACTTGAATTTCAGAAAGTATGATTAAAATTTGGAAAAAGTAATTTTAGTTTCGGAAATGGTGAACTTAAATTCGGAAATAGTAATTTTAATATCGGAAAAAATAATATTTCCGGGTAATTTCTTATACATATTATAAATTTTATGTATCGTCATAATTCGTCGAGATTCATCTAGAAATGCAAAAAATCAAGAAAACATATTATGCATTTTTTTATTGGAAAATATTACTAATGAAAGTTGTTCAGAATTCGCTGAAAACCTTCAATCCAAAATCTCATCAAAATAAAAAAATATTGATATTTTGATTTAAAAAAAGTCCGAAAATATAATTTTACAATATCAATTATCATTCGTATTTAGTTGCAGAGTATTTTTTTTTTAACAATTCTGAACAATTTTCATTAATAAAATTGTTATGTTTTTTTTTGATTTTCCACATTTATTTTGATATGTTTTGCATTAGTAAGGGGCAAATGGCTTTTAGGACATAAGTTAATCCTAATGTGCTCTATCATTGAGTGAAATTTGGTTTAAATCGGATAAAAATGGAAAAAGTTATAAGGGTATTTCACTCTTATGTGCGACACACTGTATGTGGAAAATCGCTTAGAGCATGTTGGTGCAGGCAAATATATTATTTTTATTGACAAAACTAACTACAATCTGCACTGTTGATGTAGTACAAATAATTTAAACAATATAGAGGTACCGTAATTTCGCACATACATATGTTGTCATCTAGGTGCACTTAAGTATTGTTAAGTTTTATAATCACGTCATATATTTCACAATAAAAATATTATTATGTCACTTGGAAGACATATTAGAAGACGAATTTGATAGTATTTTGATTTGTCGTCTTGCTCCGTATAGTCCAATGCTTAATCCCATTGAGCATATTTGGCTCGATATTTGGAGTGCTATAAAATCTAATATTAAAAGGAAACTGCAAGATATGATATGATATTGTAGATCAAACAGGCACACTGACTTAAGGAGAATTCCGACTGCAATACTTGATGAGAATTGTACTGTTTTAATCACATACAGCGGCATTATCCTGCAGCTATGTGATTGGACGATAAGGATTCTAAGTGTTTGTTAATGTATAAATTGTATTAAATAATAATTATTGTTCTGAATAAATGGAAATTTCAAACAAAATAATTCGTTTCTTGTTTTTGAAATTAAAACTAAATCCTAAATGGAAATTAAATCCATGTTTTATGAAATTCAAATTAGGTACCTACACTACCTACCTACTTTTTCCGATATTTAATAAAATTTTCCTAAATTGAGGGTGAAAAGCGAGGTAAAAAGGTGTAAATTTTCTCTACATGTGAATTTGTTGGTATTTGAGGTAAATCACTTCTGCATTCATCTGATTCATTTTCACGAATCAGTTCCTTAGTTACATGCTTATTTTTGCGACTATAAACATATAGCTGTAATTAAAATTTTTAATTTAAAGCATAAACATTAATCTGGCAAACTAGTGCTACTCGTTATACTTAATTTACACCTAATGTTAATGGTACCTTTGCAAGTTTAAAAGTATAGGTATATAAATGAGTAAGAAAACAAAATATTATGTTATTTTACTTATATCGATTGAGTAACTCTAGTATAGCTAATTTCTATTATTCGATTATGTAATAAATAATAACAAATATACAACGCTATTAAAGTATAAGTAAAACATACCTGTGGAACTGTAAGGCGCAATGCGAGGTAACGGGCTTGCGACAATTTCATAGTCCGACCGTCTCAACCCTGTTAAGAAAAGATAATTAACTCTTTGACAAACTCTTTAGTGTGTATTAAATTTTGGTGGCGCCATATAGTTAAAAATTAATTATTATAACTATTTGTACTATCGGCAAATCTCAATATAAATAACTATCCGATTTCAACAATAACCGACCAGGGGCTACGTTTCAACAAATCAATTTAAAATAGATCTTTATATAACCTCAAATCTTATTTATGTAACAAAAGCATGGCTTATAGAAAAAGTATACGTTGATGGCTACATTTTGTACTGTAATTAAAGGATCTATTTTAACAAAAATATAAAAACTACAAGCAAAGGAAAACTTTAGACCCACCAGTACACTCGAACTTGTTATTGAGAAAGGAACGTGCATGAAGGACGGAAAAGTGGAAGCACAGAACAAGTAGATATTTCTGTAAATCTGTGCACAGAACCACAGAACGCAGAGACAACCAGAACGTTGACAAAGGAAAGTCAGGGGGGTGGGGGTGGGCGCGAACGCCGTGAACCATTGAGTAAAAAATAATAAAGAGATGCAACTGTCAAGGTTTCGAGATTTTAGTATTGTATTTCTTTGCCAATAACTTCATGATTGTCATCAATTTTTAGTGCTATGGGAAGGTATTTGTAATGTGGCTGTATAGCCCTTAAAATTGAAGACAATCATGAAGCTATTCGTGAAAAAATACAACACTAAAATCTCGAAACCTTGACAGTTGCGCCTCTTTATTATTTTTACACAATGCGTGAACACAAAACATAAAAAGCACAGATTAGAAAAGAAGAAAAAAAACAGTTTCTGTGACGCAGCGGCGCAGCGCTATCTACGAAAGATTTTATTCTACATTCTACTCGGTGGAATCTGTGGACTGTGAAAAGCTTTACAAAAGAGCAACGTGTCACTAGTGTCACTAGTCACTACACTACTCAACTCGCTAGCTTTGTTCAAAAACCCTACAGTAGCTGCACTAGTGCTAACAGAATAATAGTCAGTGTAAAATTTTGCACTAGTGCAGCTAGTGTAGGGATTTTCGGTTTTTGAACAAAGTTTGTGATGTGAAAATAGAGTTAAGTAAGTGCGCCACAGACGTAAACGTATCTTGCTTGGCGTAAAGTAAAAATGCGACAATTCGTACTGTAGTGTAGACGTAGAAATTAGGTGTGCAAAATTGAAAAATTAAGTTAAAACGCAAACGCATCTGTTCCACCTCCTGCGTATCTTCTCAATCTTATGACTGTATTAGTGTATTACATTAACAATTTATTCATGAATAAATTCATGAAGTCGCTTCATGAAGAAGTTTTACTAATGTAAAACACCAACTTGGATGTTCAATAAATTCACCAATTTATTCATGAATTTCTTCACGTATTAGAACTTGTTCTATTTTCTCGTGAAGTTACCTTGAATAACAGGACTACCAACATAAAATTTTTAGCACAATAAGATAACACTTGAAAAAGTTAGGTTGGATTCATTTCATTTATTCTCATAGTATTCGCGAAAATCACGTACCGCGAGATGGCGCTGAAAATGTAGTGTGTGTATGAACCAAGTGGTGAACAACAAACCTTTGACAGTGTTTTGACATTTACGATAAATTTAGAGGTTAATTCTAGTAACAATATTTTTTTATTAAAGTATCGTGTCAACCGTTTTATTAATTGATTACATTGCTATATTGTTTATAAACTACATAACAACACTTTAAACTCACTTTTAATTTTAAAAATCACAAGATAATTTTAAGAAATCCGCGAACTGACAGTGACAGTAGTGACAGCGGTTTGTTGTTCACTATGAATGACTCATCATATTGAGATTACGCGAAAAAATATAGATGTCGCCCACTTCGTGATTTTCGCGAATAATAGCACAGAATTAATAACAATCAGAACCCAAACTCAAAGTCGGCACCTTTTACCATTTGTAGCCAGATTCGGTGACCTCCAATATGCATCGGCCATATTCTTAGTCAAAACGTTCAGGGCCTTACTTGAATAATTTGTAGCTCTTTCATAAACAGTCTTATATGGTTGTATTATTTCATCCATTAAGCATTATTTTTTTTCATAGGCACTTCAATTCAACTCATACGCAATAGATATCAGGGTTTTGCTATTGATCATGTGCATCATATGACTAACATAACCTTAAATTTTTTGTTTTTGCAAATTGGTTCATTCTACCACCACTTTTATTACACTGAACACTTAAATAACTGATTATAGATTGACGAAATTGTCTATACTCTGTCTGATGAGAGATTGCAGTGGTGAGCGTGGCTTGGGCAGAGAGCGGTTTACTCAGCTCAAAATATTTTATAAAGTGTAGCAATGAAATTCAAATTATTTTAACTGCCGCAGTTTGAGACTCAACTTCTACGTGCTGCGCCATTGTTGAGGGGCGACTATTAAATTTTATTACTCATCTATTTACTAAAAGTTGAAGGGAATACTACAATACCTTTTATATTATTTGTAATTGATAATTCGTAATGTTAAATTTAGGATAATACACATTTATTACTTAATAGTCACAAGTTTGACAGTCGATACACGCAAACTTCAATAACCTGTCAACTCGTATTCGTAAACGCCATTGTAAACCTACCTGACTCTGTAACCAATAAGATCAAAGCGCGCGCTTTTGTCGTCACTTCCACCACTGCAATCTCTCATCAGACAGACTTTAGAGGCTTGCGAACACTATCTCGGGCCAAAAAGAGTAGTCAGTAGAGCAAAAACTCACCGGCAATTCTTCAAAGGATTTAGCTGTTATGGAATACAGAAGCGGCAGCTCGTTTTACCATATAATCCCATATAATTCAGAGAAATATATCCAGTTTTCTCCGCCTACCAGAGATGAAAACCACAACTAGGTCATTATGTTTAATTGGTATAGTCAACCAAATATAGTATATGCTTGAACGTAATGAACGTGCCGCCCTTATACCCAATAATTTGTTCGGCTATTGGAAAGGTCGTCGAGAGGGCTTAGATAGCGCATTCAGTGGCGTCACATATGCTGCAACGCAAAGGATGTGCATTGTTGAACTGCGTTGCTATACCTAATTCGTGGAGATAATGTTGCCAGATGTCAGCATATTATTTAAAATTTAAGACATGGTAACTCATATTCATGCATAATTAACACAATCCGCTTTCATTTGTTCGAATTATGGAATTTATGAAATTCGTAAATCAGTACGCCCCTGGCTCTACTGACTACTCTTTTTGGCCCGAGTATAGTTAACTGTGAGAGATAAGTACATCCCTCTGGTGGTCAGTTGCTACTACCAGTCAAGACATCGAAGATGTCTCGTGACCGATAGCGGCTTGCCAAGCAAGCACCAAGAGCGGCGTACTATGTGCTGGGTCTGCCATAGACCAGTTTGGTTTGCCTTTGTTATTTGTCTTTTCAGCTACCTGTGGCACACTGATGAGAACATAAAGAGTTCGAAACCGGTCTGTGTCTGGTGGAGAAAAGACAAATAACAAATTTGGCTACCAATTTTGGCGCCGCTCTTGGTGCTTGCTTGGCAAGCCGCTATCGGTCACGAGACATCTTCGATGTCTTGACTGGTAGTAGCAACTGACCACCAGAGGGATGTACTTATCTCTCACAGTTACTATGTGCTGGGTCTGCCATAGACCAGTTTGGTTTGCCTTTGTTATTTGTCTTTTCAGCTACCTGTGGCACACTGATGAGAACATAAAGAGTTCGAAACCGGTCTGTGTCTGGTGGAGAAAAGACAAATAACAAATTTGGCTACCAATTTTAGATTTATAGGTATAATTCAATGGGAGTCGGGGCCTTTGCCCGTCCAGTAGTTGTTTCCTATAATCCTATTTATTAACCGAGTATAGTTGTATAAAAATCATACCAGCGGCGTACTGTCGCTAATACTGCCTGGCACATTCTCTTCTTAAGAACATGGCGGTCTAACGTGCGCGAAGACGGTGCGCGAACTTTTCCCGCCAATAGGAGATGGTATTCCGATTGTTATTAATTCTGTGATAATAGCAATGACAAATGTAAACTATACATTTGTCATTGATAATAGCATTGTTTATAATATACTTTATAAACAATGATAATAGTAAGGATAATGGTATGTCAGGTTGCCGTCCAATTTGTGTATCTACTGCGCATTACGTCGCTCAGTTTAAAAAACGTCGAAAGTCAGTTGTAATTTCGCACATTTAAATCTTTATTTTAATATTTTTAATAGTGTTAACGAATAGCACTATGCTTGCTTGTGCTGTGGCTAGGTGTAACAATTATTGCACGATGATAAAAAGGTACTGACATCAAGTATTTTACATTTCTCCGCGTTGAAAAGCTCGCGATAGTATATGGATGAACGATAAAATTAATTCGAAGGTAAATGTTGAGATAACGGAATCTCCGATTTTCGGAATTTTTTTGCTTTTAACATACGTAGTTTTGTCTCCTGAACAATAAATTCTAAAAAAAAATCGCCGCTCGTCAACAGTTTTCGAGATATTTGGTCCCAAAGTCTCTGAAAGTCGTATTTCTCCACTGCCATAATCACTTATTTTCACCAAATTTTTCATTTTATGGTTATGAACACCTCTAATACAGACTTATTTAAACACTTTTAAATAGTTTCAACACATTTATTCCAATCAATAACTATTTTTTGAACCTTCTTATAAAAGCCATGAAAACATAACCTAAAATTTCAAACAACACTAAGATCATTCGAGGTTATGATAGTGCCGTAGGGTACGGTATAAAACGAATATATTCCTTCTTTGATATAAAAATATACTGTAGTGCACCCGCCCGCCCGGGGGCGGGCGGGTACAGTATATTTTTATATCAAAGAAGGAACATATTCGTTTTATTCGCGGAACTTGTAATGTTTGAAATCTAGAATACGCATAACTAATATGTTCCATCTTTGATATAAAAATATATTGCACCCGCCCGCCCCCGGGGCGGGCGGGTGCAATATATTTTTATATTAAAGAAGGAACATATTCGTTTTATACCGTACCCTAGATCTTACGGGCCTTACAGCACTATCATAACCTCGAATGATCTTACTGTTGTTTGAAATTTTAGGTTATGTTTTCATGGCTTTTATAAGAAGGCTCAAAAAATAGTTATTGATTGGAATAAATGTGTTGAAACTATTTAAATAAGTCTGTATTAGAGGTGTTTATAAGCATAAAATGAAAAATTTGGTGAAAATAAGTGATTATGGCAGTGGAGAAATACGACTTTCAGAGACTTTGGGGCCAAATATCTCGAAAACTGTTGACGAGCGGCGATTTTTTTTTAGAATTTATTGTTCAGGCGACAAAACTACGTATGTTAAAAGCAAAAAAATTCCGAAAATCGGAGATTCCGTTATCTCAACATTTACCCGTATTTCTTCTATTGATTTCAACCCAACAGAATCAACAGATTTTGAAATTTCTTTAATACAGCAGATGTTGTTATACCGGGTGGCCACGAGACTAGGGTCATGCTTATATCTCTTTCAATTATGAACCGATTTAGACGAAATTTGGTACAAAGATATTAGACCTAATTTCGGATGGACATGCAGATATAGTCAAAATGGCCGACTTCCGGTTTCACCGGAAACGCGTGTACCTTCGATTTTTTAAATGCATCACCCAGTATATTTTATGTTTTTCGGAATCTACAACTCAAATTACATAGAATAGCGTTGCCAAATTTACATTTTTCTCAAGGAATGTTTCTTTTTTTCAAATTTATTTCTTACCGTAGAAGGCCGTGATTGGGAAAAAATATGTTCCAGTTGATTCTAGTAACTCATATTAATAGTGATTTCATCAATTAAATCAATAACAAATGCCTCATGAAAGAATAAAATTTGCCAAACGTGTTTTTTTAAGAAAAAATCATTTTTTTAAATGGCACTTATCAAGGGCCATAATGCCATTAAATAGCAAATTTAATTACCAATCTAACTGCACCACTTCATCGTTGTCTAAAGCTGGAAAAAGTTTATTATTTGTAAAGTGTTTACTTTTATGTAATAAGTAACGTGCATTTATTGGAAAACATAGTATGGCAAGTAAACAAATTTTTAGTCTCTCGTAAACTATTCGGATTTGCAAGTTGCATAAACTAATTTAAAAAGTACCTATGTATTTAAAATTTTATTTAGAAACAATACCTATTTTTAGTAGAACATTCCAATCACGGCCTTCGACGGTAAAAAATAAATTTGAAAAAAGAAAAATTCCTTGAGAAAAATGTAAATTTGGCAACGCTATTCTATGTAATTTGAGTAGTAGATTCCGAAAAACATAAAATATACTGGGTGATGCATACAAAAATCTAACTACACACGCTTCCGGTGAAACCGGAAGTCGGCCATTTTGACTATATCTGCATGTCCATCCGAAATTAGGTATAATATCCTTGTACCAAATTTCGTCTAAATCGGTTCATAATTGAAAGAGATATAAGCATGACCCTAGTCTCGTGGCCACCCGGTATTCCCCCAGAAACAGTAGAAATTGAAGATCTGATGTGTTTCAACTGTTAATATGTCTGGTGCTGTTTCCTGACTGTCGTAAAAGGAAAATAAATTGTGATAGATCACTTAGAGTGGAAAAAGTATTAAAAATAGACTACTAATTTTAGGTTAGAATTCCAACTAACAAAAAGCATCTTATTTTATTAGATTAAGCCAATTAAAACTTTATTAATAATGCACTGAACAAGATTTTAGTTGAAACTACAGAAATCAAGTAGAAATTTTAATAAAATCGTCATAATCGAAAATTTTAGAAAATACATACTTTTGAGGTTAATTGTGATATCACCCCTGCCACTTTTTAAACTGAGTGACGTCACCGTGCCTGCGCGCGGGCATACCATTCTCCTACCATGTTTATTCTGTTGTTGTCACTAGCTAACCTCAAATATTTAGTCAAATTTGAAATAATTCAAATTGGTTGGTACAACTGCTTCAGTGACAGTATTGTAAAATAAATAAATTCATGAATTTCTTCACAAGTGTAAAACAAAAACAGTTCTACAATAAATTGGACAATAAATTCATGAATTTCTTCATTAGAAGTTGGGGACACTCAATCATCTTCGATTGACGGTTAGATACGAATACGTTTACTACGAACGACGAACGTACGAAAACATAACGATACGTGTACGAGCACTGATCCAGTGTACGTGAGACGCATGACTTGTAGACTTAGTACCAATGAGTAAATATCTATTTACTCTTTGCTTAGTACAGGCACAGAGTGGACAGCTCTCTGATGGTGGACAGGTTACATCAATGAGCAGCATTAGGGCGAGGAAAATGCGGGGTGAGGCAGAGCTGGCGACCGCGGTCTGTTATTTATTTTACATACTAAAAAGACACAACCACTGCTCTGCTGTTGTAGAACAGAGAAGGACGAACCCGGCGGTCGCCGAGTGACGTGTGAAGATAGGTCAGGTTCAGATTGAGTAACCTTAAAGCCGGCTACACACGGTCCGGCAGGCCTGACAGTTCGAACTGAACAGTCCGCCTGAAGGCCGGTCGCCTCCAAGAATAGTATACTAGAAGGATAGTTCAAATACACTCATGATACAAATAAATAAAGATATGATCTTGCGCATGTGGGAGGAGCCAAGTGAGCAGTTGGCGTACGTCACCTGGTGACATTTCTTGATGCGTTCCTCATTATTTTAACGTGCTTGGAGTAGTTATTTTTTAAAAAAGTGTCTATATTGATAAATATGCGTTGTGCGGTGGGAAATTGTAAGATGAGCAATCGAATCAAGGGTTTTATTAAGAATCCTCAGTTTTTTCGGTTTCCAAAAGATGAAAATTTGTGTAGTGTTTGGGTCAATGCCTGTAAACGTGCAGATACGTTTAATGTGAAAACGGCCAGGATTTGTTCATTACACTTTGACGAAGAAAGCTATGCAAGAAATCTTAAATATGAACTTTTGGGGGGTATTCCTATAAAACAAAGACTATTAATAAAACCCGATGCAGTCCCAACTTTGAATATTGTTAAAGAAAATTTGGTTAATCCAAGCTATTGTAAAAATATTTCATTTCATCATCATTTGCAAAGTAGGATTCAAAACGGATATACAGGGTGTCCCAGATTTAAACGGATATAGTGAAATGGGAGATAGAGCACACTTTGCTGAGTTCAAAACACCCCCACACTTACCCTTGAAAGTTAATGGTTTTCGAGATACGGGGTGTTTTATGGTTCTTTGCCAATTATTCATACCGCCATATTTTCGGAATTGCCGCACATATCAAGATAAAATTTGGTACAAATATTACACTCTTTTAGTTCAATTAAAAGCATAATTTATTTTTGAAAAATTCCAGGACCGGACTCGTGTTTTTTAATGTTGCTATCAGTGCTTCGAACAACACCCTGTATATCATTTATTGGAAAATGTTAGTAAACACTGGAAAATACAATGGATCAGTGTGTAAAATAATGTCATAATATTTGATGGCACACTTACTGTTGTGTTTTAATAAATTTTTGAAATTGTCGTTTGACCAAATTTTAAATTCTACAAATAAAGTAGCAAACTATAGTCATTATATTGCTAATTTCATTGAAATAGCCTACAATAGACCTTTTATTTGTTTTTCTGTACATGAACCGTATTTAAGCTTTTTTGAGCTTAAATTTCCATTTAAAATAACACAATCCATTTCACTCGTAGAAAAAATTAAAAATAGCTATAAGTAGGCTTGTACTAATATGTACGATTAAAATTAGTTACGTTAATACATTTTTGACGTTTAAGGAACAATAATTTGTTTTAATAAAACAACAAACTTTACATTAGGTACACGTATCTTAAATTTTGAGTTAGATGTTTTATTAACTAGTATTAAAAATCCCAAGTAGGCGTTTGTCTAATCTGTCACTAAATGAAAAACTAATGTTTTCCCAACGCAGATTTAGTATTATTGTGTGGTGTGGAATTTATCATAACCATTTAATAGGGCTTCACATATTTGAAGGAATATTAACTGGTAAAGTTTACTTAATAACCTTTCTAAGAGATATTTTGCCCGATTTATTGAGAGGGATTGATACAGAGAATATGAGGTTTCAGCATGATGGTGTTGGTTCTCATTTTACTTTAGCGGTCAGAGATCATCTCAATCTGCTTCACCCCAACAGATGGATTATCGGTCGAGAAGGTACAGAAAACTGGCCACCGAGGTCACCTGATCTTACACCTCTAGACTACTTTCTATGGGGTCACCTAAAGTCAGAAGTGTACAATGAAGAATTCGACACACGGGGACAGTTATTAGAAAAAAATTTTAATGTATGTGATGGTATTAAAAATAACCCGCAAATGATTAATAGATCAGTAAGAAACATATTAAAACGTTCCCAAGCATGCATTAACGCTGGAGGCGTTCATTTTGAGAATCTATTGCAATTTTAATTAATTTTGTTGCCTATTTTTCTTCTTCTATTCTTTTTCTAATATTACGCATTGTGAATTGTTACTTAATAAATTATTTGTTTGTGTGTATTTCTGCCTTTATGTTATAAAATTCATTGTTTTAATATTATTTTCTAAAGGTCTTTAGTTACTGATTTTAATAGTACATATTAGTACAAGCCTAAGTATAGCTAATTTTAATTTTTTCTACGAGTGAAATGGATTGTGTTATTTTAAATGGAAATTTAAGCTCAAAAAAGCTTAAATACGGTTCATGTACAGAAAAACAAATAATAAGGTCTATTGTAGGCTATTTCAGTGAAATTAGTAATATAATGACTATAGTTTGCTGACTACTTTATTTGTAGAATTTAAAATTTGGTCAAACGACAATTTCAAAAATTTGTTAAAACATAACAGTAAGTGTGCCATCAAATATTATGACATTATTTTACACACTGATCTATTGTCTTTTCCAGTGTTTATTAACATTTTCCAATAAATGATATACAGGGTGTTGTTCGAAGCACTGATAGCAACATTAAAAAAAAACGAGTCCGGTCCTGGAATTTTTCAAAAATAAATTATGCTTTTAATTGAACTAAAAGAGTGTAATATTTGTACCAAATTTTATCCCGATATGTGCGGCCATTCCGAAAATATGGCGGTATTAATAATTGGCAAAGAACCATAAAACACCCCGTATCTCGAAAACCATTCACTTTCAAGGGTAAGTGTGGGGGTGTTTTGAACTCAGGAAAGTGTGCTCTATCTCCCATTTCACTATGTCCGTTTAAATCTGGGACACCCTGTATAGATACTATTATTTTTTTATTTAATATAAACACAATAAGTACGTACATTTTATTACAATATTTACTTTAACTTTAGTAAAAACTTATAAGACAGAAACCAAGAGAAAATAATTATGGAGCTAAAAGAAGAAAATGAAATGTTAAGAAAAGAAAATGAAATGCTGAAAAGTGACGTCAAAGTTTTTCAAAATATATTTACTACAGCTCAGCTTAAAAAAATAAAAAACCCCAAGAAACGAATTATATGGACATTAAATGATATCTCAAAAGCAATCGTCATTCATTCAGCCGGTGCGATACTATAGATTATTGCTTAAAAAGGGCTATCCATTGCCTGCTGCATCTACTCTTAGGCGTTGGTGCAAAAAAATTAATATACAGCCTGGCATACTTAAGTAGCCTATTCAATATTGTTTAATAGTATATTATATACCGCGGGACTGAAGTAGTACTTTTAATCCATAATTTACTTGAGGGATTAAGAATACTACTTCAGTCCCATATACAATACTTTTCGCACTTCTGGAACTGAAATCCTCCAACGTGGTCGAAGGATATGTTGAATCTTCCATTAAAAATAAACAAAATACTTATATCAGATAAAATATAGTAATTTTCGTCACAAGTCCGGAAGGTGACTTGTTACAGTCGAGTAGATATTATGGACGAGGCGACGTCAGGAGCCGAGGAATATCTAAACGAGGCTGGAACAACACCTTACGGACGTGTGTCGAATGATATTTTATTTCATCCCGTCATTTCTTGTATATTAGTATATTTGTATAATTTGACACTTGGTTATTTTCTTATGTCATTTGACATTTGACACATTATTTTTAATTTACGGTTGATTTTTATGTCAAACAACTGTCAAAAGGTATAATAACAGTTTGTGATTGGTTCGTAATAAGTTTCCGGTGGTTTCCGGTACTTTACCGGCTTTGATACCGTAATGTCTCATTTTCCGGCCGCATATGAATACTGTACTGTTGTACTTTCCGGACGGGATGAAATAAAATAATGTACATTATCATTCTAAATAATTTTTTTCAATAAAATACATATTAAAATTATTTGTTAGTAATTTCTTTCTTCCGGGATTTCTGTCATTATTTGATCCCGGAGGGATTAAATGTGATACTTCAGTCTCTATCAAAATGGAGTGAAGTTCTTCCGGGATTTCTGTCATTATTTGATCCCGGAGGGATTAAATGTGATACTTCAGTCTCTATCAAAATGGAGTGAAGTTCTTCCGGGATGTCTGTCATTATTTGATCCCGGAGGGATTAAATGTGATACTTCAATCCCTATCAAAATGGAGTGAAGTTGTTACTTTATTCCCGGAAGTGCGAAAAATAACTTTTTATAAAACAAATAATATTTTCTTTGGCTTATAACAAGAGAGGAATTAACAAATTTGCAGAAAATATGTATTCTTTCTTTTGATGAAATCAAAGTCAAAAGTTTATATCTTTATGATAAGGCCAACGATGAGACTCTAAGACCATACAGTTATGTACAAGTGGCGATGTTACGAGGCCTGTTTGGAAATTGGAAACAACCTATTTTTTATGACTATGATTCTCCCTTGACAAAAACGAAACTGATGGAAATTATTCAGTTTGTAGAAAATTCTGGATTTTCTATAGTTGCAATAGTAAGTGACCTCGGGGGAGGAAATAGAGGGCTGCATGAGGAATTAGGTATAACTACAATAAAGACCTGGTTTTTCAATCGAAGTAATACACATAAAATATATGTTTTTGCTGATGTCCGGCATCTCATCAAATTGCTCAGAAATCATTTTGTCGATGATGGTTTTATTTTAAATGGAGTTGAAATAAATAAAAATATAATAGAGAAAGTTATAGGAGCAACCAGCAAAAACGATTTGAACATAGCCCATAAAATTTCGATGGAAAATTTAAATGTTAAAAGGATCGCAAAGGCAAAAGGTGAAATATGCGACAAATCTATTTTCCTACACGATTTCAAGGGCTATATCTAGATGTGGTATGCTTGGACTTTTTGATTCAGAGAACTGGTTGGAATGCTCAGAATTTTTTAAAAATGTAAGTATTATATAGTTTATAAAACGCGAAACTGAATTAGTATTCTTTATTTCTAGGTTAACGATTGGTTCGATTGCCTTAATGTTCGGATACCAGAAGAAGACAGTAGAGATCGAGTGAAAGCATTTGGCCTGGCTCATAGTCAGCAAATAAAAATTCTGGATAGAATGAGTTTGCTTATGTCCACTATGAAGGTCAAGGGAAAACAATCACTACTGCCATTCCAAAAAGGAATTTTAATAACAAATTTGTCCTTAAAATTATTATTTCAAGACCTTAAGGACCAGTACAATATTAAGTATCTCCTCACGTACAGGCTTAACTAAGACATTTTGGAAAATTTCTTTGGAGCTATTAGAGCGAGAGGAGGTCTACATGATCATCCTAATGCTCTAGAATTTAAATATAGGCTAAGGTCATATATTTTAGGAAAAAATGAAGGTTCACTGTCAGAATTTGGAAACACAGCATTTGATGAAACTCCTGATTTGGAATCTGGAGAAAGGCTCCTGAGCAAAGAGTATTTCTCTGGCATTGTCAATGCTGAAACTTCCTTAAATGAAAAGGTCATTGAGAGTACTGAATGTGATTCGTTGCTCAGTGAAATTGAGGATTTAACTTATGACGGATTGGAGAATTTAGCGGGGTTTATCTGCCATAAGCTTAAAGAAGCAGAACCCAATATTTGTACCAAAACACTGGAAAATTTCACGTGGGTGGATCATCTGTCTGAAGGTGGCTTGTCCAAACCGACAGAGGACTTTATGACCAAAATTGAACAGTTAGAGCATATTTTTAATGGCATGAATGGAGAAACGATAATGATTTCCAAAGAATTTCTAAAAAATTTGCTAGAAAAGGCTATAAATATCAAATGCTCAATAAAAATAAAAACACCATTTTTTAGGTCCAGAATGTTTTTTAGAATGCGAAAACTAAATATAGCTTTGCAGGACAAAACACTTAAAAAAAAAAGAAAACTGGCCAAGGTCACAACCTAGTACCTTTAGTACCTACTTGTTTAGTTTTTAGTTAATTTAGTTATATATATAATTTTAGTTAAGTACTTAATTTCTTAATTTTGTGTGTGCCACTAAATTTACTGTTTTCCCCTATAATATGAATGTTTCCGGGTATATCAATCACATTCGAGGTATTCTCACGTTTATCGACAAAAACCCCGTGAAATATAGGAAAAATCCCTTTCATATCCAGTGTATCAGCATAGCAGCAGTATTCTTTTACGAACACTATATATCGCTTCGCTTCGCTTTAAATAAACTTTTCGCTTTCACGTTTATGTGTTTTTAAAACAAAAACAAAAAATAACTAATAATTACACCACTGTGTGCTTCTTGAATTATTTGTATCACCGCAAGTGTTACTACCATTTTCTCCAGAAACGAAGAAGATAGAGAGGGCCCTCACGGATTCATCCCTAGGATAAAGGGTAAGTCGATTAAGTACAGGGATATCTCGAATTCTGTCGTTCACTGTTTATATTTATTATATTTGTCATAAAAATCAGCAAATTACTACAGTCCATCTTTTCTCTCGCTGATTCGTTTATTTCAAGGGAAATTATATTTTTATATTTTATGCGTTTCCCCTACACTACTTAAAAAGGAATGAATTTACAATTTTATATACATGTATACACTAGTATACAAGTTGAATCTTTAAGGGGGGTCTGATTTATAGGGGTGACACCTTTCAACTATAGGAACACAAAACTACATTTTTTTAAACGCTATAAGAAATTAATTATTGTTTAAACCTTTTTTATTTTAATTTGGGTACCCCGCCAGTGGAAGGCGCTGATGAGAGTAACGACTAATATATAACCGAGGCGACCGCGCGTGTCTTGTACATACGTTTCCTGAACTGTGTGTTGTTGCCAAACTTCACGATTCAAATAAAACAAGGGGAATTTAATAGTAAAGCAAATTTACTTTTTTTGAGTGGGTATTCGTCGGGAGCCATATTTTCCCACAGACACAAAAATAAATACAAAATATCAAGTATCCACAACAAGAAACAAAACAAAATGTACTATCTGAACAATAGCAAAGAAAAAACGATCCTCCTTAAGTGTAATAATAAAAATAAAATAACTAAAAAACTTGATAATAACATTAATATAATGAACAGAAAGTTATTTTTTTTAATAAAAATAAATCTTTTCTTACTTTAGATCTGCGTTTTCACATAACAGGTGTTGAAAGTGTCTTCGGTTATTTTCCAAACACGCTGCAGCTCGCCGCATCTTAGAATTTCCGTATTCTGCCTTATGTGATTCCCAGGGTTTTCTACTCTTTCCCGTAATTCTTCGACGTTGTTGACGGGAGTCGTGTACACCAAACTTTTCAAGTGGCCCCACGCACGTATTTAAATCTTTACACACACATATATATGCTATTCACATTTTATTTACATAAGGGGAGGCTATGATATGTTTTTCTTAGGTTGTCTTAGGGTTGTCTACTATTGACAAAATATTGAAGTGTCAGATTTAATTGATCGTCACTATCATTTATTTTTGGCTGAATTGCCAAATTTTTTACCGATAACATTGCTGTGATTTCTTTAGGGTCTCACTCTGGCAACTATGTAGAACCAATTTGAATTTGTGGTTATGTTTTTGTCTTTTCAACATAACCTCAGTAATGAAAACAGTCATTCATACCAACAGAATTCAGATTTTCCAAAGCCTCCCCTCATGTAAATAAAATGTGAATAGCATATAGGATAAACCTCACTCAATTTTTACTATTACTACACAAACACTACTTACACTTTAAATTTCACTAAAAACTGAATATCATATACAATCACAATAGGTATGCACCTTGGTATGCACATACCGCATATCCACGCTCTGCTTTTGTCTTCCAGGAGAACTTAAATAATAAAAACTAGAAACTTCTAGTCGGTACCCCCAACATCGATTCCGAACTGGCTCATGTACGGTAATGTTCGACTCCCGAATCACCATCGTTTGTTTGTTCTTTCGCGCTTTTTTTTATTAACGCACACCTGCTGCATTTGAAAACTAGGTCAGTAGTAAAGTACAATGTTCAGTGACTCTGAAAAGCTAACACAAGTGATATAGGAAAAAGGCCCAAAAAGCGATTTCTGTTTTTAAAATCTTTTTCATTTTGTAATATAATAATTAGTAACTAAAAGCGGAATTATGCAGCAGACTCTTTCATTTTCATTTGCATTATCATTTTCATTATGAAAGTTAAAACTGCGTATTTTGATAAACCCGTTTATGCAATTAATTTTTCGGTTTCATTACTCTTACCTTACCTCTCACTTGATGGGTATCTCTGGATTGTTAATGAAAAGTGAATATGTAAATATAACTGAAAATAAAAAAGTAGACTGCACCCACCTTAAGTAAATCTGAAATACCATTTATTTGATTACATACATCGCATTGGTTTTATATCATCTAAGCTTTAATTAAAATGGCAACACTGACGACCGGTCAGACGTAAGTGCACGGAAAACTTGCCCAGCGACGCCGGTATTACATTTCGACCGCGATTTCGGCCATTTTACAAAAAAAAATCGGATTCATATTTCTTATATCTAGTACTATTACCCACAAAAATATGACCTCCAGTTAAAGATTTACCCTGTATATTTCAAGTTTTGTAAATATTTGACCTGTTGGGTTCATCGAAAATACCAGCATTCCTTAGTGTTTTTTTTTTTTGTTGCAATTATACAGTAGTATTATAAAGTATTATGTTTCTTTTTGACTGTGTCAAAAAAACACAATACTTTGTTTTTTTCCAATATATTATATTCTAAGCAATAAATTTGACAAAATGATTTCTTTATATCCTATTTCTTCTTTCATATCAATATAACCGTTAAGGCCCCTACAGACTTCGTTCTTTTTTAGCAATGTTGCTGTCCAGGTAAAACTGTACGGATAAGAACGAACAACGTATACATCCACACACTTCGCGTTCTTTTCGTTCAAATTTGCTGAAAGTACCGAGTTTCCTACATGAAATTTACTATCACGTTAGTAATGGCGGCGGCATTAGCTGTAAAAGTACGAAATCAAAAAGAAAACGTTCAATATGGCTAAAGAGTGATCGCTTAAACGAAAACAATTTTCCCACGTAAATCTATTAAATGAGACGTCGAGAACCAGGTGATTGGTTTAATTACCTGCGGATGGACGAAGAAACTAAAGTAACCATGCCTACGGCGTGGACAGTTCCGACACTGATAAAGTTCATTATTTCTTATCTGCGTGGAGCTCCGTAACACGTGGCCGACTTGCACGAGCACGTTCAAGACGGACAGTTTAAAATCAAGCGTTGGCAGATATTCTTGAATGCTGGCAAGAAGGACGGTTTTCAGTTACACACCTCGGACCTCGGTTTTGTGACTGTTTTACTCGGACGGGCAAAATTGTTAAAAAAGTCTGTGGGAGCCTATAGATTGGTAATGTTTAAACTCTAAGCATAAGAATAATAAAGAACATCCTGTATGGTTCTGTATCATAAAAGTACTTACCTATTAACCTATCATAATTGTTTTACAGGAAAAAAATCATTTGTCAATATCAACTTCTTTTTTGCAGTTCTGCCATAATTTAGCATTTTTATTATTTTGTTTGTTATAATGCCATTATGTTATATATTGTCATGTAATTAATTGTAAATATTAAATATAAATCCACAAAATCCTTTTTCTTTTATTGTAGAAAATACCTACTACCTACCTACTTAAAATAGAGACATAAAAACAATTAAAAATTATAGAAATATTCAATAACATTATATTTATTTTTTTATTTTTATTTATCTACATAAGCTTATTAGCTTATGTGGGTAATATAAATATCATTCAAAATTTCCGGGTATGTTTAGGAAGCATAAGATCTTCACTTTCCGATAGGTAAAAATGTAAATACATCAATTTGTACATTTCAACAATATGCGGCGTTTTCGAGTATTATTAATTGAAGTTGAAAAAAGTATGTTTTCCGGTCTTTAGCTTGAAACGCTGCCAAAATGAAGCTAGATAGAGAAACATTGCTTAGGACATTTTTTGTAGAGCATTAAATTCCCTACAGAGGCCTTGACGACATGCCTGCACAGTCCATCGTTCAGAAGTGAATATAATTAATCAAAATCATAAATAAACTTCATAAAATATTTTTTTTATTTCATGAAATTAATAAAATTGTGAATTAATGATTTAAGGAAAAAATACTCGTTTTCGAAGGTAAAATTAAATAAGGTTCAAATCGCGATGTGTCTTGAATCTGAGTATATTAAACTCATCTGAGCAGGCGGCCATTACGCATGCGCGATAACAGCTAATTAATGCAAGAGATTTTGATTAATTATTACACCTGAACGGTGCACTGTACGGGTATGTCGTAACGGACTTTTTTGTAAGAAATTTCGAGCTCTACAAAATGTTCTAAGCAATTTTCCTCTATCTTGCTTCATTTTGGCAGCGTTTCAATCTAAAGGCCGGAAAACATACTTTTTGAAACTTCAATTAACAATAATTCGAAAATGCCGCAAATTTAAGAGGTATAAATTGAACCTAATCATATTTACTTTATTACCTATCGGAAAGTGAAGATCCTAAGCCTCCTTAACATACACGCAGATTTAAAATCCCTAACTCGTGTAGTCTATATAATCATGATACAATAAACATTGTATCATGAACTACAATGCTATAATTTTAAATTTGTGGCTCCAGGTGACGTCATGCGCAAAGCAGACGAATTTCGGACGGCTATTGATCATATCTTGTTATTATTGTATCATGAAATACACTAATTTGTCGGCGGTGGGCGTGGCTACGATGACGTAGACTCCTGACCAGAATTTAGAAATCATTATTGTAAGGGACAGTATATGCTAAGAAATTGTGATATTAATTTAAACTACTGCTGGGGGAGAGTACTAACATATTGAAAATCGAATGCAAGTGGCAAATACTAAATGTTGTGGAAATATGAAACCTCAGTGTAACTCTTTCTTACAAAAAAATATATATATATATTTTACCCACGAGATTCGCGATTTGCGACCTATCATCGCGAACGCTGCAAAAACGGTGCAAGATACGATAAAATTTCACTTATACAAATTTGTAAAGCACAAAATTTCCTACAAAAAAGCCAGTGATGGCATATATCTAACTTGAATGGTGTAGGCGCGAGAGGCCACCGAAAGAGCGCGAGCACATAAATATGACATAGGTAACGAAATTTTTTGTTAATTTAAAAGAAATTGTTATTTTCAATTCAATGCCTATTTACAAGATTAATTGTACAGTGCTTTGATCAATGACATTTTTTAGCGACATGGGATTGTAAAAATTTGGTAATATAAAGTAATTTTGCGTCCTTGAGACATAAATAGTTATACTTACCTCTATTAAGTAGGTAGTTAAAATATGTATTTGAATAATTATATTATTATTATATATACATACCTATTATGAAAAAGCTATAAACTATAATAAAAACAAATATAATTTTTTTATGAATATTCATTAATTAAGGCTAAAAAATAGTTTTGTGTAACTAGTGTAAAAAGCGTGTATATTTGTTGCACGAGTCATGAAATTCCATCATCAATCATGCTGAGTGCAACAGATACACACCACATTTTTTACGGTCGAATTAAATAGATTTTTTAAAAAATATTTTATTGAACAAAATAATTACATTGAACAGAACACATCGCACTTGTATCAGGATTAAATTTATCGGCACGTTTACAGCAATTAATCCATTCTTTCAGAATAGTTTTGGAAACAAAATATTTTCCTTTAGGAAAAGTGATATACAATGCTTGCATTGCTGATTTTCATAATCATCCTGCTATTATTGCAACCATAAATAGCACACCTACCATTTCTATATAACTACCTATTCGGTTTCTGAAATTATTTAATTAAGTTTTTACCAAGTTTAAAGCAAAGAAAAAACTTATAATAAACAACACTAAACACAATAATCACAACATCCACTTTTTAAGTGTATATTCAATAAAGAAACAGTTTAAAACAGTCTGAACAAACGTAAAAGCAAGCGAAAACTGAAACTTTAGGTCAGGAGGTGACGTCACAAGCACACGGCACTTGACGGTCGTAAAGCCAACATAGGGTCTTATGGGAATAAACCATCCTTCTTAGTCTTAGTATATTATTCTTGGCTCAACGTGTGTATGTTCCGGTCGATCTGTCAGTTAAGACCACAGGATTAATAACAATCAGAACCCAAACTCAAAGTCGGCACCTTTTATCATTTGTAGCCAGATTCGGTGACCTCCAATATACATCGGCCATATTCTTAGTCAAAACGTTCAGGGCCTTACTTGAATAATTTGTAGCTCTTTCATAAACAGTCTTATATGGTTGTATTATTTCATCCATTAAGCATTATTTTTTTTCATAGGCACTTCAATTCAACTCATACGCAATAGATATCAGGGTTTTGCTATTTAGGAAACACTATAATTACCGATGAAAAATATTTTCCTAAAATTAATTCAGTCGAATTGGTTCATTCTACCACCACTTTTATTACACCGAACACTCAAATAACTGATTATAGATTGACGAAATTGTCTAGAGGCTTGCGAACACTAGTTGTATAAAAATCATACCAGCGGTGTACTGTCGCTAATACTGGCCTGGCACATTCCACAGAAAATAACCAATTCTTATGTAAAATAAATAATATTTTGACTATACAGTGTATCCCCGGATGGACCTGACTATAATGTATAATTTTTTCCTTTTCCTATAATTTTCCTTATTTCGCATTTTAATGGAAAAAGTCATACTTTATAAAAGGTTTTGCTTATCGCGAAAACTGCGAAAAGTCAGTAGCCATACTCAGACTTTCAAAATGAGATACAGGGTGATTAGCAAATAAGGAATCGTGAATTTGTGCCAAGAGTAAAGTATTAGTTTTTTTAGAGGAATTTAAAAATGTTACTGAAAGAAGTTGTTTCTAATGAGATATGGTTTGAACGTCGTACCTCAAACTTGACATTTTTGCGAAAATTATGATTAATATAATTGTTTTGTGATTATACAGTTAAAACAAGTTTTATAATTAGTTTGGTTATCATTTTATTCAATAAATTATGCGCTTTCGTTGAATTTATAAAATGATTTTATTTTTATCATAATTTTAGAATATCAACTTTGAGATAGGACGTTCAAATTTCATATCTGGAATACTATTAACATTAGAAACAACTTCTTTCAGTAACATTTTTAAATTCCTCTCAAAAAACTAATACTTTACTCTTGGCACAAATTCACGTTTCCTTATTTGCTAACCATCCTGTATGTTATTTTGAAAGTCTGAGTATGGCTAATGATTTTTCATGATAAGCAAAACTTTTTATGAAGAATGACTTTCTCCCTTAAAATGCGAAATAAGCAAAATTACAAGTATAGTTAGGTCCATCCGGGGACACACTGTATTAACGTCAACGGAATATTTCAATAAAATATAAAGTAAAATATTGATTAATTTAGCAGTCTATCCATATTCAAGGAAGATGGCTAAGACAGCATGGCTATTCAGTCATCTAGTTTTGGTACAACTTTCAGAAAATGTACATAATTGTACTTACATTTCCTAAATTTTCCTCGATTTTTTTAAACGTATGGAGGGTCATTGGTGGTATATCCATACTACAAAGTAGCTCCTTTGTATGTGTGAAAGTGCTACCTGTTGATAAAGTACCCCAAACTAGTCCATAATTAATTTTTGATTTTTTTCCTGGTTCCCGAGCTGGCTCCTCTGTATCATATGTATAAAGTGCTGAACACATAGTACAAGCAAAAGTTAAAGAACTCACAAGTCCTGTGCCATATCTTCGTTCCTCTTTTAAATATATTAACCCAGAAGAACATTTTTTGGAATGATTACTTTGTAAAGGAAGTGCCCATTTTAAAACATAATTGAGGTCAACAATTCTGTTGCCTGATATTACACATTTTTCTTTAGTGTTATCCACTTCAATACAAAGTTCATGAGCCATGATCTCGTCATATTTTGTGTTTGAAAATAAAGACCACTCCGGAGTTCTTGATTCACCAATTTCTGTAGGCGTCCTGATCGTAGGTGATAAATGTGGTTGTACATCAATTGGCACTTCATTCATTCTAAAATAAACAAATGATCAATAGTAAACTAAAAAATGCTGAGATACTAAAAAATATGTAATGTTAACATTAATTTTTAATATAATATAAGTAGGTACCTATATTAAGCATTTATAATTCGAAAACAATTTGTAATATAATTCGTAATTACCCTGTCTCATCAAGGATATTTGGTGATTCTTGGGGTATATCCATACCAGAAACCAGGTTTTGTAATCCAGATGACCCTGGTAATTCTGCATCAATAACTACGTCTGTTCTCACGTAGTTATGATCACAAGCAATAATTTTTTTTAAATTTTCCATCCTCATTTCATTTTTTCTACGAATGGCGAGGCGGGTGGCTACCGACCTTTTAGTACGCTTCCTAATTTTAGAATATGGTGTACACTTTCGACCCATTTTTATATCTTTCTCTGAAACTGATATTGTTAGTATTTTTGTACCTGAGATTTAGATGTAAGTAAACTTCTGTCTACTGCGATGTATTTCTGGTCGCCTCAGAAGTTCATGTTTATAATTTTGTACTAAAGTATTGTGATACCCTGTATAATTCATAAAATTAGTCGTTTTATAAAGGGTCGTGCTTGGCTAGGCAATTTGTAAAACGGCAAAGAAATCTATATATTTTTTATTCTGACTAATAATTTCTATGTAGTCTACATTGTTAGTCAAAACTGTGTTTATTTGGTAAATTTAATGTTTGTACAAAAATTGTTTCTTTTTAGATGTTGTGGATTCCTACTGCTTTCCATATTTTTCTGTTCATTTGAAATTCCAATAATTTATATTGAATATCTTATTGAATAAGTAATCTCGCGGTAATAAAAGAACTGTCTAGACTTTTACAAAATGACTTATATAGCCTTATTTTCAAAAAGGAAAAATTAAACAGCGTTTTAGAATAAGACTAATGTGGCAGCGTCTTGTAAGATTTTTCTGCAATTAAAATGAAAAAAATGAAGGCAGTTAGGCGGTTAGGCCACAGGTTGATCTGTGAGGTTACGTTAGGTACCTATTTCCGCGCCAACGTAGTACATTCTCCCGCGCAAAAATTATATGGTACCTAGTCTTTTTGTCCTATTTGTTTGCCTGTTATAAAAATAGAAATTATAAAAATTGAAATGTACTTACCTACAAAATAAATAAAAACGTACGAAGAAATAATAAAGTGTCTAATCACCTAAAACGCAATAAAAATGGAACAAATATAGCACTATAAGCGTCTAATAAATGTATCCACTTCGTAAATAATCAATCACAACTCGAAAATATCAATAATAATAATTGTAATCACAAGTCGCAAAATCAATATTAATAATTGTAATACACACGAATCACTAATCACATAAAACGCAATAAAAATGGAACAAATATAGCACTATAAGCGTCTAATAAATGTATCCACTTCGTAAATAATCAATCACAACTCGCAATATCAATATAATATTGTAACACACAACAGTTAAACACATATAAAAGCAAATAATATTATTTTTCACTGAAAAATTTTATTATCATCTCTCTATATCATCTCTGCTCTGTGCTAAATTAGTAATATAACCAGAGTCCAGAAACCAGAAACTTGTCTGATTACATCGGAATGCGTTTCTCCCACCAGTTTTGACCAAACGTCGGTTATTAACGAAGATAAACGATATATCCCGTGAGATAGTAAATTGCATATATCAGAAATATTTGGCTTGTAAAATTGGTGAATGAAATGCGTTTACTACTTTGGTATCGTAGCCGCACAGAAACATGTAGGTAGCGCCATCTGACTTGGCAATTGGTACTTCGTTAGAAGCGACGGGGACACAGTTTCTAGTCTTAAAATAGGAGAAGGTTCTTTCAAGCCTAGCTACTTGCAAATATTGAACACCGCCATTTTTCTATACTTGGAAGCGGGAATTTTGAAAAATAACATCGCAGTCGTAACGGAAAGTAGTTTTGAGTCAAGAATGTTATTGAAAGTATAACTAATATTTTACTGTAATTAGTTTTAAATGTGCCTTAAAAATAATATTAGGTAATAGGTAATAAACATATATTATTGTGAAAATAGTTATCTACCTATGCAACAAGTGTAAAGTGAATTTTTTTCGGAAATGGAACTTTATATTAATATAATGGACTACATAAAATTAAATATGTAACCATATTTAACGTTTTTGAAATACGATATGATTATTATTATAGGCGATTATATGAAATTTTTACTTTAGGCACTATACAGCGTATGTAAAGTTAGTACTTTACGCACGGCAGTAGAATAAATACTTTATTATGATGTTGAAATAAAATAAACTTACTCAGTTCTTTTCTAATATGAATGCCCGAAATGGAAAGGTTGTATAAGTACTTCTTATCTACGTTACAAAATCGAATTTTTCAATAATAGTATATGGATGACTTTGGTAAATCCTTATATACACATTTCCGTTTGCTTACAAATGTATTTCATGCCGATGAAAAGTTGGTTGGTTGGTTGGTTTTGGTTGGGTGGCTTTGACGGTATACCAATCAGCCAGACTTTTTTGTGTAATATACAGGGTGTTCCATTTTTTTGTAGCAGGACTTTAACAGTCGATAGACAATTGAAAATTATTAAAAAAAGTTCCTATAAACATAGGTTGAAAAATGCTTAGTTTTCGAGATACAGGGTGTTAAAGTTTGAAAATAAATACGGATTTATATTAATATTTCCAGAATGCTAAGAAGTATCGAATCCAAACTTGCCAATTCTTTACATATAATTTAGAGGTCTATTTTAGAATAATAAACTACTACTTTACTTAACCATGGGCGTAGATATATGGATTTACTAAGGTTCCTTTTACAAAAAAGTAGTACGCCACTGATATTTTCCCATGTTTTCAGTTTAATTCAATAAAGCAAGAAAGAACAAAAATTTAATGTCTCTTGGCACTTTTTGATATGACAAGCCGTTTTCCAGAAAATTTACATTTAATCATTTGATGCACGCATCTGGAGGAATTTTAGACAAACTTGAAGTCGCTCAGAATTTCACCAAATTTGATGGTGCGAAAAGTCTCTTAAAAATAAAGAATGAAACAATTAAAATATTTATTGTAAAAGTTTATTATCATGTAAATCAAAATTTTTATAACACAAATGTATTAAAACGCAACGGTCGAACTAAAATAAATGATTAGAAACACAAACACAAAAGCTAGCAACATGTAAAAGTGTCTTACTTCATTACAAGCATCATTAACGATGTTTCATTCTTTCTTTTTAAAAGACTTTTCGTACCATCAAATTTGGTGAAATTCCGAGCGACTTCAAGTTTGTCTAAAATTCGTCCAGATGCGTGCATCAAATGATTAAATGTAAATTTTCTGGAAAACGGCTTGTCATATCAAAAAGTGCCAAGAGACATTAAATTTTTGTTTTTTCTTGCTTTATTGAATTAAACTGAAAACATGGGAAAATATCAGTGGCGTACTACTTTTTTGTAAAAAAGAGCCTTAGTAAATCCATATATCTACGCCCATGGTTAAGTAAAGTAGTAGTTTATTATTCTAAAATAGACCTCTAAATTATATGTAAAGAATTGGCAAGTTTGGATTCGATACTTCTTAGCATTCTGGAAATATTAATATAAATCCGTATTTATTTTCAAACTTTAACACCCTGTTGTGAAGTCAATTTAATTTAATTTAATTTAGTTATTTAGGATATTTTACAAAAGTGTATTATTGCAACTCAACATTTCATTGACCTCTGTTTATGCATACTTTATACTTTATTATATTTTATTGTCTAATTGTTTCCACATATTGCAAATTCAGCCAAAAACCTTACATTGCACTTTGTAAGTTTTTCACCTTTTAGTCTTGAACAATTTGAAATAGATAAAGGACATATACTTTGGTCAGTGCGGTGAACAACACTTTTTTCGAGAAGTAACTTAAAACCATCTGCCACGAGGCACTTTCATCTTTTGTAAACCACCAAAGGGAAATAAAGTAGTTTTGTAGTGTATCCTCGAGTTTCGATTCCCGCAAACTACCCACCTCCAACTATCAGCCACCGCTCGGGCAAGCCAACCACAACAAAATTTGGTGTCAGATGTGGGGTTGCGGTTGATTTACCAAGTCACAAAATAGGATCAAAACCAGGATTGTACAAGGAGATCTATCCGGGTTGAGTTGTGAAGATAACGACAAGTTTGTCGCAAGAGCTCTCAACAAACCGAAGTCTCTCTACGAAGCCCAGCACTTGGAGATTCACTAGTCACATATCTGCCAGTTGTTCTGTTCCCAGAGGAATCCAGAATCCAGGTTCCAGTTTCCAGCCGAGGACGAAAGGAGCCAGTACAGGTGATAGTGTGCGCCCTATAGTGTGAGTGATCGTGACAAAAGAATAAGCGTCAAGTGGACAACTTCTCGAAGTCAAAACCCCTGTAAGATTTCCAAGATTTTTTTCAAGACTCAAGACTCAACATTTTCATCATAGCGAAAAAAAATTTTTTTCATAAGTCAACATTGCGTTGTAAGTAATTTTAAATATTTTATATCATATTGTTGTTAAATTTCTATACATATCTTTGTGCAATAACTCATTCGAATTACAATGGCTAAAAAGTTAAATATAGACGTAGCTATTAAGATGATACCCGAATTTGATGGTAATAGAGTAAATTTACATAGATTTATAACTTGTTGTGATATAGTAGATGAGGAACTATGTCCCGAAACAGATGAGGGTCTACTTTTAAATATTATCAAAACTAAATTAACAGGTTCAGCTTATAACAACACAAAACATAAAACATTCGCGAATTGGTCAGAATTAAAACATATATTAGTAGAAAATTTTTCGGAAAAAAGAACTATTCCACAAGTTCAATCAGAACTTCTAAATGTGAGACAACTACCTAACGAAGATGTAAGAGCGTATGCGAATAGAGTAGAAAAACTTTTATTTGAATTAAATGACGTTTGTATCGAAAGTGAGGGTGAAGTTGCAAAATCCTCGATCGAAAATTTAAATTCTAAATCGGCATTAAGAGGTTTTGTAGAAGGTCTAAATTCAACTATACGTTTAATAATTAAAGCAAGTAGATTCACAACATTAACGGAAGCCATAGATGGAGCAGTGGATGAGGAACGAAATTTGAATGCACAAAAATCTAAATTTAATTCAAAATCATATTCTAAACCTTTTTTAAAATGTAGTTTTTGCCACAAGAGCGGTCATAAATACGAAGACTGTTTTTCTCGTAATAACAATCATCAAGTTTTGCCGAAATTTTCTAAACATGAAATAAAATCAGAACCCAAAATTTTCAAAATAAATATTACTTGTAGTTATTGTAAAAAAGAAGGTCACCACATACGAGATTGTTATAAACGAAAATATAATGAAAATAAGAAATTTAATGACAGTTCACAAAATGCTCTAGCACGACAAATCCTACTCCTTCTACTTCTCAACAAACTTATGACAATTCGGGAAGCGCGAGAGGACCTGGTACACACCGCAGCAGCGAGACCAGGATCCGCACAGTAAAAGAAGCTGCAGAAAATTAGACTCACATCCTCAAATTAATTTACAACATTCTAATGAACTATTTTCACAATCTTCCATACAAAATTCTGTTCAAAATTTTGGAAATCAACATTATGTACAGGGTCATCACGCGAAAATGTCCTTTTTTGAAATAACTCAGCCATTTTCCATGTTATGACATAGATGTAAAGACATTCTGAACTAGTTTTTTCCACAGAATCTAAATTTTCAGTCAAAAAAACAATAACGAATCGCATTTCAGAAATACGACATAATACTTTTTACATAATATTTAACATTGTTAATTTTTTGTTAATATTTTTTAATTTTTTAGGTAGTGTTTATTAATATTTTTTTTGTTAATTAAATCTATGAAATCAACATTCTATGTTTCTCAGAGATCATTTTCTCATTATGGTTAATGTTTTCTTTGTTTTCAAAATTTATTTAACAAAATCGGTCACGTTATTTTAATATCGTCAGATTTTAATATCATCAAATCTAAATATCTAAAAACCGTTTGAGATAACATAAGATATGTTGACATTTTTGAATTCAGAAAGAGAAGTAGAAACGAAATATTTCAAAATATACAGGTGTTCTATTTAAAAGAAAAAGTTTTATGTCGTATTTCTGAAATGCAATTCGTTATTGTTTTTTTGACTGAAAATTTAGATTCTGTGGAAAAAACTAGTTCAGAATGTCTTTACATCTATGTCATAACATGGAAAATGGCTGAGTTATTTCAAAAAAGGACATTTTCGCGTGATGACCCTGTACAAACTTCTATATCAAATCATGATGATTCTAACTCTGAAAATAATTCTAATTCTATACAAACTTATAATACAAATTTTTCAAATATTTATCAAGTCGTTTTAAAGGAAAGTCAAGATGATGGTGTCAAACTTAATTTATTATTAACTATTGATGAGTATGCAACATTATTAATTGACACAGGATCTGACTGTTCCATTTTGAAACTTGGTGTCACTAAAGACGACGAAATCATTAATATTGATGCAAAAGCTCAACTAAACGGAATCACGGAAGAAAGCATTCCTACTTACGGTGTTTGTAAAGGTAAAATAAAAATAGACAATGAAATTATCGAGCACCCCTTCCAAATTGTTGGCAATAATTTTCCATTAATGTGATGGAATTCTAGGAAAAGATTTTTTTTATAAGTACGGTTGCACAATTAATTACAAAGAAAAGTGCTTAAGTTTTAAGTTCAATAATAAGGAATATAATATTAACCTCGTGTCCAGCAAATCTCCAATTAAAATCCCAGCCAGATCTCAAATTATAAAAAAGGTTAAAGTTTCATTGGACTCACAAGAGGCATCGCCTTCAAATACTTATTTATGTAAGTCAAAACAAATTTCTGACGGTTTATTTATTGGAAATGCCATTATTGCACCCAATAATGGTATAACTTATACAACTTTTGTAAATTCAAATTTAGAAAATGCAAATTTAGAGGATATTAATTTAGATACTGAGCCGATAGAAAATTTTGAAATTTATACCATATCTCACAAAAGTATAAATTACGAGAATTTAAATAACGAGGATCGGATAAAAACTATTTTAAATAATATCGAGTTAGATCACATGTCGGCTGAAGAACGAGAAAGTATAATTAATATTTGCAGTGAATATATAATGATCTCTTTTATCTCGATGGTGATATATTATCACATACAGATGCGGTTAACCATCCTATTCCGACTACAGATTCGGTACCTGTCAACATTAAGCCTTATCGATTGCCATTTCATCAAAAACTAGAAGTTCAAAACCAAGTGGATAAAATGCTCAACGATGAAATCATTGTTCCTTCTAACAGTCCATGGAATTTTCCCTTAATAGTGGTCCCTAAAAAACCGGATAAAAACGGAAATAAAAGATGGCGCGTAGTGGTTGATTTTAGAAAACTAAATGATAAAACCATAGGTGATGCATATCCATTACCAAATATTACTGATATTTTAGATCAGTTAGGAAACTCGAAATTTTATTCTACCTTAGATTTGGCAAACGGTTTTCACCAAATTTTAACATCTGAAAAGGATAGAGCTAAGACGGCTTTCAGCACCCCTTTTGGACATTATGAGTACAAGAGAATGCCCTACGGTTTAAAAACTGCACCATCGACCTTTCAAAGATTAATGGATAATTGTTTATTAGGTTTACAAAATTTAACTTGCTTTGTTTATATGGATGACATTGTTATTTACGGTAAAACTTTAGATGACCATAACCTTAAGTTGAAGGATATTTTTTCACGTCTTAGAAAGTATAATTTGAAATTGCAGCCTCAGAAATGTCAGTTTTTACAGAAGTCACTAGCTTATTTAGGTCATGTAATTAGTAATGAAGGAATTTCCCCTGATCCGCGGAAAGTTCAATCTATAGAAAACTTTCCTAAACCAAAATGTCCAAAAGACGTAAAATCATTCTTAGGTCTTACGGGTTATTATAGAAAATTTATAAAAAATTTTGCTAAAATCGCACAACCTCTAAACAATTTATTAAAAAAGGACACTCCTTTTATTTGGAGTCCCTTATGTACTCAAGCTTTCGAAGAACTGAAGGAAAAACTTATAAATCCGCCAATTTTGCAATACCCAGATTTCTCTCGAGAATTTATCTTAACAACCGACGCCAGTGGCGTAGGAATTTCCGGTATTCTTTCGCAAGGTGACATAGGCAGCGATCGCCCTATTGCATACGGTTCTAGGTCGCTAAGTAAAAGTGAAAAAAATTATTCGACCGTACAATTAGAGGCTCTAGCGGTAGTGCATTTTACATGTTATTTCAGGCCATATTTGTTTGGGAGACGATTTAAAATCGTAACTGATCATAAACCTCTGCAATATTTGTTTAACTCAAAAAATACAAATTCAATGTTAACGAGATGGAGAATAAAGTTGTCTGAATATGATTACGAAATTATTTATAAAAAGGGTACCCAGAATACAAACGCCGATGCTTTAAGTCGCGTGTATAAGATGACCTTACGATCGGACTCTAATACAAATTATAATGAAAACGAATTTTCTTACGCAAATTATATAAATAATTTAGGAAAAGGTATTAAAACTAACAAAAATATAGTCGAGGTGACAGATAGAAACGTTTTAGATAACTCGGACGACTCTGTGTTAATTATTTTTACTGATAAAAATTTAAACTGTAACAACGAACTTATAAATAAACTAGAGAAAACAATGCCGCATATTAATAATGTAAAGTCTCGCATTTCCTCTCCCCCCCCCAAGTAGCACAAGGTGCTGTAAAAAAACTGCGCTAATGTTGCGGCGGCAAGTTCTGGCAGTTATTTAGCTATAAGAGCTACTGCGGCAACCTAAAAGTAAAGTTGTGAGCATGTTGTAACAGCCAAAATGGTACAACATTTTTTGGCATTTAAAGCGTTATAATAGCCATCAAGCTGTGGCTAATAGGCTGTCAAGTAAGAAAGATCACAGCTATTTAGCTGTGAATTCTATTTAGGTGAAAAAACACTTATTACTGCTGGGTAATGGTTTTGATGTAAAATTTTGTCCATGGTAAACTATTTGGCTATAAATTAATTATAATGGTCGGTTTAATAACCATTTTTGGATAGTCATCGTTCTATTTCATGATTTACAAATATGAATAATATCAAAAGTGATTTTAACAACTAAATGTGAACAAAAGCACATGCGGTTTTCACTTTTTCGTTAAATATGAATGTTGTACTTCTTCACAGACGATGCCCTTCATAAATTTTATATTTTCACAAAATTATTAATTTCATAAAAAATATGGTTTTATAATTTCTTTTTCAAGAAATTGTTTCAAATGATTCACTTCTAAATGTAATGCCCACTAGGGAATCTTACAACGCTTTTTTAAAACAAAAAATGATTAGAAATGAGAAAAAAATTAATATTGTACAAAATGGCCGCCCTTCTCAGAAAATATGGAAGCTAAATGCGGTTGGCCGTTTTATGTAAAAATTATCCAAATAACAACCGTTAAGTAACTAATATAGTCTATCCGAACTATATAGCTTTTATTTGGTTGCAAGTAAGCAAGAAAATCTGCTTCACAACTTAATACCTTTTGAAGTAGAGGAAGAACTGACATTTGACATTATGACATGACGGTTTCAGACGATTCGTGAAAATCACGTATCACAAAATGGCGCTGAAAATTTAGTGTTTGGTAGTGAATAACAAACCTTTGACGAATCTGTCAGTGTTTTGACATTTACGACAAAATTAGAGGTTAATTTAAGTAACACTTTTTTTTATTAAAGTATCGTGTCAACCGTTTTATTGTATTGCTATAAACTAGTTGAATATAATAATAACACTTTAAACGCACTTTTAATTTAAAAAACACAAGATAAATTTAAGAAACCCGCCAACTGACAGGGACAGTAATGACAGCGGTTTGTTGTTCACTATCATATTAAGATTACGCCAAAAAATATAGATGTCGCCCACAAATGTAGAAAATATAGCTTTAGCTGCTAAACTGCATTATTTTCAGCTGTCCAAGGATAAAATGTAACCAAAAATCACAACTATATGCTACAGCTGTTACTGAGCTCTTGCAATAGCTGTGGAAGGCATATTACAACCATGATAAATTTTCTAGTTTCATCAATAATGTTAATAAGCTTGAAATTAATTCTACTCAATTAAACAAATATCTATTTAAAATTTCCGAGATACTTTCTACTTTCATTTTGATTAGTGAGAAATATATGATAGAATTAAACAATTTAGTAAGTATTGTATTATATGCTGAACGGGGACAATTACATCCCTTGATTGTCACGCCATCTAAATTATTAACGGAACTATTAAAAGTACAACTAGTTCCATGTATCGCTGGTACAACCTCATCTGGAATTACATCAAACATTTCCTGTTTCTTTAGACAGAAAAAATATTGATCTGTTTTATAAATTCATTGATGTCAACATTTATTTTTATAAGGATAAACTTAATTTTATGTTAAACATTCCCCTAATTACAACTCAAACTTACGATTTATATAAAATGTCCATTATTCCTCTTTATATTAAGGAAAATCTATATACATTTATTTTACCGGAAAAATCGTTCTTATCTATTGATCAAATGAAACGTAATTATTTTTTGGTTGACGAAAATGTGATAAATAAATGTTTTAAGTTACCAAATTCTAGATTTGTGTGTCAACAGACATTTCCTATTTTTATAATGAATGATAATTCGGGTTGCGAGGCAAAACTATTCTCCCTACCCAGTGTCATTCCAGATTCTTGTGATCAGCGAATCTTAAGTTTAAATAACTCAATTTTTATTCAATTATCCACTATTAACTCCTGGTTATTTATTTGTCCAAAACCCGAGGTAGTTAATATGAATTATAAAGAAGAAAATATTGTTATAACATTAAATTCTACTGGTATTTTAAACCAGGAACCATCGCTTATACTGACTCAGTTATATTAAGTTCGAAGCAGAATTTTTCCAGTGAAATCAATGTATCTGAAATAATTATGTATACCCCACCAAATCACGTAATTTTACCACAGTTATATAATTTAAAATTTTCTAAAACAATCAGTCAAAAGAAAGCCTTATTATATTCAGATCAGATTTTAAATTTAGACAAATTTAGTCATAAAATTTCAACCTTGAGAGAGGAAGTTGATAAAACTAACTTAAATAATGACTCCTCATTTTACTCTATCTCTTTTCACCATATTACTATTTATACCTTTATTGCAGTAGTATCCTTAGGAATTATAGCATATCTTCTGTGGGTAAAATTATCTATAGTTTTAGGAAAAACTAAGCAACCCTCCAATAAAGAATTAGAAGAAGAGCCAGGCGAAGAGCTCGTAACTAAGAAAACTAAAAAGCCTAATCCTAAAGCTAGGAAATGAAAATCGCACCTATTTTGAGGAACGATTTTCATCTTAAGTAGGGAGGTGTTGTGAAGTCAATTTAATTTAATTTAATTTAGTTATTTAGGATATTTTACAAAAGTGTATTATTGCAACTCAACATTTCATTGACCTCTGTTTATGCATACTTTATACTTTATTATATTTTATTGTCTAATTGTTTCCACATATTGCAAATTCAGCCAAAAACCTTACATTGCACTTTGTAAGTTTTTCACCTTTTAGTCTTGAACAATTTGAAATAGATAAAGGACATATACTTTGGTCAGTGCGGTGAACAACACTTTTTTCGAGAAGTAACTTAAAACCATCTGCCACGAGGCACTTTCATCTTTTGTAAACCACCAAAGGGAAATAAAGTAGTTTTGTAGTGTATCCTCGAGTTTCGATTCCCGCAAACTACCCACCTCCAACTATCAGCCACCGCTCGGGCAAGCCAACCACAACAACCCTGTATCTCGAAAACTAAGCATTTCTCAACCTATGTTTATAGGAACTTTTTTTAATTTTCAATTGTCTATCGACTGTTAAAGTCCTGCTGCAAAAAACTGGAACACCCTGTATATATATATTTTTTTTTTTTTTTTTTTTTTTTTTTTTTTTTTTTTTTTTTTTTTTTTTTAGGAAGTAAGTAACATTTAGTACAAAGGACACTGGAAGGAAAGGTAACGGTTTGTCGAGGAGGCTTTCACGACAGGTTTACACGTACAGGAGGGGCCTACGGAAAGGGTAAACAGTAGAGAAGGGAGATGTTAGTTATTAGGTTTTAAAATCAATTTCTCTTAAATACTTATAGAGAGCGTTCAATATATTTAAATTATTACTTCCTAATATAACTGATATGTTTACAGGGAACTGAATTTCGGATTTAATTGTTTCATAGGTACATATTGTTAATTTGTATGTAATTCAGGGGACATTCTAGAATTAAATGTGAAGTATCACATATTTCGCCGCATAAGTTTGGTGAGTTTTTTAGCCCTATTCGGTGTAAGTATGCTGGGTGTAGTGCATGATCACTTCTGAGTCGATTAAAGACTTTTATATAATTCCGGTTTTCCAATAAGTAAAACCAAGGTTTCCTAGGGATTATAGGTTGAATGCTTTTGTAAAATGTTCCTGTAGGAGCGCTTGTATAGTGATTTTGCCAATGGTCCTGAAGTGTCTTTTTTGTTAACTGTCTAAAATCTGACTTGGGGAGCTTCAAATTTAATATGCTGTCGCCATTTTCACAGCCTTCTTTTGCCAAACGGTCCACTATTTCGTTACAAGTAATACCTATATGGCCTCTTATCCACATTACTTCTATTAGTTTGTTGTTGTGTATAAATTCTTTTTGCAGTTTTTTTATATCGATTATTATGTTATTCAGTTTGCATGTTTTCTTATTATTTAAAGCTTGTGTGACACTTTTGCTATCAGTAAGATGAAAAGTTATTTCAGAGTTAGAAGTTTTTCAACGTACTACTTGTACAGTTGCAGATAAAGGACTAAAAAAAGTAGAAGGTACTTTAGAAATTAAAATTGCTCTTAGTTTATATTTAATTACTAGTTTTTGAAGCCCATAAAATTCTCAAATTAAATATATCTATGTAAAAACTACATACTGGACATACAACGTACAACGTACAAAACTACTTTCCCCTTCTAAGTACTGTTGTTACGGATCGTCTCCCAAATGCCAGCTAAAGTCATATTATGCAACCCTCACAACAAAACAAACTTGATAGCATTTCATTGGTTCAATTTATATGTGTAAACAAAAAGTATTGAAAAATGGACGGCTCCTGTATTTGCATGCGCCAATGGCTGCGCAGTGCGTTCATAATCAGTCTAATTATTTAGGTCTGTGGCACATTCTCTTCTTAAGAACATGGCGGACTAACGTGCGCGAACTTTTCCCGCCAATAGTAGATGGTATTCTGATTGTTATTAATTCTGTGGTTTAGAGCGCCCGCGCACTAGCGGCCAGGGTCGCGGCGGCCAGGTCGCCACGACAATTCAACAAGCGGCCAACAAGTATATTTCTAATAAAATAGTCTGTCAGTGCAGTTGTGAAATGAATGCGTGCTGCAGACGTGCTCTAACAAACTAGAATGATGAAGTTTCGGCAGAACTACTGTAGTGGCCGCTGTATAGTCGACCGCTAGTGCGCGCTCATCCATTGGATGCTAAATAGTTGGTCGCACCTGCCACTCAGCCGCGTGCACGCCGCCACAGATCTCACTGGCCGCCGCGACTTTCTGGCCATCGCTGTCATGACCAAGGCTGGTAAACTCTAAAGGTTACCCAATCTGAACCTGACCTATCTCAATATATCATACGTCACTAGGCGACCGTCGGTATATCCACCTCTGTTCTACAACAGCAGAGCAGTGTTTAGTGTCTCTTTTTAGTTTGTAAAATAAATGACAGACCGCGGTCGCCAGCCCTGCCGCAACCCGCATTTTCCTCTCCCTAATGCTGCTCATTGATGTAACCTGTACGTCTACAAGCCTTGTGTCATGACGGCCAAGTGCGCGGTGTACCATAAAAGACAATGGTCGCCGCAACCCTGGCCTCGCGACCTGGCCGCTAGTGCGCGGGCGCTCTAAGACTGTTCAGTGCGGCCGGAGAAAAATCAAAAATATGTTCGATCATCCCGGCCGGCCTGGCGTAATCAAAGGTAAGTCTAAAGGCTCCATTGGCGCCGGTTCAGATCAATCAGACCAGACCAGACCAGACCAATCAGACACGCCGACGTGGTGGCTTCATTTGTAACGAGCCCCCCCCCCCCCTAATATTACTACCCGACGAGTAAACACGTGGTTATTATTATTTGTAATAATAATAATATTTAAATTCTTGAAAATCACGATTACGATTATAAATTCATCGATTCAATTTTCATTAATGCCCATCATGTCAAAAATAGCCATGCAATCCATCCATCAACCAGATCTCACTTATCCCATTACAACAATGTACAACTATTACGTTATGCTATTAACAAAGCCAATTTCAAAATTAATCAAGAATTCTAATTCAAACCAAATTTCTTGAAAATATCATAAATCAGCGATTGAATCTATAATTATTATTCAATTGTTTGTCTGATAAGGTCGATAAAAGTGACTTGTCCATTGTCTCACAAGTCAAATTTACGCCGTAATCTAATAAACCGGATCCCCGAAATGAAGCTACACGTTGATTCGTCGACGCGTCTGATACCGTCTGGAGACCTCCACTGTAGCCACTTATCTGGTCTGATCTGATCTGAACCGGCACTAATGGAGCCGCAGCCCTGCGTGTGCTGCACGGTCGCTGTCGCCTTCAGATTAAAACATCAGGTGACTCAGAGTAATAACCTTAAGGTTAACTCGGAGTCCAGCTCCTTATTACCGATGATTCGGACCTCGTTCAAATATAAGATGAATTAAATCTGACTTTTGCATAGGCGTGCCCTAATAATTTATATATTTATGTTTTAGAATTGCGACAAAAATAAACTTATCTGCAACCTTCCAACAATCGGCAACCGTCCACATTCTTCTCAAACAAAACTAAAAAAAAAACCCCCCCCCTTCCACCACTCCCTCCGAGTATAACGCATCGTCGTCATAAGGCTCATGTGAAATATTTCTGTCTCAATCATTTTTTGAGTAGGTCCACTGAAAAGGATGTCCAACTGCATCAAGATTAACTTAAACAATCCTTGCAACTGCATAGTATTAGGAGAATGGTATGTCAGGTTGCCGTCCAATTTGTGTATCTACTGCGCATTACGTCACTCAGTTTAAAAAACATCGAAAGTCAGTTGTAATTGCGCACGTTTAATTTTTATTTTAATATTTTTAGTAGCGTTAACGAATGGCAACATGCCTGCTTCTGCTGTGGCTGGGTGTAACAATTATTACACGAAGATAAAAGGTACTGATATCAAGTATTTTACATTTCTCCGCGTTGAAAAGCTCGCGAAAGTATATGGATGAACGACAAAATTAATTTGAAAAATAGCAGGTTAATTTTTTATTTCGCCGGTTTATCCTTTTCACTTTTCATTGCCTATTGTCTGTTTATAGCACGTAATTCCTCAGATTTCAACCCAACAGAATCAACAGATTTTGAAATTCCTTTAATACAGCCAGATGTTGTTATATTTCCCCCAGAAACAGTAGAAACTTAAGATCTGATGCAGTTCCAATTGTTAATATGTCTGGCGCTGTTTCTTACCTGTCGTAAAAGGAAAATAAATTGTGATAGAGTGGAAAAAGTATTAAAAATAGACTACTAATTTTAGGTTAGAATTCCAACTGACAACAAGCATCTTATTTTATTAGATTAAGCCAAATAAAACTTTATTAATAATGCATTGAACAAGATTTTAGTAGATATAGTACAGGAACTAAGCAGAAATTTTGATAAAATTGACAATAGGTGCTTTCCAGCTCTACGCCTGTACAGCTCAGAGCTGCTCCTGTACAGCTCCGAGCCGTTTCTGTACTGCTTCGAGCTGTGCAGGCGCAGAGCTGGAAAGCACCTATTATATTCGAAAATTTTAGAAAATACATATTTTTGAGGTTAATTGTGCCATCACCCCTGCCGCTTTTTAAACTGAGTGACGTCACCGTACCTGCGCGCGGGCATACCATGGTCCAAGTGTAACTTAATTACAACATCGATTGCAGTTTACCTATTAAATAACTTAAATATTCATGTACCTAGACCAAATAGCCGGAACAACTCATTTTTTTACACGCCACAAGCTAACACAAACCTTCACAGATTTTGTAAGTGTTACAATGAGATTCATGAGCTATGTGATCTCAATTTAAATTCAAATATATTTAAAAATAAGGTCTACTTGTACTGCAAACAAATGTAATGGTTTTAAAAGCTATTTCTGTAAAGTTCCGTAACTTATCTTTATTTTACCTTAGTTACAGCGTTTTCCACTAATTGCACTTCTGTACACTCAGTGTATCTCAATTTTTATTTTTATATATATAAAGTTGTTGATACATGGTAAGAGATGTGCTGGGTGCATGGAATCGCGGTTGGTGGAAATTGCTATTGTTATTGTTGTTATTACTGTTATTTTCTTTAATTAATTAATTGTTAATTGTTATTATTATTGTTTTTTTTTATTATTTTAATAATTCATCTTAATGTTTATTTATTATGTCTCTATTGCGTCCCTCGCCCTATGCGACAAAATTGCACTTACGTTGAAATGATCCTCACATACAACCCCTTTAGTGTTTTTTCTTGTGGAAGACTGGCACTGAGGTACTATAACAGTACCTTGGATGCTTAATATCAATAATATCCTTATTCTTTTCCGTTGTAAAATGCTGCATTAAACGCTATTTTAACAAGTTTTACACATCAAACTTGAATTAAAAGTTAATTTACAAAATTACATTTAATTCAAAAATCATGTGCATACTTTATTCTACATAGTTGAAGATAGTTGCAATATTTATTTACACTATTTACAGAAAAATAGTTGCAATAACTTATTCATAAATTACTTAAATTAGTCTTAATTGGTACTAATTTTTTCATTTGATGAATTCCGATAGGATTGTCATGTTAGTGATACTAATCAACTTTTCCTGAGTCTGGTAAAAATTTTCTGTTGGGTTCCATAGGTGCAAAATGCAAATGAGTGAACTTATTTTTCCTGAATGAATCTTTTAAATGTAGGTACTAAAGTAAATTATAAAACTTTTAGAAAAAGCAACCTGGCTTATCTCCAGTTAAAGAAATTAAGTCTGGCTGAAGTGTTTCAATAAATCCGTTGCTCGGAAAATGAGAACGATTTTTCGGATACGTTACTCTTATTTTTACATGTTTGAAACTTAATATACAAATTAATATTATCCTGGAGTATAGTTAAAAATAACTGGTTGATTTATAAAATTAGCAAATGAGTCTGGCGGCATTTTCAATTTTGCAGAAATAGAAAATTATTGCCCTTTATTTTCACATGATAGTCTATACTATAATTCCATGAAAAAAAAAAAAAACAAGTCCGGCTGTTATTTACAAACACTGAGGCCTCGCCACACTCTTTTGATGTTTTAAATTACGGTATGCTCCAAAAATTCACAAGAATTATAAAAATAAAAATTACACCCAAAATAGAGAGAAATAGAGAATGCAACACAGCAAAATTATTTGTGTTCGTTTACACTACCCTGCCATATCAGTTTATTTTTACACGTATTTCTTAGATATCAAAAAAAAACATTTCTATGACCTTCATCAAAATTAATGACTTCATAAATAAAATATTTTTCAAGCTAATAAAACATAATCCTGCACTCTATACAGTATGCACTTGCTTTTTTAATGCTCTAATTAATAAAAGAACGTATATGAGAAGGTACAACACCAATCGTTTGTATAATCGAAAGTACCACATTGAGTGCGCCTCACTAATATTAGACGGGTCTGGCAAGGCTTTGGTGGTCTCCCATTATAGCCAAATTCCATTTTAAGCTATTCTTATAATGTAAATTGTCATCTGAAGAATTTTCAGGACTACCAAAATAAGGGTAATTATTTTTTAAATATTTTTCAGTTTTTCACGTGCCAGACATATTTGCTATGGCTGCAGATCAGACAGACTATCTTTTTTCTTAATTTTAGTATATGACTTGTTGGTAGAACCATTTTCATTATTAGTGTAAAAAAAAAAGTGGAACGCATTTGTATCTTCTAAGGCATTTTCTGTCTCAACCCATCGGAAAACCCTTTATTGAATATACGATTTCTTGCTTAGAATCATTAACTGAACAATCCTATCGATGTTCACTGACTGAGAAAATTAGTACCAAAAAAATTTACTGCCCCCAGGACTATACTGAACCTGTAAAGAAAAAAATAGTGAATGTCATGTCATAGTCTGACAAATAAGAATTAGCACGCTGCTATTTAGTATTATTAAATAATTTCAAAATTTTCCTCTCAAACGGAATGGATTCACGTTTCACCTATACAGTAGACTCCCGATTATCCGAAGTAATGTGGACAAGACTCGTTTAGGATAAGCGAAATTTCGGATAATACGGATTCAAGACGTTTAATGGCATTTGGTTTATCATTCATTGAAATTATAATTTTCTTTCTTTTAAGTCTACACGGTTCCATCGTAAAATATAGCAAATGCTTGTGTACGATACGTGGTGCAATACAGGGTGAATCTTTAAGTGGGGGTCGTATATGTTTATGGGTTAATAGTGCTAGTCATCAGGAATATGATTCTGATTTTTTTTTTGTGTAAATTGTAAAATGACCGAGTTCTGCGTTTTTGAAAAAATTCACAATATTTGAATATCCTTTAAATCCTTTAAAAGGCTCTAGCCTCCTTAGGTGCCATTTCTAGACCCATGTTTATATAAACATTTTTTATTAATTTTTGGATGTAGAAACTGATGGCAAAATCTTTCTAGTTAATTTCGGGACACCCTGTATACATATTTGACTGAACGTACTCCGGCGCCGCCGTCTAGTTAAGCAGACAAACTTTATTTTCAGAAACATTAGGATAAGACGGCGGATTAAAAATTCAATTTTGTTTCGGATAATACGAATTTCGGATTAACGTGGTCTGGATAATCGGGAATCTACTGTAAAATTTAATATAAGCAACCCACACACCACAATATACCAAATGCCCCAAATGGCCAGTGCATGAGAAGTGATAATAGTAAAACAATTTTTATTTGAGACTGCACAAGTTATAAATAAATAGTAACGGCTATAAAAAAAATGCATTTAACACAACGATTCTCATTAATATTCAGTACATTATAGCACAATTTAGCACTTGACCTAAAATATCTCAAAAATATTTGTCCCACTCATCCTTTTCATACTTGTTTATCAGTTACCAAGCGGCGTGTGAAGTAAACAAACCGCGTCCCTTTTTAATTAAATCTTTTCTTTCTCCTGTATCTGTTCAGTTTATTTTAAGTAGAAACCATACTAAATATCTTAATGAAGTATTGTTTGCCTAGGTAAAACGACATAGGCAACGTTTTACAAAAAACATAAATTATTGAAATCCCTGGCCTGCAAAACTAGAATCATATTCTACACTATTGGCAAATATTTATTTAGGCATCCAGTTTGATGAGCAGAGTACAAAAGAATAAAACTAGCAATACCATGTGTAAGATCGCAATAGGTATTACGATGTTGTCGAGATCCAACTGTTGTTCAATAATCAATAAGTACTTTGTAAAAATATACAAGTTCGTATTGGGGCTGAATGTAGTAATTATTGCTATTAAATTATCAATTGTGCCGTGAAGAACAAAAACAAACACAAATGTCAACAAATCGACATTTAACATTAGTTTCACAGTTTTTTTGCACGTTGTTTTGTTTTATGAAGTTATAAGAATAAAATCTCTTTCCATGGCACAACTGATAATTTAATAGCAACTTGCCTTACCTCGGGAAGAATTAAGCTGTTAGGAGGTTATTGGTGGGAAAATATTGACTTGTGACACATCATCGGAAAGGAAATTTTACGCTTAGTAGAGATTTCGAAAAAAATGTATAGGGTGCTATTTAAAAAAATGACCATGGTCACTTCCGGTAAAAACGGAAGTAGTACCTCCATATTTTATATGCTGAAAAGAGCGTTTCGTGGGCCAATATATATTCCCCAATACACCGTATTAGTGATGATGTATTATGACGTGTAGCTGCCATTTTTTGTATCCAAACAAACTATTTTACCTTTGTTTTTTATATTATATGATGTTTCCGTTTGTGAATTTTAAATGTATTAAAAGCAGTTTTGACAAAAGTCGAGGAATATAACTATCAACGATAGGTATCTCCTTTTATAAAATATTTAAATCTTCATAATCTTAAAGTTTGTTTGGATACAGCGGTGACTTTGACGTCACACTAATAGCCCATATTAAAAAATAAAATAATTAAATTTTCACTGAGTTATGGCTTTGGCCGTTTTTTAGAAGACACCCTGTATAAGAATGCAGCCGTGATTTCTTTTCTTCTTCATGTATTGCCTGTGATGTCCAATGCAGGGTGTACTTTGTTAGTTAATAATTTATTATTCACTTTTTATTTTATTATAATTTATAATCTTTCATTGTAATATTAATTTTTTAACCCGTTAATTAGCAGACTGGCCTTGTTATCAGTGAATTTTCTTTATTGTATTTTTAAGATCATAAGTCATAAAGTAAAATAGGTAGGTACCTATGTTTAATTCCAGCAATCAATATATTTCAAGAAATTGATAACTGAAAGTATTCTAATGCATACTCTGTTGAAAGATATAGGTATTAAGAAAACATTTATTCTTCATGTTTATCCATAAACAAGAAAATATTTAATAATCCCAAAATCCCAAAATCATGATTTTATTCTTTGATATAAGCATATTTATATGTTAATGTTTTCTATTAAATGTTTGCCCCAAACACCATTTACTTATTTTTTTTTGTACAGGGTGATTGGTTATAAATGCCCTTAACTCCCTTATTTTTGAATTTAGAAAAAAAAGTTTCAAATAAAAGTTGTACAAGCTGATCTGTGGTTTGTAAGGGTGCTACACAAATTTATACAGGGTGTTCGAAGAAAGCGTGACCGACCAATGTTATGTTTTTTTATTGGAACACCCTGTATATTATTGGATTTTCGAAATCTACGACTTATTGCGTTTCTAGCAATATAAATATGTTGTGAATCCAATCCTTTCCAAGATATATTGCTATAAATGAGCCATAAGTTGGCCTACTCACGCTGAGCTTCGTGTATGTTGTATCTGCTCTTTACATAAATTTCATAAATTTTTCGTTCCTTTTCGTCAGACAAGCCCATTTTCAACTTAATATGACGCACATTGCACTGACAACAAATGATGCACAATCGTTGTTATTTTTTCATGGCTAACTTAATTCTACTTATGACTCATTTATAGCAATATATCTTGGAAAGGATTGGATTCAGTATACAACATATTGCTAGAAGCGCAATAAGTCATCGATTTCGAAAATCCAATGATATACAGGGTGTTCCAATAAAAAAACATAACATTGGTCGGTCAAGCTTTCTTCTAACACCCTGTATAAATTTGTGTAGCACCCTTACAAACCTCAGATCAGCTTGTACAACTTTTATTTGAAACTTTTTTTCTAAATTCAAAAATAAGGGAGTCAAGGGGGGGGGGGTTATAACCAATCACCCTGTACACCATTATTGATATCATTAGCAGAATCTTTAACTCCTTGTCTAAATAATTTATTTAATTTTCAGAGAATCTTGTAAATGGCATTTAAATCTTTTTGCTTTGGATATGCTGACATATTGTAGTATACTATATTGATGTTCCAATATAGTGTGAACCGTTATGGTGTTGTTAAAATCACCTCAACATTCAAGGTTCCAATCCTTACCCAATCTAACTTAAATAAATACAGTCTAATTGACTTAAAATTAACTTAAACAATTTAACCCATCACAGAATCACCTGATTGATGCCTATAGCAAAAATCACGACCAGGTAAGGTCGACAGCTTACAAGGTGTGCCTACCCTAGTCTTTGCCTTACATGATCCTCTCAAACTAGTATTTATATGAAGTGGAGTAGAACTCCTAGATCGAGATCTAATAGAATAATGCCCGTTCCTAGATACAGGAGGCGTTAAAGAATCGAAATCCTCCTTAAAATGATCCTTGTTCTCATTTGTATAAGCTTCGTCATTGAGAAGTCTTGATCGACTTGACTTTAATTCATAATCTGTTGCTTCACTACGATTATAATTTGTAGAACTTACAAACTCTTTTGGGGAATAGTTTTTAGTTTTTACTTTGACAGGTGTTATTGTTATTTTTTGTTTGATCCATGGTAGTGCTTTTTTTGCTACAGGCCCTAAAGTTATTGCTGACAACATGACACTTTGAACTAAAAAATAACAATGAGTCATAGTCAACATCTTTAACAAATAAGATAATAGACAACCATTAGAGTGACAGTAGACAGTATATGATTATTCTACCATATGTAGCAAATCAAACACACTCTTACTTGACACTTTATGCATATATTTATGAAGATATTAATAACAAAGGATTAGAAATATATGCAGAAATTATATTATTAAATATAATAAATTAGTACTGTCGGATGTAATAAAGTCTAAAGTTAGTTACTAACTTCATTTTACTTCTTACTTGCATGTCAGTTTATAATCTCTCGCCTTGATATAAATAATAATATAAATAATTGTAATTAGAATACAGAATAGAATATCATAATTTAGATGCAAAAGATAGATTAAATAAATTTTGATGTATTTGAATTTAAATATACATAAAAAATTCTGTAAAAATAGATTTCTTCCCATGTGTTTATGTAAATCAAAATTACGCTAAATCGGACTAGAAATTTTAAAATTAATTATTTGTCATAATAATAATTTCTAGTGGCACACTTGGTGGTCACTTGAAGGCCACACTAATGGTGTCCATTATTAAGTAGAAACGCGTTAAAATATTTATTTACTTACCCAAAATAAAAGTTCCTATAGCACTTGCAAGTGAAATTGGATCCAAATGTTGATGTTCACCGTGCAACGCTACAACTAAATTAATGGGTGGTAAAGTTGCTACAACTAAACGCGTGCTTGCTCGTGCTGCTAAAAATGCACATGTTAACATAGCTAATAGCATAAACGCAGAATGCCACATAATGAGGTATAGACGCTCTATTGCCAGATCGGTTCCACCTAAGGTAGTAGTCAGCCAAGTTAAACGTTCTTCCAGAGCTTGTCGTGTTCCACCTACAAGAGTTACTAAACTGTGGACTGTTTTGTTTACTTCTTGTAAATTTTTTAGAGTTGATTCATATTGGCTCTTAAAATCTGCGTTCTGTTTTAACAACATAAACGATGATTCATCTAAAAATAAAGGAGTTAAAGCTATATATCAATATGAACGTGAGATAGGTAAAACTAAAATTTCAAGAAAAAATTAAATATTTGTGTATAAGTTTATTAGAATAAACTGAGTGAATTTAGAATGCCATAAATATTTTGATTTTATGGCTTTTATGACTACCAAAGTTCTTAAAATAATCACTTTTCAAAACTAAGAAAATAAGGCAAGAAAAAAATTACTTATTATTCTATAAAATTCATGATGGTGGCTTACTGGGAACTCAGTCAATCGATATAGGGAAAAGTATGTAACACTTGGAAATTTTGGGAATTACTAAAGTCAGTGTGGCCTATTCCAACAAAAATAATTACAATAATTTGGTATTTCCGGCATTGAGTAAAAATAATAGAGCGGCGCAACTGTCAAGGTTTCGAGATTTTAGTATTGAATTTTTTTGCCAATAACTTCCTGATTGTCATAAATTTTTAGTGCTACAGGACGGTATTTGTAATGTAGCTGTATAGCCCTTAAAATTGAAGACAATCATGAAGCTATTGGTAAAAAAATACAATACTAAAATCTCGAAACCTTGACAGTTGTGTCTCTTTATTATTTTTTACTCAATGCTTCCAGTTATACCAGAAGTTGCACCAACTTGCTTATTTTAAATCGAGCAATCTGTATATTTTCGAGAACATGTAGCATACCCTATACTTAAACCCAGCAGTTTCAGAGATATTTGACATTTTATAAAAAAATTGATGGGCGCAAAGGTTTGCAAGAATCGTTATAACTTGCTTCGTGTAGGAGATCCTCGTTTGCTTTTTGGCATGTAGAAGAACACAAGGTGAGCTCTACAATGAATAAGTTCCAAAATAGCATGCCAAGTGATTCAAACTACAAAAAATTTTTTAGTTCAAATGGAACACTATTTTTTTACATGGAAGTTATGTAAAATGAAATTATTTTTTTCTAATATAGGCATTGTAGGGGTTAAGGCTACACCTTTCTGAAAAATTCGCGATTTTCTTAAATAGTCATCAATTTTTAGCAAAAATTGCCTTCAACTTAGCCATGATTAGAAACAATCATCACTGTCGGGCATTCTCTTACTTAAGAAAATGCTAGCACGGTTAAATTACACCCAAATGTGTTGCATGTTCTTGATATTACTTTATCACATTCTTCATAAATAATAAACAAATTTCAAAAGTCTTTGTCATTTCGAAAAATCGAAAATATACAGGGTGTTCCATTTAAAATAAGCAAGTTGATAGTTGATACTTATAAAAATAGTTGTGGCTATAAGATAAACCATGGTATTTTTTACGCAATGGCTATGTTTTCTTTAGTTGCATGCAGTATTTTTGTATTAATGTTTTGTGGAATCATGACAAAAAAGTAAATACTGTGAAGTTCAGTTTTATAGGCGAGTGTATCTTCTTTGGAATTTGAATAAAAAATGTTCTTTATTATTTCTATATAAAACTATTATTATATTGTGTCTGTTAATGACACACAGCGTGTTATACAGGGTGTTTGGTAACTGGATTGCCAAAATGAAATGTCATAAATGTAAAATCGAATTCAAAGCATAATCGTTTAGGAAATATTGAGGTAAAAAAATTATTTATTAATTTTAAGCTTTGTCCACGCCAAAAAACATTGTTGATAACAAAACTGTTTTTAACAAATAATGTTTTTAGACAATGTTACCAGATTTTGTCCACACAAAAATAATGTTGTAAAAACATTGTTATCGAGAAAATATGAACTGATTGCACAACAAAGTTTTTAAAACATCACGTCTACACATAAATTAAAAGTTGAACACATTTATTAACATTTCATTCAATTAGCAGCATGGCAAACAATGACGATGTAATTATTGAGGCAGCAGCGTGCGTAATTATTTGTGCTAAGAAAAAGACAATGAAGAGAAGATTTTGGGTCATTGACCACTCCATTATTATTTTAATATTAATACTAGTACACGACAGGAGCAAATCGTCTGCACTGTAGTTGTAGGTACTAACACCGTAGTGACTCTGTTCTGTGTACTGTACTAGTCTTCCCCTACAAACGAGTCCCAGCTTGTCAACATTGCGTCCACATTGAAGCTAACAACATTTGTCGCTAACATCCTTTGATCTTTACCGACCACTGATGGGAAACTAATTTATGTTAATAACACTGCTGAAAACATATGTTATAAACATTTTCAAAACTTAACAAGATATTTGTTATTAATAATGTTACTCAACAAAAGTTATCAACACACGTTATTAACATTTTTTGGGTTTTGCTTAACTTTGTGGATAACGTTGTTAGTAACACGTGTTTCTAACAATGTTATCTTTGGTCTGGACAAGCCTTTATGCAACACTTTGTAACGATAACAATAAACAAAGGAAACAAATTTTCACGAAAGTTATTACACGTAAAAAATCTAGAATAGATTTTCAAAAATGCCACCATTTACATTGATACACATGTGGCATATTTCTGAAACGAAGCCCGATATGAAAAAAAGTTATTCTTTGTATGCTTAGAATTCGATTTTACATATGACATCTCATTTTGGCAATCCAGTTACCAAACACCCTGTATACAGCTTGTCCCACTTTTAATGGCCCCCCCTTCGCAACTCAGTTATTAGTTATCCAATTTTAACCAAATTTGGATCGGTGTCAACGATCTTTGGTGAGATCTTTTTGAATTAAACAAAATTTATTTTTGTCAGTGGCGTGCATTTTTATTAAGAAAAAAGGGGTCGCTTCTTCGAGAAGTCATATTAGGCATTTTTTTACAGAAAAACTAATACAATATTATTAATCAGCATGCTTTAGAACCCCCATGCCGAAAATTTCATAACATGTTGATTAAGGGTTTCCGAATAACGGGCCCATTGAAAATACATTTTTTCAGTCGTAAATAACTGATAACTTGAAAATGGTTTGTATTTCGAAAAAAAGTCATTCTTCATTTTCAATTTAAATTGATTTACTCTATCTCCCCATGCCTTCAAAACTTTCAAATGCTGCAAGCAAAAATTTTTCATTGGACGATAAAAAAATATTTTAACCGGTTCTGTATTATTTGGGCATTAAGTGATAAAAAATGATCTTATGTGATAATAAATCAATTTTATACCAAAAGAACAAAGATTGCTCTGATATTAAATTAAACTATTTTTCGAAAAATAAACCGTTGTCAAGTTAATTATTTACGACTGCGGCATTTCAAACTTTTGAGCACATGATGTGATAGAGTAAATCAGCCTAAATTGAAAATCACGAATGACTTTTTTTCGAAATACAAACCGTTTTCAAGTTATCAGTTATTTACGACTGAAAAAATGTATTTTCACTGGGCCCGTTATTCGGAAACCCTTAATCAAAATGTAGTAAAATTTTGAGCATGGGGGTTCCAAAGCATGCTGATTAATAATATTGCATTAGTTTTTCTGTAAAAAAATTCCTAATATGACTTCTCGAAAAAGTGACCCCCTTTTTCTTAATAAAAATGCACGCCACTGACAAAAATAAGTTTTGTTTAATTCAAAAAGATCATACCAAAGGCCATTGATAGTAACCCAAATTTGGTTGAAATCGGATAACTAATAACTGAGTTGTGAAGGGGGGGCCATTAAAAGTGGGACAAGCTGTATAAGTATATATTTTTATTATGGTAAGAATTATTTTCAAATTTTGAAGGCTCTTACAAAAGATTAAAATAACGATAAATATTGATAAAAGATTGATTGATTTTGGGATCGTATTCTATTATCCAAAAATGTCTTTATAGTATAAAATTGTTAACAAATTTTCATCAATTATATTTTTCTAATGAAACGCATGAATTATTTTTTAAAGATTTTACTGAACTGAGGGTACAATTTTTTTAAATAGTATCAAGAAATCAGCATAAAGAAATCAACAAAGGGCACCTATTGATTTTTCATCAAGTGCCTTAGATTAAGCTATTACTATTATGATTTCCTTATTATGTGAGATTGAAATGTGAGGCGTCAGGCAAATGTTAAATTTAAAAAAAAACAATTTTAATATCTTTTTATGTAAGGTAAGGGGGGGTAAGTTTGGATGTGGCGCGTATATTTTGATTGCTTTTCAGTTTAGTGGTGCCATCTATGAGACGTAGGTCAAACAGAAGCGTACGTATAACATTTCTAACCGTGAATTCAGCCATTCCAGTGATTGCATTTGTTCTGATAAAGCATTGTGTACTAACAAAATTTGTAAAGTCAACATCGAGATCTTTTTTTTGCTGCGAATTAATCAGGGATTTTGGTGAAATTGTTGGATGAATGATAATAGTTTTACTTACGTCAAAGACTATATAGACTAGACGGTCCAAGCTTATAGACGAGTTTATGGCTCATAACACACCACTGTCATCTACCTTTAATTCTGTTAAAACCAAATTTTCACACAGTGAATAGATGGCGACACCGACAACACTTTCTAATTTCCCCCTTCCTAATCTCCTCATGCGGTGGATTCACCTAGCTGGATGATGATGTCGCCAAGTTATGGTATTAGCACGCTGGCATGCACTGAAGAATTGTAAAAGTAAACACTTCTTGGCATGCACTGTGAGCTTGAGAATACCTACCTATTTGATTTTATTTCGCAGATAATTTTTTACATCATTATTAGATAACGTTGGTTTTATTTAAAACAATTGTTATAAATATTAAAAAGTGAAAAAAAATATGTTTTGCGGCTAATTTTATGTTTTTTTGTGTGCATTTTTAATTAGTATATGACTGATGGTCGAGATGGTAGAGTACCTGCCTCTCACCCAAAAGTCCCGGGTTCGAATCCCGGTCGTGGCAATGGAAAATACTGTGAGAGGGATTTTTCCATTATACACGGATATTGGATGTGTGTCCCTTGTCTTTAAATGTGTAGCCCCCTCCCGCACAAGGTTTAGCCTTCTGGGATAAAGGGGGTCGTAATTACATGTGGTGTATTTATTTATTTATTTATATTTATTATACAGGACGCTGTCAAAATGATACCACAGATAAAGTATTGAAAATAAAGGAACCCGTATTTTTTTATTTTGTCGAAATCTAATTTTTAAGGGGTCCCATAAAGAACGTTTATGTTTAATTTTGCAAAAAGTACCGAACCGATTTGGATGAAACTATATGTGCGTCTTCCAGATAATAACTTGTGTAATAACTTTTAACCGTATCAGTTTTGCAGTTTTTGATAGGGGCGTCACTTGTACACATACCCAATTTATTTTTTTATGATAACTTTTTTTCCTGGTGAATAAGTACAATTTTTCTTTTAATATTCTTATTCAAAATTCATTTTTACACAAAAATGGTCCTCTTATTTTGTATCGCTAGGAGACCCCTTTTCGAGAAAAATGTAATAAACCGTCGCGTCGCCTTGACAATAACTATCAAAAAACGATGACTGGAATCTTCCGAAAGTAAAATTTATAAATTTGTTAAATTCTTTGTTGTTTTTAGCTGTTATTATTTCAGTTAAAAAGATCTACCATTTAATTAAATAAATTTATAAATTTTACTCTATTTAATTCGATCGTAGAAAAAATGTTCTGTGTAACACTTGCATAAAGTGTATTTGTTGTACTCGGCATGATTGCAGCTCTCGATTCGCTTGTTCTGCAAACTTCATGCCTCATGCAACAAATATACACTTTTTGCACTAGTTACACAATTAACTCTTGTCAGTAATTTTTTAGAAGTGCTATATTATTAGATACTTACTACCCACATAGCATTTGACGTCCTATGGATATGCAAAATTGATACATAATGTTGAAAATATACCAAAAGATCCTTGTTTGTTACATGAAAATAGAAGTGAGTGTAGGTATGTTTAATATTTCAAACACCTATAGAAAATAGTAACTTCTATTTATTGCATCAATCAAGATTATACCTAATAATTATTATAATTTTGTTATAATCAATGATTATTCAGACAATCTTTGTTATAATAAAAACAACATACTTATAACGACAGATCGGATTATAGGCAAAAAACCTGTCGCCAATTTTATTAGGCATCAGTTTTTAATAACATACAAAATGTCTTTCGTAAAATTCTGAAACATCATTTTTAAGCCGTATTTGATTTAACCCCTTTTCATCTATTTTTTTAGGAATTTTTTTAAATCTCCCATTTTATTGTAGGGACACAAATATTTCTTTTCACTTATGAATACAATTTTAAACTTATTTAAATTTCCTTTTATTACAATTTATTCATTTAGTGACGCTCCCGGATTTTTATTCTTGCTTTTCATTTTTTCGAAACTTGTACTGTTTTAAATTGAGATAATTACGACAACTTTTCCCACAATTTATATAAATACATTTGTTGCCATTCATCTTTTTCACATCTATAATTAATAATTGCACTATTTGCAACAAGAAAGCGGAAGCGACACTTGGAACTGATAACCACATCGACAGCTGAGTGACGCCATTAGAATATTTCATCTCTCCGTCGTCATACAACTTAGAATCCACGTCGCCGAATTTGGGATCCCTTTTGAGCTGTAGTTTGTTATAAAGGCATAAATTATCTATGTCTAATATAATCTTTGCTTACGTATATTTCAAGTGGCAATTACAAATTTCAAGAGATTTATCAAGATAAATTATCTCCCCGGGGCAAGAGCGAACTAAAAATATGTGTTTGAGGATCCAGTTTATGTTATCGAATTAAAACAAATACAGGAATTTCTTTTTTCGCATTTTGACTGATAATATGCTATTTTACTAAATTCAAAATCGTTTAATAAAGTGGCACTTTCCCACATGAAAATGTCACTTTACTATTATAGTAATGTCAGTGTTAATAAAAAACAGTTTGACAGAAAATATTTCACATACCTTCTCGTATGTTTCCTTGGATTTTAAAGGAAGTAAGCTCGAAGTTGCTTCACGAGCGGCATTTAAAATGTCTTTAGAACAATTTTCTAAATTATTTTCAGTAGCAAGATTCATTTTTATAATTATAACTTAAAATCAATTCGACTTACAAAAATTATACTTAACTGTTATTGTATAAATAAACAAAGCCGTGTCAGTTATAGGTTACGGAAATCCTGCACAACTACATACTACGACATTTTTTAAATTTCAAACTTTGTAATGCTTTTATATCTATTACTATTTGCTTATAATTACCTACTAACACAAAATAGTATACACAAATCTACAAATCTCGTAAGAAAAGCAGTTTTACTAAACTCATATAGTTTTTGAGTTACTCGCTCGCTGCGCTTGCTCGTACATTATATTCGTCTAGTAAAACTTTGCTTTTCTAAACTTGTTGTTTAATGTACTATTTTCTGAATTATTAATAGCTATCATATCATAATAGAAATGCATTTTTGTGATAAATTTTAAATTTTATATACAGGGTGTCCACGGAAATTGGAAAGTCTGCCATTTGCTTGTCTTTTGGGTTACAGGTTTAAAATATGGAGGATTAAAATTGTATAACATTCCGGTTTAACTGGAAGTCGTAGCAACTTTGTAATTTCAAATGGAATGCTATTTTATTGCATCATTAGCTTCTCCTTAATGATATGTCGAAATTTTATTTCAAATTAACCTTAAAACAGGCATTATTCGCTAAAACTAAGATAACAGTGATTTCGCATTTTATTTTTTTAATTTTCGTTAATCCATGGTTCCCAGAAAATGATTGAAAATCCTTGTATTGTCACTATTACTTGCCAACATAGAGATAATATTGCCAAAATATTTCATTTATATTTCGTTTTTTAAATGACAGCCCTCCAAAAAAATACAGCGTTCCATTTAAAATAACAAAGTTGCTACAACTTCCGGATAAACCGGAAGTAACTTGGGATGGACGAAACAGTCAAAGTATCAGTAATGTTATGCAATTTTAACCCCCCAAATTTTAAACATGTTGATGTTGATGATTGAATGCTAACAATTTTTGCTGTGCTCACCGAAAAGTTCATAAAACATAACTTATTTTGCACTTGCCCAAATCAGTCTACACATAATAAATTATAGACCAAGTTGCACTTGCCCCAAATTAGGCGGCAAGAGCGGATCAAGGACATTTAGTAAGTGAAAAAATTCAATATGTGAAACTTGTCAATCAGGTGCGTTTTTAATGTCGGTGCAATCGGTGCATTGCAATGTCGATCGATTCTTCCGTGAAATTTTGGAGCGAGTATTAGAAAGTCACTAAGTATATGACCTTGAACTTTTCCAAATTTTTTTAATTTCTTTTGTTTTATTGTTTATGTTATCGCAATTATTTCAAAAGCTTACTAGTTGAATTAAATAATTTAACCGACACGGTAGAATCACGGGCTAGAGCCTGAGTGACAGGCATGGCTATAGTCACACTGTTTATCGGGGCCTGGAGTCGAGACCCAGCACTGACTTTAAGAACATGAGTAGCAAATGGCAATCAACCAATCGATCAACCTAATTTACTAGAAGCTCAAGAATTGCCAAACCTTAAAAATTTCAAGATGATGTGCTTCACTTGAACTCAAAATTAAATACTTCGCATGATGAACTGGATGCTCTTGCATTTTCATAGACTGTACTGTATATTGTCAATCCTAATGGTGAAAAATGATCACGTAAATATAGCAATAAAATTAAGAAACATGGAAACTTTAAGAAGCCCATTTTTGAAAATTATAACTTTCTACATAGTAGTAAAAAATTGTTTTTTTTAAAAGATATGTACCAACGAAACATATCTTGGATGGAGTGGATATTAGTATTATTACTTGATAAGAATTTATTTATCGGACTATAATTAAAAAACTGTAAATTTTAAATAGACATGTTATAGAACTTTCACAAAGAATTTTGTGCTCTTTAACATTTTTATAAAAAACTATTAAGTCATTATTTGCAAGTGTGATTTTTCTAAAATTTTTGGCAATAAACTAAGCGGCCCATGAAGAATTTAACCTATATAATTTACTGTTTCAAATTTTAGTCTAATTATTCTAAAATACACAAGGTATCTTCAAAAGTTGAACATTCATTGTAATCATTAAATCGCATTTTTATCATACTAAATTATTTGCCTGAAAATCTTCCTCATGTAAATATAAAGGAGATATTTGAATTTGAAATTATTTTAGATATTAAATCCTGTTAAATGAATAAACAGAATCTTATTATAGAGAATACTTCATGGATGAAATTACCTATTTTTTTAAATATATCCTGAGCTTTTTCTTGAATTTTTAAAAGGTCTTCTATTAATTCCTTATGATTTATTTTACTTTCATGACTCTGTTGATCCAGTTGTTCTAGAGAATGGCCTAATTTATGCTGCATATTTTGTGTCATTTGTATCAATTGATTATGGGTTTCCATAATTAAGCGTTTTTCATCTAGTAGCTTATAAATATTGTCCTCTATTGCCAACTGTCCTTGAAATTGTGCAATCTGTATATCTTGTTGCTGTTTAGATAAACTCTCATGCCCTTTGCTCAATGTTTCATATGTAGATTTAGCTAGATTTTTTAAATTTTCCTGATTATTAGTAATTTTTCCAAGAGTTCTTAACTGATCACGTGCTGCTTCCATTAAATGATTCACTGTATGCTGAGCCAATCCACGAAATTGGCTTTGTCGTATAGTATAACAAACAGCCCTTGCTCTATTGCTCATTAAATGATAACTGGTCCAAGTATCTGAATCCATGCTAGTCGTACAATCTCTTATACTCATTTCATCTGTGCAAGGATATGTCTGACGACCTTCAACAAACGACTGACAATTTAAAAGATGTACTGCCATTTTTGCCAACTGTTCATCATTCATTTTATCACAGTCTGATTTCAGCTTTAGCACTACCTATAACAGATGTTTGACTAATTTTAGCACCGTTATTTAGACAAATATAGGTAATTTAAGATATTAGTTTCATAAATATGAAAGTAAATAGTTACTTTCATAGTAGGTATAGAAATACCTATTTAAGATAATAATTTGTTGTATTTATTTCCAACAGTGTGTGTGTTTAGGTAAAATGGCTTTGGTCTTGCCAATTAGCCAGTCTTTTATTTCCAACAGTGGTAAGACTATATTTCTTACGAATTCAATATAGGCATATCTTTTTATTTATGTTAATGTTGAAAAACACAGAAATTTGTTGTCTGTCGTTGAAATGTTAATATAAAGCAGCACTATTTTAAAATATAGAAATATATAGAAAAAATAACATTTTAAAATACAAATAGTTATTCAGCGACAGTCAAACAGTACAGTTTATAATATTCCTGACCAGAATATACATGAAATATTCTTTGCATTTTAAGAATTAAAATGAATGATGCAAGTTGTGAAAATGAAATAACCATTCAACTGATTGTATATTCGTGGAATAATTAAATATTTAAAAAAAATTCAAATATCGTTCAAAGTTTTTTATCAATTTTACGTATCACCTTAAATACAATAGCCTAAAAAAGTTCTTCTATATGTGATTTTAGATTTTCTAAATTTTGATGTTCAAACGGTAGGTAATACATATAATTTGTGTGTGTGTGTGTGTATCTCTCTTTTCTACATTACAAAGTTGATATTTATTACTAAACCTATAGCAAAAAATGAAAATGTAAGTAAAATGCATAAAAGGTTAGTAAACAAGATTTGGTAATCAAATTGGAATCACGTCTGTGTATTTGTAACCAAATAAATGAACGTAAATGGCATGAGACAAACGAACACCATATAACCGAGGCATTCATTTGGATCTGCGCAAGGTTTCGAGTTCCAAGCGTGAAACAACCGATTCTTTTTTAACTTTGTTTACGATAAAATTTTTTAACTGAAATGTTAAGTGACGAAAACATTGTATTACAATCGAATAAAAAATAGTGTGTAGCACACGGACGAAAACTGCATTTTCGTTCTTGCGTCATATACGGGACTATTTGGTATGATAATGGAATGAATTGCATAAGTTCGCCTTAAAATGACTAAATTATTTAGACTATAATAATAAGTATGACAAAGTTGAATGAATTTGCCATTTTTATTATAGTCTTGGTCTGAGAATATTAAAACTGAATTTTTGCAGAAGCATGGTTGTGGCGTTTTATTATTAATCTTTTTCAACTTTCAACAAACCAAATACATTTTACTAAAATATATCGTTGCAATAATAAACTCGTCTAGACATTCGCTTCAACGGTACTATAAGAAATGAGATGACAAATTACCCTTTGCTGACATGAATCAAGTTCTGATAATGCAACGCCTGTAAGTTTGGCTGCTTCAGCCAAGAATTTTTCATCATTTGTAGAAACTTCATATGGTATCTTTTGATTGTAAAGTTCTTCATTATCTACAACCTTTTCTTGATTATACCCTAAGTAACTGCGAATATCGCTTATGTAATCACTTAAACCAGCTTCCACTGTATTTAAAGCAAGTGAACATAAAATCATAATAACTACACCGTTACTCATTTTGTTACTGCATTCTACCTTTCAATCAATGCAAAAGTTACCGTCGTTACCGAACAGCTGATATTTGATTATTTGAATAATTGGTTACATTCGTTACAAAACCGATACCAACATAAGGATAAATTATACTTATATAGGTATATTTCTGTTTTCTGTCAATTCTGTCGCCTACGAGAGATTCCGTTCTGAATCGATTAAGTCGTGTCGTAATATGAACACTAGATCCCAAGGCTGGACTAGATCCAACCATTGTTTATATATTATATATACTTTATAAACAATGATCCAACTCAACGATTGGATCCAACTATCGTTCTTGCACCACAGACCTAAAATAATTAGACTGATTATGAACGCTCTGCGCAGCTATTGGCGCATGCAAATACAGGAGCCGTCCATTTTTACACACTTTTTGTTTACACATATAAATTGAACCAATGAAATGCTATAAAATTTGTTTTGTTATGAGGGTTGCATAATATGACTTTGGCTTGCATTTGGGAGACGATCCGAAACAACAGTACTTAGAAGGGGAAAGTAGTTTTGTACGTTGTATGTCCTCTATGTAGTTTTTACTAGATATATTTAATTTGAGAATTTTATGGGCTTCAAAAATTAGTACCTAATTAAATATAAACTAACAGTAATTTTAATTTCTAAAGTACCTTCTACTTTTTTTTAGTCCTTTATCAACTGTAAGTGTGTTGAAAAACTTCTAATACTCTGAAATAAACTTTCATCGGCATGAAATACTTTTGTAAGCAAACGGAAATATGTATACAAGGTGTTTCCAAATTGACTACCATAAATTAAAGAGCTTGCAGAGAACATTAAAATAAAAAAAGTGGACACAAAACAGTAAGAAAAATTAAAATAAAACTAAAACCTCTATACAGTTTCGTCGAAAAACGCTTCGTTTTCAAAATACAGGGTGTTATAGTGTCGACTGGCAGATCAGTTATTTAGCTATATCTCTAAACAGAGTAGGCAGAGGAATCTAAATTTTTGTGAGCGAGTGTTACTTAAGACTACCGATGACTGTATAATATTTTAAATCTGATACCACCATTCAGTGGCGTAGAAAAATGGGTAGCCTAACACTTTTTTGTTAAAAAAAAATTTTCTGTCAGATGTTTTGAAAATATCGTCTCATTTTCAGATTCCCCTATCAAAATGCTATAATAAAGATGCTCTTATTAAATATCTCCAGAGGCGTTCGTTTTCGAGATATTCTCGGTGTTATTACCTATTACATCGTATTATTTTTAAGGCACATTTACAACTAATTACAGTAAAATATTATAGTTATACTTTCAATAACATTCTTGACTCAAAACTACTTTCCGTTACGATTGCGAAGTTATTTTTAAAAATTCCCGCTTCCAAGTATGTAAAAAAGGCAGTCTCAACATTTGCAAGTAGCTAGGCTTGATAGAACCTTCTCCTATTTTAAGTTCTGTGTCTTGCACTAGATCTGCCTGCTGCCATTTTACTCAATGCTGCTGCCATCTATTTGGAATAAGGTATGCGCATGATTATTGAATTAAATGTAATTTTATAAATTAACTTACTAAATGGCTATTGCAATAATAAAAAACGGCTAATATGTAACCCATTAGCCAAAAAAATTAACAAAAATTGATTATTCCGAAAATGACGGTGACGTCATGCAAATGGCTGCTGTGGTGTTGTGACGTCAGACACTGGCATTCCATTTAATATTTGATGTTGTGTAAAACTTGTTAAAATAGCGTTTAATGCAGCATTTTACAATGGAAAACAAGGATATTATTGATATTAAGCATTCAAGGTACTGTTAAATACCTCAGTGCCAGTCGTCCATAAGAAAAACACCAGAAAAAAGATTTGTCTCATTACCAATATACGATCAAGCGCTAATATAAAGAAAAAACGAAAATTATGGTTACGTACCATGAGAAGGAGTGAAACTGATAAATCAGAAAACACTAAAGGGGTTGTATGTGAAGATCATTTCAACGTAAGTGCAATTTTGTACCTTTTTAAAATTTTGCAATTTTAGGTTATGTATTTTACTTTTTTTTTTGAATTAGGGGAAGATTTAGAAAACTATATGATGTTTAAATTACAGAGGCTTTATAGAGACAGAGACGACAATAAGGCCACGCCCTTAATGAGGCTAAATTTTAAGAAAAATGAATGGCGCTTTTAAATTTATAAGATGATGCAAGCATATTTTAATAGTTTAATTTTAGATTTGTTTTATTTAGTTCACTATTGCAACATTCGTATTATAATGTTATAATTATTAATGTAATTTAATGAAAGTCTAGAATATTTTAATTTATTATAATAACGAAGAAAATTAATTATGTATTTAACGTTTATAACTAACCTGAAATTTTCTAAAATTTTCAGATGTTATATAAATTTTTCTAAAATTTCTGCTAGATTCCTGTACTATGAACTAAAATTTTGTTCAGTGCATACTAATGAACTTTTAATTGCCTTATCTAATTTAATAAGATGCTTTTTGTTGGTTAGAAATCCAACCTATAATTAGTAGTCTATTTTTAATAATCTACAATATTGAAACTTTATATATAGGTATCTACTATCTGAGTGAGTTTTTAAATGTTATAATGGATCCATACTAAAACTGCCGAAATTAAAATTGAAAATAAATCTGCCAAAACTAAAAATTTAAGGTTATGTTAGTAATATGATGCCTATGATCCGTACGTAAGCACATTAATTTGAAAAGATTAATAATTTTCTTAACTGAATAGAAGGAATGAAAGATTTATTCTTATGCTTAATACCTAAATATGATTGTATAAATTATGCCGACATAAACTAAAGATATATCGGTTAAAAATTTTTCTTAATTTGAAGCAAAACTAATCAAAATTTAGTTTATAAAAATATGTACTTTATCCCATCTGATGGTTCTCATCTACAGAATAACAAATAAACAATAAGCAAAAGACACAGACAGTTTTTAACATCTATTAATTTATTTATTAATATAAACAAAATTCCATTACATGGGTACAGTAAATATATAAGAAATATTATTCTTTTGCACAATTTTTCTCACTTTCCTAATTTCTGCGTCTTTTTTAATTTCTGAAAAATCACTGGATTTGATTCTTTAGGTATTGTATCGTCGCTTGAAGGTCGTGACAATTCCAACGGTGATTGTGAAGTTAAAGCTTAATTCGATGCATATTAACGAAACCTTCATTTCTAAAACTGAATAAGCTTCTGTTGAGAGTGATACTTTCGTTATTTGTATTGCTGAAGTTATCAGGAACCACGTCTGAATGATATCTACGTATTATTTAATGTAATTCCATAAAAGATAAAGTTATGTGCGATTACCAAGTGATTTACTTGCAAATTTGTTCTCTTTCTGCTTTTTGTTGGCTATTTTATTTAATCGAAATCCACATACCGGGAAACTATTTTATCACAATCACTAATCACAAATAGTTTTCATACGTTTAATAAATCCCAAGGCTCAAATTCGATTTAACGGAAATGTGTTAGGGAAATGAGGTTACCACGGTAACAATTGTCATGGTTACCAGTATCTGACAGTACCATTCCCAAGGTGGGGAAATGATTGGTTGCAGAGTTAGGTACTCCAGAATAACGGAAATGTGATTTAGAAAAACTGTTGCTATGGAAACAATTGTCAAGGTTATCATTACATAATGGTACTTTTCCCATGGTGGGGACTCGCTTAGTTAAGGAGATATGTACTTAAATTTAAATAAAAGCTGTTAAACATATCCGGATTTCTTTTTTTATTAAAAATGCATTTTTAAGTAAAATGTTCCTTTTTTAAAATAAATACATCGGTTAGGGGTCATGTGCCAACAAGGAGAATCTATGGTATGCATAAAGTCACAGTGAGTCACAGGCTAGAAGACCTGTGATAAAACTAATATGTTCCTTCTTTCTTTGAGATGAAAACGATAATAGTTATTTTTGTATCTAGTGTGCGAAATAAATACCTGCCTCCGTAACTAAGTGATAAACCAGGTCCATAAAATCGCATTTGATAAAAATGAAAAGATTATAAATTACTTAGCAACTTTCTCATTTATTTGTCACTTCTTTGACAAATATTTAGATATTATATACTATCAAAATGTATAAAGATTTTAATAGTGCACAGGCAACTGGTATCATTTGGAATAGCAGACGTTTACCAAACACCATAAAAGAGGGTTATTTATTTGCCTTAAATGAAGGCCTAATTCGGCCATCTCCTTTTTGTAAGAAACATGCAAAATATCATAATAGCAAGAAAATTGAACCGTTTTCAAGATACGATGTAGGTACTTTTGGTCTTGGCAGATACCGTTGCCCTAAAAGCCAAAAATGTCGACCAGATATTGCGGTTGCTGAGGGTTCCTGGTTTACCAAATCGAAGCTTAAAGGAATACATCAAGAAATAAGGTAACGTTTTTATAATGTCTTCACAAAGCTCCGCTCGCGTATGTATATTGTGATTGTGATAGCCGGCGTCAGGTCAACGGCTGGAAATCGAATGGGCGATCGGGCACGTTCGCTTAGAAGCTATTTAATATCAAATTGATATATTTGATAAAAAAGTTAATAATAGTCAGTTATGTATTTCAGATTATTGTATGGATTTGCACACAATGAATCGTACGACGCTATTAAAAGAGAGTGCTTAAACTTGGATAGCAGTCATGTGTCCACCGACACTATTGCGGCTCATGTAAAATTTTGCAAAGAGGTGGTTGCAAATGCATTTTCAGAAATGCAAAAAGGTTCAGGAAAAATTGGTGGTCCCGGAATAATTGTACAGGTTAAATTATACATTGAAATAAATTACTTAGAATGTTTAATTACCCAATAAATCTTTAGATCGATGAAGCTAAATTTGGCCATCGAAAATATAATCGAGGAAGAATATTGGAAGGGCATTGGGTTTTGGGGATGATTGCCAACGGCTCTGAAGATGTGAGAATGGTCGTTTGTCCTGATAATATTAGGAATGCGGAGACCTTAATTCCAATCATCAAGGAACATGTTGCAACAGGATCTATAATACATTCCGACGAATGGAGAGCGTATAGTCAATTAAGTAGCCACGGTTATAGCCACTATACAGTGAATCACAGCGTCGAATTTGTTGGTAAGCATTTATTTTAACTTTGTTAAATAAAGTAATAAGTATACGTCTCGTTTCAAGCTGAAGATGGCACACACACTCAGAGGATAGAAGCCACCTGGAGGCCAGCTAAATTATGGTTTAAATCAAAAGCATTCTCCCAAAACTCTTTCCAATTGGATCTATGCGTTTATCTTTGGCGCCGTTGGGTTAGGAAAAGAAATTTAGATGCATTTTCTGCCTTATTAGAAGCTATACGGCTTGAGTATGGAGAATTTCGTTAAATAGTTTAGTATTGTTAATAATATTTATTTTAATTTAGTTTATACAGATTATATATTGTTTTCTATCACTTGGTTGTTGGATTTTATTATTTTTGGAAAACGCCCGTATTTTTTGTTTTCAATCTTTTAAACCTGTTTTTAGTAAATCTCCACTATTGTGGAGTACCTCCACTATTCTGGAGTACCCATTTCCTTAACTAATTAGCTATTGGTAACCTTGACAATCGTTTACATAGCAACCACGTTGTAAACCATTTCTGCTATTGTGGAGTACCTATCTTCTTAACTAAGCGAGTCCCCACCATGGGAAAAGTACCATTATGTAGTGATAACCTTCACAATTGTTTCCATAGCAACAGTTTTTCTAAATCACATTTCCGTTATTCTGGAGTACCTAACTCTGCAACCAATCATTTCCCCACCTTGGGAATGGTACTGTCAGATACTGGTAACCATGACAATTGTTACCGTGGCAACCTCATTTCCCTAACACATTTTCGTTAAATCAAATATTATATTCTGGAGTACCTATCTCCTTAACTAAGCGAGTCCCCACCATGGGAAAAGTACCATTATGTAATGATAACCTTGACAATTGTTTCCATAGCAACAGTTTTTCTAAATCACATTTCCGTTATTCTGGAGTACCTAACTCTGCAACCAATCATTTCCCCACCTTGGGAAGGGTGCTGTCAGATACTGGTAACCATGACAACTGTTACCGTGACAACCCCGTTTCCCTAACACATTTCCGTTATATCGAATTTTAACCAATCCCAATAAATTGAAAGATGCACAAGAATACTCCAGTATGACAGCACAAAATAATCAGGAATATATAATTATGACAGGACAATTAGTACCGTGCACGTGGTATTAAAACTAACCTCAAAAATGTGCATTTTCTAAGTTCTTGGAGTATTAGGTCGCTTTTATCAAAATTTCTGTTTGGTTGCTGTACTATCAACTAAAATCTTGTTCAGTGCGTTATTACTGAAGAGTCATTACCTTGATCTAATAAAATAAGATGCTTTTTGTTGGTTGGAAATCCAACCTATAATTAGCAGTCTATTTTTAATGATCTGCAATATTGAAACTTTCTATCTACTGTCTGAAAGAGTTTTTAAATGTTATAATGGTTCCAAGCTGAAACTACAAAAATTAAAATTAAAATTGAAAATTAATTTACAAAAACTAAAAATGTAAGGTTATGTTAGTTATATGATATGCACATGGTCTGCTTAAAAATTTTAGCCTCATTTTATACCACGTGACGTCTACTACTAATCAAAATGCTGACCACCTATTGTCGCCTCTGTCTCTATAAAGCCTCTGTAGTTTAAATTATTGGGTAGTTACAAAGATCAAGTATTAAATTGGCAAACTGGCAGAAAAAGGCGCCTTCCACTTAAAAGTAGTACAGCAACAAAGAGAGCAACATTGGCCAAATTGTCTCTCTGGGCTTTTACAAAATCTGTTCCACTCACTTTTCCGTGAAAAATGTTAATATTTAACACCGAAATCGCACATTGAATCTACACGTAAACAGTATGACATATTGCACAACGGCGAACATAAAAGATTCTCTAAAGTTCTGTCAAAAAAAAGTGATTGACGTCACGCCAAGCACCGTGAGATTCGAATAGACTCCATTAGTTGTGACGTCACGACCCCCACTTCTATTGGCATACAAGTTTACGGCCGAAACTGTAATACGGGAATCTGACCCGTATTGCGTTGTCCATAAGGACTATAATATATATTACTAAAACATTGTCGGGAATTTTATAGTATTTCTGTATGTTGAAAGACTATTTAAGGACTTCTAATACCTATTTCACATTTAAGAAATATGTTAAAGTATATGTATCCACGTATGATTTATAAAAACTTCATTTTAGTTTTATAAATTAATATGTAAAGCAGCGGAAGCTTCCTCCAATAGGAATAAAGAATGCAAAAATTCAAATTATGAGTTTGCAGCGCTAACTTCAAACACTTAATTCATGTTCGTTCATTTTGACAATGAACTTGATGTTTAACTTAAGTTTTCTCTCAGTTTCAAATCTATTCTACTATTTTTTCTAATAAACTCGTTTTTGTGCTTAATTTCAAATGTGGGTTTGTGCTTTGCACCTGAGTGTGATCATATCAATAAAACTGGATGAAAAATGTTTAGTTTCCCAAAGGATTCCAAATTAAAATAAAAGAGGTAAAGCTATAATGTGCATGTTAGTTTGATTATCGTTACTTAAATAAGGGGATATGTAAATTGTAAAGACAAAATAATGCTTAAATACCTACCTGTGCTTTCTTTAATATTCTATATTTTTTTAAATAGGTTTAATTGATTTTTATTGTTTTATTGACACCAAGATAAGAGGTTATAAAGTTTGCGTCAGCGACACTGACACTAACGACAGCTGTAACAACTCAGAAGTATTGTTTGTAGTTTATTTATGGTGGATAGTTAATATATAATAATATATATAATACTCAGAAATGTAATGAAGTTAGCAGCAGTGTAAACTTTTATTTTAATATTGATTTACATTATATTAATAATAAAGTTTTCGTAATACTTTATACTTCTGTATATTTTCCGATATCTTGTGCATGTTAAATGGTAACTGAAAGTTCTTATATATTTCTTCCACAGGAGAAATAAAATAAAACTCCAGGCCATGTTTCTATACCAAAAAATGTCGCCTTATGCACATATGCATTAAGGGTCAATTTCCAGTGAGATTGAACGCAACTCGTCTGTCATGATGGTAGTACGTACGGTTGCATAATTATGTGACGTCACACTAATGCGGTCCATTGGACGCAAACAATTTATGAATTTATAACATCTACTGATATAAACACGTGTAATTTTGTAAAATTGATCAAATAAACTGTAATTATTTATAAATAACCATTTGCAAGGTATGGGTAATTTTCTATATTACGGAACGTCCGATTTTTAAAATTTTTTTGCTTTTAACATACGTAGTTTTGCCTCCTGAACAAAAAATTCTAATAAAAAAATCGGCGGTCCGCAACGGTTTTCGAGATATTTGGCCCCAAAGTCTCTGAAAGTCGTATTTTTCCACTGCCATCATAATCACTTATTTTCACCAAATTTCTCACTTTATGCTTATGAATACCTCTAATACAGACTTATTTAAACATTATTAAATAGTTTCAACATATTTATTACATCAATAACTATTTTTTGAACCTTCTTATAAAAGCCATGAAAACATAACCTAAAATTTCAAACATTACGATAGTGGCGCGGGATCTATGTTATGCATAAACTAATGTTCCTTCTTTAACATAAAAAGATACTGCACCCGCCCGCCCCCGGGCGGGCGGGTGCAATATATTTTTTTTGACACCTGCTTCCGAAAGTGACATTTTCTGTTGTTTGTCAGTGTATTTTCTATTAGCGAAAATAGACGTTTGTCTTCCTTCAGTCGGTTTCCAATAGCAACGGGAGACAATATACATTTACTCCCGTTGCTATTAGAGACGGGAGCCAATATTAACATGAAACCAAATAAAAAAAAATCAATTTTTATTTATCATTATGAACATTAATGGTACAATTTGTTAGATTATTAAAACTAATGGCAATAGAAGATTTTGATGAACAGCTTAATGTTGTTGTGTTAATATCAATGTCCTGATTTTCGCTCGTTATTGTTGATAGTGATTCACAACCCTCAATAATAATTTGCTTGTCTTTATTTATATTTTCGCAAGTTGATACTGACTGTGATTTTTTACCTTCAGTAATAATTTGTTGAGCCACTTTACACTTTTTTGAGATCGAATCTTCTAAATATCCTTCAGCAACTGCTGAGGACCTCCATCCCCCATGCCTCTTCATTCTTATAATATCCCCTCCAGCTTCTACCAGAAGTGATGCGGATGTTCTTCTGAAACTGTGTCCAGTATAACTAGAAGGTTCCGGCAATTTAAGATACTCGGCAACTTTACGGGGTATTTGGGAAAATGTATTTTTTCCAACTGCTTGCTAGGCCAGTCATTTAATACATTCTAGTTCGCAAAAAATCCGGTAATTATGAATTTTTGATATGTTGTTAGGATTCATATCAGCTGCATAAAACCAAGTTTGCAGCTTCGAAAGACTTGTGCTCGCTGCGTGGTGGGGGAAAAAGCACGATATTTTTTGACTTTTTTAGTTTTTGGGTTATATCTCGTAAATAATGCGTAAAACTAACTACATAAAAAATTAATCTCAGATTTTTCAATCCGATAAAATTTCCTTCATTTATAGAATAAGTGCAGCTTTGTACGACCAATGCGTTTTGAGATACAGGACTTTTTCTTTTCAGCAAAACATCAACTATATACATATAGTCCATATTACAAATAAAATCACGAGGTATATAAGTAATGCATTTCTTTATTAAATTAAACATAAGACAAACAGAATCGATGTTTAAGAAATATCGATACATTGTTGTCATCTCTACTAGACTCCGCCCACACAAATTGTCAATGTGCTTAATGCAAATAGTGCATTCTGTGAGTCGGAAAAAACCTCGAAAAACACAAGTATTTGGTGAGTCAACCAAACTACTTCCTCCCCTCGTTTTCGAGGATTCTGAACACGACAGTGATGTTGGTTCTGCTCCCCGATCCTACCCCCAAACGGCCAGAACTACGCCCAGAGAGGGGGAATCGCGTATTCGACGTCTTCCACCGGTGTCACCCCCCGTTTTTGAGGATGCTGAATACGAAGGTGATGTTCGTTCTGCTCTCCGAGGCGAACCAACTCCCCAAACGGCCAAAAACCACTCTCCAAGGGGCTGAAAAATATGTTTCGTGCTACAAACGAGAAAACCCGTGTCATCTCTCGTTTTTGAGTATGCTGAGAAAGAGAAAAATATTACCAAGTCACCTCAACCCCCGTGAGCCCTTCGAGTGGACACAAACTACCCCTTTAACTCGCGGTTTTTTGAAGTAAGTGAAGTAAGTTAAATCATCAACATTTTTATTGACGCATAAAATTATTTATTTACTATATGTAAATATAAATCATTTTCAACATTTGTGGAGGTGACTTGGTAATATTTTTCTCTTGCCCAGTATACTCAAAAATGAGAGATAACGCGGGTTTTCCCGTTTGTAGCATGAAACACATTTTTCACCCCATTGGAGGGTGGTTTTTGGCCGTTCGGAGGGTTGGTTCGCCTCGGGGAGCAGAACCAATATTACCATCGTGTTCAGCATCCCCAGAAACGGGGGGAGACATAAGTTTTGCCGGTGGAAGACGTACAATACGCGATTCTCCTCCTTTGGAGGCGGTTTTTTGGCCGTTTGGGGGGGTAGGGCCAACTCAGGGAGCAGAAAAAACATCACCATCGTGTTCAGCATCCTTGAAAACGGGGGAGGCGGTAGTTCGGTCGACTCCCCAAATACTTGTATGTTCGTCCGATTCACACAATGCACTAAAAATGTCGTCGGTTCCTTTGGGTGTTTGTTTTATTTGTCGTACGACAGTCGAAGAAAAAGTGACAATAATTGTGAAAAGACGTTCAGACGCTAATTGAAGTGAGTGAAAAACGTGGACTTGTCCAAAAGAGACAATTTTTGAGCTACTTAAGAAAGAAAAAAAATCAAGTTTTTGAAGTCCTGTATCTCAAAACCTATTGCTCGTACAAAACTGCACTTAGTCTCTAAATGAAGGAAATTTTATCGGATTGAAAAAAGCTAAGATTATCTTTTTACGTAGGATCCATTATTTACGAGTTATAACCCAAAAACTAAAAAATGTCAAAAAATATCGTGGTTTTTCCCCCACCACGCAGCGAGCACAAGTCTTTCGAAGCTGCAAACTTGGTTTTATGCAGCTGTTATTAATCCTAACAACATATCAACAATTCATAACTACCGGATTTTTTGCGAACTTTCCTTTTATTTTTGTTTAAGATGACTGGCCTATTGCACTGTGCACTTTCCTTTAATATAATTTACGAAAAATCTGGAATGTGTTGTTTTTGCAGATCTTAATGCAAAATACTTCCTATATATGTCAATAACGTTATTTCCATTAATCTTATCATTAGTTACAATAAAAGTACGTGCAATGTGCGTTTTTGTGTCTGGAATCGTAATAACTAAAATGTCGTTTTTATCTTGAATATCTTCGAGACGTAAATAGGTTAATTCATCACACCGACAAGCCCCACAAATTGATATAACTACAGCAACCTTAAATGAAACAGGATGTGTGAGAAAAACTACTAATAAGTCATAGAACAATTAAGTTTACCTTCATGAACTAGTAATTTTCGTCACAAGTCCGGAAGGTGACTTGTTACAGTCGAGTAGATATTATGGACGAGGCGACGTCAGGAGCCGAGTCCAGAATATCTAAACGAGGCTGGAACAACACCTTACGGACGTGTGTCGAATGATATTTTATTTCATCCCGTCATTTCTTGTATATTAGTATATTTGTATAATTTGACACTTGGTTAATATCTTATGTCATTTGACATTTGACACTATTTTTTAATTTACGGTTGATTTTTATATGTCAAACAACTGTCAAAAGGCATAATAACAGTTTGTGATTGGTTCGTAATAAGTTTCCGGTGGTTTCCGGTACTTTACCGGCTCTGCTTGGATCCTGTACGCTCGCTACGAATTGTTACGATACGATAAAAGAGATGCTAAGCGCATTTTTCAGCAAGCTAAACAAAGACAGATAGATCGCTACCGATCGCTATGAGTTACAGAGTCCCGGCCCTGATACCGTAATGTCTCATTTTCCGGCCGCATATGAATACTGTACTGTTGTACTTTCCGGACGGGATGAAATAAAAATATATTTCGTCAGGGGCTTCTGAAATAAATTTATTTATATCTTCCCTAAAGTTTTTGCTTTCTTCGGTTGATATCCAACAGCTTGCCTTTTCAAAAAATTTATCAGTTTCTGTTTTTTTATCTCGATATCTTCTCTTAAGAGAAGCGTAGTTCTTAACATCGAATACTTTGCCCAAAGGGTCGACGATTTGTATTTTTTACTGGCAAATGAAAAATAAGCCAAAATGACATCATCATTTATTATTTTGACGTTGCTGGTTGTCATCCATTTTTTTAACGTATTATATTCGTTTCCATATTTTAATCACGATTTTGCTGGAAGAAGATTTAAGTGTGGCAATTCTTGCTTCTTCTACAATAGCTTCAGGAATCTCACAGTCACTATCCGAACTCATTTTCTTTCATAGATAAAACCCTCTAGATAGGAAACTTACTGTATTAAGCAGTCATGAAAATGTGGCGCCTGAAGTGGTTGATCTGCAAACTACGGACAAAATGCGGGAAATTTAAAATGACATGCTTATTTAGGACCGGTTGTATAAAAGTGATTAAGTGAAAGTTCAACTGAACTCGGTTCAAAATTCAAGGATGCCGATTGTTGCAAGAATGGTATCCTTAAATTTTGAACCAAGTTCAGCTGAATTTTCGCTGCACCACAAGGATTTTTTTGCTTAATTGTCACAAATGTTAGCCAGACTGTTACAGGTAGGTAGATATGAAAATAAATTATTTTTAAATTATTTTCATCCACAATTTATTGCGAGGCAGCTGAAAATAAAATGTATATTTATATCTATCCATCTGTAACACTGGTTGGTATCGGTGAGATATTTAAGCAACAAATCCTTACATGCAAATTGATCGCCTTATGCGATAGTGCGACCCTCTATGGTTTACTGCAGATATTTTATATTTAATTTTTTTATTAAACAGTTCAAAGTAAATACACAATAACATTTGAGAATATTCCATCTACAGGTCTATAATAAATACTTCTACCTTTAATGAATAAGAGAAACATTGTGTCAATTTCAACATTCTTTTTGGAAAACTCTTGAACACACCAATATTAAACCATAAAACGAAGTGAAGTATTTTGAAATGTGTTTATTATTTTTGTGAATGCTCTGTACTGTTTAATCAAAATATGAAATATAAAATTAAAATATCAATAACTAGGACATCGATGCCGTTTTAAACTCATTTCTATTTCATTCTACATACATAATAATTTTTATATGTCTTGCGCGAATTTAGGGTAGTAAACTTTGGATGTTTTATTACATTCGCCGAAACGTTAAAACTGTTTTTGTCTTTTAGAGGAAAGCGGTGCCTTTTACTCGTCCTATCCTCACAATCAGGATCATAACACTTTTTAGTTTTATATACGGTTCGTCGTCACAACGCATGTTAAAATCACTGGATTAGTATCACTTAAGAATTAATAAAGTATAAAGAACAATAACGCAGCTTCAGAACTCACAAATACTCACATCAGACTTAAAATCAAAATTCAAAATGATACGTGACGCAAATGACAAATGACAGATGCCCCTACTTTACACAGAGCTGGTATCAGCCACGATACATAAATTTAAAGTTCACATAATTTTCACCCTTTGTTTCAGTGGCGGTTTCTTAGAGGCAACGGAGGCTACCTCTAGCAGCCAAAGTAGAATAATGAATATTGGCTATGGTAAATACCTACTGAAATTGAAATAAGAAGTTAATTTTAAGACCCTACAAATATCCACTCGAAGCGCACGCACCTTGACCAATGACCAACTACTTCGGTGGTAGCATTGAGACTTGAGACTGAACGACTGAACTGCAAATATGCGCATATCACTTTTACATTTACATCTTATCTTACTCATTGCAGTAGCTAATCGCATCGTGTCGTCAGACTGCTTGCTAGAGAGGAATTAATTAGAGGATACCGCGTGACGGAGAATGTAAAACGCCGCCTGAAATGATTATTTTTGTTTATAATAATAATAATAACCTACAAAATTGCATGCCGGAGTTTTATAAATTACTCTGCCTTGTTGCTACCATTCCCGTTACATCAGCTTCCGTTGAAAGAAGTTTTTCTGCTCTTAAACGTATCAAAACTTTTACTTGAAATAATATTAGCCAAGATCGTCTTAAAAATATTTCATTAAGGTGGGCGGAAAAATAGGTTAGAGTTGCCTAAAATAAGCACTTCGTAGTTCGACAATTTCTGCCGCATCCCTGAACCGATTCAAAATATTTTTTGACTGGCTTTTAGAAAAAACTCGGTAGAATAGTACTGGACTATTAAAAAACTCAATGACGATTCTTTTCTTACCAAGCTGTTAAACTTCGGAAACTTTTAACCTTATTTTGAAATAATTTAAAAAGTCGTGATCACAATAAAATAGTACTGGTCCAATCCGCTACGCTATATTAAACACATACATGTTTAAATTTTGATTTTTTATTAAGTAATTATTGAAAAAATGTCGAACTACTAAACCAATATCACTGGAAATAAATACGTTATATAATGCAGGAAACAAGATTTTTGGTTCGAAATGATACTAAAGAATGACATATAGAACTTTGGCTACTGTCTCGTAGATGGCAGCAAAATCAAAATTATATTCTGTCAATCTTTTAATTTATTGAAGGTCGTAAAAAATATTGAAATCAATTTCAGGATGAATATAAACCTCCGCAGCAGTTTGCTATAAAGGGGCATTCCCAACCATTTTCGTTTGCATTTTGCTTTCCGTACTACTTACATTCCTATTGGTGCATGAAGTACATTTATGAGGCTCCACCAATAGAATCTCATAAAGGGTTAACGCTTTGTTGAGAATGTATTTTCATGTTGCCGAATTCTGAGGCGGCGCATAAACGCACGTGAATGACAAGTAGTGACAGCTGACAGAAGAAAATGTGTTAACGACTATGAACATTGGAAATGTGTTATAATACCTGACAAAAACGATGGAAGAACTTGGACGCGAAATTTGTCAAGACGACTTAGAGGATGAAACCTATCGATTGAGTTCCAGTAGTTCATCCAGTGATAATGACGATGAATTTGAACTTTTAGCTGTTTATTAGAAAAACATAAAAGGAATTTATTTCCTATGTATTCATTTTTATAATTACCATTTCTAAGTAAAGTAATTATTTCTGGATTATCTTTTAAGTTTACAATTTTACCACCAATTTTAAACTTAATTTCGTGCTCCATTTTATCACATCACCAATTGCGCATGTCAAGTGTAATTCACACCTGCCTTCGACGAAGTGGAGATAAGCTACACCAGTGGATATTACACCATGCGAAGGAATATATAAGTGTAGTGCATATTCCACTATTTTCTTACAAAGGAACGACATTGGACTATTCAGTGTAATTCAGTGCTACACTTTGCGTGCAAAGGAATGGACCTTATATGTCGCTTTTATCAAAAAATTTCTGATGGGTTCCTGTATGCTATCAACTAAAATCTTGTTCAGTGCATAATTTTTAAAGTTTTAATTACCTTGATCTAATGAAATAAGATGCTTTTTGTTGGTTGGAAATCCAACCTATAATTAGCAGTCTATTTTTAATAAATCTACAATATTGAAACTTATATATCTATTATCTGAATGAGCTTTTAAATTGTATATTGGATCCAAGCTAGAACTGCAAAAATTAAAATTAAAACTGAAAGTAAATTTACAAAAACTATAAATTTAAGGTTATGTTAATCATATGGTCGTAGTAACAGAAAAATGATGATGCTCAAACAGTTAGATTATTTACAACACTACCCATAAAAAACACAATTGTCCAAGGAACAAATAAATATTTAAAATTTATAAGTCCAAACACAAAAAAATCTACAAATATCCAAATCACAAAATAATGTAAATTTTTCTAACTAGGTAAAACAAGCTGTCAAATCTAAAAACATTTTCAGAACAAAAGTCACTAGTAATTAGATACGTATTATGATCATTTGTAAATGTATAAGTTATAAAAACGAATTAATTTAGATTGCGCGTCATAAAGATGCGAGTTTATTGACCCCATCTATCAAAGGGTAGATAAATTACACATCACTCCACCTATCTCATAGTAGATAAATTACAATACGTCAATACGGTTATATTGGCAAAAGCTACATATAGTTCCATCTGTTGGAATTTATAAGGTTAGCGACTGGGACCGCCCCCGTTAATATCAATAGAGAAAAATTTAGTTAAAGGTTTAAAGCAGAGTAATACATTTTATGATGATATCGATTATTTCGCGAATTATAAAAATCGACAGATACCTCCTATTTTATAAAAATCTCTAATTTTGCGGTACATATTTTATTATCGGGCAAAATGTAACTTAGTCACGTTAGTGTCCTCTAGCAGAACCACAAATGTTATTTTAATAAAAATTTTTATTTTTTGATATTTATAGTTTTAAATAGTTTCTATTTTTTGAAAATTTCACGGAATTGTTTTTTTCCTGTTATCATTTTTTTATTGTTTATTGAGAATACATTTATTATTTATATATATGTATATAAGTACATATATAGATTTATTTTACTATGATAATTATCAAATTATAGATTACATAATTTTTATTTTTAGAAAATTGTTATATTTTGTTGCTTTATTTTATGGAATACATTTCATTCCTTTCAATACCTCCTTTCCTATGAAAATTTCTCATAAGTCTTATAATTGTTTTTTGTTATATTTTATAATTTTATTGATTGATTAATTTTATAGAATTCATGTTTTCTTCGGTTTTTTTGTTTATTAGGGTAGGTACATTTAAAAATCGATTTTTTTTATTTTTCACATAATTTTTAAATTTTTTTATTAGCTACTTTTAATTTGTTTGTATGCCGACTATTACCTCATGTTTATTGCCCATCCTTCCCACCACACCTTTCCTGGCAAGAGAAAACTCTACACCTCCTCGCTACTGGTTCTTGCTGGGCAATACTTTGTATTATTTATTATTTGATATACTTATATTTTTTAATACATTTTATTGGCTAATTAGAGTGTTTTATATTTATTGTAATAATAAATAATTTCTCCTAGTCAAAATTTAAAAAGCATCACACGTTTATTAATGCTTGCGTCTAATCCACTTCAGCGCTTAAAGCCGCTGCATATTTTTTACTTAGACGGTAGCGCTTCTTGTATCCGCTTCGCACACAGCCGCTTTGCTAAAATTTAGCCAAATAAATTTGGGCTTAAAAGCTGGATACATTTTCAGCGAATTCAATTTTGAGGTTATGTTAACTGCATATTATGTCGGAAACGACGTTTGTTGTCTGATAAAATGGAAGACATGCACATCGAAGTTTTCACAGGCTAAAGTGCAGTGCAATCTGATCATCATTAATGTCATTTGCGTCACAAACATAAAAAAATTCAAGATTGAGGTTAGTATTATTTGCAGCCATTCAAATACCCGTCTAACCACATAACCATATTTTTGCGCTAGCGCTGAAACAGCTTTCGCTGACAGGCTGGAATGGGTTAGACACGAGCAATGTCAATTAAGAGTTTATTTTTGGGGTACTTGTAAAACACAATGACCTTGAAATTACCGAAAAATTTTTGCCTGCGGCGCTTCGCACCCCCCGCAGCTCTTGCCCCGTGTACACAGCTTTTTAGCTCTGAGCCTCCTCTGCGTTACAGATCAGGAGCCGCTACTGCTTTGAAGATTATCCAGTCCATGGTAAGCCAGTGAGGATTCACCTGTGTTGCAATGCCTGCCTACTGGAGCCTCACAGCTTTAGTTTATAATTCAATCCAGATCAATGTTGTAATATGATAGCTGATTTGTCTCTGCTGCTATTACCAATAAAGTTGTGTTTATATTCAGCTCAGTTGTTTTATTGATCATGCAATCAATATCGCCCAGTAATAGTAATTTTCGTCACAAGTCCGGAAGGTAACTTGTTACAGTCGAGTAGATATCCAGAATTTCTAAACGAGGCTGGAACAACACCTTACGGACGTGTGTCGAATGATATTTTATTTCATCCCGTCATTTCTTGTATATTAGTATATTTGTATAAATTTGACACTTGGTTATTTTCTTATGTCATTTGACATTTGAGACTATTTTTTAATTTACGGTCGATTTTTATATGTCAAACAACTGTCAAAAGGTATAATAACAGTTTGTGATTGGTTCGTAATAAGCTTCCGGTGGTTTCCGGTACTTTACCGGCTCTGATACCGTAATGTCTCATTTTCCGGCCGCATATGAATACTGTACTGTTGTACTTTCCGGACGGGATGAAATAAAATACATGTCGCACTTACATGTTTATAATTAACATTGTTTTTTTTTTACTTCGAGAACTACCTAAATAATAATTGATATTGAACGCTCATTTAGTGAAAACGTCATCTGACAGATAATTGGATTCAAACAATGTTTGAAATTTTTTTGCTTTTAACATACGTAGTTTTGCCTCCTGAACAAAAAATTCTAATAAAGAAATCAGCGGTCGGCAACGGTTTTCGAGATATTTGGCCCCAAAGTCTCTGAAAGTCGTATTTTTCCACTGCCATAATCACTTATTTTCACCAAATTTCTCACTTTATGCTTATGAATACCTCTAATACAGACTTATTTAAACATTATTAAATAGTTTCAACATATTTATTTCATCAATAACTATTTTCTGAACCTTCTTATAAAAGCCATCCAAACATAACCTAAAATTTCAAACAACACTAAGATCATCCGAGGTTATGATAGTGCCGTAAGATCTAGGGTACGGTATAAAACGCCCGGGCGGGCGGATGCAGTATATTTTTATATCAAAGAAGGAACATATTCGTTTTATTCACGGAACTTGTAATGTTTGAAATCTAGAATACGCATAAAACTAATATGTTCCTTCTTTGAGACAAAACGATAATAGCTATTTGTACAATTAGGGAGGAAAGTGTATCATTTCCTCCCGCGGATGAAAGTTGCTGCCTGAGCGAAGCGAGGGCTGCAATCATCAACTCCAGAGTTGAACATATGATTTTTTTGACTCCTTCACATACTCGTTCACACATATTATTTATGATAAAGCTTTATTTCTTATATTTTGCTGAAATCAAAAATATTTAAATATAAAAACCATGAACAGGCTAGTCATAGATAAAACCCTCTAGATAGGAAACTTGATTGTTTAGCCCCCACTTATAAATATAGTTTGTGGATCAACCAAATGCGATGCTATTATCGCCAAACAATCAGCTCGATGGATAAAGTAGACAAGCTGATACCCAGGGCCTGATATTCCCGTATACAAAACTCGTTCGCTTTGCGCATGACGTCAGCAATTGAGTGATCGTAGTTAATACAGTCACTTGATGCCAAAAGCTAATTCTATAGCTGATTGTAAATTTCTTTTTTTTGCGGATTCTTAAACTTTAGGGTCTTAACTTCAAATATTAAAAAGGAATAGATGAGCTTTTACTCCTAAGAGGGTAAAAACCACCCCTTTAGTAAAAATAATCAATAATTAACGAAATTCTGAGATTATTTTGCCGCTAAACGAGCAATATCGTAATTTGCTAAAACGAGGCGCGCTCCTGCTTATTTCGGTCATATCTCCTTTGCAATTAACGCCAAAAATCATCTAAAAAAAGCGTTTAGAAGGTCTTTTAATGCTCTTTAAGGTCAGGTAGATCAAAATAGTACAAAGCTTGTAAATTTTTCTATATTCATCTTAAATATATGCCTCAATTTAAAAAAATAAAAACATTAAGAGTTAACTTCAAACACTTCTACCTCCTAAGCTATTGCCTTTATCAAAACAATATAAATAGTAGCATTTTCCTTAGTTTATTGCCATCATTTTTTGTTTGCGATAACATTCAGCTAAGATTCTTCCCTGCTAAGTTATTTAACCGCAAAAGCCAAAGAAATTCGTTACTTCAAAAATTAATAATAATAATAATAATAATAATAATACTAATAATAATAATAATAATTCATTTATTGGTGCATTATAGACGGAGTATTTACACAAGTCAGAAACGGAACAAGGAAAATATGAATACAAGTAACACTAATTTGTGTAAGAAATATAACTAGATAAAATATGATGCATCTACGAGCAGAATATGTCTAGAAAAATACATTATCTAAACATAGATTGTTAAAATAATAAATAAATAATATTAAAATTGAGAAGACAGATACTAAAATATTAACATACAACTACCAATGATATAAACAAATATACCTATTAAATACAACCTTAACAATTACCAATTATTAAAATTAGTATACAAGAACTCCTCAAATTAGTAAAATGCATTTCTAAAACACTCTTCACAATGTTTTTGAACTTGTTCAAGTTAAGTTGCTTCACATGCGTTGGCAGGGCATTAGATATAAAACAATATATCATAATAATTTACACCATTACGCGTTTATATTAATCTTAAAAAATTTATATTTATTTTATCTCGATTTCGTATTTGATGATTGTGAAGTTGATTGTGTGTAGTAAAATTTTGCTCATTCTCTTATATAATACTGACTGCAAGATAAATACACATGGCAGTGTAAGAATATTTAACTTAATATATTCCGATATTAAAACACATTGTGTAAAATCTTTTAGGTAATGAATGCATCCATCACGGTCAAACAAATTTGAGCGTATACATAATATTAATGACTAACAAAACACAATTTAGATTTTTTGGTACGCAGTTTAACAACTTATGTTGTAGATTTACTTTATAGTCAGTTATTCCACGAAATGTTTTGAACACACACAGGCCGTTTGTACGTTTAATTTGTCTTTTCGCTTCGTGGCGTGGACCCACTTTTTACACAATAGTTCATTCTTAGGGAAATGAAAAAACTTTACCTCGGAAAGATTATTCTTTGACTGATTGTCAGAATTACACGAATATACCGCACAACGCATATTTATTAGTGGTAATAATTTAGATTTTACCATTGAATATAGGAATTATAAAGAAGCGACACCTAACGTTTTTGAACGAGGCTGATGCGGGCTTCGAACTTTACACGGCGTTGTGCAAATTGGCTGCGAAAGTTTCAGCTGATTTGCGCGATGTCATTGGTAAAGAGAGACCTTTATTTAATAGCGATGTGTGACGTGAAAGTAACGTCGATCACCACAGGGTGGCGCTAGCATAAAAACGCCAAACGGAAGTTATTGTATAAAAATGCCGTTCCTTTACCATATATTGAAAGAGGTAAACAAAAAGTGAGGTATACTGTAGTTTCTCTGAAAAATTCCCTAAAAAAAGTTGAAATCGCATTCGGTTCATTTAGGTGTTTACATGCACATGTAGGGTCTTTCATCTTTTATTTATTTTACGGGATGTTATTTTTAAACAGATTGATGATCGACGTGTACAGACAAAAATTTTCATATTTGATGACAGCTATTATAGTTTGTTCTTAACAAAAAACAAAAAACATTGAGATATTTGATACGTTAATATTTAGATTTAACCCATTTTTAGTGGGTTAGTTTTGATTTGTCAATGTGTATTTGACAATGTTATTTCAGTAGGTACCTATATTAGTGTGACCAGATTTTGACAATATACAGGGTCTGTCACTTAAAACTGTCTCAGTCCAATTTTTTACATTTTTTTAGCAACGATCTTTTCCAGTGCAACAATTGCAACAAATTGTAAGTTACTTCAATGTACAATACAATACAATACAATACAATACACTTTATTGATCCCATAAGCTACAAGTTTTGTAGGTCCCAAATTGCTTAATTATGGCTGGTTTTCATATTTCCAGACCAGGTAGAGAAAAACTGACATATGAGTCTAGAGTTGGATTTTTGTGAAACGCCGATTGGTGAAAACCACATTTCGATATATCTAACCGTTTCCGAGATATCGGCAAAAATTGACATTTTACAGATTCCGAAAAACTGTCAACTTTTTTATTTGTGGATATTTTTTCAAACGGTAAAAACTTTCTACAGGCACTTTTTGACGTAGAATAAGAAGCATTTGTCAAAAAAAAATATATCGCTTTTCGATTGTTTGATATCAAAGCTAACTTTGTTATTTCAAATGGAAACCATAGTTGGCTGACTTTAGAAAAAAGGAAAAAAAAATAAGCTTTCCAAAAATATGTATGCCATGATATGTCTAGTCATCCTTGCTGCCAATATAACACATTTCTCTTTAAAAATGACATATTTTAACATTACAAAAAAAAATTTCGGAATCTGTAAAATGTCAATTTTTGCCGATATCTCGGAATCGGTTAGAGATATCGAAATGTGGTTTTCACCAATCGGCGTTTCACAAAACTCGAGCTCTAGACTCATATGTCAGTTTTTCTCTACCTGGTCTGGAAATAGGAAAACCAGCCAAAATCAAGCAATTTGGGACACCCTGTACAGCGTGAGTCAAATTCGATGCTCACTATTGGGATCTCAGAAACGATAAGAGATAGATGATTTGGTTAAATGAGGGCGAAGTTGCGCAATTTTATATCCAATAATATGCCATGGTATATAAATCGGAAGTATAACTTATAAAACAGATAAAAAAAGTTATTAAAAAAATGTAATGAATGGATTTAATCACTTAAAGACTTAGTTTTAGTTTTGGAACTGGAAATATTGTTGAAATTAACGAGTGTCATATATCGTCGGAATCAGGATAAAAAATACTAATGAATTAAGGAAAAACAATATCAGGTCCGTATTTCAAAAAACAAAGTCAAGCGTGGCTGGCGGCGATTTGACGAAACATTATTGGGTATAAAATTGCGCAACGTCGCCCCCCATTTAAGCAACTATTCATCTTTTACTGTTTCTATTTCGAGAGACCAAAGCATCCAATTTGAGTCACCCTGTACGTGCAGAGCGACCAAAAAAGTTTCACTTTGAAATAATTGGTACGAAAATAAACTGAATCTCCTTAAATAATTTATTCTTTGTCAGTTGACTCAAAAAAAAAATTTTTTTATCACTTATTTAACGTCGGCTTATTTCTGCTACCAGGGCCAATCACCGACGCCAGGAGACGAGCAACCCCCAACCTGGAAATTTTGCCGAACCTGTTATCTTCCTAAGAGTAGGGATTTTTTACTTGCCTAACATTTAATAGACAAGGGACCGACTGCTTTACATCCCCTCCGAAGGATGGTATATCCTCAATACTCGTACACCTCTCGCCTACATTTGTATTGCTTCTGCGATATAGCTGATATACAAGCCGCTAGAAGTAGGATAGTATGGGTTACTAAGCGCGGCAACAGTCGCTTAACTTTTCGTATCGAAATAATTTATAATTTCAGAGTGATTTGTCATTCCTTATTAGTTGTACATGATAAAAATTGGATTAAAAATTACAAAATTCAAAACGTGTAAAAATAAATTATTGAAATAAAAATTTTTAAAACGTCGGCGTCTTTGACGATTATACCTTATAATACTAGTTTTCCTGAAGTTCTTTTCTAGTTTAATGATTCATGGGTATGACGAAAAATATAATGTGCACCGCGAGTCGTACAGTGCGGTTTTTTGGTCACGAATACTAGCAAACCTCGGCCCTGTGGGCCTCGGATTGCAAATGCTTACAAGTCATGGTACATAAATAACTATTTTCATGTTGGTCATGCATGTATGAAACTGAAGTCGATAACGTGATTTCAATCTTCTAAAGACAGAAGAAACAAATTTTAGATGGATAGGTATATTATTTATGTTATTATTTCCTTTACCTTTAGAATATTAAAATCAAAATTGTAAATGTAAAATTTTCATTTCAACTATAGCTCCAAAAGTCATAAATTTCAACATAAAATGCAAACAATTAAAAGGTGAAAAAGTTTTAATAACTTATTTACAAGATAAGTAAAGACGAATATCTTGGGCATAATTTCAGAAGCGTTTTAGAAATTGTTTATAATTTATATTTTTACTATTTCGATGAGTACAATATGCTCTTGGTATAATTTTTTTCATATCCTGTATGTAAACGTAAATATTAGATTATTAATTAATAAATAATGCGTATAAGTAATTAATTGCATGTTATTTTACTCCTATTTTACTATTATTTTTAAACCAAAAATTTGCAGAATCATAAGCAAAACAAATTTAATTTGGGGCTTCAATTTGGTTTTTACAATTTGCAATCTAATAATTATTAGGGCTGGGCGGATATACCGCATGTTTCCAGAGACACCGATACCGATGCGGTATCTACCTCTCTGACCGATACCGATACTGATTCAGATAAAAACTTATTTTCAAAAACAGTTTCTTACTGATGGTTTTAATTAAAACTAAAACGTTTAATTTAAAAAGTAAACATTTTTTTTTAAGGAATATTAGTTTCTGTATATTTTCACACGTAAGCGATGTTCTGGTTCATTTTAATCAAATTACATATATTCAAAAATCGATTTTTTTTCAATAACTCATTTGTTTTATTGTCAACTTCAATTTAGAAAAAAAAATTGTGAAAACCACTTATAGTTTCCACACATTTTTAAAATTGATTTACTTCTGTACTTCTCTATTCTCTATATATAGAGTAAGAGCCCAGGGCCGCCAGACACAACTTATTTTCTGAAAGGCAAAACGTGAGATACTGAGTAGCTTTTATATGTACTTTGAACGCCTGCATACCTGCTAAGTTTGCTCGACGGCCGATTTACAGGTATCAGGTGAGAAAGGTAAGTAAAAATAGGACTAACTTAACTTAAATTCTGATGGCTGTTTTTTATGTATACTTTATAAAACATTATTATAAAATAATATCCGCACTGCCAGACACTTTCCGTCGGCCATAACTTCTGCCAGACGCTTTAAAGCTCTTAAAAAAATAATTGAACTTAACTTATATTCTGACGTTTGATTTTTATATATGTTATTTAGAGAACTATTTTAAAACTATATTTGTTGAGCCAGACAAATCGTATGGGCCAAACATCCCCCCAGACATAAAAAATATTCAACCGTGAGCATGAGCGCGAGGGTACTATGCTTGCGTTTTAGAGCAAGTGAGACATCTATGTGATCAGATTTCTTGAAAGAGTTGAAAAATATACGCTTCAAACAGGCTCTTGTTGATTTTTTCATTCAACACTGGGCTACTGATGAAATGGTACCATTCATTGGCAATAGTCAGGTTTTTATTAATTTCAAGGAATGTCATTCTTACATCGTTTATAATAACAAAGTTTTATCAAGTATAGATGACAATTTGTCTTGTCCAAAGCATGAAGAGGCTGATACAAAAATAATTTATCATATTTGTAATGTTGATGCAAAGGCAAATTTTGTGATTAGGTGTTCTGATACTGATATTGCTACAATAATGTTGGGTCATATGCATAATTTAAAAGATATGACGATTCAAACATATGGATATTCACAGGCACCGGAAATAAGCAAAGATATATTGACTTAACGAAAATCTACGAGTATTTGGGACCGTCGTTGTGTAGAAGTTTACCTGGATTTCATGCTCTAACCGGTTGCGACTATAATCCTGCTTTTTTCAAGAAAGGAAAACAGAGACCATTCAATATATTGAAGAAAAAACATGAGTATCAGCAAGCGTTCATGGAATTTGGCGAGCCAGATGCATTTACAAATCAATATATACAACAAGCAATGTTTGACACAATACAAAACTTTATCTGCGATATTTACAATGTTACTGGATTACTTGATGTGGATGCTGCCAGGCTTCAGCTGTTCATTAATAACTACACCGTATCTGATGTTAATGAAGAATTTAACCCTAAAAATATAAGAAACTTTGATGCAAGCAATCTACCACCATGCAAAAGTGAGCTTTTCCAACAATTTCAGCGAGCTAATTACATTTCAAGTATATGGAACAATGCTAATAAAAAACAACCAAGCATTTTCACTCCTGAGAACAATGGGTGGACATTGGAAGAAAACCAATATCATTTTCACTGGTTTGACAGTGACCAATTACCAGGTTTTGTCAGTGAATCACTTCAAGAAGATTTAGGTATTTTACATTGACTTAAAATATTGAATTTGTTTTATTTTACTTATTTTTTTTAAATTTATTTATCTATTTTTACAGAAAAAGCATCCACCGACGAAAATGATAACGATGAAAATAATGATGATGACTTTAGAAGAATAGAGTATCAGGATTGGCTTGATGAAGAATTTTCCAATGATCCTAACGATGATGACCAGGACGATTAAAAGATAATAAAATAATTTTTTTATTACAAATTACTAATAATTGTCTTATTATTAAAAGAAATTGCCTCAATAAATATTTTGCGAACCTTTCTAAAATGAAATGTTAATAATTTTTTATTTAACAAAATTAATTGCTAACAAATATTTATTTCCTAAATATACACAGTAAACTAATTTTAAATAAATACATGAAAAACTATTGGTAAAAATTGGTAAGTATAAACATTATATTTGCAAAAAATTTGTATATATTTTACATAATTTAATATTATGGAGATATTATTAAGGACTTTCATATACATTAAACGTATTTCAAATGCCTCGATATTATACTGTACTCTAAAGACTAAATTGAAGACAGAGAAATTAGTTCACATAGATGTCTCACTTGCTCTAAAACGCAAGCATAGTACCCTCGCGCTCATGCTCACGGTTGAATATTTTTTATGTCTGGGGGGATGTTTGGCCCATACGATTTGTCTGGCTCAACAAATATAGTTTTAAAATAGTTCTCTAAATAACATATATAAAAATCAAACGTCAGAATATAAGTTAAGTTCAATTATTTTTTTAAGAGCTTTAAAGCGTCTGGCAGAAGTTATGGCCGACGGAAAGTGTCTGGCAGTGCGGATATTATTTTATAATAATGTTTTATAAAGTATACATAAAAAACAGCCATCAGAATTTAAGTTAAGTTAGTCCTATTTTTACTTACCTTTCTCACCTGATACCTGTAAATCGGCCGTCGAGCAAACTTAGCAGGTATGCAGGCGTTCAAAGTACATATAAAAGCTACTCAGTATCTCACGTTTTGCCTTTCAGAAAATAAGTTGTGTCTGGCGGCCCTGGGCTCTTGGACAATACACATATAGAGCACAAATAGAGCACAAATATTACATTACAACTCATGAAAGTGCTCTTTTGCAAGACGAGGATGGTTGGTGAAGAATACGAGGACGCTTTAGCGTCCGAGTACTTCTTCGAAGTCTCCGAGTCAAGCACTTAAGAGAGACACTTTAATGACGCATAACGTACCTACACTATTTTTCCGAAACCGCTTTTTAAAAACCTAAAAATTTAATGCACAAAAAAAAACGTCACAATGACAATTTGCTTCACTTAATTGTGTCTACAGAAATAAATATAATATAAATCATTAGTTTTCCATGTAACTATATGGCTACATGGTTTTTTTTTAGTTTCTAAATAACAGTTTCTGTTAATATAAAATGATTTAGATTTAATAGTTTCTAGTTTCTTAATAAAAGATTCTGATAATATAAAATAATTTAGATTTATTTATTTTGAAAGTACAAATGGCATAAGAGTATTGAAAAGTGACATAAGAGTATTTAAAAGTGATATTAGTGTATTGGAAAACGCTACTTTCGCTCCGCAAATAAGTCGAAAGTAGACGCTTTCTTGACGGTTTGGGAAAAAAATTTTTTGACACATTTCACATATCTGACGTGATTGATATTTGTTTAAAAGAGTCAGTCTATATTTTATTCTAAAAATTCATAGGCTTTTTACAAAGAAATTCAGTGAAATATTTTTTTGTTTTTTTTAAACATATTCCTGTTTCCTAAATGTTTTTTTTTTAATTAGAGAACATATACCTACATACCGTATTTTAAGGATGCTTTGTCTTTCAAACAAATAAAATTAAGTACATAATGTTAATTAAAGTATTTTCTTACTACACTAGAGATATTACATAAAATTTACATTATTTCATTTATTATATCAAAGATCAAGAAATGCATTTATGTAGATTTGAAGCGAAATGATTCATCGCGTTATCTCAAGCCGAGTCGGAGCAACACCACCTTGGCAAGTGTCGGAGTGGTCGCTGCGTCCTGTAACTTGAAAATTGAACTAAAGAAAATACGAGTTAAACATTAAACATAACTTCTCATAAACACCGCTGGTGGCGTCTCAATACAGCAGCGGAGTATTATGGTCATTGCGGTGTGATCAGGGTGCGGGGTAACGGATTAGACAGAGAAATCAGATAATGGATAGAGATACAATAGATACTCGGGTTTTCTCATATTCCTCGCGCTTCTTTTACACTCCTATATTCAATGATTTTACACTTTGACACTTTTTCAAAATCAAATATGGCGCATGACGTTTGAACTTACTCAATTGCTGACGTAATCGCTCCGCCCACCATGCGCAATATCTTATCTTTAAATTTATGTATCGTGATGTGAACTAACATGACCATGTGTTCATGAATATTCTTCGATATTCTGTTTGTTAAACACTGTATACCTATTATAATTTTTTTAAATATGCAAAGACGCTTTGATTCCAACTTCTTTTAAAGTAGATTTTCTTTATTTCTACACAATTAACAAAATTCTTTTGTTTAATTTTTAAGTTTGTAATTATAAATTTAATTTTATATAAATTTTTTACAGGTACTTACTTCAAATCATGGGCGATTAGTAATTATTTATGGCTGCCGATGGATATTCATACAGTAAAAATAAGACGACGTGCCGAATGAATCTTCTATACAATCATGCCTACAACGGGTCTCAACAGGGATAGGATGCCTTACTTTATGTCGACAAATAACATTGCTGATATTCGACAGTCTTTCTTGATGGAGATGATCAAAGCCCGGCATATCTATTTTCTATTTTCACTATAATATGTATGTCTGTTAAAGATGGTTATATATTTTATTTATGAGATATATCTCTAAACCTAATTAATTATTAATTATTTAATCATAGCTGACCAAAGATCATGTTTGTTATTATGTACGATTTATTTTAATAAAATTCGAATTCATTATATTCATTTTTAGTTTAAATCTATGTATATAAGTAGGTAATCAATTCAGTATTTTCCTTTTTATTGTACATATTAAACAAACAAGCATGATCTCATATTTTAAATGGTTTACCGTTTTCTTTCATTCAAAAATTTTTATTATGATATGAATTGTTTCTTATTTTTGTTGTTAGGTAATAAGTTATCCTCGAATAAAAAAAATATATAAGCATATCCTTATTTGGGGCAAACTTAAATTCTAATTTCAGAAATATGTAAATAGGTTTTTCCACGTCAGGGAGTAGAAATCGATTTTTATGGTGTCGAAATTGAAACAGAAGTGAAACATTTTTCCTCTCGGTAAATAAAGTGACCATAAATTGCTCTAGGGAGCTTTTATTACTTTATGTGAATAGAAATGATCCAAAGGTTACTAATATAGGGTAAATAAGTGTTGTCAGTATGGGCGAGTTGCTTTATTCACCGGTGGATCCATCAGATGTGTTTTATCTCATTCTATCTCCGAGGTTAGAATGAGATAAAACACATCTGGTGGATCAACCGGTGAATAAAGCAACTTGCCCTACTTCTATTTTTAAAATATTGTTTTTTTCTGATGTTTCTACTCGCTGTCGTGGGAAAAAGTAGTTTATATAGCCCGTGAGAGAAGCTATTGTTCCTCTGTGTATTTGTAGCCCTCGGCCTTTAGAAAGAATAACGCATTGCTCTCCCTTGCTATATAATGTACTAATGCATTATCATAATTCTTAAAATGGAAGAAAAATGGATTAAGGATGGGATTAATAATATTTGGCGAGGGTGGACAGACGATATAGTAGTGTGCAATAAGTATATTTGAATAAAATGGGCTACGTTTAAGAAACAAGCAACATGTCATTAGAAATAGAAGAGTGTAAATTATCACTATCCATGGAAAAGTTGGATGTTTCAAAACGTTTTGATATACAAATTAAATCTAATCACTAAAACGGGTATTTTAACCTATTTCACTGGGGACTTGCACTGAAATTTTAACTCTGAAATATTCTGCTTTTCCATGAAAGTAATATTTTATAGACTCTTCTACTTCGAGTGACATATTTCTTGTTTCTCAAATATAGTTCATTTTACCTAATTAAATTTGCTTGTCGCGCACTGCCGTATCGCCTACCTACTATTCCGGCCAATTTTAATCCCATTCTTAACCATTTAAAATGTGACATGCTTGTTATTAAATTATTTACGGTGCAGGTATGTACAGGCCTACAGTGCCCACTGCCCTGGACAGCAAACGCACTCGCCCCTACTAGTTTACTAAATTGCCCTGCTCCCACGCGAAAGTTGAACTGGCAACACGAGGGGTCGCTGTTTCTTTCTTTCCATCAATTTCTATAGAAGTCGCATTTCTCTACCTTTATGTTCTGTGGTTACGTTATGGTGAGTCTCCACGGTGGCAGTACGACTGCGAACTGCATGACTGCACATCAGCAAACCAATCATAATAAGCCACTACACGACGTCGTATTCAAAATCCGCGTGACGCGAAAGTTGACCAAGTTCCAACTTTAGACGACAACTGTGTGTCAGTTTAACGTTTTTTGCGTTTGACGTTTATTTGTTAGGTTACTAATGGCGAGCAGTTGTATATTATAAATAATAAATTCATTATCCTCAATCATAATGGTACCCACTAAACAATGAACAGAGAAGAAACGTTTCAATTGTCTACTAATTGATTGCGTTGGAAATGTTTACCAAAAACATCGATGTAGAATTTGTGAAACATAACCTAAATTCAGCAACATTCAGGAAATGTTTCATTTGTAGCATAATACGTTGCATTTGAAACAAACCCTAAAACGTTTCTGTCAAGATTCTGTAACATATCATAATAAACGTTAAATAATGTTTAATTCCTGAGACGTTTCAAACGAAAGTATAATTTGAGTTTCATAACTGTTTCGTGCAATTATGACACACATAGTAAATTAAATTCTCAATATTCATTAAAAAAATATTTTTCTTAAGAGTGCATTTTATTACTTCTAATAATGCGCAGGATAACCACTATAACCAACATAAATGTAACCGGCGAATGCTGTTTTCTAATTTCTGGTGATTAATATCTTAAGGTTGGTGATACAAATTTTTTTTTAATGCCAGTTGGTAATTCTGCTCAGTATCTTTTGCCCGTGTCACGTGTCACGTGTCGCAGAGGGAAGTGTCACAGAATTAATAACAATCAGAACCCAAACTCAAAGTTTTCACCATTTATCATTTGTAGCCAGATTCGGTGACCTTCAATATACATCGGCCATATTCTTAGTCAAAACGTTCAGGGCCGTACTCGAATAATTTGTAGCTCTTTCATAAACAAGTCATATATAATTGTATCATTTCCTCCGTTTAGCATTATTTTTTTTCATAGGCACTTCAATTCAACTCATACACAATAGATATCAGGGTTTTGCTATTTAGGAAACACTATTACCGATGAAAAATATTTTCCTAAAATTAATTTATAGTCGAATTGGTTCATTCTACCACCACTTTTATTACACCAAACACTTAAATAACTGATTATAGATTGACGAAATTGTCTAGAGACTTGCGAACACTAGTTGTATAAAAATTATACTAGCGGCGTACTGTCGCTAATACTGGCCTGGCACATTCCCTTCTTAAGAACATGGCGGACTAACGTGCGCGAAGACGGTGCGCGAACATTTCCCGCCAATAGGAGTTAGTATTCTGATTGTTATTATTTCTGTGGAAGTGTGTAGTGTAGTGTGGTTGGTGTTGGTGTGTATGTGTATTTTATTTTGCAATGGCCGATGTTTTGTTTTATATGTGTTTTAAAACGCATTATTTGCAAAATAGATAAAATAGTACATATGATTCCTCCCAAATTTATGGTACATGATGGCTCACTCAATTTTGATACAGTACCAACAAAAGCATTCAAGAAACTATGTACATTAAACGAATATGAAGAAGTGTTAAAAAATGAAGCTAAAGCGAGGAAACAGCTGGTAAATACACTATTTATAAAAAAAAAATGGTTTCAAACTTTATGGGCATTTGTAGGAAACCACAATTTTATTATTTGGGGGTAACTCGTTTCAAGAACACATTAGACGTATACTAGGAAGATTTTTTAAAGACAAACTTGCCAGGAAGTGTTCTTGGACAGGGAGGAAAAATAATTTTCCATTAAAAAATCTGAAAATAATGGATATCTTTAAAGGTAACACTATTTTTATTTTTATAAAAATGTAAATTTAGGTATATATACTTACAGACTGATAGACCGGCCAGAGTTTCTACCCAATTTGTAATATAAAATAAATCCATTAGATTGGTTAGTTATTAAATATTATTAATAAAAAATTCTGTATTTATGACAATATAGTATAAATAGAATTTTAAGAATTTCTTCAAAACGATATATAAATGTTTTTAGATGCAGTTAGGAAATTATTTCCACACACAACGGACAAGATGTTTGAAGAAAGAGTTATGTTATGGTTCAGGCAAGCGCAATTGAGGCTTGATAGACAAAGTGGAAGAACTTGAAATAATAAAAAAATAAATGAAAAAAATTTATATTTTATAACTATATACTAGAGAAGCCAGATTTATTTACGCTTAAGTTTTTTGTTATTTAATAAATTTTATTCGATATATTTGTTTTTGTTCTTGGTTCTCGCATAAATAGAAATTAAGGCTATATTTATTACCACTATCCATAATAAAATTATAAGAACTCTTATAAGTTGAGGGTGCCTTATAGTTTTATCTTGGATATCTCTGGTAAAGATGCAGCTGCAGTTTTTAATGAAAAGTTTCGAAAATACGCAGTAACGAAACATTTCTAAAACGTATATAAATGTAGCAAAGACGTTCCTATAATTTGGCTAATAAAACATTTATGAGACATACCTTTTGAAATATTTCCAAAATATATCAAAACATTCATGTAATGTTTCGGAAACTCTACGTTTTTATTTATTTTGAAACGTTTCAAAATAAACGTATATGAGGTAAGACATTTCACGTTTCGATAACATTTCAGAAATCGAAAATGATACATTGAAATTAACGTTTCAATGTTACAAGTTGTCATTAATTAAACTGCTCAAGTATTTGCACAAATTGCAGCGAAGGCTGTACGAACATGCCAGAAATCGAAATTAATGTGGAAGAGGACTACGACGATGAACAACTGATCGGCCATGCGGACGTTACAGAAGATGTGGACGAACTTGACATTGATTTCGAAGAGGACGTAGCGCAACCGGGTCCTTCCGGAATTAAGTGACGCAAGTTTTATTAACTGGAACGATTTATCGCTGTGGACTAGGCCTAATGGGGATAACACAATTTAAAAAAGCGCGCCAAATACTCTACCTCTCAGGTGGTGTGGAAAGGAGTACAGTCAGCATAAGTAACGTTTACTCATTGTCAATGTATTTCTGTCGTAAATACACTTAGAACAGAAGAATACTGTACATAGTAGCTACATAATATATGCGTATTAAAAGGAGGTAAAAGAATATTTGTTTTTAATAACCCTCGGAGAAAATATTTGAGGAAAACATTTGCAATACATACATGCGTATAGAATCAGTGTTATTCTGTAAGCCATTGAAAAGTTCCCAATATTGAATAGATTCCAATTTATGTTTCAATCACATTTCCAAGAGTGTTTCCAATATTGAGAAATTTTGCAATTCTGTAAACCATATTGGGAACATTCAATCTTAGTCACTAAATTTAGAACGGTTATTACAATTATTGACAAATAGTGCGTAATAAATTTGAAAGAAGAACAAGATTAACTTCACTTTTGTTGTTTTTGCGCCATTCTGCGGTGTATTTTGAATTGTGATTTGTGGTCGCGAAAATTTGGTGATGTGGCCCCTGCTAAAAGAACAAGTCCACGGCAATTTGCCATATATGTTCGTTATTTAAAACAGTATCCTCTTCTACGAACGGGCAAATTCACGTCTTTGGTTGGCCCAGATGAATTAAAAATAATTTGGGGCGACAATAATTACAATTATCGTGCATTTGAAATATTTATTGTTTGATTAATTTAGAAATATTTTATTTTTAATTTATCACATTGTTTTGAATACTCACACTTCAATTATATTTTCGACTGCATTTATAATGAAAATATAAATTGTCTATATTCATTATGAATTACAAACGACTTTTATCGTTGCACAAATCAGTTATTCAAAATAAACGTTTGAGGTTATGTTCTATTGGAAACTTCATAACAAGAGCAAACATCGGTTGTTAAGATTTCCAAGTATTGATTCAATAAATTGAATTCATTGCGGTTACAGAATACGAAAATGACAAGGTCATTGGAATCTTTCCAATTATTGGGAAATATCCAATATTGAATACTTTTCAATGGCTTACAGAATAACACTGAATATGTGCATAACATGAATAATGTAATTTTCTGATAAACTGTTACGCCGCGGTATCGATTTTGGGGTGAAGCGGTAGTCTAATTAACAAACCATATAGAGATATACAAAGTAGATGGCATATAGTAAAAACATATGCGTATTAGAAAACGTTAAAAAAATATTTTTTTTAGAACCCTCTATAAAAAAAAAAAATTTCGAATACAGGGTGTTGTAAAAAAAATAATTATGAAACCTATACATAAACCATATAAGCGAGTATACAACAATACGTGACGATTTCTCATAGAGTGCCCTGAAGAGCGAATATTAAAGAAAAACCTAACCTAAAAACGCTTTTTTTAGGTTAAGGGGTAGTTCCGGCGAAAGAATTTGGTCGTCTGATATGTATTTTCAAACAGCACGTTGAAGTCTATAATACCATAAATTTTTAACTATCCTATATGAACAACCCCAGTGATACGATGGAGTGAATTTTAGGATGGACGACCCTGTATCTCGAAAAGGAGCAATGTCAGAAAAAACAGATATATACCAAAAAATCAGGTATTTATCGGTGATAAACTGCCATATGTTTTATTTTTAATTAGTATTGTCTGTGAGCCACAATAAAAAAATTACGAAGTGTCTATTTCAAAGGGAGGGTCAACTTTGAGGTGCCCGTGCAAAGAAACGGTTTGACGTACAACAACCAAACATGGCTCATATTGTACACTGTTTATTCCTCTTTAATTTTCAATATAGGACTTTTGCGATAGCATGCACCGGAAGCTCGATATAAAGCAAAAAGCAAAAAAAAAGCCCTTTGGGGGGTTGGATGGGGATGTTCCGGGGACAGCTGTGTCCCACAAATTCAGACCCAAATTGAGCATCCCAAGATCAGTATAAAAAAAATAAAAATCAAATCCTATATAGTTTTCCACCTAGAGCCTACGTTTCCTGGGACCTGGAGTATACATATTATTAATAATTTAATTATATCTATATAGATACAATTAAATCAATTTGAGATATCTGAAAATAATTTCTGATATCTGAAATTAATTTCTGATATCTGAAATTAATTCATTATATGTATATACACATTATTAATTATTTAATTATTTCTATATACATATAAATAATTCAATTTCTGATATTTGAAACTGAATTAGAGATGTCTCTAATTGATTTCCGATATCAGAAATTGATTTCCGATATCAGAAAATAATTTCCGATATCAGAAAATGGCGCCATCTACTGAACAATAGGTTAACAACTATAAAATAAATACTTGGCAACACCGTAATTCTTAACTGTTTCATGATGATAAAAGAGCGCGCTGTTAAGCGATTTTGCGGTTGTGTTATCAACTTCTTCCCAGTGTTATAAAATACCGTGTAATGTTTAAAAAGTTTAAACAAAGAATACCTATTTATAACAGTATTTTCAAATTATATTACACCAAGAATTTGCACTATTTGCAGTTAATCAGAATACAGTGTTGCCAGATTAAATAAGATATCTCCTATCTATGCTACTGGTCACTAGATGGCGCTAATTTCCGATATCTGAAATTAATTTCTGATATCTGAAACTAATTTATTGTATGTATATACATATTATTAATTATTTAATTATATCCATATACATAAAAATAATTCAGTTTCCGATATCTGAAAATGAATTAGAGATGTCTCTAATTATATTTCAGATATCTGTAATTAATTTATTATATGTATATACATATTATTAATCATTTAATTATATCTATATAGAAATAATTAAATCAATTTCTGATATCGGAAATTAATTTCTGATATCGGAAATTAATTCCAGATATCTGAAATTACAATTTTTAAATGTAGTACTTACCTGTAAATTCATTTCTGATACTTAAAATTACTTTATTATATGTATATACATATTACTAACTACTTAACTATATCTATATGCATATAAATAATTCAATTTTGGATATCTGAAATTGAATTAGAGATATCGCTAATTGAATTTCTGATATCTGAAATTAATTTCAGATATCTAAAATTAAATTAGTGATATCTCTAATTAACAGTAGAAATAAATAAATAGTGAGTAAATATTAAAACGGCGTTCCATAAAGTACCCACTAAACAAAATTTCATTTAAAAAATGTTCCTGAAAATAAATGATAATCAGAACCGCCTCAAATACATTTGTACCGAAATTTAGATCAAATTATACACTACAAAAACTATTTAGTCATTTAGTCATTTGAGTTGTTTTACGACTCCCTAGCTATCTAAAGAAAATGTAATTAAATATAAAACCTAAACGAGAAATATCAATGTGTTAAATATAGAACCTAAAAGAGAAGTATAGTGTGACAAGAATAGCTAGGCGGGTGAAGCAATCTTCGCTCACTGTTGCACGCTGGTTAGTATCTATAAGATAGTAAAGGATAGAATTCCCATATTCACCCGCCTAGCTATTCTTGCCGCACTCTACCAATGCATTAGAATAACACCTAAAATAGAGGTTATCAAAGTCCTAAAATAAAACATCTGATACAATCTACAGTGTGTCTCACCTCTCGCCTACACACCCTCGTATCTTTCTTAGATATTTTCAGATCAACTTCAAATTTTTGCGAGTTGTGCTGTGCAATCAACAAAATTGAATGTTTATGTTGCCAAAAAAAATTTTTTTTTTTCTAACTCGATGTCTCGTTAATATTCCGCGAAAACGGAAAAAGAAAATCCAAAACTGTTTTAAGAATATTAAATGGAACCAATCAAAGAACATTTTTTGATGAAAATCGTTGGCTCCCAACCCTGACAAGAAATATTATTTTCCCAGAAACATAGCAATATTTTTCCACGGTTGGAAAGACCATTCTTTTTCCTATCTGTTTCATGTAGCAATATTTTTGTATCTTTTTTAGTTTAAGGTAGCCGTCATTCTTATAGAACTTCAGAACATTTTATTGTGTTTATAACTATGTATAAATTGAATGGTCGCATTTAACTAAATTGTTTATAGAACGTAAGCCGGAGTAAATCACGGAAATATTTTAATTAAAAATGTTTATTAATTATGATATGACAAATTGTTCTTTTATTTCACAGGTTTCATATTCTTATTTAGCGGAAATATATATGTATGTTAAATTTCTAGATTCTTCTTCTAGCACGAGAATAACCCAACAAATTGTCAGTGAGCAAACAATCGCTCTATACACATTATTTTTATTAACGTCCTGGCGAAGCTTAGCTTAGAGCTATTCTAACACTTAACCAGGACACACCACATACACCCATTCCCTCCGACATTGCCATCTGCCGGAGCTGGGACTCGAACCCAGGAGAGATAGGCAGTAACTAGTCGCCTTGTGCCACTCAAGGGCGATCTAGCCCGCTGCACTATCCTCGGTAACGTAATGAGATACGGTCACCCATCCAAACCCCGGCTTCGCCAAACGCTGACCCCATCTCACTACGAACGTTAATATTATCTCACATAAACGTAAATACTGCTCAACTGACGCCAAAATTATATTCAATAATTCTGACAACATCGCATTGGCTCAGAATAGTGCATTCGTTTTTATATTCTTGTATATTTTGGCTTAACTTTGTTAGAAAAATGGTGGGGTTCAGGATTGTACTATTCGAATGTAAAAATAGTGTCATATACATCTTCCTGGTTTTAACATATTTCGAGTGTATATGTATCTTCAAGGCTAAAAAAGTCCTTAGCTAATGAATATATGTCGCCAGTAGTTTGCTAACTGTATTATTTAAGGGTGGTTCAGGATTGTATGAACTTCCAATTGGCTCGGGATTGATAGAAAGATCTATATATATAATGGGATTCTTATATACGAATTGTTTATTTGTATAATAACAATGTAATATAATAATGGAATTCTTAAATAAAATTATTTTCAACAATTAGGTAAATATATTTATCTCTATTATTAATACATGCATAAATAAAAACATAACACATTTAATTTGTTTTACTAATACATCATTATATAAAAAGGACATGAGGATACAAAAGAACGATATATATATAAAAAATAATAATACTAATGACTAAGTTTATTATTTTGTATATGCGAATCATATTTTAACCAATAAAAAAGAAGTCTCCGCTTAAACAAAGAACATGGGTCTGTCTCTCCGTATTTCATCTCGTATCTGAAACTTTAAAAATTCTTTTTCCAAATCATCCATTTGCAAACGCGGTGTATTTTCAATATAAACTTTTGCTCGAGCCGCCGCTAAATGTGCATAATAAGTCGGCGCTGGATAACTTACAGACCGGTTACATCTGGTAAACATGTGGCATAAAGAGTAAGTTAATTGCTCTATTTCATCATTGGTCATTTTATTATCATCATACAGTGTAACATATTTTGTAGGTTTTGCCACACCCTGAATACTTGCATGGGAAACTAAATAAAAATCTTGCATAAAGGGATGAGTAATAGTTGTATCCACACAGGTACCTAATAAACAGAAAATGAAATTGTTAATAACTATATAAAAAACATGAAATGGCAATAAAGGAAATAGAAAATGTATTCATGATAAAAATCGAGTCTAGTTGGTAGGTATAAAATGTAATACAAGAAAAATGAATAGTGCCATATACCCCAAAAAAAAAACATGATGCAGCTACGGACACGTGTTTCGGAGTTATTGCTCCTCATCAGCGTAGCGTAGCTTAATGGATCCGCGTGGATAGGATCAGAAACAATAACTATGAACGGTTAGAAAGTAGCAGCACACAGTACTCAAATTTGTGCTTTCGTGCACCAATTTAGCTCCGCCAAACATCACTCTTTTATTTATATTTGCCTTGGTAGAAATTGAGCAGTGCGCATAGAGCTCTCTGTGCTGACTGTTATCATTGGATTCATTGGAGGCCATAAATTGGCACATGGTGCACGAAAGCACAAATTTGAGTACTGTGTGCGGCTACTTTCTAACCGTTCATAGTTATTGTTTCTGATCCTATCCACACGGGTCCATTAAGCTACGCTACGCTGATGAGGAGCAATAACTCCGAAACACGTGTCCGTAGCTGCATCATGTTTCTTTTTTGGGGTATAATAATAATAATAATAATAATAATAATTCTTTATTGGTCCAAGTGATCATATAAATGATATGGGACATGTCACATACAAGATAGAATATACATATACATACACATATACACATATATATATACATATATACATACACACAAACATACACATGGTAATCGAAAATATTAGCACCTACTTAATAACAATGAACAAAAATGTTAACTAGCAACAATAATAATATATACCTATTCGCTATGTGCGCGATATCAGCGCCGCGTAGCGTTCACAACTTTGTAGGCTGTGATGTGTCTGTCAAAACAGTGAGATAAAATTGGAAAACTAAAATTGCATGTAAATTACATTTAATTTAATTGCGCTGCATCAATTTGTGCGGCCAAAGATCCGAACAAGCGTTTTCTTTCAGTAAAATGAAAAAAAGGCATGTAGAATTCGCTTAAAATGTATATTCTGGTTAAGACGTATTAGGTTATATTTACTTATAATTTTGGTATAAAAGAAGAAAAATAAAGCTATATAATTGCTTTTAATAAAGTCTGACAAACATATGTTGTTGCTGTACCACTAATAATAAATAACATTTTCTTATATCACTTTTTAGACCATAATGAGCATAGTTATAAAAACCTGATTCGAGAGTGTAACTCAGAACATCACTTTTCAACCTAAAAATCGATTGAAAGGATTTTCTATTTTTGAAAATTACAAACTTGACATTCCTGATCAGTTTTTAAAGGATTAGGGCGAGTTGCTTTATTCACGGGTTGATCCATCAGATGTGTTCTTTCTCATTCTAACCTCGGACATAGAATGAGATAAAACACATCTGATGGAGCAACCGGTGAATAAAGCAACTTGCCCCTTATTATTTGACTTGTTTCTTCATTTGGTGTTGTAGATGGATGGATGCTTGGTTGGTTGGTTGTTATGGTGTTGAATGGTTCTTCCTTAACTTTCTTTCCACTCTGTTTCATAAAACGTATGTACCAAGATATAACAGCAGATTCACTGTATTTTTTTGAATGGTAGATGGAGGAAAAAGTCGTCGTTTTGTAACTGGAACTGGCTTTTTCGTCGGATTTGTTGCCTGATGTTTGCTTTTCTCTTTCCACTGCAGTTATTCATTTGTTGCGTTGTTTTAATTTCCGAGCCCCGCCGTAAGGAATCGATGAAATTTGCATTTACAATTCCTTCCAATATTTTTGCAATTTACAACACGGCAACTATAGTGGCCCATTTTTAAATTTGTTTACAAAATGAGTTTTATAAAGACATTGTGACCACTACTACTGACAGCCCACTTTATTGCAATTTTTGTCCACTGCGAGCACTGCCATCGATTTCATTACCCCCACCCTGTACTCTGCACATAGCGAATAGGAATATATTTATGACATGAGAAATTCACTTACAGAATAATAAGATTCACTGAGTAGCATATTTTTAATAGCTGATACAAACTTCTTAACACCAAGTATATTTTTTAAATTCTCATTTAATTTATTATATAAAACTGCATCCATATAATAGGGATTAGCTTTATATAATTCCAATCGGTGTAAGTCATACTGTAGGTTTAACCCATGACGCGTAGGATAATCATGAAACTGATTTTGGGAATTAAAGTCAGGTAGATTCTTTTTGACAAAAGTCAACATTTCCAGAATATACAGAGATGGTAAAGTTAAAATTTTATGTTTAATAAATGTAGATTTACATGACTCACGATATTTTAGTTTAAACATAGAGCGTATGGCCCTTTTTTGCAGCATGAACACACGATCCGACATTGTAGAATTACCCCAAAATATAATACCGTATCTTAGATGTGCCTCAAAGTTAGAATAATAAAAAATTTTGACTACATAAGTACTGGAAATATGACATAACCTCTTCAACGCAAAACAGTTGCTAGTACATTTACCACAAAGAAAATGTACATGAGATTTCCAATCCAGTGACAGATCAATATATATTCCTAATAATTTAAATTCAGAAACTTGATGAATACTTTTACCATTTAATTTTAGTAGGGAACTAGACAAATAATTTGCTGTAACGGGATGAAACTGCAATGAATAAGTTTTTTCTTGATTAAGAATAAGTTTGTTGTTTATGAAATAACTTGATGCAGCACATAAATTTTCATTTAATTTGGTGATAGCTTCTTGTTCACTTTTGGTAGCAGCAATGATAGTTATGTCATCTGCAAAGGCACTATAAAAAGTAGAAAATACGCTGTCTATATCATTGATATATAATAAAAATAATAAAGGCCCTAAAACACTTCCCTGGGGAACTCCTATATCAATCACTAATTCACTTGACCTTATTTTACAAAATTCAACAAACTGTCTTCTGTTACTTAAATAAGATTCAAGAATATTTTTACATTGGCCGCGAAGACCATAACACATAACATTCTTTAACAGAATGTCATGATCCACGCAGTCAAAAGCCTTTGACAAGTCAACAAAAACTGCCATCACTTTATTTCCCTGATCTAAATTTTTATAAATATAGTTTAAAATACTTGCAAGGGCGGATATGGTTGAACGATTTTTATGAAATCCATGCTGATTTTTGGACAAAATATTATAAGTTTCTAAAAAATTTATTATTCTATTAGCTAATAATTTCTCAAATATTTTAGAAAAAATCGACAACAGTGAGATAGGCCTATAATTACATAGTTGCATAGCATCTCCTTTTTTAAAAAGTGGAATAACTTTAGATAACTTAAGTAAGTTGGGAAAACATCCATGACAAAAACATTCATTAATTATATGACATAAAGGTTTGGCTAATAAATCAGCAAATTTTTTTATAAGTTTTGTTGAAAATAAGTCAGGACCAACTGAATTCGAGTTTTTTAAAGAGTGTATTACATCAATAATTTCTGAATTTGTAACAGGCTCTAGAATGAAATTATAATTAGGATCATTTATAAGACTCAAATATGGAAAATCTAAGGGGTAATTGTTTGTATCGCTCGACATGTTATGAGTTTGTAATAATGACTTGGGTAGATTAACGAAATATGAATTAAATTTATTTGAAATTTCAATTTTGTCCGATGATACTTTATCATTGATCAATATATCTTGATCTATATTACCAGATTTTGTTATTATTGAATTATTTATAATTTTCCAGACAGTACTTGATTTGTTTGCAGAGTTTAGAATAAGTTTATCAAAATACATTTTCTTTGCTTGTTTCACTACTCGCCTATAAATAGTTTTATATTTTCTGTATTGTTCTTCGAATATAACCCCATTTAATTTTAAATGATATAGTTCTTTTAAACGCATACTAGATTTTTTTATACCTGAGGATATCCAATCATTATTGGAATTTGAAACCTGTAAATTTTTTGTAACAATTTTAAAACTAGTATCATAATTATGTTGTAAAATATTATTAAAAACCTGAAACTTCTCATCAACTGTTGTTACGTTGAAAACATCATGCCAATTTTCAGCTTTCAAAAAATTCTCAAAAACACTAGTATTTTTACTTGAAAAAGATCTAAATGTGTAAACAGATTTTTCGACAAAATTTCCTGAAAAACTTATTTTTTGGCCAAAATGGTCCGATAATCCATTTTTTAAAATTGTTTTTAATTTTAGACTGCTATCAAAGTTTGTAAAAATATAATCTAATGCAGTTTCAGTGTTATTATAGTGAATCCTTGTAGTTTGTTCAAGTGCGGATACCAAACAGTAGGATTTTGAAATATCTAATAATTCCATAGTGTCCTTTGATTTGTTAAAGAAGTCTATATTAAAGTCGCCACATATGATTACATTGGAGCATTGACTGTTACTAAAAATTAAATCAAGACATTCTTCAAGTTTCGAAAGAAAAACATGAACATCTGAATCAGGTGATCTATATAAACATAATGGGGGTTATTCTTGTGACCATTGAAAACGATTCAATATTGAAAAGTTTTCAATAATTGAAAAGTTTTCAATTATTTTCAGTTTTGGTATTCTCGTGTACCTAATTTTCAATATTGAAATTTGATTCTAAACAATTATTGAATAATTCCAGCAATTGAATAAATTATCAATGAATTGGTATTCTTGTGGCCAAATTGAATGTTAAATTAATCAACAATCTTGAATCAAGATTGATAAGTTAACAAGTGATGCTGAGTACTTGTTAAAAGGATTTAGATGTCATAGTTTTTCTTTTATGGCAGGTGTTAACTTTATTTTAATCATTCAAGCGATGCTTAATGATGAGGAAAGGTAAACTGATTATTTTTGTTAAATCAATAAATAATATTTCGCTGTTATTTTATTTTATAAGGCAAAATTTGAGAATTCAAAGAAGATATCTGCGGGATACATCTGACCCAAATGACAATGCCAGAGGGGAAATCTTCCAACTTTTGAACATATATAGCAAACTGCTGTTTGCTAGTGCGTTTCTTTGGCATTTTGGCGATTATCTAAAAATATTAAATAATATATAGAGGTTGAAAATAAATAAATAACTGGCATTAATTATTTAATAAACATAGATATTTTGCTTAATTAATTACAACTACATACTTTTTCCAGTTTTACAATTTAACACAATCCACAATATAAATTAAAAGACTAGCGAGATTCTATAATAACCGTCCACATTCCACAAATTGGCACAAATTACAAAACATGACAAAACCAAGGGATAAAAGTACACTAACCAGAATGACAAACTCCTTAAAAATTTACAAAATTCCCTACTTCTAACAGTTCTATCGGCGTGTGCTAGCATTATAAAGCTATATTCACGCAATACATTATTTCAATTGCTGGAAAAGTCGTCAATGTTGATAAAAGTCTATCAAGGGTGCACGAGAAATACAATATTGATAGCGTTTTCAATTCTGTTCTTGAAAAATTATCAATATTGAAGAGTTATCAAGGTGCACGTGAATAACCCCCATTATACAAAATTGTTTACTGTTTATAGTGCATTTGATAGCTGAGCACTCAAAATACTTATCTTGGCTTAGGGCAACTAGATCAGACATTTCACTAGCAATTAATGAGTTTTTTGTTAATACAATAACACCACACCTTTTGAATATGCGTTTCTACAATAGGAGCTGGAAATTTTATAGCCATTTAAAACAATATGATCTAGTTCTTCAGGTTTAACATGGGTTTCCGAAACACATAAAATGTCTATTTGTTCTGTTGATAAAAGAATATCTATTTCCTCCATTTTATTCTTAATGCACTGTAGATTTTGATGCACAACACAAATATCATCTTCAGATATAGCTACATTTGATTGCTATTCAGAAGAATGTGAAATTCCAGCCAAAGTTTTTTCTTTTAATAAATTTAATTTAATTAAATAAGTTGGACAATTTCTATCTTTCGCACAGTAATTTATATCTAAATCTGATTTATAATTCTTATTTGAGCTAATACAATTTGCACATTTATGAATAACGGACGTACAAAGACGAGTTTCATGACCCTCAGCACATATAGAACATACTGGAACTTTTTTGGTACAATCTGTGTTCAGATGTCCAAAACCACAACAGTTATAGCATCTCTTAATGTGATAGGAATCAGCAACATTACACTTTTTCCATTCAACGTAAAGGTAGCCTTTGTCAATTATAATATTTCTTAATTGTTTTTGAATCAACCGCTACAATTAAATTAATAAGGCCTTTGTAATTTATTTTTCTTACAATTCTAAATTGAAAATTATTAGAATCCGAAAATATGTTATTTAATTTCAAAATATTTTGTACTAAAATACTATCCTCAACAACGCTTTCAGGCTTTTCTGTGCCATAAATTATTATTTTAGGACTTATGTTTTTGAATTCGGCAACATCACAGTTATCACCTAATTGTGATTCCAGTTTATTTTTTAATGTATTCAACGAGGAAGAATTTTCACAATTTATGACCACACTATTAAATGTTTTTTTGATACTGTTCACGGGAACTGAGAGGCCGGCTGGATCAAATGATTTCTTAATTTCTTTATATAATTCATCGGGGGAGTGTTTTCCATCACGTGTTTTTATAACAATAGAATTTCCAGGCTGAGATTTATTTTGTCTAGCAACTGCACTATAAGAAAGAGTTGAATTTTTTGGGGTGAAATCCCGTATACTGAAAGAAGTTCTTTTTTGCTGATTTGTCATATCTGTTTCGTTTTTATTGGAAATTGTTGGATTAATTTCTTTCATGGGTTGATAATTTGATTTTAAATTAAATACTTCATTGTTTATTCTAATAAACAGCATATTTTTTTCTTCTTCGATTTTATGAATAATATCCGTAAGCCTTTGATTAAACAAATTTTCCACTACTTGTTGAATTGGTGCAAAAATTACAGCATTTAGTTGAGTGTCACATACCTGACAGCCATTTGATTGATGCATTGGATTTAATAACTTTTTGCACACTTTTCTTTAGACCAACACAATCGCTATGAAACACAGACTTACACAAACCATCACAAACAATAATGTTGTCATCATTACACACATCGTTACACATTTTACAGACCCGCTCATTTTCGTCGTCTTTACTTTCCGCCATATTGGAAATATGGCACTATTCATTTTTCTTGTATTTATTTGGCCCCGCCAAACATCACTCTTTTATAAAATGTAATAATAAAGGTCTTCCCAAGTACTATCTATGGAAGGCGTTGTTGAAGGTGGTAAAATAGCTACAGATGAAGCTCTGCATACTAGTGAATGAAAAATGTATTTTCATCACTACAACTCAAGTTACAAGACATACTAATATTAAACTCATATTGCCTTTTGCCTCTTATTAAAATGTCAACAAGAATCCATAACTATCTGTTGTTATTCAGATTATAAATGCGTAGAACGTAGATAAATTAAAGTAAGAACCACAGTAATGAATTTGTCAAAAGCAAAAGTACACAGCTTGTTACTAACATCAAAAACCATTGTTTTTTTTTTCATATATTACTACTATAATATAATAATATAGTTGTATCATATTATGCTTAAAAGATTTAGCCTCAACACCCTCCCTTAAACTATATATTTATTATGCAATAAAACATTCAAAACTAAATTTAAGTATTTCTTGGCTTAATACCAATTAAGTCCCTAAAATAACAAAACTTAGTTCTACTTAATGCCTTTGTAAATAAATTAGCCAACTGATCTTCGGTCATAACATATTTCAAATCAACAGTTTTTTCTTGGTACTTTTCTCGTATAAAATGGTATTTTATATCAATATGTTTCGTTCGTTTGTGAAACTCTGAATTTTTCACCAATTTAATTGCACTTGGATTATCCATGAAAACAACTGGAACATAAGATAAGGCTCCCATTAATTCTTCAATCATTCTTCGAATCCAAATTAGATCTTTGACTGCAACGCTAGCAGCAACGTACTCCGCCTCAGTTGTAGAAAGTGAAACTGTCTGCTGTTTTTGCGAGCTCCAAGTTATTGGCCCACCAAATATAAAAATAGAACCACTTGTTGACCTACGATTGTCGATGTCACCAGCAAAGTCTGCATCACTATAGCCTGTCAATTTTAATTCAATTTTGCTTTTAAACCAAATACCATATTTTTTGTTCCATTTAAATACTTTAAAACTCTTTTAACAGCAATCCAGTCTCTTTCTCTGGGTTTTTCCAAATGCTGACTTACTTTGCTTACTGAAAAAGCAATATCAGGTCTAGTTCCAGTAGCTAAATAGATTAAACTTCCTACTGCTTCCCTAAAATGGTGTTCTTTCCCCCACTAAATTAGAACTCTCATTGGAATTATCAATAATCATCGGTGTAGAAACAGGCTTTGATTCCTCCATACTAAACTTCTTCAAAATTTTCTTTGTATATGTTGTCTGATGTAAGAAAATACTGCCATCATTTGAACGTATCATTTCAAAACCCAGAAAACAAGAGAAATCGATATATTTTATAGAAAAAACTTTTTCCAAATATTTCAGAAGGTTTTGAATATCTTCTTCTTTAGATGCAGCTATTAATCCATCATCAACATAAATGGCAAGTATTAGTCGATTACATTGACTAATAAATACACATGGATCTGCTGTAGATTCCTTTAAATCAAAACTTTTGAGAAATTGAGTAAATTTGAAATTCCAACATCGCGGTGATTGTTTTAGTCCATACAAACTTTTTAATAGCTTACAAACTTGATCAGTTTTATCTTCATAACCTACCGGCTGTTTCATGTAAATTTCTTCTTGTAAATCACCATACAAAAAAGCTGTTTTTACATCAAATATTTTTAAGTGCAAATTTTCCACAGCAGCTATAGATAAGATAATTCTAATAGAGTCGAATTTAACAACAGGACTAAAAGTTTCATAATACTCGATCCCATATACTTGTGTAAAACCACGAACCACTAATCTTGCTTTGTATCGTTCGACTGATCCATCAGGTTTCATTTTAATCTTGAATACCCACTTATTATCGATGACACTTCTATTTTCTGGCAAGTCCACTAGTTTCCACGTATTGTTGTTAAAAAGAGAAATCATTTCTTCATCCATAGCCGATTTCCATTTATCTGCATCTACACTATTAACAGCTTCTTTATATGTTTTAGGTTCAGAGATACAATAGAATAATACATCATCGTACTTATCAGGTTTTTTCAGTTGCTCTCGATTTCGTAGTTGATAGGAAACCATCATATTACCGCTTGAATTCTCAGTAGTAATGGTTTCTGTTTCTGTAGTATTTTCTATAGCAGATTCAGATTTATCATTCGCTTCAAATAAATTTTGTTGAATAAATTCTTCTTCATTGACATTTTTAATGACAATCTGAGTACTGTCATCGCTACTTATCATAAGCTTGACATTTTTGTCAACCTCACTTTTCTTATCAATGTCAGTTGAGAAATCTTTCACAATTTTGATATTGTCCTCAACTTTAAAATCAACCTTCTTCTTGAAAATGACATCTCTGCTAACATCCACTTTGTTTTCAGAAGGATACCAAATTCTAAAACCCATTGTATCATCAGAATAACCCACAAATAATCCTGCTTTACTTTTGTAATCCCATTTGTGCCTTTTTTTCTTTGGTACATGGACGAATACTTCACTTCCAAATATTTCAAAATTTGAAAAAATGTCCTCCTTATTAAACCACAACTGATAAGGGGTCTTTTCCTTAACAGTACTTGTCCCAGTTCGGTTCAGAACATAGACAGCAGTATTTACTGCTTCTGCCCATAGACAACTTTCCAAGTTTTTAGAGTGAAGCATGGTTCTTGCGGATTCAACTACAGTACGCATTTCACGTTCTACCGAACCATTCTGCTCTGGACTATATGCAACAGTTCTTTGGCTTTGAATACCAAATTTTCCAAGGATATTTAATACATTGGTGTTATAAAACTCACGCCCATTGTCGGATCTTAATTGTTTAATTTTGATGCCATTATTTTCACACCATTTCAGAAAATTAAACAATTTTTCAGGAACCTCCGACTTATTTTTGAGAAAATATACTTTTCGATAGTGGGAGAAGTCATCTTTAAATAATAAAAAATAGCGAGAACCTCCTACGGACAAATTTTCCATTGGGCCACAAACATCTGTATGTACTAGTTCACCTGAATAAGTTGTGTTTATCTTTTTGAATTTTTGAAAAGATTCTCTATGCTGCTTTCCATAAACACAGGACTCACAAAAAAATTCTCCAAAAGAATTTATATCAATCTGATTTTGTTTCAAAAAACTTTTAACATGCTGAATGTTTTGATGTACTAAACGTTCGTGCCATACTTGAAGATCAACTTCTTTAGATGCTATATATATTGTTTCTTCATGTTTATTTTCTTCTTCGACAACTTTAAATAACAGATGAAATAAATTTTCTTCTCGATGACCTACAGCAACAGTTTCTCCATCTTGGACAAACTTACATTTCTTGCTATCAGAAATTAATGATATCCCCTTATCCAAAGCAGCCCCCGTTGAAAAAAGATTCACAGTGATATCAGGAACGTACAAGACATTGGACAAATATCTTTCCAATTGTTTTTCACCAACAAACCTAATAATATTAATGTCTCCTTTACCCAAAGCTTTGATGAATTTTCCATTACCAATTCTGACTGACAATGGTACTTCAAATTCCACATAGTTCTTGAACCACTTTAACTCAAATGACATATGATCACTGGCTCCGGAATCCACATACCAATTATAGTCTTTTTCAACTGATGACATTAACATGAGTTCCCCAACAAAAGCTTGTTTATTATTTGAATTATTGCTTTCTTGAGGCTTCTTATTGCGATATTTAACTTTACAATCGCGTTTAAAATGCCCTGCTTTACCACAACCATAACAGATAATATTTTTGTACTGCTTGTTTTTCTGTGTCCTATACTTATTTGACACAAATGCTGACACCTCTTCTGGAACTGTCATTTTTTGTTTGTTGATTCTTTGTTCTTCTAAAATGAGCCTGGACGTTAAGTTATTTAAATTTCTGTTTTCCTCTGAGGTTGATTCCCACGCTGTATAAAAATGATTAAACTTTTCAGGCAATGTCATGAGAATCTTTGTTATTAACATTGATTCGGAAACAGATTCTCCCATTTGCTTTAATTTTTGATTTAGCACTTCCAGATTAGATATATGTGTAGCAACATCTTGTTCCTGATTGTAAGAATAATTGTAAAAATCTTGTTGAACCACGTGCAAATTAGTTTCACATTTTTGTTCATATACGGAATGTAGCTTATCCCTCATAGCTTTAGCGCTATCACAACATAGTAAATGTTGTATCACAGGTTTTAAAACAGAAGTAACAATGAGCCGTTGTGCAACGCAATCTCCCTTTATCCATTTTGACAAATCTTTGTTATATTGTAACTTTGCAGCAGTCGCTGTTTCTCCCTCTTGAAGTTGATATTCTGGTTTGACATCAATCCCACTAACTATTCCATAATAGTCAAGTGATTGTAGAATAATTCGCAACTGGAACTTCCATTCTACCCAATTATTCAAACCCCCCAACTTCTCAACTTTCACAATTTCTTCAGTCATTTTTGACAAGAGAATTTTCCTTTTTAATAATGTTTTTCACAATTCGTCTCTCTTCTTTAACTTTATTCTGGGCCCATAACCTGTTGTTATTCAGATTATAAATGCGTAGAACGTAGATAAATTAAAGTAAGAACCACAGTAATGAATTGTATATATTTGTCAAAAGCAAAAGTACACAGCTTGTTACTAACATCAAAAACCATTGTTTTTTTTTTTCATATATTACTACCAATGACAGATGTAAACTATAAAGACATGGAACGACATTGTTGTAATTGAAGCAAGAAAATGTATAAAATGCGGTTGGACACTGCCAGAGGGCGACATTAAATTTTTCTTCTTACTCTGTTAATAGTATCCATAAAACATATATTACAATATTGCTTTAAAGTTATTTCAAAAAAACGTATTAAATATTTAAAACCAGTAGTATCAGTAAAGAAACAGAGAAAGAACAGTATCGCCCTCTGGCAGTGTCCAACCGCATTTTGTACATTTTCTAGCTTCAATTACAACAATGTCGTTCCATGTCTTTATAGTTTACATCTGTCATTGTTACTACTATAATCATAAGGCATTTACGATAATTGGAGCGGGTAATGAATCCTGGTACATTGCGGTAATCAGCTGTTTTATGTCAATACATCTACCGAGCTAAGAATTACCGAACGCAAAATTTCAAATGCATGACTTGACTAATTAATAAATAATTAAAAATTGAATTACTTTTCTATTTTATGCTTATTCATAAGTTCATAATGCTCGCCATGTCAAAATGGAAAGTAAAAAAACATTTATATGTATGCATATTTAGGTATACCTACTTACTTACTTAATTCATTATACATATACATAAATGTTTCCGTCCTCATCTTAAATTACTTCATTATTTTCGACAGTGATGGGTTTATCATATCTCAAATACTCACAAAATGTCAAAAATTAAGTTTTTTAAATCATATTTTAAGGTTGTACCTCATTTACCAACCGATGTAGTCGATCCATAAATTTTGGATCGGGTAGATGTAGCGAATACATTCGATACATTTAACGAACGCGGTTCGGTAGATATGTTCTTATTATCGAACGCTCTGATACATTGCGCTATGTAGCGCTCCAATTATCGTAAATGCCCATAGTATAAGGCATACCATTCTCCTTTTACCATGTACTATAATATAATAATATAGTTGTATCATATTATGCTTAAAAGATTTAGCCTCAACACTATCTCGTAAATATATATGTGTTAACTTCGAAACCAGTTGTTAATACTTACGTACAACTACACTAAATAATGCGATTAGTGACCGCAATGTTCAGCTTTTGTCTATTCCACTAGATAATCTAAGGAACTGTCTCAGAATTCTTTAAATAACGAGTATTAAAAAATTCCAGGATTAGATATATCCTGTTGTTGCACGCTACTATCAGATGAGGATTGGAGTTTCTTTACTGACTCTACTTTAAATATTAATGAAAAATATGAACAGTTTGGCAATATCTTTTTATTTTGCTTTGAGTCAGCCTTCAAGAGTAAAACAATTAACAAAAATTCTCCTGCTCCCAAAAAATGGATGATAAATGGATTAAAAATATCTTCGCAAAAGTTAAAGGATCTCTATATCAATTGACTTTTAGTGGGAATAGAGATGGGAAAATTTTCTATAATAAGCGTAAATCCATATACACACATCAGCTGTTAAAAAAAGCAAAAAAATGTACATAACAACAATAATATTATATTAAATGCAGAAAACATATCAAAAGCCGCTTGGAAAATTATTAAGCCAGACAAAGATTCAAACAGTTAAAATAAATCACTTACTTTGAAAATAAAAAATGAAATAATCACTTCTCCTGAAACAATATGCAATAGTTTTAACAGCTACTTTAAGAACATTCCAGAAACGTTAGTCACCAATAATCGCAAACAAAAATAACAAAATAGTGATAATAATGTTAATAACAATAGCATAGACATTTGCCTACAATGATAAGTCATTTTTCTTTCACCCTGTGACTGAAGTAGAAATAATTGAGATAATAAGAAATCTCAAAAATGTCGGCGTTAACAGACGATGACAAAGTAAGTATTCAAAAAAGATGCACATGTGATAAGTAAACCATTAATGAAATTATTTAATTTATCTTTGGCCGAAGCGAGGGTATTTTTCCGGAGAAACTTAAAATTGCTAAAATAATATCCATATTTAAATTTAGTTTCAAGGCTGAAATTGAAAATTTGTCAATGACTTCTGCAATAGGCATGTCCACAAAATTTTAATTTCAATTGGAAATGATAGATTTATTGGTATTATGAACTAATGTAAAAATAAAAAAAATTGTATATTTTCATTTTGCCAGTAGTTATTCGCAATGGACCGCATTAGTGTGACGTCACATAATTATGCAACCGTACGTACTACTATCATGACAGACGAGTTGCGTTCAATTTCACTAGAAATTGACCCTTAATGCATATGTGCATAATAAAAAGCCGGGTTCATGCACTCGCGAATTGCGAAAAGCGAAATGCGAATCGTGTTGCTATTGGTTCATTTTACTTTAAAATTTCGAATTGACCAATAGCAACACGTTTCGCATTTCGCTTTTCGCAATTCGCGAGTGCATGAACCCGGCTTAGCGACATTTTTTGGTATAGAAACATGGCCTGGAGTTTTATTTTATTTCTCCTGCGGAAGAAATATATAAGAACTTTCAGTTACCATTTATCATGCACAAGATATCGGAAAATATACAGAAGTATAAAGCATTACGAAAACTTTATTATTAATATAATAAATCAATATTAAAATAAAAGTTTACACTGCTGCTAACTTCATTATACTTCTGAGTCGTTACAGCTGTCGTTAGTGTCAGTGTCGCTGACGCAAACTTTATAACCTCTTATCTTGGTGTCAATAATACAATAAAAATCAATTAAATCTATTTAAAAAAATATGGAATATTAAAGAAAGCACAGGTAGGTATTTAAGCATTATTTTGTCTTTACAATTTACATATCCCCATATTTAAGAAACGATAATCTAACTAACATACACATTATAGCTTTACCTCTTTTATTTTAATTTGAAATCCTTTGGGAAACTAAACATTTTACATCCAGTTTTATTGATATGATCACACTCAGGTGCAAAGCACAAACCCACATTTGAAATTAAGCACAAAAACGAGTTTATTAGTATAAATAGTGGAATATATTTGAAACTGAGAGAAAACTTAAGTTAAACGTCAAGTTCATTGTCAAAATGAACGAACATGAATTAAGTGTTTGAAGTTAGCGCTGCAAACTCATAATTTGAATTTTTGCATTCTTTATTTAGCCCGTTGGGGAGAGCGCTAAAAGCCTTCTCTTTCTTGTCCCACCCAATACTGAATTATAACCAAATGAGATCTTCACCACTTATTAACACATATTTTTTCACATATGAATCAAAGTTGACGACACTCTCCATTGGTCGAGACACGATATATAGGAAAAAAACTACAAAAAAAAGGAATTTAGAAATTTCAGTTTTGATCTCGTATAAGTTTGGAAATAAAACAGATCAAAATTAAATTTTTTTTTGATTTTTACAAGTAAACCTTGCTCTTTAATTTGAGGTCTAATTTGTTGCAATAATTAAAAATCTAACATAAAAAAACTGGCGGTATTTTAAAAGATACACAAATTATCAATGTTTTTTTAATACTTAACTCGTTGTAACTCGCTTATATGTTGAGGTATTTGAATGTTCTTGGCACCAAAAACTGCCAAATTTAATAGGCTTCATTTTGTCTCAATTAATGCATAATCTATTTTTTTAAATAAAACCGCTATAACCCTCAACATACAACGAGGTCGCGTGGCTTTGTTTCTCGCTCCCCACTCCCGCGTTCGCATGAAATCATACTATTGCATGTAATCAAATACCATATTTGATGTAATGTATTATATTAGTCATTAATATATTGTCTGCCAGTCTGGCCTAGTAATCAATAGGTTTGTTTACATTCAGATTATAAGAGATTTAGTTGTTTTTGTGGTGTTATTTTATTTTTTATTGGATAGCGGACATTTTAGGATAACTGCTGTTTGGTGGTTGTTTTTAGAAACTTAGTAAAGCTTAAAGCACATGTCCTTATAGTGTAGGCAAATTGGCAGTTAAGGTTGAAATAATTATATACAAGTATTTCTCAACGAAAATGTACGAGGAAAAATGTGTTAAACCACATATTAAAAGTCCCATCAAATATGTCTATGGCAAGTTGCCAAAAACTGCTGCCATTTTCTTTTTTCATTTTATTCTAAATATGAAAAACTGTGGGGTTTATGAAAAAAAGTCAAGAAGTCTTTTTTACGTAAAATAAGAAAATACATTGGATAAACTAAATGTAAAAGATTTATTTAAATAATTGACAGGAAAAACATGTTTTTTTTTAGTTTTTAGCATTACAAATAATAATTATATCCAATTTAAAATAGGATTTTCTTCTTCGTCATTTTTAAGTACGATGCAAGGATTGTAATAAGCAAATCCTAAGCATTGACTACAATTGGAGGAACATCTTAGTCCAAGTTTTTTGCAGGAACATAATTTGCCACATGAATCTTCCTTGCAGTTGCAGAATACCAATATTAGTATATCAGAGGGAGCAATTTCTTTTGTTATGGATATCGCAACAAGGTGTCCTTTATCTAATTGTCATCCGTACAGTAAAGGGTAAAGGAAGTAATCATAATTAGATACCTGATAATAAACTATTAAAACATGTTATACAGCAGCGTCTTCAGTTGGGGGAAGTGATGCCAAATTGAAGTTTGCAGATAGATCTTGACGAGATGTCACTCGATTGACTAAAGTGTACCTTCTTTACTATTCATGGGTCGGTATAACTTGGTAATGCATTTTACACTTACTTCTATTAACTGTTTTTCATTTGGACTTTGTTGGTAAAATATAAAGACGTCGCATAAAGGTATATCATTGTTTAGCAACTGTAAACAGAATTCCTTGTTTTTTTTTTTAATGAACGAGGTTGCGTCGCAATCTGATACAGCATGAAGGAATAATACGCATTGTTTAATATGCTCTAGTTTTTCTTTAAGTTTCAATATGTTCGTCACTTTATCAGCATCAGCCTTAGCAGCTTTTCCTGGTCAAAGCAATAACATTTTATCATACTGTGAATAATGAATCAACAGAACCACAACATCAGTGTCTTCAGATACAACTACAATAATAGCTCTACCACAATTTGAATGTTCTACTACAGTATTAACGATTAAACATCTGTCGGAGCCATTTGCAGCCTGTAATTTCTTCAACACCTATTCTTATTTCGTAGAAATTCTGCTTGTGGCATAGCAATTGTATTTTCTAATTTGATATGTAACCGCAGAAACATCAAGACTGTATTTAAAACTGACCGTAAGATCCAGTCTGTCCTTAAAAACCCAAAGGACAAAATCCCACTCGAAAACCAAGGAGTATACGAAGTTCCCTGTCATGATTGCGAGAAAACATACGTTGGACAAACCAACAGAAGGATAAACGTAAGAAACATACAACACGTTAACTCTGTTCTCCGAAATGAAGCGACATCGTCACTATTCCAACACGTCAAAACCACAGGTCACTTAATTGACTTTGACAGAACCAGAAGCCTGGCAACTGTGGAACATTTTTCATCAAGAATAATCAGAGAGGCCATCGAAATAGAAAAACGTCCCAACGGCCTAAATAAACGCGATGATAGCCTGAGACTTACGGCAACGTGGAGAACAGCTTTAGTTAATCGCCAAATCCGAATGGGAACAACCTGTATAAACCCTTACACCCAGAAAACGGGGTCACTTTTTCGAGAAGTCATATTAGGCATTTTTTACAGAAAAACTAATGCAATATTATTAATCAGCATGCTTTGGAACCCCCATGTTCAAAATTTTACTACATTTTGGTTAAGGGTTTCCGAATAACGGGCCCAGTGAAAATACATTTTTTCAGTCGTAAATAACTGAGAACTTGAAAACGGTTTGTGTTTCGAAAAAAAGTCATTCGTCACTTTCAATTTAAACTGATTTACTCTATCACGTCATGTGCACAAAAGTTTGAAATGCCGCAGTCATAAATAATAAATTTGACAACGGTTTATTTTTCGAAAAATAGTTTAATTTAATATCAGGGCAACCTTTCTTTTGGTATAAAATTGATTTATTATCACATAAGATCGTTTTTTATCACTTAATGCCCAAATAATACAGAACTGGTTAAAATATTTCTTTATCGTCGATTGAAAATTTTTTGCTTGCAGCATTTGAAACTTTTGAAGGCATGGGGAGATAGAGTAAATCAATTTAAAATGAAAAGGAGGAATGACTTTTTTCAAAACGTAAACCGTTTTCAAGCTGTCAATTATTTACGAATGAAGAAATGTACTTTTACTGGGCCCGTTATACGGAAAACCTTAATCAAAATGTTGTGAAATTTTCGGCATGGAGGTTCTAAAGCATGCTGATTAATAATATTGTATTAGTTTTTCTGTAAAAAAAATCGAAAAAGCGACCCCCTTTGTTCTTAATAAAAATGCACGCCACTGACAAAAATAAATTTTGTTTAATTCAAAAAGAGCACACCAAAGTTCATTGACACCGATCCAAATTTGGTAAAAATTGGTTAACTAATAACTGAGTTGTGAAGGGGGGGGGGGCATTAAAAGTGGGACACGCTGTATATAAGAATATATAATATAAATAAATAATAAAAGCTGGTAAATGGTAGGAAAGGAATTGAATATTAATAGGATATATACAGGTATAATATATTACATTACGTAGGTAAATTTTTTCGATGACATTTTACACTCATTAATGCCCTTATTATTTTTGAAACGTCTCATTCAAATATTTCAAACTTATTCATCTATTAAATCTTAAATCAAATGTAAATGTAGTTAACTTTCTTACAGCACACTGATGAATGGCGTTTATGTGCATAAAACATGTAGAACAATTACTTCTATATTTAAATTTCCTATATACTTTAAATAAATCTCATTATTCAACTTGATTTGTTAGTTTTATCATTTTGCACTAAAGGGTAATTATTATTTTAAAGCTTTTGTAGGGGACGTTGTCGAACGCGGGAAGGAGATTGGAAGCCTCGCGCCTCCGTCGCCGTAGCGCGCTTGGTTGTGTTTAAAGGGCTGTACCACTTTAGTTTAAAAAACTAGACCCAACATTAATTGAGACAAAATAAAGTATATTAAATTTGGCAGTTTTTGGTCGCAAAAATATTCGAATACCTCAACACATAAGCGAGTTACAACAAGTTAAACATTTTTAAAAAGTTGACAGTTTGTGTAGTTTCTAAAATAACATCATTTTTTTAAAGTTAACGTTATTATTTTTGTGACAAATTATACCTCAAACAAAAGAGAATCATTTTTACTATAAGACTAAAAAAAAAAATATAATTTTACTCCTTTTTGTTTTAAAGCTATTCGCGGTTAATTTTAATATTCTTATTTTCAATTTTTTTTAAATTTTTTATTGTAACTTTGGTCTCTACCAATGGAGAGTGTCGTCAAAAACAATATGTAAAAAACCTGCTAAATAAAATGGTAAATGTTTTATTTGGTTATACCTCGGTATTGGGTTTGTGAATGCTAGACCCAGCCATCCGACGGGCTAATTCCTATTGGAGGAAGCTTCCGCCGTTTTACATATTAATTTTAAACTAAAATGAAGTTTTTATAAATCATACGTGGATACATATATTTTAACATATTTCTTAAATGTGAAATAGGTATTGGAAGTCCTTAAATAGTCTTTCAACATACAGAAATACTATAAAATTCCCGACAATGTTTTATACTCGATCTGTTCAAAACATAGAGCTTGACTCCGCCCCATTAATTTTATGGCAGCGCAGAACGGTACACGCAATAGTCAGTTTTACACGGTGGAATTACTGAAAGCTGTGATAGCTTCAACAAAATTTGTTTATTATACGTGTTATTGTATACTGCAGCGATACTACATTTTTATAATGTTTATTCCCATTAAAGTTTCTATTATACATTTGCAATTTTGGACTTTTAAAAATAATACTTATTCCCGCGAAAATTTAAACGACGTTTCTTTATTAAGTCCGCACTGCGCAAACTCACGATACTTTGTTTATTTCCTGCCGTCTAGACGTAACGACCAACCGCCGATTGCTGGTTTGTTTACGTTTGTATTCGTTTTTAGGTTAAGTGCTTTTGCGAGAGTAATTTCCACATACTTAAGAGAACGTATGTGGTTATTTCAGGCAAAAAAGTTTAGTTTGTGATTTACTGTAACAGTTTCACATAGGTTACTCTACTGGATAAACTCCAATGACCAATGACCACAATGTACACTACTCAAAAATGCCAAATCTGAGTCGTTTACTTTTCGGTTTCCACCACTGTACATATTTATTTATTAATATCTATCGTATGATTCAGCGACTTATAAAGAGGAGACTGGCGATAAGCTGAATTCGATTGGCCTGAACAATATTACCCAGTTGATGCCACAATTGCCACAGAGCGGTTGCACAGTTACTTTCGTTTTGTTATTCTACACGGCTTTGCGCGCTATTTTGAAGTCTTCTTTGATTTATGTGTCAGCGCGCTTTTCTATCTATTTTCGTGTTAATTCTATTTATCTGGTTAATTATCTGCTTTGTGTTGTTAATTATCTACTTTGTGTTTAAAAACATTATAAATATGGTTAAACAGTGTTTGTATTGTAAAAAAACTTTTATAACGTCAAATCGTAGTTTTCACAAGTACATAAAAAGCATATAAATAATTTTAAGTTGTGTTAATTATATTTATATATATAATTATATATAATCTGATTTGGTTAACTGACAGTTTTTAGAAATACTGTAGCAAAAACCAAATTTCGAAATAATTTATAATTTCAGAGTGATTTGCAATTCCTTACTGCCTCCGGCTGAGCCATCTTAATTATCAATCATAATATTTGAAATAAAATTTTTAAAATATCTTTTTGTTTTATTATGCCATAAACATTAAAAAAATAGGGCAATTTAATGCTCTAATTACGCCAGTGTAAATCTGCGCTATTTCTAATTATGTAGTAGCACACAAAATAAAACAAATAACAATTTTATTTGTGAACTTTGCTGTACTTAGTTTTTCTTTTTCATGCTCTACCACCGGAGAATCTGTTGTTATAGTAGATTTTGATGGCGATTCAACAGATACTGTAGAAGAACGTGAATGAGATAATGGTTCTGACCTGAAAATATATTCTTTCTCTTCCGTTTCTTTTTTGGGATTTATTACCACATTTCTTGAGATTCCTATCCAAAAAAGTTGAATTATCTAAAAAATATTCAAATTAACCAGTTTAAGGCCCGATCTTTTCATCTTCCCGTTAACTTTATTCGGCAGTTAAAGTTGTTGATTTCATTGTTGAAACAATTGTAACCTAGATAAATAACTGCTGGATAAAGTTAACGGGCGGTGAAAAGACCGGCCCTAAAACTGGGAAATAACCTCTACGCCTTTGACGTAATGTCCTCTGACATTACGTCAAACAATCGAACAAGACTTTAAAATAGCGTCGCAAAACCGTGTAGAATAAACAAAACGAAAGTAACTGCGCAACCGCTGTGTGGCAATTGGGCATCAACCGCTGTGTGGCAATTGGGCATCAGGTAGGTATATGGAATCACGCACTATTTCATTTTTTTATTGTGTTAAATCATAAACATTTTTATTGATATATAAAATAAAATAACTTAATTATTATGTATAAATATAAAACATACTCGTAATATAATTACTTTCCAGTGAATCATTGATTCAATCAATATAATCTACGTAACTTACAAGTGGAATTTATACAGATAAGTCCAGGATGCTTCGAGCACCACAGGGATTGGGACGAATATACGAGTGGCCGACAACTCGCCTCAGTTCGAAATTTGTACATTAGGAGGAGGACGCGGCAGTGCGCTGCGGCCACTCACTGCTCGCTCAGCAGTCAGCAGAGTAGACTGTTGTTAGTATCTTATTAAAGGCTTAAACACAATGAAAAAAATTAGAGATAAGAAAATGGAATAAGAAATAAGATAAATAATGTTGTAAAATAAATATAGATAGCAACAGTAACCAATGTGGATCGAGTAGGCAGAAAATAAAATAAAATATGTTGTGTATAAAACAGATGAATTGTAAATTATTGAATTTGAGAAGTGTCAATAAAACTAATAATTTATATAAAGTATTGGTAATTTCCCATAGTAGTAATTAAAATTACAACAGGTTATGGGCCCAGTACAGAGCCATTAATAATAACATTTAAAACATAATTGAAACATTAAAGGAAGATAAATTAATTTGGTTAGGATGGATAATACAAAATATAATATAACCAAGTTGAATGGAACCAATTATCAATTATGGAAATATAAGGTGGAATTATTGTTATTAAGTAATGATTTATGGGAAGTTATTAAAAATGATTTACCATCAACTATAAGTGATTCATGGAAGATTAAAGATGGGAAAGCTAGAGCAACAATTGGTTTGTTAATTGAAGATGATCAGGTTGTCCATATAAGAGATACAGAAACTGCAAAAGAAGCCTGGTTAAAATTAAAATCGTACCACGAGAAGTCTACAATATCAAATAAAGTATTTTTATTGAAAAGATTATGTAGAGCAAGGTTGGCAGATAATGGTGATATGGAACAACACATAAATTCAATATTGGAAGTTAATCAACAATTGGTTGGTTTGGGAGAACAATTAGCTGAAAATTTAATAGTGGCATTTATGTTATGTAGTTTGCCAGAAAGTTATGACACACTAGTAACTAGTTTGGAAAGCAGACCAGAAACTGATCTTACCCTTGAATTAGTTAAAAGTAAATTAATACAAGAATATAAACGAAGAAAAGAAAATGATTTAACTAAAGAAGCTGGTAATGAAGGAATAGCATTAAAAATAAATAATGGAAAATTTATGTCAAGTAAAAGTAAAACATGCTATTATTGTAATAAGAGTGGTCATATAAAGAAGAATTGTTTTCATTATAAAAATAAACTGAAAAATAATCGAATTAATGCAGTGAATTCTATAGAAAACAAAGAAAATGATATAGATATATGTTTTAATATGTCAAAGAAGGTTTTAAAAAATGCTTGGTATATTGATTCTGGAGCTACTTGTCATGTTACAAATGACAGAGAATTTTTTATAAATTTTGTTGACAATAAAAGCGAAATTGAATTAGCTGATGGTAGTAAAGTATTATCACATGGAACTGGTAGTGGAATACTGAAATGTATATTAAAAAATGATGAAGTCATTAAAGTAACAGTTAAAGATGTGTTATACATACCAGAATTGGAAACAAATTTATTGTCAGTTAAGAAATTGACAAATATGGGTTTAAAATTATTATTTACCAATAATGAATGTGAGAAATTCAACATAATGGAAAAGTTGTTGCTTATGGTGTATTAAATAATGGGTTATATAAACTTAACAATATAGGAAGTACAGAACAACACGTTTTGGGTGCATGGTCTGGTGGTGAAGCCACTGAATGCATACATATATGGCATCGAAGATTTGGACATTGTCACCCAACATCAGTTGAATGTTTAGTTAAAAAACATATGGTTAATGGTATAAAATTATCTAATTGTAAAAGTAAAATGATATGTGATATTTGTTTGAGAGGAAAAATGACACGAAAAGCATTTCCTCAAAAATCACTTACAAAATCCAATGGTATTCTAGAAATAATACATACAGATGTTTGCGGCCCTATGCAAACCGCAACACCTAGAGGAAATAAATATGTATTGACTTTTATTGATGATTTTTGTAAATATACAATGGTGTATTTAATGAAGACAAAGAATGAAGTATATGAAAAAACGAAAGAATATGTTAAAATGGTAAAAACAAAATTTAATAGAAAACCAAAGATAATCAGATCAGATGGTGGTGGAGAATATAGAAGTGAAAATTTAAGAAATTATTTAAGAAGTGAAGGTATTCAATATCAAGTTACAGCACCTTATTCGCCACAACAAAACGGGGTTGCAGAGAGAAAAAACAGAACATTATTAGAAATGACAAGATGTATGTTGTTTGATTCAAATTTAGATAACAAATATTGGGGTGAAGCTTTAATGACAGCAAATTATATACAAAATATTATACCAAAAGAATCTGATAAAATAATTCCTACTGAAGTGTGGAATAATGAAAAAGTTGATGTGAGACATTTAAAAGTTTTTGGTAGCGAGGTGTATATGCATATTCCAAAAGAAAAAAGAAGAAAACTTGATGAAAAAACAAGAAAATACATTTTTGTCGGATATGAGAGTGGAAGTAAAGCTTACAGATTATTGGATACAACTACAAGCAAGATTTTTATTAGTCGAGATGTTTATTTTATAGAAAATTGTCATAATGGTTTTTATAAATCTAATGAAGAAAATGATAAACATGATGTTGAAGTAAAATTAAATGAAAATAATGACTATTGTAGTATTGAAGCTATAGAACATGAAGAACAAGAACAAGAAGAAGATAATGGTGAATATCAAACTGAAAATAGAGAAATTGAGGAAGAAAAAGATGAAATTGAAGAAGATGGAGTATTAAATAAAAAAGAATTGACTTTAAGAAAATCAAATAGATCAACAAAAGGCGTTACACCAATAAAATATGGAGATTTTGTTAATATGGTTAATTTAGTAAATAATGAATTAATTGAACCAAAAACAGTAAAAGAAGCTTTATGTAGTAGTGACGCTGAAAAATGGTTAATAGCTATGAATGACGAAATTAATTCAATGAACGAAAATGAAACTTGGTTTTTAACTGAATTACCAGAAAATAAAAAGGCTATAGGTTGTAAATGGATATTCAAAAGAAAGCTTGATGAAAATGGTGAAATAAAGAAATTTAAAGCAAGAATCGTAGCACAAGGTTATTCGCAAAAATATGGTCATGATTACGACGAAGTATTTGCACCAGTTGTAAATAAGTCTACATTCAGGTTATTATTAACAATCGCAGGTAAAAATAATATGATGGTACATTATGATTTTAAAACTGCATTTTTGAATTCTGAATTAAATGAAGATATCTACATGAAACAACCAGAAGGTTATGTTAAAATTGGTGAAGAAGAATTGGTATGTAAATTAAATAAAAGCTTATATGGTCTTAAACAAGCTGCTCGAGCTTGGAATACAACATTAGATGAATTATTACAAAGTATGGACTTCAGAAGGGGTAATTATGATGAATGCCTGTATGTCAAAAAAGAAGAAGAAATAATTTATGTATTGGTTTATGTTGATGACGTTTTAATAGCAAGTATGAACGAAGATTTAATATTAAAAACAGCTCAAGAACTTGGAGAAAAGTTTGAAATAAAATGTCTTGGAAGTGTTAAATGTTATTTGGGAATTCAAGTTAATAAAAACAGAAGGGGAATATATTCAATTAATCAGAAAAATTATATTGCAAAATTATTAGATGATTATGGAATGACGTTAGCTAAAGGTTCTAAAATTCCAATTGACACAGGTTTTTATAAACTTGATAAGGACAATGAAATAAATGAATATTTTAATAATACAGAATTGTATCAAAGTGCAATTGGTTCATTGTTATATCTGTCAGTTAACACTAGACCAGATATTGCTGTTGCAACTTCAATATTAGGAAGAAAAGTAAGTAAACCAAGAAATTTTGATTGGAAAGAAGTTAAACGAATAATGAGGTATCTAAAAGAAACTATTGAGTATGAAATTCTATTGGGCGATACAAAATTAATTGATGATATATTAATTGGTTATGCCGATGCTGATTGGGCAAACGATAAAAGCGATCGAAAATCAAATAGTGGTTATTTATTTAAATTAAATGGTAGTTTAATTGATTGGCGGTGTAAGAAACAAGAATGTGTAACTCTGTCAACAACAAGAAGCAGAAATCGTATCATTATCACTGGCATGTAAACAAGCTACATTTTTAATTGGATTATTACATGATTTTAATTTAAATATTAATAAAACGATTATGTATGAAGATAACCAATCATGTTTAAAATTATTGAAAAGTGAAAAAATGTGCGAAAAATCGAAACATATTGATGTAAAATATCATTATGCAAAAGAAATGATGAAGACTGGGAAAATGGAATTTTTGTATTGTGATACAAATAATATGTTGGCTGATTTTTTAACAAAGCCGTTAAATAGTAAGAAGTTGAAATATTATTTAGAATTGGCTGGAATTAAGAAGCAAGAAAATTTAGTTGAAGTTCGATCAACATTGAGAAGGGGTGTTGTAAAATAAATATAGATAGCAACAGTAACCAATGTGGATCGAGTAGGCAGAAAATAAAATAAAATATGTTGTGTATAAAACAGATGAATTGTAAATTATTGAATTTGAGAAGTGTCAATAAAACTAATAATTTATATAAAGTATTGGTAATTTCCCATAGTAGTAATTAAAATTACAACAAATAATTATTCCAAGTTTTAAATACAGAATACTCTGGAGTTCTTATTAGATTTAAAATTCAACTGTTCAAATTGTTCCTTGATTTTCGGATATCATTATTTGTTAATTCTATTCCATATTCTTTATTAAAAAATTTGATTTACGTTTCGAAATTTTTCTAACTTCAATAATTCATCCTAGATAGGATTAATTATTGTAATTTAAAAAAAATTTCAAAACACATTTAAATATTTCCATTGTTTGTTTTTTCGCAACAAAAATGTGATTCTACAACATAAAATTAAAATTAATTGTCGCTGCACACCTCGAGTGTTGCAGGTGTAATAAAAACGTCAATAAAAATTATTATAAAAGAATCAAACAAGGAACAGTAGACGCGAGAGCCATCGGCTACAGCGCGGAGATCCACGATTCCCACCACTGTGTCCGCTTGCCTACAACGGGCACAAGTAAATCGCGCAAACTAATACCCATGTTCGAACCTCCTCGGTCTTCACTGTATAATAATAATAATAATTTATACTCTCATCAGTTGCAGTTAATTAAAAAAATATGCAAAGCAAGTGTAGTTTTTGGCCGTTGAAGGGGCTCGCGGGATCGAGGTGACTTGGTAATATTTTTCTCTTGTCCAGCATACTAAAAAAACGAGAGATAACGCGGGATTTCTCGTTTGTAGCACGAAACATATTTTTTACCCATTTGGAGGGTGGTTTTGGCCGTTCGAGGGGTTGGTCCGTCTCGGTGAGCAGAACCAACATCATCTTCGTGTTCATCATCCTCAAAAACGGGGGGGTGACATAAGTTTTATCGGTGGAAGACGTCGAATATGCATTTCCCCCCTTTGGGGGTGGGTTTTAGCCGTTTGAGGAGTTGGTTCGCCTCGGTGAGCAAAACCAACAACACCCCAGTTTTAAACTGGGAAATAACCTCTACGCCTTTGACGTAATGTCCTCTGACATTACGTCAAACAATCGAACAAGACTTTAAAATAGCGTCGCAAAACCGTGTAGAATAAACAAAACGAAAGTAACTGCGCAACCGCTGTGTGGCAATTGGGCATCAACTGGGTAATATCATTGAGTAAAAAATAATAAAGAGTTGCAACTGTCAAGGTTTCCAGATTTTACTATTGTATTTCTTTGCCAACAACTTCATGATTGTCATCAATTTTTAGTGCTACGGGAAGGTATTTGTAATGTGGCTTTATAGCCCTTAAAATTGAAGACAATCATGAAGCTATTGGTGAAAAAATACAACACTAAAATCTCGAAACCTTGACAGTTGCGCCTCTTTATTATTTTTACTCAATGGTAATATTATTCAGGCCAAACAAATGCAGTGGATACATAGGCGATCTCCAGTCTTGTATTATTAAGTCGCTGGTATGATTCTTTCGGTGGTACACTTTTGGTGGTTGGAGTTGGTGTGTTTCTTTGTATTCATGAATAATATTGTAAACACTTGCAACACTCACACCTGCTGCCGTTGCAGTGAACTTCACGCATTCCATTTTTGACTTCTCCGGATTCTCCCTATCGTAGGACTTGAAGATATCAGATCAGCACGTTTTCCTTATCCTCCACTGAAAAATGTCTTGCTTTTCGCTTTCTCGGTGGAGAAATTGCACCCCCTTCAGCCATTCGCCATTATTTCGATTTTTCATAACCTGTGCATGACAGTTGACAGTGCAGGCCGGCTCCCCATTTATTCGCGTTTTTCGTACGTTTAATGCGTTTCGCGACAATCCATAACATAAGCTGATTGCTGATTGGTCTGTTGCAAAATAAGTAAAAGTTTAATGTGTGACGCAAGTTCTTGAAGAGGCGGCCTTTCAGTCAAATCTAGAAGTGCATTGTAATTTGGGCAGAGAAGAACGATCGTTCTTCTCTGATTTGGGTTCTATAAATACGACCAATAGAGAAATTCCATTCAAATTTAGCGGACATTTTTGGGGCGGAGTGTATTTCTATCTTTTGGACAGACAGAGTATAGTACTATATATTATAGTCCAAAATGGACAACGCAATACGTAGTCCAAGATCCCAGGGCCCCCAGACGTTACTTATATTCTGATTAAGTTTAGTTTGGGGAATGAGTAGTTCTATAGTGTGCTTAAAATGTATGTATACCGGCTAGCTTAGGTAGGCGGCCCTATTACAGGTAAAAGATGGGAAAGGTGCGTCAAAATATTACTCACTTTTCTCATGCTGGTTTTTACATATTTTCTACAGAATATTGTTATAAACCAATTTTCAATATTGCCAGACGCTTCCCTTTGGCGGTAACTACCGCCAGACGCTTTAAAGCCAGCAATAAAATATCAGAACTTTTCTTATAATCTAAGTCTCAAATTTTATATACGATGACTTAAGGGACTATTTCAATACCTTTTGTAAACAGCCAGATCAATCCGAAGGGCCAAACATACCCCCAGACACAATAAAAGTTCCGCTGTTAGTATGAGCGTGAGGATATTCTGTGAGTCGGATGAACACCCAAGTACTTGGGGAGTCAACCAAACTACCTCCCCACCTGTTTTCGGGGATGCTGAACATGATGGTGATGTTGGTTCGGCTCCCCGAAGCGAACCAACCCCTCAAACGACCAAATTCCACCCCCAAAGGGGGTGGAATCGCGTATTCGACGTCTTCCACCGGCAAAACTGATGTCACCCCTCGATTTTGAGGATGCTGAACACGAGGGTGTTGAACACGAGGGTGTTGTTGGTTCTGCTCACCGAGGCGAACCAACTCCTCAAACGGCTAAAACCCACCCCCAAAGGGAGGAAATGCATATTCGACGTCTTCCACCGATAAAACTTATGTCACCCCCCCGTTTTTGAGGATGATGAACACGAAGATGATGTTGGTTCTGCTCACCGAGACGGACCAACCCCTCGAACGGCCAAAACCACCCTCCAAATGGGTGAAAAATATGTTTCGTGCTACAAACGAGAAATCCCGCGTTATCTCTCGTTTTTTGAGTATGCTGGACAAGAGAAAAATATTACCAAGTCACCTCGATCCCGCGAGCCCCTTCAACGGCCAAAAACTACACTTGCTTTGCATATTTTTTTAATTAACTGCAACTTGAGAGTATAAATTATTATTATTATTATACAGTGAAGACCGAGGAGGTTCGAACATGGGTATTAGTTTGCGCGATTTACTTGTGCCCGTTGTAGGCAAGCGGACACAGTGGTGGGAATCGTGGATCTCCGCGCTGTAGCCGATGGCTCTCGCGTCTACTGTTCCTTGTTTGATTCTTTTATAATAATTTTTATTGACGTTTTTATTACACCTGCAACACTCGAGGTGTGCAGCGACAATTAATTTTAATTTTATGTTGTAGAATCACATTTTTGTTGCGAAAAAACAAACAATGGAAATATTTAAATGTGTTTTGAAATTTTTTTTAAATTACAATAATTAATCCTATATAGGATGAATTATTGAAGTTAGAAAAATTTCGAAACGTAAATCAAATTTTTTAATAAAGAATATGGAATAGAATTAACAAATAATGATATCCGAAAATCAAGGAACAATTTGAACAGTTGAATTTTAAATCGAATAAGAACTCCAGAGTATTCTGTATTTAAAACTTGGAATAATTATTTATCTTATTTCTTATTCCATTTTCTTATCTCTAATTTTTTTCATTGTGTTTAAGCCTTTAATAAGATACTAACAACAGTCTACTCTGCTGACTGCTGAGCGAGCAGTGAGTGGCCGCAGCGCACTGCCGCGTCCTCCTCCTAATGTACAAATTTCGAACTGAGGCGAGTTGTCGGCCACTCGTATATTCGTCCCAATCCCTGTGGTGCTCGAAGCATCCTGGACTTATCTGTATAAATTCCACTTGTAAGTTACGTAGATTATATTGATTGAATCAATGATTCACTGGAAAGTAATTATATTACGAGTATGTTTTATATTTATACATAATAATTAAGTTATTTTATTTTATATATCAATAAAAATGTTTATGATTTAACACAATAAAAAAATGAAATAGTGCGTGATTCCATATACCTACCTGATTTTCCCACCTAGCCACAAAGTATGCGTCCATTTTTTTTTTTTTCAGCTAAACAGTCAATCCTGTCATCATCATCATCATCCGGTACGTATTCACCCATGCACTTACTTTATAAAACCACGCATCAAAGGGGTAGTTTGTGTCCCATTCGAGGGGCTCGCGGGGGTTGAGATGACTATAATATTTTTCTCTTGTCCAGCATACTTAAAATCGAAAGATAACGCGGGTGTTCTCGTTTGTAGCACGAAACACATTTTTCATCCTCTGGGAGGGTGGTTTTGGCCGTTCGAGGTATTGGTTCACCTCGGGGAGCAGAACTAACACCATCCTTGTGTTCAGCATCCTCAAAAACGGGGGGTAACATAAGTTTTACCGGTGGAAGACGACGAATACGAGATCCCCCTTTGGGTGTGGTTTTTGACCGTTTGGGGGGTAGGGTTAACTCGGGGAGCCGAACCAACATCACCATCATGTTCAGCATCCTCGAAAACAGGAGGGGAGGTAGTTTGGTTGACTCCCCAAGTACCTGGGTGTTCATCCGACTCACAGAATGTCCTCGCGCTCATACTAACAGCGGAACTTTTATTGTGTCTGGGGGTATGTTTGGCCCTTCGGATTGGTCTGGCTGTTTACAAAAGGTATTGAAATAGTCCCTTAAGTCATCATATATAAAATTTGAGACTTAGATAATAAGAAAACTTCTGATATTTTTTTGCTGGCTTTAAAGCGTCTGGCGGTAGTTACCGCCAAAGGGAAGCGTCTGGCAATATTGAAAATTGGTTTATAACAATATTCTGTAGAAAATATGTAAAAACCAGCAATTAGAATTTAAGAAAAGTGAGTAATATTTTGACGTACCTTTCCCATCTTTTACCTGTAATAGCCTACCTAAGCTAGCCGGTATACATACATTTTAAGCACACTACAGAACTACTCATTCCCCAAACCATTGTTTATAAAGTATATAGTTATTCAACCTCTTGTTAGTACCGGTGGATCATTGGTAGATGGCGTGCTGGATGATGTGTGCCCATTATTACGACCGTAGCCCCCGGTGTCGTTTACGTTACGACCATTGTTTATTATAAACAATGCTACGACGCATGCACGAATTTCGTACATCCGGTGCTATCCGGTGCATCTACATCACATGACATTCGACGAGGAACTAAAGTCATAGATCGAAACTTGACTGTAATTATTAATAACTTTTGACAGTTTGTCAGTTTTCTATTTTTATTAAACTATTGGATTTTTTGTTGTAAAATGAATCATTTATACATATGACTAACATAACCTAAAATGTTTAGTTTTTGTAAATTTATTTTTACTTTAATTATAATTTTGTAGCTTCAGCTTGGATCCATAATAACATTTAAAAACTCTCTAATAAGACAGTAGATATATAAAGTTTCAATATTGTACCTACGTAGATTATTAAAAATGAATTGCTATTTATAGGTTGGATTTCCAGTCAACAAAGAGCATCCTATTTCATTAGATTAGGACAATTAAAACTTCATTAGTAATGCACCGAACAAGATTTTAGATGATTGTACAGGAACCAAGCAGAAATTTTGATAAAAATGATATAATATTCAAAAAATTTTAAAAAGTGCATATTTTTTAGCTTAGTTGTAAAGCCTGATTTTTATAGTCGCGAAATTGCGAAAAGCGAAATGCGAAACGTGTTGCTATTTTGGTTCATTTCACATTAAAATTTGGAATTGACCAATAGCAATTAACACGTCTCGCATTTCGCTTTTCGCAATTTCGCGACTATAAAAATCAGGCTTAAGGTGTTTAAATTAATGTTCTTTTTTATATATGTTTGTTATTTGACTGTTTATAATTTATAATGACGAATTGTGCTGTAGTGTAATGGCTTCCGCTCTTTTCCAGATACTTACGTAATCTTTTATACGGAAATCTCGGGCGCCAGCCCTTTAACTTTTGAGTGCAAAGGACAGCACTTTTTGGCTTTCATATTTGGGAAAACAATCCGGGGTAGCTAACAGATGGAGATAACAGATAGCCAGAGGTCGCAAGTTGGGGGTCTGTCTAAAGGACTTCAACCCCTACTCAAACGGATTAATCAGAAATTAAAATGACAGAAATAATAACTCGTGAATTTTACCTTTTTAAAATAACGGATTTATTCAAGGATAATAATGAACAAATTAATTTACTCTAAACCTCCACGACTGTACAAACAGTCGAGTGTGTATAAAATTATTTCAAAAATGATAAAAATAAGTCGTGCTGGCAATCAAGAATGTTTACGTGATTTTACGTCTGAATTTTCGGATACGTGAGATTAATGAATTCTGATGTACGACAAGCAAACGGACCTTTCCACTCGGATGTATTATGCACGGCGGGCAATCGATTAGCTATAGATATTCTAGGCTATACGGAATTTTTACATACACGGCAAACTACTGCCACAAACGTAGAGCGATTTGCTAATGCTTATATTATTATTATATTATTACGTAAGTTTCGCGAGCCAGTTCTATGCAGATCACCCGTTTGGAAGGCCCTAGCGAACAATTCCTCTCAGTTGATGCATATAATGGCTATTAGATTTATCGTAGGTTTTCCGGTAACCTATTATGCAGTGGAACTTTTGAGGTGACCCTAGCGAATAGACCTCAGCGGCTGCTGCATATATTAACAAACAAAAGACCAACGGAGGTATTACTAATTAGCTCTGGTTTGATTGAGTAGTATAATACAACAATACGTGCGGACACAAGAACCTTTGAATATCTATACTTAACTGAAAGCAGTACCTGCAAAATACAGTGCACGACGATGTATTCTTACCAAAATAATTTTCGGAATCACGTTCTGATAGGATTTGCTATTTAATTCGGAGCGGCGGCGCGAAACTGTAGACGGCTGGTTCGATCTGGCACTTCTGAAGGTGGATCGGATCTGATCTGATGCGGACTATTTCGGAATGAATCTACTGCTGGAATGAGAGCGAAGTGACTGTGCTTCCCCTTTTTGTAAACTTTTATGACGTATCTGTCGTGTTAAAAGAGAGGTGGTCACCGACTTTACACGATGGGATCGTGTGCTCAACACGACGTTCGTTGCAAAGTGCAAGCGGATTATGCAATTAGAAGTATTCGTTCAAAGCGTCGATAACCGGAAATGCATTACTTGCAATTTCTATACTATGTTGCAAAAAGAAACGGATTAAAACGGGCAAGGATTAACATTTTTAGTAACGAATGATTTTTATTTCCGACTCGGCCATTATTTATAATACAAGAGATACGATTAATGCCATATACCCCAAAAAAGGAAACATGATGCAGCTACGGACACGTGTTTCGGAGTTATTGCTCCTCGTCAGCGTAGCGTAGCTAAATAAAGAGATATAAGATCTAAAGCAATAACTAATAAAGGTTAGAAAGCACAGTACACAGTACTCAAATTTGTGCTTTCGTGCATCATGGACCACGATTGCAGCCTCAAATGACAGCAGTCGGCACATTGAGCTCTATGCGTACTGCTCTATTTCTACCTAGGCAAATACAAACAAAAGAGTGACGTTTAATAGGGTTAAATAATACAAGAGATACGATTAATGCCATATACCCCAAAAAAGGAAACATGATGCAGCTACGGACACGTGTTTCGGAGTTATTGCTCCTCGTCAGCGTAGCGTAGCTAAATAAAGAGATATAAGATCTAAAGCAATAACTAATAAAGGTTAGAAAGCACAGTACACAGTACTCAAATTTGTGCTTTCGTGCATCATGGACCACGATTGCAGCCTCAAATGACAGCAGTCGGCACATTGAGCTCTATGCGTACTGCTCTATTTCTACCTAGGCAAATACAAACAAAAGAGTGACGTTTAATAGGGTTAAATAATACAAGAGATACGATTAATGCCATATACCCCAAAAAAGGAAACATGATGCAGCTACGGACACGTGTTTCGGAGTTATTGCTCCTCGTCAGCGTAGCGTAGCTAAATAAAGAGATATAAGATCTAAAGCAATAACTAATAAAGGTTAGAAAGCACAGTACACAGTACTCAAATTTGTGCTTTCGTGCATCATGGACCACGATTGCAGCCTCAAATGACAGCAGTCGGCACATTGAGCTCTATGCGTACTGCTCTATTTCTACCTAGGCAAATACAAACAAAAGAGTGACGTTTAATAGGGTTAAATAATACAAGAGATACGATTAATGCCATATGGGTATATGGCATTAATAATACAAGAGATACGATTAATGCCATATGGGTATATGGCATTAATCGTATCTCTTGTATTATTTAACCCTATTAAACGTCACTCTTTTGTTTGTATTTGCCTAGGTAGAAATAGAGCAGTACGCATAGAGCTCAATGTGCCGACTGCTGTCATTTGAGGCTGCAATCGTGGTCCATGATGCACGAAAGCACAAATTTGAGTACTGTGTACTGTGCTTTCTAACCTTTATTAGTTATTGCTTTAGATCTTATATCTCTTTATTTAGCTACGCTACGCTGACGAGGAGCAATAACTCCGAAACACGTGTCCGTAGCTGCATCATGTTTCCTTTTTTGGGGTATATGGCATTAATCGTATCTCTTGTATTATTTAACCCTATTAAACGTCACTCTTTTGTTTGTATTTGCCTAGGTAGAAATAGAGCAGTACGCATAGAGCTCAATGTGCCGACTGCTGTCATTTGAGGCTGCAATCGTGGTCCATGATGCACGAAAGCACAAATTTGAGTACTGTGTACTGTGCTTTCTAACCTTTATTAGTTATTGCTTTAGATCTTATATCTCTTTATTTAGCTACGCTACGCTGACGAGGAGCAATAACTCCGAAACACGTGTCCGTAGCTGCATCATGTTTCCTTTTTTGGGGTATATGGCATTAATCGTATCTCTTGTATTATTTAACCCTATTAAACGTCACTCTTTTGTTTGTATTTGCCTAGGTAGAAATAGAGCAGTACGCATAGAGCTCAATGTGCCGACTGCTGTCATTTGAGGCTGCAATCGTGGTCCATGATGCACGAAAGCACAAATTTGAGTACTGTGTACTGTGCTTTCTAACCTTTATTAGTTATTGCTTTAGATCTTATATCTCTTTATTTAGCTACGCTACGCTGACGAGGAGCAATAACTCCGAAACACGTGTCCGTAGCTGCATCATGTTTCCTTTTTTGGGGTATATGGCATTAATCGTATCTCTTGTATTATTTAACCCTATTAAACGTCACTCTTTTTTTTTTTTATTATTTATAATATTTCTCGGATTTTACTTATACGAGGTATTGTCGAAAATTAATCAATTAATTACTTGATTGCTTGTTTACCAGCGGACTTTTTAACAACTCATTAATAACTTAATTAAAACAGGACTTACTTACTAAAACAGCGGCAGGGTGTACCCAAGTGACGGTAATATTTAAAGCAAAATTGAACATTCCTTGATTGGAAAAAATCACTTCGTTACACCAGCTATGTGAAAAAAGTATAACCAAAGTACAAAAAGATATTGATATAAAACATTTCAGTTTTCCGAATAACGAAAATTTGGCAAAACAGCTTGGCTACAGAAAAGATAAAATAAATTTGAAGAATGGCAAGTGGAGGAACATGTTATGTGTATTGTATTTGAAACCTAGTTTTTAGCGATCTGGATGTTCACCTAAAAATACGTCATAAATCACAAATATAGACCATGTGCATCATAGGCAAAGAGTAAATGATCATAGGATTAACATAACCTCCAATTTTTAGTTTTTGTAAATTTATGTTCAACTTTAATTATAATTTTGTAGTTTCAGCTTGGATCCTTAATAACATTTAAAAACTCTCACAGACAGTAGATATATAAAGTTTCAATATTGTAGATTATTTAAATTAGACTGCTAATTATAGGTTGAATTTTCAGTCAACAAAAAATATCGTATTTCATTAGATTAGGAAAATTAAAATTTCATTAGTTAATGCACCGAACAAGATTTTAGTTGATAGTATAGGAACCAAGTAGAAATTTTAATAAAAATGACATAATATTCAAAAATGTTAAAAAGTGCATATTTTTGAGGTTAGTTGTGATGTCGCGTGCACGACACAAGGGCAATGCATATTTTTCTCGAGATCGACGTCACATCCGGCTGCGCAATGTGTAATGTATCGTGAAATGTATTTTAAATTCATAAAAACAAAAGTCATGGAAACTGACTAGTACGTAAGTTACACACAAGTTGGCAGCACATACTTACAAGTTAGGTTGAATAACTATATTACTTTATAAACAATGCCCAAACTAAACTTAATCAGAATATAAGTAACGTCTGGGGGCCCTGGGATCTTACTCTAACGGGTCAGATTCCCGTATTACAGTTTCGGCCGTAAACTTGTATGCCAATAGAAGTGGGGGTCGTGACGTCACAACTAATGGAGTCTATAGAAATCACCTAAAAGCAGAGAGGCTAAAAAACGTTCCCAAGATAGAGGCTAGTAACATGACGTCACATCCTCGCAGGGACGTTGCCGCGCGCCGGCCGGCTTGTACGGGTTCGTCATGCAGTGAGCGTTCTCTGTGTTAATGAGCAGTATTATAAAAGGAATATGGTGGCACGAAAATTATGTTTTGTTCCTTGCTGCAATAATACAACTACTAAGACGCCAACGAAAATATTTGTAAGCGTCCCAAAGCCAACAATAAACAAGAAAAAATGGTTTGAGGTAGTAAGACGTGATATTAAAAACGTTTCATCGACATCTACTTTGTACTGCTGCTAGGATCATTTTAATGCAAGTTAAATTACTATAATAATAAATGCTGTATACGATTAGTTCTCCTCAGTTTAAACCCGAATTTAAATGACCTACATTAAAACACAGCTTTTTTTCGTGATTTCCTTTGGGGCTGGTTAAAATCACTGTTTGTTATCAGAAAATCCATAATTACGCTTACATTTGGCAAATTATGTGAATCTCCTTTCTGGAAACCTTCTTCCATATTTACTAATAAGACGATGCAATAAACCAACACCACAACGTCGTAAATAATAGAGCTACTGCAAATGTAGACTGCATTCTGACACTTCTGACAGCTCAGCGCGCGCCGTGCGAAAATTAATCACGCGCGTCAGCCAGTCTAGCGAGCTTGTGAAGCCGGAGCCACACATGCGGCATTCGGCGAAAGGCGAGCGGTTACTTGGCGAAAGCCGCATGTGTGTAGCTGACGCTCGCCTATCGGTGTTCGCCATTCCCGCTTCGCGTCGGTAAATTGACGCGAATTAAAGGATTCGCGCGTCATACATTCGATGGGTACACACATTCGCCCAATGTTTGGGATTGTTTTTTGCCAGTCTTGACACTTGGCACCGTTTGTGTTGGTTTTCGATAGTAGTTTAATAAAATGGAGTGGTTAAACGACGCTCGCCTATCAAAACGTTCGCCTTTCGCCAAATGCCATTCGACGAAAGCCAAACTTCGCCTTTCGCCGAATGCCGCGTGTGTGGCGCCGGCTTGACGTCAAAACAATCAGCAGGCGTTTATTTAATTCAAACGGAGCAAAAGATTTCTTCGGTCGCTGTTTATGGTTAGGATGAATTTATTTCAAAAAAAATTTCAGATATTGGTACCAGGGGCTCCGATGTACGATTTTAACTAATATTAATGTATATTAATTTTTTTGTGGACATGCCTATTACAAAATTTTTAACAATTTTATGACTATTTCACTCACTTTAAAATTAACACATAATCTGACCAATCACAAACCAAAGACAGCTTGTAAAGCGTGTACCAATAACAGTGATAGAACTTTTGACGGAGATTGCCGCCATGTTGGACATGTCACTGTCAAGTGTCAATGTTTTTCTTATCCAGTAAGGCTTGTCATTTCATCATGGAAAGACTAACGCCACAACAACGTGGGCTGGCGGCATTATCGGGCCGTACTTCTTTGAGAACATAGACTTAATAATACTAACGTATATTAAGTCTATGTTTGAGAACGACAACGGCGAACGTGTTACCGTCAACGGGGAACGTTACCGATTCATGCTAACGGATTTTCTTTGGCCCCAATTGGATGATTTACACTTGGATGCCATGTGGTTCCAGCAAGATGGTGCCACTTGCCACACAGCGGCTGAAACAATCGATTTATTGAGGACAAGGTTTGGTCACATCGCAACATCGTATTATCTCTCGCCATACCCCACGCAATTTCGTGTGACTTGACGCCCCTGGACTTTTTTCTTTGGGGTTACTTAAAGTCGCTCGTGTTTTACAATAACCCCACAACAATCGAGCAGCTGAAGGAAAACATAACCCGCAAAATTCAAGCAATACAACCGGATATGTTGGCACGAGTCATGAGAAATAGGACCCTACGTATACGCGTCTGCAGGGCATCAAGAGGGGGACATTTAAATGATGTTTTGTTCAAAACATAAATGGCATAAAGTATCTTTTTAATAAATACACAATTTATTTTTCTAACGAAAAAAGTTCGTTTTTTATTCAAAATTAAAGTTCTATCACTGCTATTGGTACACCCTTTATTACAGCGAAAACACCGACTGTCTTTCAATTCTAATTGGTCTATCAGCGTGGTGTTTTCAACGACGTAACCATGGATGCGGATGGCAAAGCAAAGTTTGACAGTTTAATAAAAATTAATTATAGAGACAGACGTCAAAATGAGTCGCATCGGTGCTACTTCAAGTTATGAACCAAAATATTTGTTCGTGAAATAGTCTAATAAAATACCACTCGTGATTGAATTTATCTTATAAGTCTGTCTTTTATTTCCAAACTCAACTTGAGTTGCTTGAAAACACCACTCGTCCTACGGACTCGTGGTGTTTCCAAGCAACTCAGTTTCGTTAGAAATAAATCAACAGACTTATCGTGAAAATTCAATCTCTTGTGGTATTACTACTGATAATATTAATGTCAAACAAAATTGCATAGGTATCTTCCTTGACTTAAGTCATTTATTATATATATACATATTGGCCAACCCATTGTTAAAACTGGCAATCGCTGTTGTACCGCAACCAATAGAGGGCAGCACGGCCTAATTGTAGTTGTACCGCAACCAACAGAGGGTGATACTACTAGCGAGTGAAATTAGCTATTATATATAACTGTCATCTCAACCGAGAGATGGCTACTTCCAATTGGTTCGGTCTACACTACTCTAGAGCAAGATTATTAAAATTTTTTAAATAGATCGCATTTCATATGACTAACATAACCTTACATTTTTGGTTTTTGTAAATTAATTTTCAATTTTAATTTTAATTTTTGTAGTTTCAGCTTGGAACCATTATAACATTTAAAAACCCTTTGAGACAGTAGATATAAAAAGTTTTAATATTGTAAGATATTAAAAATAGACTGCTAATTATAGGTTGGATTTCCAAACCAACATAAGGCATCTTATTTTATTTGATTAAGGTAATTAAAACTTCAATAATAATGAACTGAACAAAATTTTAGTTGATAGTACAGGAACCAAGCAGAAATTTTGATAAAAGCGACATAATATTCCAAAAACTTAGAAAATGCATATTTTTGAGGTTAGTTGTAATATCACGTGTACGACACTAATTGTCCTGTCATAGTTAGATATTTCTGATTATTTTGTGCTGTCAAAATGGAGTATCCTTGTGCATCTTTCAATATATTGTGATTTATAAAACGTACAAAAACTATTTGTGATTAGTGATTTATGATAAAATAATTTCCGGTATGTGGTATTTCGATTAAAAATAGCCAACAAAAAGCAAAAGAGATAGTAACAAATTTGCAAGTAAATTTGATAATCGCACATCGCACATAACTTTATTTATGGAATTGGAATTACATTAAATAATACGTAGATATCATTCAGACGTGCTTCCTGACAGGTTCAGCAATACAAATAACGAAAGAATCACTCTCAACAGAAGCTTAATCGGTTTTAGAAATTGAAGTTTCGTTAATATGCATAGATGAGCTTCAACTTCACAATTATACCATTGGAATTGTCACAACCTTCAAGTGATGATACAATAGCTCAATGAACTATAATAGTTCAATGCAATAGCTAAATAATCAAATTCGGTGATTTTTCAGAAATTAAAAAAAGAAGCAGAAATTAGAAAAGTGAGAACAAAAGAAAGATATTATTCTCATTGAAATCTTTCCTAATAAATTACAAAATTGTAAAACTAAAATTAGACAGATGTGATTATAATAAATTAATAAATGTTAAAAACTGGCTGTGTCTCATATCGCTTATTGTTTATTTGTTAATCTGTAGATGCGAACCATCAGATGGGCTAAAGTACATATTTTTATAAATTAAATTTTGATTAGTTTCAAATTAAGAAACATTTTTAACTGATATATCTTTATTATTTTATATCGGCATATTTTATAGAATCATTATTATTAAATAACTATTAGGTAAATGTTTTTCACTGTGTTGTTAGAGGCACAAAACACGAGGGTTAGACCGGTTAGAGAATGTCTGATGTTAGACCAAAGAAAAAGCAGAGAAGAACGATCACAGAGAAGCGACAGTGCCGGCGGAACGTTTGAAGTTCTATGGCCCAGCCGATTTGAAGTAAACACACACGTTTACACTGAGAGAAGTTATCCTTTTGGTACATGTACACCGAGATGTACACTGAGCGAACTGCATGACAGTGTATTATATAATATTGTTCATCGCAATTAGAGCGCATGGGTAAATGTTATAAAATGTAGACCAATTAAAATATTTATAATCTCTATTGCAAAACTTTGGCATTATTTATAATAAAATATAAATTAGTTTGATTCACATATAAACTAATATTAGGAGATGTTTAATGCATTTCTTAAAATACATTTTAGAAGGATTTTGTGCCACATTCACACACTTATATTTATTATTAATAATATGTGTTAATAGTATGTATATAAAAATAAAACAAGATGTTTCACAACAAATATTTTTATTTATATATGGGTTAAAATTTTCAATTTTCTATCTACTTTATTTATTTTGAAATCCCTATTAGTATATTTAACAGAATAAAATATTTTAATACTTTTTCCTGATGTAATGTGTTCGCATATACCTACCTATTTCAATTTACTTCATAGCGTTTTTATAACCTAAATAAGTACATCAAAATTGGCAAGTTGATTAGGTATTCCGTTTACTTTGTCTTTAATCGTTAAATGAAATAGATTTAATAGTCGTTATTTTACTGCTTAAACAAATATTTTCAATATACTTAGGTATAACCTAAAAAAATATTGAAATATACGCAAGTGACAAGTGACAACAACACACCATAGTTGGCGCATGCGCGTACGAAAACTGTTCACGCTGAAAGCCTTTATGTCGCTTCTCTGTGATCGTTCTTCTCTGGAAAAAGTGAGGTTAAACTAAAAACAAAACGAGAAGGTTCAAAACCAAACTGCTAAAACATAGAAAGTGTAACGCTGAATTTAATCTATAATCCCCCCTGGCTACGATGCCGTATAAAGGAAGCTATATGGACACCCTTCGTCGTTTCTATTTTTGGGGTAGGATATGGTAAAAATTATTTTATCTTTTATTATTGACCCCACAAATTCTCTCTTTTATTACTCCACTATAAAATTTTATTTCATATTTATTTATTGCATAATTTATTGTAAACAATAATTTTATTAAAGAAATGAAATCCAAAGAAGTCAGAAATCCATAGAGGTAAACTTTAATAGAATAAAATAGCAAAATAAATTTTACTATTCAGCCTAAATCCTCTAATGTCTTAAAAAGACATAAATACTCTTTTCAGAGCTTATTTGCAAACTATCTACATTTAACTGATAAAAATTTGGTCAGTACTACGAATGTAGAAAGCAAATAATTTAATAATTGCAATAAGCCCCACCAGACGGATTAATCCAAATAAGGACTCCCTCTGTTACCAGGCAGTGCAAGTCACCAACCCATGGACCGGTTTCTGGCTTATTAGCCTTCATCAGCATGGTATAGGCAACTTTGTTATCGTGCAGTGTGAGTTGCCTATACCATGCTGATGAAGGCTAATAAGCCAGAAACCGGTCCATGGGTTGGTGACTTGCACTGCCTGGTAACAGAGGGAGTCCTTATTTGGATTAATCCGTCTGGTGGGGCTTATTGCAATTATTAAATTATTTGCTTTCTACATTCGTAGTACTGACCAAATTTTTATCAGTTAAATGTAGATAGTTTGCAAATAAGCTCTGAAAAGAGTATTTATGTCTTTTTAAGACATTAGAGGATTTAGGCTGAATAGTAAAATTTATTTTGCTATTTTATTCTATTACCAATTTATTTTGCTATTTTATTCTAATAATTTTATTATTAAATTTAAATATATATCGTAATCGTATATATAAATACCCTACAAATCAATTTGTTTTATTACCTATATTAAATACATAGATACGTAAACTAACATAACTAACATAACTTTAAGTGTATAGTCAAAGCCTGTAAGTTTGCAAAATCAAAACATTTCGAAATTCCCGGATTGTAACACGCGAGAACCTAGAAATGAAACAAATCAGGATAATATATTCTCAAGGTCAAATGCTATTTATTTTCAAATAAAGACTATCTAGGGAGGAACAATTTAACCTTAAAAGTGATTGCCAATAAACCTATGGGATTGGGCAATATGTATATATATAATAAATGCTTAAGTAGAGCGTTTGATCTCGTTTGTCATGCGTCTCAATAAATAAATAGACTCCATTAGTTGTGACGTCACGACCCCCACTTCTACTGGTATAAAAGTTTACGGCCGAAACTGTAATATGGGAATCTGACCCGTATTGCGTTGTCCATAAGGACTATAATATATAGTACTAAAACATGGTCGGGAATTTTATAGTATTTCTGTATGTTGAAAGACTATTTAAGGACTTCCAATACCTATTTCACATTTAAGAAATATGTTAAAATATATGTATCCACGTATGATTATATAAAAACTTCATTTTAGTTTTATAATAGCTATTAACATATCAAGGAATGTTATGACTATCATAACTGCCGCAGATGTCGGTTTGAAATCCGAGCTCGTAGAGCGAGGATTTTAAGACATCTAAGGCTGTTATGATTCATAACATCCGTGATATGTTCAATAGTTTATCGGTTTCAGAAAATAAAGACATTATTAATAGATATTACCTTTTGATATTCTCTTATTAATAACGCTTTCATTTCATTAGTTGGTCAAGTCTGTATGGATTGATTTGTCGCCATGGTTACAGTTATATTTTGTTTGTTTTTATTTGTTACCTTTTTTCATATTACATAAATGTTTACATTTTTAGTGTCACAACGGCTACATAAAAATGGACCTTAGATTGCCTGAAAATACATTTCAGTTGGATTTCAGTACTTAATTATTATTGTTTGGAGTTTTCTGTCTGTTTGTATTAATAAATAGCCCTATATTATAGTTTCATTATTTATTATTTCATCTGTTGACAGTTATTGACAGATCTGTATTTGTAATATTATTACCGTACAAGTTTTAAATATAACTGTACAACTTTAGTTATGACTTGTTTACCAGCCTACTTTTGCATATGTAAACAAAGGATTAATATCCTGAAACCGATAAAAAGTAATTACTAAACAAACACCGCTGGTAAACAACACGACCAGCCCCATAGATAAAACCCTTTATCTATGGCCTACCCTACCTGTCGCGTTGCCAGATTTCAAACTTCATGGCTTGAAACTGTAGAGGGCTATGGTATGACTCATGATACAACAATACAAGATGTGATATCAAAGCGTTCAAATTTCGTTCGGTTTGCGCATGACGTCACACAGTGAGTAATTTTTGCGTTTTCGATTTTAATATCAAATTTTGTTAGTTAGGAGCTCTGTTTTATGGCTTTTATTCATAATATAAGCTTTGTTTGTCATCAAAGTGTAGTGCAGAAAAGTGTAGGTTTAAAAGTGTACAAAATGTTAACTAGTGCAGATGTGTAATTCTATAACAAACAACTTTAGAGTGTACGTACTCTTGTCAGAAAATCAACATAACCTATAAATAATAGCAATAATAGATTCACTACCAGTATCTTCACTCTCATCATTAAATAACTGTGACAAAATCACATTATTTCAATTCATACCTCTGTCAGACAACCCGTTTCAGTAAATCTCAAACTTCAAACCACAGAACAGCTTCAAACTTCAACTCAGGTGCCTGCGCTGCACTATCGACACTCGTTACACCTCCTCAGGAGTCAGTGTCAAAAGTGCAAGAAAGTGTACACTATACTGTTATACCAAACGGCTAGCACTGTCTGCACTAATTTATAACAAACGACTTATTGGCAAAAAGTGTAAAAAAGTGTACACTAGTGGCTGATGACAAACAAAGCTATAGATTCACTGCTTATAGTCGTATAATACTAATAAGTTAATGACGGCTATTTAAATTATTACATTTTAGATGCAATTTATTAGAGCCCAGTCGAGATAACACTGATTATTACATTTGATTTATTTTATGCAGATATTGCTATATTATACGTGAATATAAGTATAATAATACGAAATTAACTCCCAATTTATATTTTTCGTAGGCATGTATTTCGATTTGTAATTGTTGAATATGTCCTGGCCCTACAAATTAATAATTTTGAGGTTCTTGTTATTCAAAGTTTTCGAAATTACAAAAATGTCAATGTCAAATGTAAAAAAGGATAAATTAACCATATTATACAATCAATATACAGGGTGTTCTGAAAAACACTAGCATAAATTCAGGGGCTGATAGAATTTCAAAAAATATTACAATTTGTTCCTTTGAACCATGGGCGTATCTTTTTCCGTTTTCAAGATACAGGACGTTAAAAATAATTTTTTTAAATCTAAATGATAAATCTAAAAATAAATGAGCTGAAATTTTGCCATGTGAGGTTTTTGGGGATGCTAAATGCTCTGGTGTTATTAATTTTTAGCTATATCATACGTTCAGTACAGTACTCCGTGGAAACATTTTAGGTCCTAACTTTGGGATTAATCTTTTTTCCCCTTTTGTCACTTTTTGTTATTGCAAATTTTATTCTAAACAAAAAAGGTGCTCTTGTAAGAAGTGCTAAAATTTGCCTGTTTTCGAGAAAAACCAGGAATGGTCCACCAAAGTCAAGCAGCTGGTATCCCAAATTGTTGGTTTTTATTTCAAGTAGGCTTTGGCACCTAGTTGTTTATTACTATTAGTTTCATTAATAAAACTCAAAATCAAAGTTATTATTTGAATGTTAATGATAAAAAGTAATAGTTAGTTTATTTCTGGAAAAGTTTAACACATACTGAATACAATTGAAAAAAGAATAACTAAATTATTACTAACAGAAAATTTAAGGAAAATAATTTTCAACGCCCCGTATCTTGAAAACGGAAAAGATACGCCCATGGTTCATAGGAACAAATTGTAATATTTTTTGAAATTCTATCAGCCCCTAAATTTATGCTAGTGTTTTTCAGAACACCCTGTATTTGATATTTAAGAATTTTGAAGAATATTTCTAGGTAAAAATACAGTGCGATCACCAGACAGTATGCAGCATAATAGAAAACTTATTTATAATTAATTTCTCAAAAATTGTTTCTTGCCGAAAGTTAAGTATACTAAAAGTATACTAAGAAAAACTACTTTTGACGTCAAATTTTACCTTTAATATGTAGGAAGTTAAAAAAATATAAAAATGTTAAATAATTAAGGTAAGAAATGTAAATAAACTTTCTCTAAAAAATTTTCTAGTTACTAAGAGAATCGATGCTAAATAGTACATCGTGTGCCTAGTAGGAAATAGCAACACGTAGTTCGGAAATATGCTTTTATTACGATGATACACATACAATTTTTTCTGTTTTTCAGGGAACTAAAAAACTTTATATCGTGCGTAGAATCTCTTTATTGATTATCAACATCACAATCGTACACAGCACATCTCATTTTCGACGATTTTTTAACTTTTAAACACAAAAATATCCGCAACAACTTGACAATTCTGCCTGAAGTGCCTGACACTCCTGACAGCCGGGCGTTTAATGGCGTCCTAGCTCACCGAGTGACGTCACACGAGCTGCGCGATATCTTATCTCTTATTTATTTGTATCATGGGTATGACTTACGTGCGTGGTCATTGGTCAGACATTGAATTGGTTTCGAAGTTACTAATGGCAGAGTGCACTGTACAGTGGTCGAACATTGCAAATCAAAGCTATTAGAAATGTCACTCGGGGTTCAACAAGAATATGAATTGGAACCCTTGCTTTATAATATGACGTTAAAAATTCCTTAGTTTTAATTTTATTCTGACATTGACGTTCAAAAAATAATATAACCTCTTAATGTCAAATTGACATTAACGAAAAAATCGATATAACCTAAATCTAATGTCAGTCTAACATTGACATTGATAATTTTGTTATTATAGGGCCAGTATAAAACTTAAATAAGTTTGTATAATCAATGAGTCTCAAAAAAGAAAGTATAGTATATTGCAAAGGGACGTGAAGATATAGGAGGTATATTGAAAAAAAAATTTGATTATACGGGTGTTTTAAAAGTAAGCGTAAACCTTCTGGGGGCGTAATCCTCGGATAAAAATAAGACAAAAAGTTCCTATCAACATGGGTCCGGAAATGCTTTCTGAGGAAGTTACGGCCCTTCGAATGGCGCACCCTGAAGACGGTTTTTCGGCAATATTTCCGAAACCGTTAACAATCAAATTTCGAAAATACATACACTGTATAAACTTTTGACGCTGAACTCGATGCTGAATTCAGAATTTAAAAATTTTAGTCAGGGGCGTCACATACCGGGAAGGTTAAGGGCTAAAATACCCCATTTTTTTTTTCGTTTCAGTTTATTAAGGTTTTCGTTGAAAATTATAAAATTTCAAAGTTTTCTACGTAAAAAAGGTACTCTTAGTTCATCTCGATAGAATGAACCGTTTTCGAGAAAATTGATTATAAAAAAGATACAACAGTCAATCATACAAACGTTTGTCATTGTTTTCAAGTCATTTGAAGTTTTACTGATACTGATTGTCATTGTGACATGTAATTTAATTTTTGTCCAGTCTAGTTAGTAAATATTAAAATTAAAAGATTCAATAAAATAACAACATTTTTTATTCGCTATTTAAAGGGCCGTAACTTCCTCAAAAAGCATTTCCGGACCCATGTTGATAGGAACTTTTTGTCTTATTTTTATCCGAGGATTACGCCCCCAGAAGGTTTACGCTTACTTTTGAAACACCCTGTATTTACAAAATATTTTGTCAATAAATACAATTTTAAGTATAAGTTTTAAGATATAGGGAGAATTTGAATTTATCGTGGTCTAGTCTAGGGCTGGGAATTTGCATCGATATATCGATAAATATCGATAGTTATAGATATATCGAATAACGATATTTGCGATTGGAATTATCGATATATCGACAAATATCGACATATCGATATATCGATAAACATCGATATATCGATATTTATCGATATTTGCGGTTGTAAATAACAACACGTGCTAAATACGCGTCGCCTTATTCTGCGAGTTCAGTGATTGAATGATTTTATTTTATTGTGCGCGCTCAGACATTTAATAGCCTAGAAACTTTATTTGTAAAATTAGGTGACATATAATGATGAAAGACAAATGTTCTACATAAAACTCAGCAGTTTTCTTGGTAAAATTACTTTGCCCATGATGCTTGTGTAAATTCTGTGGTGTTTAAAAGTGCAATATAATTTGTAAAATATGTGTAGCAATTATAGGGCTAGAAATTTTTATCGATATATCGATATATCGAATAACGATATTTGCGATTGGAAATATCGATATATCAATAGTTATCGATAAATATCGATATATCGATAACTATCGATATATCGAATTTATCGATATTAAAACATACCACAGAAATTAAACAACCCCCAATTACAAAGCCAAAGGCTGTCCGGAAGAGGGCTACACATTAGAAAAAACGAGACAAACATCCATACCCACCGACATTGCTATCTGCCGGTGCCGGGCTTCGAACCCGGTCGCGATAGGCAGTGTAGCCAGAGCCATGACTGTCACCAAAGATCATTTCATATACTAGATAGTCAAAGCCACTGTTTATTTAATCGCCCCATCTTCTCTCTCTAACACATGCATAATTGGATGCCAAATAACAGAGAAGTATTGCCAGTATCATGAGTTAAAGTGAGATGAAGCTTAAGTTGAGGTCCATTTATGAGCGATAAAATTAAACAATAGGTCTGACTATCTAGTGTATACATGATCTTTGCTGTCACTCATCACTCTAGCCCACTGCGCCACCGAGTCGGTTATATGTTTTCAGTTATCGATATTCGATAACAAATTTTCAATATCGCCCACCCCTAGTCTAGTCTCCCTGATGAGCTGAAAAAAAGCGAAAGAACATGTACATCTTCTTGGGGACATCGTTTTTTAATTGGTGACCATAATGAATGAATTTTGTGGTGAGTGAAAAAAAAAAAATTTTTCAATAGAAGTAATTTATTTTTAGACGTTTTGAATTTTGTAATTTTTAATCCAATTTTTATCATGCATTAAAGAAGGTCCAATAAACTTAAAAATTGTATGTTTAGAGATGAAACATCAATGTGAGTATATCAAATTGCGGATATGTTTTTTGTTATTATGCTTGTATAAAGCCTAAATAAAGTCATTTATAAACAATGCATATCAAGCAAAGAAAGAGAATTGTAATAAAAAACGTATTAATTGCTGCAATATCATGCTAAACAAAATAAATATTTTTAGTTTTAATTATCTCCCGATGATGCCAACTTGGTTGGCGAAACGCACGTCGAGTGTAAAGTGTTTTGGTGTGTGTGGAAAACTACTCCGGTAGGAAGACTACTCCAGTAGAAAGCCTACTCCAGTGAAAAATAAATCTTGATTAATCTTGATTTTTTTCGCCTGCACAGGAGAACTACCATGGTGCAGATAAATATAATTTTACTGTTTTAGAAATTTTCTCACTTAAATAGAACCGATACTTCACTCGCTCACAAAAATTTAGATTCCTTTGCCTACTCTGTTTAGAGATATAGCTAAATAACTGATCTGCCAGTCGACACTATAACACCCTGTATTTTGAAAACGAAGCGTTTTCCGACGAAACTGTATAGATGTTTTAGTTTTATTTTAACGTTCTCTACAAGCTCTTAAATTTATGGTAGTCAATTTAGAAACACCTTGTATATCGTTGAGGATTTGAAAATACCTACCTATCTTGGGTAGAGACGTATTATTAAAACTTGAAATCCTGAAGTTTCCTTATAATAAAATCGAGGATAAAATTCAAATTAATCAGGTCAACGATGAGCCTTTTTCGCGAGTTGATAGATAGATAGATAGAAGTTTGAAATGGAATTTAAGCTAAAAAAAGAAATAAAACCCTTTGTTCAATCTATTCCAAGGAAAGTACCATTTCCTCTGATGGATAAACTAAAAAAGGAATTAGATAGACTTGTTAAATTAAAAATTATTGAACCTATTGATGAATACACTGAGTGGGTAGTACCAATCGTGGTAGTTCAAAAAGACAGTGGCTTTCGCCTCTGTGGTGATTTTACACAACTAAACAAAAGTGTCTTGCGTTCTTATTTTCCCATTTCAAGTGTTGAAATGATTTTAGGGCAATTAAACAAATCAAAAATATTTTCAAAACTGGATGCCACTTCAGGGTTTTACCAAATAAAATAAACCGAAAATGTGAGTTATTTAGGTCATAATATTCTATATCAATAGATCCATCTCGTGTAGATTGCTATTGCTAAATTTCCGGAACCGACTAATAAAACTTCTCAGATTACTAGGAATGATCAATTTTACAGGAAAGTTTATAAAAAATAAATCTAGTATTTTAGAACCTTTGACAGCCTTGTTGAAAAAGGATGTTGAATTCAAATGGGATATTGCCCAAGTTCAGGCGTTGGAGGAAATTATAAGAATAAACTTCAACAGGCTCCTTTAGCATTCTTTGATGCAAGTAAGCCAGTTATCGTCAGTGCAGACTCTTCTTCATATGGGTTGGGTGGGGCGCTTATGCAGATAAATTCAAGGTGGGTTTTATTGTACACAAATTTCGGCTACTTGTCCAACTTTTACTGCGGGGAAAATAGACGGAAGTGTGAGTAGAATAAGGATAGCGTATCAAACCGGTGGTAGAATGTGGCGCAATAAAACGCACCTTCAGACAAATCAAGGGAAGTTGTAACTTTTACCAGTCCAGTAGGTTGCTAAGCTAAGTCCTACCGAAACTCGATATGCGCAAATCGAAAAAGAAATGTTAGGTCTAACGTTTTACAAAGTAAGCCTCTTGATGAATTGACTCCTAGGAGTCCTAGGTTACAGCGCTTCAGTCCCAAAAGATGATGAGTTGTTGCATTCTGATATTCAAACTTTATAGTAAAAAGTATACCGGTAAAAGATACTTTTATGCAATTGATAATGGACGAACAGAGGAAAGACTCAGTATTAAGTAAACTGATATTGTATTCTTGTACTGAGTGGCCGATTAAATCAAAGTTATCCATCGAAGTATTGCCATATTATCAGTGTCGTTTTGATATCACTTATACTGACAATTTACTCTTGAAAGGCTCGAGAATCATAATCCCTAACTTCTTTATAATTAAAATGCTTGGATTATATCCATACGGGTCATCAAGGCATAGTAAAGTGCAAAAAACTTCTATATGGTGGTTAGGCCTATCTTCACAAAAAATTAGTTCGCACTTGTCCAAATTGCGTGGAATTTCGTACAAACATTCATGAAACTTTCCACAAGGAAGATATACCAGATGGACCGTGGCAAAAAATTGCTTTAGACTTATTTAAAAACAACGAATGGTACTTAATAGTGACAGATTATTATTCCAGATTTTTCGAAATATTTAAGTTAAATAATATAAATGAATGTTCTATCATAACGAAACTAAAGGAATTATTCTCAAGATATGATATAGCGGAAATTGTAAGATCAGATAATGGTCCGCCAGTTTCAATCAGCTTTCAAAAATTTTGCTTAGGAATATAATTTCACTCACATTACAATTAGTCCCTATTTTCCACGTTCAAACTGTTATATAGAAGTAACAGTTAGATATCCATCCAGCACTATTAGCTTACCGATCAACTCCTTTGGAAAACGGGTTTAGTCCGGGGGAATTACTTATTGGCAGGAAATTGAGAACTCACTTACCTATTTTACCTAGCAAACTAAATGCAATTGTTGACACCTCTTCCTTTAGAAAAAGGGAGGAAAATGCAAAAGATAAATTAAGTTCTAAATTCAATGTAAGACATATAATTCTAAAGATTTATCTGATCTCAAGGTTGGAGACTCGAGACTCGGTGTAGGTTATAGATATTAGAAGGTATGGGAAAATTATCAAAAAGTGCAATGAGCCACGTTCTTATATGGTTCAAACCGATTATGGAATATTTAGACGTAACCGGTGGTTTCTCATTGAAGCTCCATATTATTTCAATGAACCTGATGATATAACTCCCACTTTGTCCGTACAGCCTGAAGTGTTTAGTAATATAGAACTTATAGGACAGTAGTGTTACTCCGGCGGTAAGTGAAGTTAAGTGTGAAAATGAAAGCAAATCCACGCGTAATCAGAATGACTCCGTTGTAAGGGAAAATTCTACTGTAGTAGGTACAAGACCAACTAGACTTAGAAATAAACCAACATACTTATCTGATTATGTCTGTTCTTAATGTTATAAGCTAAATTTAAAAAGAAAAAAAATTACTCTGTTCTTTTATAAAACGGGAGGGATGTTCTGTTATTTATTATATGTAAGCCATATTATATGCAAGCTATATTATATGAAAGCCATATATGTAAGGTTTCTATGAATAGGAGATTCGAGGTACGTAAATTAATGATGACTTGTAGATTTACCCATGTATTCTGGCTAAAGTAGAAATAAAGAGTTATAACCGGAAAGTTGGACTCAAGATTTATTATCAGTAGTAATACCACAAGAGATTGAATTTTCGCGATAAGTCTGTCGAGTTATTTCTAACGAAACTGAGTTGCTTGGAAACACCATTCGTCCTACGGACTCGTGGTGTTTTCAAGCAACTCAGTTGAGTTTAGAAATAAAAGACAGACTCATAAGATAAATTCAATCACGTGTGGTATTTTATTAGACTATTTCACGAGCAAATATTTTGGTTGATAACTTCACTTGAAGTAGCACCGAAGCGACTCATTTTGACGTCTGCCTCTATAAATAATTTTTATTAAACTGTCAAACTTAGCTTTGCCATCCGTATCCATGGTTACGGCCATCCGTATCCATGGTTACGTCGTTGAAAACACCACGCTGATAGACCAATTAGAATTGAAAGACAGTCGGTGTTTTCGCTGTAATACAAGCTGTCTTTTGTGATTGGTCAGATTATGTGATAATTTTAAGGTGAGTGAAATACACAATCATTTAATAAGAACGGTCGGGGCGAACGATAAGAAAGGGGAGGAGCCAAAATTTTGTGACGTCACATGAAACACCTTATTTGTTCTTTTTAAACTTAAAATACGTTTTAAAATCAACAGTCACAAATCCCAAATAAAGTATATATTAAAATTATTTGTATTACTTTTAGAACGAGAGCTTCATATAGAATAAATCAGACAAAGGCAATTTGTATTACGTCACAAAAGTCCAGAAAATGATTGGCTAGCATTCCTTCGCCCCGACCGTATTAAGTAAATAGACCGTGAGTGAAATAGTCACTGTAATTAATACCTCAGGCCTCAAGGGTGTAACAGAACAATTGTGACGTTAGTTCCGTCGCAAATCTGCTAGTAGTAAAAATGCGCGTTTGACTCCTTCCTTATTTCCTCTTTATATTCAAAGTTATGACCTATGACCTATGACCGATCATGGACCCTTGAATCTTTGAATCTTTATATTATCAGGAGAAAGCTCTTGCAAAGGACTTTCCTTTAGTATTATAATTTATAATACTAAAGGAAAGTCCTTTGTTATAATATACGGGGGTGTTCTATTTAAGACGTACCTACAAATAAGAAAAAGCAGATTTAGTGTTTCCTAACTCACCCTGTATGAAATGGCCGATTTCGTTAGATCTGATAACAGTATGTAGACCACAGGTTTTTTGTCAATTTTTAGCACAAACGAAATCTGCTCTTCTGTTATGGCACACAGTGAGCTCACAGTTGACATGTTCTTAGTCTAATCTCGCCCATATCAGGGTACCAAAACCCATCACAGACCCATCAAGTACCTAACATATCGATTAAATTGTCTTTAAATGGAGAATTCAAGTATGTCATAATATGACTGATGGTCAAGATGGTAGCGTACCTGCCTCTCACCCAAAAGTCCCAGGTTCGATTCCCGGTCGTGGCAATGGAAAATACTGTGAGAGGGATTTTTCCATTATACACGGATATTGGATGTGGGTCCCTTGTCTTTAAATGTGTAGCCTCCCCCCGCACAAGGCTCTTCAAGAGTCTTCTGGGATAAAGGGGGTCGTAATTACATGTGGTGTATTTATTTATTATACCTAGTGTTCCATTTAAAAAAAAAATAAGTTCACGTCGTCACGCCTAAATAGATTATCCTGTATATTTCAAAATATTTTTAAACTATGCACCTATAAGCACCATCTATCACCCAGTTTTGAAAATTATCGATATCTTTTATGAGAGAGTCGCGGCATTTGGATGACGCGAGGCTGAGACATCCTGTATATGTATGTTAAATTAATATTAAAATAAAGTTTTTTTCAATAATGTTATTATAGGTATATTGTGTATTATGAAATATGTATTTAATAAGAATGGTTTGTTTCTATTCCATTTTACTGCATTGTAAAAATTTGAAAATATCGATATGTCCAACAATTAGGTATACGGCTTACAAGGGTCTCTATAATCAATACAAATAATTTTTTTATATGCAAACACAATTTTGTAATTACTAAATTCGATTTAGAAGTCAAATATCATTTTCTGTAATTATTAACGATAGTAATAACAATTTTTCTTAAGAATATTGGGGTATATCTATACTATTCAAAAAGTATTATTCATTTATATGACCTCCCTAACTCTTTCAATATTTAATAATAAGGGCTTACCTGCAGGAACGTTTATATTTCCGTCCTCAGAATCACGTGGATTGATAGGAAATAAACGAGTATGATGACGTTTTTGAACAACCAAAAAAGTGATTAATGGTTTGTAATCATATTGTAATTTTTGACAAGCACTGTGTATAGCAGCAATTTCTATCTCTCTTACTTGATTAAACTGACCTTCAGAAACACCATCTCTAAAAAATATAATTTTATCCGGTTTTTCTTTCTTCTCCCTCTTCGAACAGTAAAAATTTATCTGCTCAATAACAATTGCCTCAAGGTCTTTTATTATTTCATCTTTGGGATTTTGTAAACGCCAACAAATATTGTATTGGAATGCATCTATGTCGTGAGATGCTGTTACAGCAGCAACACTAGGAATATCTTGGCAATCAGGTGATGGATGTGTCACATCTGCACCCATTATCATGCAACTTTCGTACAACTTGGAATATTCAGTTCCCAAGTTATGATTAATTCCATTTAATTTACTATTCACCTTTAAAAGTATATTAATAACTGTTGAAGAATTCATGTTGTACACAGTTTTCTTTTTAATGCATTGTGTTAGGAATCCAGTATTTATCTCAGCAGCCGTTTTAATAAATGAATATTGTGGTCCACTATCAGGTATAACAACAAATATAACGTCAAACTGATCTGCCAGATTCTTCTTCTTTTCCATTAGAAAATATTTATTTATATCTTCAAAAGACCCGGAATTTATATATCTAAATGGCCTTACCGGTTGGCCTATGTGCATTCCAGTAGCGTGAGCATTTTCAATGATCTAAAATGAAATATATAAATATAGGTAGTATGAGGTAGTATATTATACGATCTCTTTAAATATTTAAAATAAATAGTAGAAGTAAATTAGCATACAGTAACCGGCAGCCAAGTAAATACATAGGGCCGGATTTACATGCAAAATAAATGAGCAACAGACTTGCAGCGCACGCAGGTGTGATCTTGTAAACTGCAGATTGACGCAAACAGCAGCGCTCGCGTGCCACCCATTTAAATTACTTTGTATTTAAAAATAATGATTTATCCTAGGAATAACGCATAGATTCAGTCTTCGTATGAAACTTTATAGTATTTTTTCTCGAAGTTACATTAATAAAAAGTAACTTTTTTTATGTGTTTGGTTTAAATAATCACATAATAATAATAATTATTATTATTATTATTGACCAAAAATAAGATACCCAAGGTACGGCATATGAATCATAATCTTAGTTCCAATTAAAAGTCCAACATTAGCATTAGTAATATACCTATAAACCAAAATTTCGAAATTACATCAAGTTAGTTTGTAAGTATTTTTTCCGAACGTTATAGTAAAAAATCATTTTTATTTTATCTGATTGGTTTTTATTTAAATAATCACATATTACGAACCATACAGGGTTTATCAAAGAATGGGCCGAACTGTAACCGTAGGTTCGATCCTTGAGTAAAAATGAATCAGTTTAGCTGAACATACCTTAGTACCATTTTGCTTCCTTAAAAGGCAATTTTTTTATTTGAATTTTTTTAAATTGCTTAATTTGTTAAATTAATAAAATCTCTCCTTAAAAACTACGCTTTATCTATCATACTGAATTATCTTACTACCAGTTTTAGTCATGTACCTAGTATATTTATAATTAAAATTTTACATAAATTCTCTTCATTGTGCTACAGGAAGTTTTAATGCATTTTTCTCGAAAACGGTGCATTTTATCGGCATAAAGTAAGTATTCTTTTTTACGTAAAATTTAATGCTGCATTAAAAACAAATTTTTAAATATTTGATGCTCAAAAAAACAATGAAAAATCAAAAGAAAAATTAGGCGTTTGCAGCGCCCTCTATGTTATTCGCTTTATAATAATAATAACACCACATATAATTACGACCCCACTTATCCCAGAAGGCTCTAGAAGAGCCTAGTGCGGGAGGGGGCTACACATTTAAAGACATGGGACACACATATCCAATATGCATGTGTAATGGAAAATCCCTATCACAGTATTTTCCATTGCCACGACCGGGAATCGAACCCGGGACTTGTGGGCGAGAGGCAGGTACGCTACCATCTCGACCATCAGTTACATAACACTTAAGTATTAACAAGACTTTTCTCAGCGGCCCAAAAAACCGCCATATAGGTACCCCCAAGGTACCTATTATTACAGTTTGGCCCATTCTTTAATGGATACCCTGTATATTTGGTTCCAATTAAAAGTCCAATATTATAGTAATATTAACAAATTAATGTAAATCCAAAATTTCGAAATGCCATCAGGTTAGGTTACCTCTAAAAAATTATTCAAAAATCGTTTCTCTTTTTAAGAACTGCTAAATTAATCAATTTGACATTAATCTCTCTATTACCAATGAATATTGGAACTATTTTTATTTCCTTTTACGTTTTTTTTTTACTTGGAAATCGAAAACTAGAAATAAAATAGTAGGAGAGGAGAGCCCGCTGCACTTTCGGCGGGCAAGAATCATGCGATTAGCACCTCTTGTAAGTTAAATATAAGGTCCCCTGAACAACTTTACCCTGCACCACCGTGTAAAAAAGGCTATTTTTGGAGCGTTAACCATGGCTTATTGGCAAAGTCGCCGGCGACTTTCAGCCTGCAAGAGTCAGGAGGAAGACTTTTGGCCAGGCGAAAAAGTACGCATTTTTCCATAAAATAAGCCAGGGTTGATTTGATTCGACCGTGCACAATGGCCGGTCAACCCGTTTTTCTAGCGTACAGGGTGATTCTTTTATCAGGGAAAATGCGTTTTTCTCGTAAACGGCTAAAGGAAACTATTTTCTGCAAAAAGTATTATATTCTTATCGACTGTTACTAAAAACTAGGATAGAAATATAACATAAATATGCATGGCTCTAGGATTCGCGACGACACCAAAATTTTTTTTCCAGCAACATACCACTTTTGTTACACCATTGGAAAGGTCTTTTGATTTCGAGTGTTTTTTCTATATTCTATTTTTCTCGGTATTAATTCGTTAAAAAGTTATGATGTCATATTCGCTCTCTTTAAGGGGCTGCTGTAGCTTCCTTAGGAAGCATATTTGGACATGTTTGTATGAACTTTTATACTTATTTTTACATGTAGAATTAGCTCCAGAATTTTTGGACAGTAATTTAGAAACACCCTGTATGGATGATATATTATTATGGATGATGTATGATGTATCTATGTTTCTAAATTGCTATCCAGAAATTCTGGAGCTAAATCTACATGTGAAAATAAAAATAAAAGTTCATACAAACATATGTCCAAATATGCTTCCTAAGGGAGCTACAGCCCCTTAAAGAGAGCGAAAAACCCGTTTCAGGGAGCAAATATTACATCATAACTTTTTAACGAATAAATATCGAGAAAAATAGAATATAGAAAAACCTCTCGAAATCAAAAGACCTTTCCAAAAGTGGTCTGTGTAAAGTTATATTTCTATCCTAGTTTTTAGTAGTTTAGTTTAGTAGTTATATTTCTATCCTAGTTTTTAGTAACAGTCGGTAAGAATATAATGCTTTTTACAGAAAATAGTTTCCTTTAGCCGTTTACGAGAAAAACGTATTTCCTCTGATAAAAGAATCACCCTGTACAAATCGAGTACAAATTTTTAGTGTTTGAAGTTTTCGTGTTTTTGCAATAATTTTTTCAATTTTGTCAATGTCTTGCAATTTGAAAAATCATAAGGGTTTGCTCTGCCAGGTTGTCGATATCTGCTTTGTACGTATACGTACCATTGAGTAACTAAATAATATATAGAGGCAACCATCAAGGGGCCGAGATTTTAGTATTGTATTTTTTTGCCAATAGCTTCAGGATTGTTATCAATTTTTAGTGCTACGGGAAGGTATTTGTAATTCGGTTGCATAGCCCTAAATATTGTAGATAATTCTGTAGTTATTGGCAAAAAAATACAACACTAAAATCTCGGCCCCTTGACGGTTGCGCCTCTTTATATTATTTACTCAATGGTATTACCGAGTATTAAGCGGGCATCAGAGTATCAAATATTCGATCAAACTAGACTCATTAAACTGTGGATATGACGTCACCATCAAATTAGTTTCTAGAATAGATGGTCATACAAGCTACCAAAAGTATAATTTAAATTGATCAATGAATGCACAATAGAAACTAATGAAAATAGAGCATGGTTTATTTCCGTCAAACAGACTTATCAAACTGTGACTGTGACGTCATTTTACAGTTTGATGAGTCTAACTTGATCAAATATTTGATAGTCTGACGCCCGCTTTAGAGGATTGAGTGCCATTACATTAACATGAGGTAGATTAAGCAAAAGTAAACAAAAAAGTGCTACATGGGAGTTTATCGCTGCGTTAAAAAAGTCACTCCCAACAATCCCCAACACAACTTAACATCGAGAAGCACATCGAACAGCTTATTTCATTTTGTTTCGTCGAAATATGCTCGGAAATATGCATAGCCGAAAACCATATGTAAATTAAAATTTTGTCGTTTTTCGCAATTTACAAAGACAGGTAGACAGGGGTGATCTGAAATAAAGCAAAATAATACCGGGTGTAAATGAAATTAGGCTCACCCCTAACACCTATAACTTTTTTGCTTTTTCAGATATCATTTTGAAATTTTGGTAGTTGCAATAACAAGTAAATTTGAATTAATGCATGTTAATAAAATGATTCTAGCACTAAGAAAACAATCTAAAAGGCGACATTGGGCGTCAGTTACAGGTCCGTTCCTCGAAATAACTTTCTCACCGAATTATTCCCTCAATAAATCGTTTGTTGCGTTGACTGTATGACATGTATTGTGGAGACGTCCTGTTGGCACCACATCTCCTTCAGATGCAAATGCTGTTGATATAACATATGCGTGAAATTTATATATTATATTATTTATCTCCTACAATATGCCACTCGATTCCAATGCACAAAACGAAGTGTCCATCATAGATTTGTATAACTTAATAAAAAATAATGGACAGGAACTAAAAGATGAAATAAGAAACCTAAGACAGGAAATTATACAAGAAAATAAAGAATTAAAAGCTGAACTTTCGGAACTTAAAGAAGAAAACAAAAAACTCAAAGATAGGCTTCTGGCTTCTGAAAGAAAACTGAAGAAATATAATTTAATCATATATGGTGTAAAGGGTGAAGAAAATCAAACAGTTTCCTCGGTGCTAGATATATTTAACAACAACCTCCATATTGCGTGTTCGGGGAATGAAATTCGTGATCTTTATAGAATAGGAGCAGTTTTACCAGATAAGCCTCGTCCTGTGGTTGTAGAATTTTTACATAATAAGTTAAAAATTGAGATTTTACAGAACGCACAGAAACTTAAGGGTACTTGAATTTTTATATCCCAAGATTATATACCAGAAGATTATGAAAAACTAAAATTTTTGGCAAAGCATTTAAAATTAGCACGAGAATGCAACAATCAGGAAAGATATACCAATAGTAAATGGTGAAAAATTTACATACGAAAATTTAAAACAACAACCTGAATTTATATTTGAACAAAATAACGAACCGATAAGAAATGCTGGACCTCACGCCTCAACAAGTGCTGCTTCAACACCTACGACAGTAGTGCCCCCTAATACTGAAAACGTGGCTACCCAAACCGCATACGAAGAAAAGAAAAGAAAACAAGACCAGATAGCAGATGAAAATAAAGCCAAAAGAGAAAAGTCTAGCCAAAGAACCAGAAGACAAAAATAAATTGTTAATTGATTATTAATATAAAAAGGCGTTTGCCTATTTTATTAAAAAAATTATTTATTGATTCCTTTCTTTGTTTTCTTTTTATTATTATTATCATTTTTTTTCTTTCTCTTTTCTTTATCTAGTAACTAGTATAATGGTTACTATAGCTCACCTTAATATTATATCTTTACTTTCTAAATTTAATGACCTCAGAGAGCATATTATAGAGTCTAACTACACTGTACTTTGTTTAACTGAAACATGGGCTTCACCTATGATCAGTAATGATGTCTTTTCAATAGATGGGTATGGGTATATATTTTTAAGAAAAGACCGTAGATTGGGTAGAGGGGGGGTGTTGGTATGTATATCAAAGAATCATTCTCGTATACAATTATTGATACAGGCATAAATAATTTGGAACATTTGTGGTTAAAGCTAAAAATTAATAAGCAGTTTTATGCGGTCGGGGTCTTGTATAGACCACCGGATTTTTTCCTATGTTGAATTGTTAAATGGTTTAGAGCAAAGTTTAGCATATTTATTACCATCTTATGATGAAATATTCTGTCTGGGTGATTTCAACATTGATATGTTGAAAATGGAGTCCTCAGCATTTAACAAACTTCAATCGATATTGGAAAGCTATATTATGAAACAAATCATTAATTCGCCGACCCGTATAACACCTACATCCACTTCTCTGGTAGATCTTATTATCACAACTACTAATAATAGTAAAGTTATACAAAATATAGCAGTTAAACCGATGGATTATATGTCAGATCATGAACTTGTCTGTTGTAAGCTTAGTGTCGAGTATAAAAATGAATTACCAATTTTCAAAATAATAAGAGATTATAGAAATTTCAATCAGGAAATATTTTACGACGAACTTAGACTCATTCCTTTTGAAATGGTCTTCGACATGAATGACATTAACGAGAAAATATCCCTTTTAAATGAAAATATACTACTTCTTTTTAATTATTATGCGCCACTACGAACAATTAAAATTTCCAAAAGATATTCTCCGTGGATTACGGATAATATCCGGTTACTTATATCCCTCAAAAATAAAGCTCGTTGCAAATGGCGTCAAACAAAAAATGAAGCCCATTACAATTATTTTAAAGCTTTACGAAATTATACCACCCTCGCTTGTAGACGAGAAAAAAGGCTTACTTTGAAAATAGACTAAGAATAAATGGTATTAATAAAGTTTGGAAAGATTTAGATATATTAAACATTAGAAAAAGAGCGGAAAACCTACCAGACACTTAAAAAAATGTCAATTCTATTAATGACTACTTTGTTAACAGTATCCCTAACATGTCAGCCGACCCAAATGTTATCAATCAATATGAGAATACTATTAGGAATAATATTGTTGATACTTTTGAGTTTAAGTGTGTAACCGAGTAAGACGTTCAAAAAATTTTATATAATATAAAATCAAATGCTCAAGGTTCTGATGAACTTAATATTAAAATGTTGTTAATGTGTTCCCCTTTTATTCTACCATTTATTACTCATATTAATTTTTGCCTAGAAAATGGTATATTCCCTGAAGTTTGGAAGCACGCTCTGGTACACCCTATTCCCAAAAAACCGAATCCCTCTGACTTCAAAGATATGCGTCCTATATTAATATATTGCCAGTGTTGTCTAAGGTATTGGAAAGAGAGGTAGACTCGCAACTCGCAACTTCGTCAGCATGTCTCAAAATTTCATATACTGCCCGATATTCAATCAGGTTTTCGTCCTTTATACAGCTGTGAAACAGCCCTGCTGAATAGCACAGACGATATAATGAGGGGAACCGATAATAAAATGGCCACAGCGTTGGTACTAGTTGACTTTTCGAAAGCATTCGATACCATTAATCATGAAATACTTTTAGCTATATTGAAATCTATTAATTTAAATGATAATGCGATTAGTTTTATTCGCAGTTTTCTGTTTAATAGAAGTCAACGAGTTAAAATTGACAATGACATATTTGCCCCCCTCATGGTGCCGCCTGGTGTTCCGCAGGGATCAATTCTAGGTCCGTTGTTATATACACTTTATACAATGGATTTCCAAAATGTGTTTAAAAACTGCCAAGCTCATTTTTATGCTGACGATAAACAGTTTTACCTCTCTTTTGATCCATCAAAATATATTGAGGCATCTAATGCTATCAATCAAGATATCAGAACTCTAACAGAAACAGCTACAAAACATGCTCTTCATATTAATGCTAGTAAAACTTCACTACTTATCTTTGGACCTCAAAATGTAAGGGGGGTTTTATCTGAACAACTGCAAATTAAAGTAAATGATAGGCAAATAGTACCTTCAAATACCGCAAAAAGTTTAGGTTTAACCTTTGATACAACCTTAAGATTCAAACCCCACGTCAATAATTGTATATGAATTTAAAAATGATTTTTAATAATCGCCACTTTTTAAATAAAAAAGTTAAAACAATTTTGTGTCTCTGGTTTTGTCAAAATTTAACTTTGCTGACTCTGTTTATGGCCCATGCTTAGATTCTGAGGATTCCCGTAGAATACAAGTAATTCAAAATTCCTGTTTGAGATTAATTTTTGGCATTAGACGCCGACGGAGTATTTCACATAAGCTGAAGGAAATTGGTTGGCTTGACATGGCCAAGCGCCGAATGCTGCATTCTGCTTGTTTATTTCACAAGCTTGTTGTTAACAAGGTACCAAATTATTTGTATAAAAAAATTAACTACAGGTCAGATGTTCACAATATCAACATTAGGTTTAAAGGCACACTTACTCCTCCCCTGCACCGTACTATTCAAACGATCATTTACATATCAAATCTGCAAAGTTTATAATTCTGTGCCATCTGACAATAAATACAAATCTCTTTCTACCTTTAAAAAATCTCTTAAAAATAATCTTACTCAAATATAGTATATTTGTGAAAAATTTAAACTTGATTTTGTATTGGTGTAATCAGTTATATTTTTTTTTTCTTATCTTGTTTCTCTTGTTTTTTTTTTTTTGTATATGTATATGTATAGAACGATAAGCTGGATTATTATAATTAGTTCTTTTTTTTAGTAATTATCATATACAGGGTGTTTCAGTTAAAAGTCCCCGGGCCATTATCTCGAAAAATAATAATGATATTTAATTTTTGTAAATGGAGGATGATAGATACCAAAGGAGGCTTTAAATAACTGTAGTTAGAATTTTTCTTCTACGGTTCACAGAAATGGCGCTGCAATGCAAAATAATTTTTCGATGGCTGGAACCTTGAAACATGATTCACGTGATTAAGGGATAATTTTTTAATAATTTTGATGGTATAGAAAATTTCGAAAAAACCAGTCTATGTGAACCGTAGAGGAAAAATTCTAACTATAGTTATTTAAAGCCTCCTTTGGTATCTATCATCCTCCATTTACAAAAATAAAATATTATTATTATTTTTCGAGATAATGGCCCGGGGACTTTTAACTGAAACACCCTGTATATGTGTATATTTTTTTTATGCTTAAGATTAAATACAGGGGTAGTGCTAACCCACGGGCTTGCACTACCATCTGATCTTCGGCAATTTTCTGTTAGGTATGTTGTATAATATGTATGTACATAATTGATAGTATTGATACTCTCTTTTTTATGTATTATCTATACTGCTTAATGGAAAATAAAGATCTGTTATTATTATTATTATTATTATTATTATTATTATTATTATTATTATGAGTACCATTCAAATTCGGAATTAAAATAATTATTGATCGTCGCTCTGTAACGATCCCATTAACGGTAACGCGCTCTCATGTGGCCGAAGACAGACACAAACTCAGATAGTAATTCGCAAACTCACAGTTCGTTTGACAGCGACTTCTCTTAGAAGTTCGGACACATTAAAAAAATCACCTTTTACAATGATTATGTACTTTTTTCATTTTGCAGACTATACTCACAGATAAACCAACAGAAAATAAAGGAAACAAACGTAAAATTGGGGAAAAAAATGAATAAAGAAGTCAAAAATTAATATTTCTCTATAAATGAAAATATAATTTATTAAGTTATTCTTATTTTTTGAAAATTTCTCATGGTTCTCATTTGAAAATTTCTCATGGTTCTCATTTGCACTAGTACAAATAGTGCAAAAAGTTAGTACTTTTTGCACGATCGTAGAAAAAAATAATTTTGTTTACTGATTCCACTTTTGTATTTTATTAATTATATTGTTAGAAAACTAATTTCTAGATATTTAAATCCTCCAAGGGAGGGCGCACTCTCCGTTGGCGCCTCCCGTGAATCCGCGTTTTGCAGAGCGTTGTAAAACTTTTTATCGGCTTCAGGATATTAGTCCCTTGTTTACATATACAAAAGTGGGCTGGTAAGTAAGTCATAACTAAAGTTTTACAGTAATATTTATTGCCATGCCAACAGCTTGTAGGTACCTACGTAATATTACAATACAGATCTGTCAACAAATGAAATAATAAATAATGAATCTATAGGGCTATTTATTAATACAAACAGACAGAAAATGAAATACTGAAATATATCACTACTGCTCCTGCTCCTTATAATATCTATTAATGTCTTTATTTTCTGAAACCGAAAAACTATTGAACAAATCACGGATGTTATGAATCACAACAGCCTTATTTAAACGTTTCTTTATTAAGTCCGCACTGCGCAAACTCACGATACTTTGTTTATTTCCTGCCGTCTAGACGTAACGACCAACCGCCGATTGCTGGTTTGTTTACGTTTGTATTCGTTTTTAGGTTAGGTGCTTTTGCGAGTAATTTCCACATACTTAAGAGATCGTATGTGGTTATTTCAGGCAAAAAAGTTTAGTTTGTGATTTACTGTAACAGTTTCACATAGGTTACTCTACTGGATAAACTCCAATGACCACAATGTACACTACTCAAAAATAGCCAAATCGTTTACTTTTCGGTTTCCACCACTGTACATATTTATTGATTAATATCTATCGTATGATTCTTTCGGTGGTACACTTTTGGTGATTGGAGTTGGTGTGTTTCTTTGTATTCATTAAGAATATTGTAAACACTTGCAACACTCACACCTGCTGCCGTTGCAGTGAACTTCACGCATTCCATTTTTTGGCTTCTCCGGATTCTCCCTATCGTAGGCCTTGAAGATATTCAGCACGTTTTCCTTATTCTCCACTGAAAAATGTCTTGCTTTTCACTTTCTCGGTGAAGAAATTGCACCCCCTTCAGCCATTTTATTTCGATTATTCATAACCTGCGCATGACAGTTGACAGTGCAGGCCGGCTCCCCATTTATTCGCGTTTTCCGTACGTTTAATGCGTTTCGCGACAATCCATAACATAAGCTGATTCCTGATTGGTCTGTTGCAAAATACGTAAAAGTTTAATGTGTAACGCAAGTTCTTATAGAGGCGGCCTTTCAGTCAAATCTAGAAGTTGCATTGTAATTTGGGTTCTATAAATACGACCAATAGAGAAATTCCATTCAAATTTAGCGGACATTTTTGGGGCGGAGTGTATTTCTATCTTTTGGACAGACAGAGTATAGTATCGAATTCAATTTATATATTATAATATCGAATTTAATCAAAAATATACTACATAAAATAAATACAATAAAAGTTTTATTTACATGTGCATTACCATTTTACAGTAGATAAATAGGGCCAGCATTATAAAAAGTAGGTAACTAAAAACGCTCAATCAATCGCTCAGGAATGTCTACTTTCTCGGCGCAATTTCAGACCCCAAAATAGCGTATTCTAGTATTTTAGTCCATTGCTAAGCAACCATCAAAAACGAGTCCGGGAAAGTAAGTTTCCCGGACTCGTTTTTTATCTACATCTTAGACAGTAAATAAATATACGCAGACAAATTTAATTATTGACACAGTTCATCATGGCGATATCGGCCACACCAAATATTAAGGCAACCTAAAAAGTAAAACTAAGTACATAAACATCTAGATAATTTTAAAATTCTCACATTTTAAACGTATACCTTATTCATTAAGTACATATGATCGGGTGCTTGAGTAATAAATATTTCAAGTTGTTCATTTGACAGAACTTCCGGATTCTTTATAGCTGTCACCTTGACGTTTCAGGAAAACGCGTAATTTCGAATATTTTGATATATCAATGTCTTCCTTTGTACTAAGTGTTGATCTCAATATGGGAGTAATTTGACTATAACGTAGAGATGCCTTCAACTGAAGATAAATTAGAAATCATGACATTTTCAGATCGGGAGGTCATGTCTTTTTCGTGGCAATAATCCATGAAAATTTAAAGTCACATTATTTGCAGCTGTTACTCTCTGGTGGTGTCCCGGACACCTGTATGTCATCAAACCCATCATTGTCCATTTTAATTTGTAGCACGTATTGAAACGAAATAAGCACTCACATCAATAAATAAACAGTAATTGCAAAGGAAACGATTTCATAAGCAATTAGGTTGCAATGAAACAATGTTATGTATTAATAAAAATTTCTTAATTATAATAATAGTAATTGCGATTTCAGAAAAAATAGTATGTGTATCTCGTAGGAAAAGCACATTCCCGGACTCCATGTTGCTTGTCTCGGCGCATTCACAGTCGTCCGGGAATGTTAGGCTTTTCCTACTAGGTACACAATGTACTATTCAGGTCGTTTACTTGAAGTAGCTAGAAAAGTGCTACCTTTCGTTTTTGATTTCTGACCGAGAAACGTCATTTTTTGACACATTCGAATAAAAAGTGTATTTTTAAGTGTGAAAAAGACAGTGACATAGTGAAAGTGAGTTGAAGTAGATTAGAAACAATTATTCGGGTAGCAGCCAGCGAAGGCATGAAGACATCGGGCACTGGAAGAACCTTCTTTAGAACTGTATTGTCATCGTTCGTGAGTATCAACATACATAATGTATGTTTTATGTATGTATACATTATCTGGTTGCGACACGGTGACTCAGTACCTACCATGGAATTGGAAAAAAGGTCATTAAATGTTTAACGAATGGTTTGGTTTTAACGCATTTCAGTCGATTAGACAGCAATATTGAAGAAGTATTTCAAGAATGTACAATTTTTGTAGCTTCGTGTTATGGAGTAAACAATGCTAGCAAAATGACTGATATTGATATGGGCTATAAAATTTTTCAAGATTTTCAAGGTCATTGTGTTTTACAAAAGTACCTCAAAATTTATGTACTAAACTTGATATTTAAATATTTTCAAGATTGCTTTTGTTTTTCCCACTTTCGCTTGACGCAATTGTTTTATTAAAATTTTTGAAATCCTTTGAAAAAATTCTGTTACGTTAAACATTTTATTTATAACTATAATTTGTATACCTACCTAGTTTTTTTTTTCAAATATGAACAGTATAATAAAAATTCACCTTCAGTCCTTTGGTAATTTCATCCAAATCCAAATAGAACTAGAACTAGGTACGATTTTTGATAACAAAAGAAAGTTTTATATATAGATGCAGGGTAGTGGTCGTAGTACCTCCCTGCCAAAAATGTCTCATAGAAACTCATTTAAAAGACATACACAAGAATCTATAAGATTTGTGTTGGATAGTGAAACCGTAATTTCATACAACTTCTCATTGAAGTTTACCAGTTTGTAATAGGCTTTGCATGTACATCTTTAATCAGTTTTATCGGTTTCAGGATATTAATCCTTTGTTTACATATGCAAAAGTAGGCTGGTAAACAAGTCATAACTAAAGTTGTACAGTTATATTTAAAACTTGTACGGTAATAATATTACAAATACAGATCTGTCAATAACTGTCAACAGATGAAATAATAAATAATGAAACTATAATATAGGGCTATTTATTAATACAAACAGATAGAAAACTCCAAACAATAATAATTAAGTACTGAAATCCAACTGAAATGTATTTTCAGGCAATCTAAGGTCCATTTTTATGTAGCCATTGTGACACTAAAAATGTAAACATTTATGTAATATGAAAAAAGGTAACAAATAAAAACAAACAAAATATAACTGTAACCATGGCGACAAATCAACCCATACAGACTTGACCAACTAATGAAATGAAAACGTTATTAATAAGAGAATATCAAAAGGTAATATCTATTAATAATGTCTTTATTTTCTGAAACCGATAAACTATTGAACATATCACGGATGTTATGAATCATAACAGCCTTAGATGTCTTAAAATCCTCGCTCTACCGACATCTGCGGCAGTTATGATAGTCATAACATTCCTAGATATGTTAATAGCTATAACATGGCAATTCCATGAATGATTGCTATAGGTCTGTATAAGTTAACTGATGGGCAATATGTAAAGGGTAATTATGAGATTGTATGAGGAAAAACAATGGAATTGGCTGGGATTTATGAGAGTTCATGTGCTTTCAAAATGGTATGAATGATAGTTAATCTGGAAGTTAAAACTTAAATATGGATCTATGCAATTGTATAATTTTCGTTTTTTGGTAATTATAAGATACTGTGAGAAAGTATGTGAAACCACATGGAATATATGAGGATTGATACGTTTTTAAAATGGGGCATTATCCGAATCTGTGCGACTCTATTAGTATCTTTAATGGAAATTAGAATGTCTTATGAGAATATATGCGAAAACTAAAATGGAATTTGAATGGATATATGAGCCTTGACATGATCTCAAAATGGTATGTATGAGGGTCTACCTGGGAATCGACGTCCACATGATCTGCATCTATGCCCTGTCAAAAAACTCTTATAGAAACTTATAAAAAAAATGTATTGGTTTTTATAATTTTTGATGTGTGTATTTGAAATGTGTTTTTAATGTAAATTCCTCATACGATGTTCAATAGTATTGGCGAGATTCTATAGTATATGTAAATAAGAAGTCTTTATGGGTTTTGATGTGTGTATTTGAAATGTGTTTTTAATGTAAATTTCCCATACGATGTTCATTAGTATTGGTGAGTTTCTATAGTATATGAAAATAAGAAGTCTTCATAGGTTTTTATAGGTGTTTATGCGTCTTTAATGTAAATTCCAAATATAAAGTCTATAAGTACCGATAAGTTTTTGTAGTGTAGGTAAACAAGAGTCTATAGGTTTTGATGGAGTTGAATTCCTTATATGGGTAGTGAGGAATAAAGTGTATAGTGCATCCCTCTGGCGGTCTTGGTACCCGACCTCCATTGGATTACACCTACAAATCCTGATTATTGGTAAAGGCCCAATCTCATTTGTCTTTTCCTCACCACCAGCCATAGACCGATTTCGAACTTGTCACGTTCTCCTAAAGTATACCATATATGGCAAACCAAATTAGTATAAGGCAACAATGAACAAGACAGAAGTGGTGAGGTATAAGTGTATCCCTCTGGTGGTCACTGCAGGATTAGAGGAAACAACTGTTCATATGTAGTGAATTAGTACCAATGAGTTTTTTGTAGTATGATACGCAAATAAAAGTTTTTATAGGTTTTGATATGTTTGATACGTGTCCTTAATGTAAATTTCCCATATGAAGACTATTAGTATTGATGAGTTTTAATAGTGTATGTATGAAGTTTTTATAGGTTTATATAATAATTTAATGGGAACGTATAAGGATGCATATTAAAAAGTATGGATAAGGTATTACATCGAATAATTTTGTGAGTTTTTATGGGATCTGAAGAGTAATGAAATTGAAAAGATATTACTATAAGGAGTTCCTATATAGTAGACTTTTATACATTTTTATAATGATATATTTGTACTTATTTTTATAAGACTTCATATGGGTCCATATCAGTTTAGTTTATATAATTTAATGGGAACGTATAAGGATGCATATTAAAAAGTATGAATAAGGTATTACATCGAATACTTTTGTGAGTTTTTATAGGATCTGAAAAGTAATGAAATTGAATAGACGAACTACAATAAGACATTACTAGTAAGCAATTTATTCATTTAAGGATATGTTGGTATTTATTTTGGTAAAACTTGATGGGTTTAGTTAATATGATAATTTAATATGGATTTATAGGAACACATATTAAAAAGTTTTGATCATATACTCCATCGATTAATTTTGTCAGTTTTTATGGGATCTGAATAGTGAAATTAAAGAAACATACTAAAGCATGTAGGCCAATGCATACACATTTGTATATGGATATATTGGTATTTACTTTGGTATGACTTACCGGGGCCATGTTAATTTAGTTTATATAAATATATGTTCAATTTAATGGAGATTTATTATATGATATGTATTAAAAAGCGTTTAATGAGGTATATTACATGGATTAATATTTATCAGTTTTTATGAGACCTGAAGAACAATGAAATTCGAGAATTATTCTAATATAATGGGCATTTCAACCAAAATTATGTGGATAGCAGGTATATAAATTTAAAAAAACTACTACTTAGGTATATGCCTAATAACTTGAACTATATTGAATTTTATTGTATTACAATGCAGTTCAGTTATAATTTTATTGAACTTCTGCAACATTATTAAGGAATTCTGTTATACAGATTTCATAAGAGGAAATCGCGTTAAAATGGCAATAGATACATACCTATAGATATATCTAAACATAAAAGCCTCTTATTTACAATAGAAGCGGACAGGACAGGAAATTTGCATTAAAAACATTTTATCATCATCAAAACCAAAACTTCGTTAGTATTTCAAATACCTACCGTAAAAACGTACATCTTATACTGGTAGACTTGACAGGAAATTTACGTTATAAATACACACATCGGGCCTTATAAAAACTTCGTGTCTACCATAAAAACATACAAATGTAAAAATTTACATTAAAAACATATTCTACATACATACACATCATTCACATCAAAACCTATAAAACCTTCATACATATACACTATTAAAACCCATCAATATTAATTGCTTTTATATCGGAAATTTACATTAAGAATACGTACCTATCAAACACATCAAAACCTATAAAGACCTAAATTTATACATAATATACCGATAGACTTGACAGAAAATTTACATTATAAATACACACATCGGGCGTTATAAAAACTTCGTATCTACCATAAAGACTTCATACGAGGAATTTACATTAAAAATAGTATATGAAAATAAGAAGTCTTCATAGGTTTTTATAGGTGTTTATGCGTTAGTAGGTTAAAAATGAGAGTTCTGTGATCACCCCCCACTCCTCCCCCCACCCCAGATACGCCCCCTTCCCCACCACTTTTGCACCCCCCACTCCTGACACGCCCCCTTCCCCCACCACTTTTGCACCCCCCACTCCTGACACGCCCCCTTCCCCACCACTTTGGCACCCCCACCCCTACCCCCACTCCAGGCACGCCCCTGCCCCCACCACTTTGGCACCCCCCACTCCAGGCACGCCCCTGACCCCACCACTTTGGCACCCCCCACTCCGGACACACCTCCTGCCCCCCACTACTTTGGCACCCCCCCACTCCAGACACGCCCCTTCACCTTGACCTTTCATAACCTTGACCTCTCATAACCTTGACCTCTCATAACCTTGACCTTGGATGACCTTGACCTCTTGTGAGCACCCCCACTCCAACCCTTCCCCCACCCCTCACTTTTGAACTAGTCCTTTAAAGTGAATGAAACAGTGCTTACTTGCTATTCAAAACCACACTATGCCCGTTTGTACATGGTTATGCGTCAGATGCAAAAGTGTACTAGAAGAATACAACTCAGAAAAAAATATCAAAGTGTACACCTACTGTGATAATTGTGAGCTACCCGGTAAAAGGGCGCCTGCTGCATAAACACTGTTGGTATATTGATTGGTATAGGATATCATGTCTCTTGAGGTGGGGTGTCCGAATTGTCTAATAATGGAGTTAGAAAACAAGCATATGAACGGAAAAAAATTGTGTGATTTTACTGAGGAAGAACTAAGGAAGTTTCCACTGCAATATTTGATTGCAAGAGTTGATCCAGTTGAACTATTATATGCATGGCCTAAATTACCGATGGAGTACACAGACAAGTTTGAATTACAAATTCAATTACCATGCTTTGGGCATTACAACCGTCCCGAATGGCACACCCATATAGATGGTCCTCCAGCTCGACAGTCCAAATGCCACGTCTGTAAATGGGGACTACAAAAATGTGGTTTATTTTAAGTTATGAATTATAATCATTTTAATAAAACAATAAAAACAATAATTACAAATGAATATGTCTTTCTTTTAAATACGAGTATCAAATCAACACTGTAATACGAAAGAAGTAAGATTGACAATGCAGATATCTTTATCTCTACTCGAGGTCATATGTTGACAATGCAATTATTCTTATCACAAAGCAGTGAACTTGAACTGATTATTTCAGAACACATTTTGCTTAAATTATTTATTTTAAATAGGCAAACATCATTCCTGATTCAGATATTATTATTTTTAAAAAACCTTACCTTACGTAATACGGTTAATTATATTTGTTAAGTTGAAAAAAACGCACACATTAAAAACTATATACTAATACACATATACAGAGGTAAGAATTTAAAAAGCACAAAATCACTCATTTTTGCGATGGAAAGAGTTCAAAAAGATATTTCATATTGTCCACATCTTTGTTAGCTTTTTCTTCTGCTTTATCTAACTCTGCAATCATTGCGGCGGTTTTTTCTTGTTGCTGTTTTAGGCGTCGTTTTTCCTTAGAGATGAAGGATTTTCGGCGTAACAGTCTTGCAGTACACCTCCCTGATTCAATGAGTAAGGAGCGCCTCACAGCAAGAACAAAAGAGTTTTTGGCCTGTTCCGTTTCCATGTCATCAACGGCACACTTGCTCTTAATTTTGGCAATAATACTGCCGAATAAATAGTCTTCCTCCGATTCCGTAGTCGCGTCAGATTCTCGTTGTGTTTCGGGGGTTGGAACAGCGTTCAAAGTGGGTGTTGGAACAGCGTTCAAAGGGCGCAGCTCCGAAAAGCTACCCTTTGTCACCAAAATATCGGAGTCCGTAGAAAGCACGGATTCAGTAGCGATCATCGCATTCATCCGCTCGACCACTCTACTCTCGAATGAGAGATTGCGATTTAACTCTTCAGGAGTCAAGCTCCAAACGCATTTTTGTGGAGATTGTTCACACATTTCACCACTGACTTGACTAACGAATGCAGAGAAATAAAGACGAGAACTGGTTTATTTTACGACAATAATACTTTAAATACATATTCAAATGGCTGAAACTGCAAGTGCCAGTAACGGCTAAATTGCATAAAAATTGTTGACTGTGCAAGCGATAATGTTATCTGCTGCGTTAGTCAGCTTGAAAGAAACTGCAAGTCAGCTTGAAAGAAACTGCAAGTCAGCAAGTGGAAATAAACTGAGCAATAAAATATTACCCAACGGACCCATATCTCACCTTACCCCCACCACCAGTAACCTTGACCTCGGGTGACCTTGACCTTGAATGACCTTGACCTTGGATGACCTTGACCTTGGGTGACCTTGACCTTGAATGACCTTGAATTACCTTGAATTACCTTGACCTTGGATGACCTTGATCTTGGATGACCTTGACCTTGGATGACCTTGACCTTACCCCATCGGTCAAACATTGATGGCAATGACTAAAGACGTTATTGTTCTTAATGAGATTGTAATATAGTACTGTTAATACGTAGAAAAGAATGTGATTACATGTGGAAATTTTATGCATAGTCAAGTACTAGAATAAAGATGACACAGAATTTGCTAATTCATCAGATTAAGTGTTGAACTTGCAAGTGCAATGAACTGTATGCATTAATTATTACGTGTATGCGAGTTTACAATCTGCATCAACAGTAAAACCGTAATATTTTCGTTTGAGCTGTGTAAAAGGTTTGCTAAATGGAGAATTAATTCATCGGATTAATAAGTGCTGAACTTGGGAAGTATAATAAACTACATGCATTAATTATTACGTGCACGTTAGTTTACTATCTACGTCATCAGTGAAACCGCAATCTTTTCTTCTGAGCGTATAAAAAGAAATTGATTAGGGTTAGACTTTCATTGAAGGATTTGCAAGCTGGACAATGGAGTGTCCTAAGTGTCAAACACGGTTTTCTGCAAAAAGGAGTTTATCACGTCATCTTCGTGAAAGTTGTGTATACAGACAAATTAGTGAACGTAATCCACCAAAAAAAATTAAACTAAATAATTCACATAATAGAAATGATAAATTAATAAATCAGCCTGGTACTTCTTCGAGCATAGAGTTTCCTACAAATGAGGTTATTTGTCCAGGGTGTTCTGAAAAAATACCGAAATCTAAATTAGCGGGTCATATGAGAAGTTCTACACACAAAAAAGTGATTGATAGCTCTGGTGATGGGATAGAAAAGTTGCAAAGTGCATTTAAGAATCGAATTGCGAGTTACCGATTTTCTTCAAAGAAACATTATACCGATATTACTCAGTTTTTCGAAGACATAAGAAGAAAAGTTTTCACAGTGATTGAGGAATATGTTCAAAAATTCTTCAGCTTAAAAATTAATGTGGAATTATTTGGTCTATATGTCATAGAGGAAAAACAATTATCTGACATAAAATCGTTCAATACCATTAATCGAATTATAACACACTCAACTGATTTGATGAATGTATATAATGATTTTAAAGAGGAGATTCAGGAGAAAGCATTAACTTTTCAGGAGCGAGATTCAGGTATGCTAATATTCATATCTATTGTAATGTAGACTCAGCTGTTAAAAAATTGTACATTAATGCCAAATAATTTTTAGGATGGGCTAAAGCATCTTAATTTTCTTGAAGTCAATATTAACAAGTACAACCCGCTATTTGCATCATCATACATTAAATTGCCAAAACAAATAGAAAACAAAAAAGCTGTTTTAAATATTCAAAATACGGATGAAATGTGTATGGCTTGGAGCGTAATGGCTGCAATATTTCCAGCTAATGGGAATCCAGTGCTAACGTCATCCTATCCACACTACTCTACATTGCTGAATTTTGAAGGTATTGACTTCCCAGTTAAATTGAAAGATATACATAAATTTGAAAAGTTAAATAATATTTCTATAAACGTATTCGGGGTGAATAATCAATTCAAAGATGGTAAAATGGTCAGTTAGATTGTAGGCCCTTTATATTTTACACCCAGTCGTCAAAATACACATGTAAACTTGTTACTAGTTACGGATGCTGAAGGGAATAGTCATTATACTCTTATTAAGGATTTGTCGCGACTAATATCTAGCCAAAAATCTAAACATCACGGTCAAAATTATATTTGTAATGGTTGTCTTCAATTTTTTAGATCTCCTGAGAAATTATGCGATCATGAAAGATATGACTGTAATCATGTGTGTACGGTATTACCAAAACCTGATCCACAAATTAATAAATGTGGTGAAACAATTGCAGGAAATATATTAAAATTTGTTAACATTGAGAAACAGTTACCAATTCCATTCGTGATATATGCGGACTTTGAAAGTTTATTAAAACCAATTCACCACAATGAACCTTGCGATAGTGAATCTTTCACAGTTAAAACATATGAACATGAGCCGTATTCATTTTGTTTTTATATAAAATGCAATTTTGATGACAGACTTTCAAAACTTGAATATTATCGAGGCATTGATGCCGCTGGCGTTTTTACTAAACGATTAGAAGAAAATGTTTTAGAATTATATAGCAGTCACTTGAAAACTATTATCGAAATGAAACCATTAACTGAACAAGAGCAACAATTTTTCAATGATAGTCCCTTATGTCATATTTGTGATAAGCCTTTTGATGCAGATGAGGTAAAAGTTCACGATCACTGCCACCTTACAGGCAATTTTCGAGGACCTGCGCACTCTACGTGTAATTTACAATTCAAAGTACCTACATATATACCCGTGTTTTTCCATAATTTAACTAATTATGACTCGCATCTATTCATAAAAAAACTAGCCTTAAAGAAAGAGAAAATACAGGTTGTAGCACAAACCAAAGAAAAATACATTACATTTTCCAAATTCATTTTAGTAGATAAGTCTGACGATAAAATACCGAAGAATATTTATATGAAATTAAGGTTTGTGGACTCGTTTCGATTTTTACCAGCTTCTTTAGATAAATTAAGTCAAACGTTAGAACCACATCAATGCCTCGAGGTTAAAAAATTTTACAATGAAGAAGTACAATTCAATTTGTTAAGACGCAAAGGTGTCTTTCCATATTCTTACGTGGATTCGGTAGAAAAACTGGATGAGACTGAATTACCATCGCAGGAACAGTTTTTTAATATTTTGAGTGGTGAATCAATTTCTCAGGAAGATTATAATCGCGCTTGCGATGTGTGGCTAAATTTTAACTGTCAAACTCTCGGTGAATACTCTGATATTTACTTAGTGTCTGATGTTTTAATACTAGCCGACATTTTTGAAAATTTTAGACAGATCTGCCTACATACATATAAATTAGATCCCGCACAATATTTAACGGCACCATCATTGAGTTGGGATGCCATGTTACGAAAAACTCGTGTCGAACTCCAACTCTTAACTGATATTGATCAGTTGCATTTCTTTAGAAAAGGTATACGTGGTGGTGTAAGTCAATGTAGTAATAGGAAAGCTATAGCAAACAATCCATTCATTGAAAATTATAATCCATCAGAACCGACGTCATATATATTATACTTAGACGCAACCAATTTGTACGGTTGTTCAATGAGTCAATATCTACCTAAAGGTGATTTTAGATGGCTAGAGGAGTATGAAATTGATAACTTTGATTGCACCACAATAAGTGACGAGTCTCCAAAAGGTTATGTATTAGAAGTCGATTTAGAATACCCACAATATTTGCATGATAAACATAATGATTTACCGTTTTGTCCTGAAAACATCATACCCCCTGACTCAAAAGATCCAAAATTGATTCTTAATTTGCAAGATAAACAAAGATATATTATTCATTATCGAAATTTAAAGCAATGTTTGGAACACGGATTAATACTCACAAAAATACATAAAGTCATTGAATTTTCACAGTCTGCGTGGTTGAAACCCTATATTGATATGAATACTAGACTTAGAAATGCTTCTAGAAATGCATTTGAACGAGATCTTTACAAATTTATAATAAATTCTATTTTCGGAAAGACAATGGAAAATGTAGATAAAAGAGTTGATGTGAGGTTAATGTCACATTGGGAAAATAGAATAGGTAGCGTAGGTGCTGAATAGCTTATTGCACAACCAAATTTCAAATCTTGTTCAGTATTTACGGAAAATTTAGTTGCAGTTCAAATGACCCCTTTAAAAGTTTGTTACGATAAGCCACTTTACATAGGTTTCACCATTTTAGATATATCTAAAACTGTAATGTATAACTTTTTTTATAATTTTATAAAGAAAAAATATAACGATAAAGCTTCTCTCTGTTACACTGACACCGACTCATTAATTTTAGAAATTCATACTAATAATGTTTATGATGATGATGAAGAAAATATTGAACTTTTTGACACATCAAATTATTCTTATCCTAATGTGCATAATATTCCAAAAACTCAGTCGGTCATAGGCAAATTAAAAGACGAGTATGCAGGTATTCCAGTAGAAAGCTTTTTCGGCACTGGTGCGAAAGCATACTGCGTTAAAGCAAATGATGTAACAAAGAAAGCCAAAGGCATATCAAAAAGTGTTGTAAAAAAGCAATTACACTTGATTGACTACAAACACATTGTAGAAGACGGTGGATTAATATACCGTAAAATGTATGTATTCTCTTCACATCTTCATACGATATATACTGAACTAAAAAACAAAGTTGCACTCTCAGCACGAGATGATAAGCGATATGTTATACCTGGGAGTACAAAAACTTTAGCGTGGGGTCATTACTAGTAGGTATGGGGACGGTTGAGCCAGACAGTGACGTCACAAGCATGGCGCCAGTCACGTCATCATCGTTAAGTATGGCATTTGAATTTGATGAGAGTTTATTATAACCTTTTATAATTGTGTCAAACCATATGTTGTATAATGTTCATTTAATAAAATATTTATTATTTTAATCTGTGTTTTTTTTAATAATTATTATGTACTGCTCAAATTAGCAAATATGGATTTCAAGAATCGGGGAAGGAAGTAAGGGGAGGATGCATATAAACAATGATAAATAATGAAACAACAGTTTTAGTGTTAAATAAGTTTTATTGGTGATTTTGCAATGATTCATAAGCCAATAGGCACAATGTTTTTGGTTGAGTGACAATAGGTTGAATAAGCCTTTTATTATATTTTTGTTGGCGAGAGCAACTTTCAAATGTCACAGGACCAAAGTCACAATTCATAAATAAAGCACTTTTTAAATGTACAGCCTTTCTAACTAAAACACAATCAAAACAATGCAACAAATTAAAAATTTGAAGTCTCAAAGGTTGTTCCACTGTTATATTAATAAATTCTATCACTTGTATGTTATATTTCCTGTGATTGAACACGTTGAAAACCTCATTGTTGTAGCGTGATGGTGAATTGCGTTTCCATTCAGATTGAACACATTTTTGACTAAATTCGTTATTAAAGTAAAATACATCTATGTCTTGAAATGTGTTTGTTAAATTCAACAGGTAACTTATAAAACCACCAGCTATTACCCAGCGTTGTCCAGGTAAACTTTTCAAAACTTCATATACGTCAGGGAATTGTTCTTTTATTTGTTGCACCAATTTATAGTTCGATGTGTAATAACTTAATACTGGATCTATAAGCATCTTTCTTAATTGACAATAGAGTTCTACGTATGTTTTCTTCTGCGTTACTGCTGTTTACGTATACACATCACCTTATATACTATTTCAGGTTAGGTGTAGTTTTGTTGAGCTTGCGATAAACTCACAAAGTGCTGATTATTAAAATGTTCACTTGATAAGGATTAGCTGACTGTGTAATCAGACACGTGCACTAATAAAATTGTCATCTTGCAGTATTTTTAGGTGGGGGGTGGATAGTTAGGAATTTATTTATAAAAGCGAACGTTAATTGAACACTACAGTCAGTTATCATTAGAATATTAATTTTGTTTAAATCTCAAAATGTGGATGGCGTACGTAGAAGAAATCAAAGTTGTCGATTTAGAAAGTGGTGTGAAACATTTAAGTCAACAATTTTCAAATAGACAGTTCGATGCTGAACACGAAGCGATCTATGGAGTTGGTACATTTTTCACAGAAGACTTTTGTACTGATCTAGCCAAAAAGTACAAACAAGCACGTGAAGTATGTGAAATGTTTTTGACCGATGTTACATGTGAGGAATGCCTTGTAGACGATCTGATCGAATTAGGTTTTGAAAATGAAGTCCATCAGCTAAAACGGTTTTTAAGACCAGACCTTGCCACCAGATTAAGGAGTGAAGACGATGACGATAGCGACGATAGCGACGTGGGGATTTCTGTAAATTGAAATTATATTTGTTACTTTAAAGGATTGTAATTTTGGTGATAAAATAAAAACACTTAATTAATATTTATTGTTTTATTTATTTCTAAACTCATGACATCATAAAATTTTCATACAGGTAATATACATTAGAAAGTGCACACATACACTTATTATTTAAATGATAAAAACATTTTGCATTGAATTTCATTAAAGGTGGTTGCTCTTCTAGTTCCAAAACAGGTTGTGTAATAAATTGCTTGATGTAGTTTGATTTTTCTCCTCCTTTGACGTAAACACAGTCAGCAGATATAGTCAAATTTGTAATAATTTCTCCGAACAGATGTAGTGGTGTAAACCCATCACTCCATTTAATGCAATGATAATTTCTTGTTAACCACTGCGCTTGTTTTTGTAAGTCTGGTGAAAGCATCTCCAACGGATAAGGTGGTTTGAAGATATAATGACATACTTTCATTCCGTCATAGCCTGCTAACTCTTTAACGATAAACTTGTTGTTTTCTATTTTAAATCCTTGAACATCGATAACAAGTTTCATATTTTTAAGCTTTCTAGTTTTCTTAATACCCTCACTTTCAAGCAGTAGAAATCAACAACTCTTCTCAAGTCTCGTAATTTTCTTCTGTGTTCTCTTAACATGTGATTATAAACTAATATCATGATTAGACTAATAATGTGACATTACTTGCCTCGTTATATAGGTAAAAAAATCTTGTCATGCGCATTTTTAATGTTGACGAACGATTTTTGTTAACGGATTATATGTGTAATATTTCTCATGCAGTATGACACAATATGCATTAACATTTTTAGTAGGGGTGTCAGTCTCAAATTCTATTCTCATAACCACTGATCCAGTTTGCAAAGCTTCTTTTTGACGTGAACAATCAATATGAACTAGCGGTGCAATTGCATTGAATTCTATCGGGTTGAATATCGGTTGATTTATTTTATGCGGGTAATAAGATTGTTGAAAATCAGCAAACATTTTGAAGAGAGTTGCAAATTTGTTACGTTTGAAGTCTAGTTGTAGATCACTATATGGGTATCTCTCAGAATTCAAGAAAATTCTTATGTTTTTTAGATCACAATTATCAAATTTGCTCATATCAGATGTAATTTTTCCCTTCTTATTTTTTTGAAGACCAAATAATGCAGCAGTTTCAACTTTATTAGATGTCTTACCATTCCACGTATGTTGGGTTGTATCAGGTATAGATTGATATTCAATTAATTCCCTGCTTCTAAATCTTAGAGGTAGATCAACGTTCTTACTTATAATTTTATTTAATCGTATTTGTTTTGACATGCTTACTGTCACATGTGGTACTCTCCATAATAATTTAGAAATGGTAATTTTTGGTTTTTCAGTTTCATCACCACTTGTAACACTGTCTAAATCATTACTACTACGTATCAATATTAATTCTTGTCGCATATTAATTATAATTTTTTGAAAATCCTCAAAGAATCCAAGCAGAAAACTTCTTCATAAGAAGGAATGCAAACGTTGAAATCTCCATTTTCATCTGCTATAATTTTAGTTCCCTCACCTTTCATCTTTTTCGGGAACCACCCAGCATTTTGCATAAAAATACTCTCGTTTTCATTTAATGATAGATAATGAAACATAGTTGAAACCAAACCAACATTTCCTACTGAATCTATTACAACACCACCTAATTCATACCTAATTTCCCGAAACAAAAAAGCAATACCATTATTAATAAATTCCAATTTTTTAGCTGCAGTTCCATCATCTTTTGTTAATTTTTCTTCGATATATAAATAGCTTCTTCGTCTAGGTTTTTTAGAGGCCGATTTTTTTTTTACTGCAAACTTCAAATTCATATTTCCACCTTTCTTCTTTCTTAGATTTCTTCTGCGCTTAAGCCCCATTCCCACTTTACTCTTTAGTTTCATAATTCCACCGACTCCCAGCGCAGCGAGTTTTTCACCAAAACCCGAATCAGGTGCTTTTACACGTTTAAATGCAACTTTAGCTAATTCCCTATCCGCTTGATTTCTTCTTTCGACGTCTTGAAATTTAGAATATGCTATATCGTGTTCTCTACACGCCTCGTCTAAAGGATTAATTCCTACGTCACCACGTTGTAGGCGCTTTGCAAGTTTGGTCCCCGGTCCACAATAATTATAACCTGGTATATGAAGTTCCACAGGAAGTTTATTTATTATAGTATTGAGTAAACCGCGTCCACTCTTTTTAGAGTTTCTATTACAAGTGATGCGGGAACGTTTGCTTCGATCCATTATATATTAAATTACACAGGTGAATGAATGTTATTTTGTGAAATAACCCTTTATATATAAAGCAGGAAACAATGATCTATCAGTTTGTAACGGTTCTCTTTATAAGGAAGTTCTGTTTTACGATAGAATTGATGTGAACAATGCAAATTCAACAGCAAGAAACAATCTTACCAATTGTAAATCATGATGAGATTTCATTGACCAACAACTTTCAAAAGCATGGTATTTTGTTTGGTGGAATGTCGAAACGAGGACTTTTGGTTGGAAGTTCTGGGTGTGGAAAAACAAATGTCATGCTTAGTTTATTGGAACATCCTAATGGTTTACGATTTGAAAATATTTATTTATATTCTAAATCCCTACATCAACCCAAATATGAATTTTTGAGACTTTTAATTAAACCTATGAATGAAATTGAATATTTTGAATATAATGATGGTGATGAAGTAATACCTCCTGAAGAAATAAAGTTAAATTCAGTGATCATATTCGACGATTTAGCGTCTTGCAATCAAAGCATCATCAAAAACTATTTTTGTTTCGGACGTCATAGAAACACTGACTGTTTTTATTTATGTCAGACTTATTCCTCTATTCCCAAACAACTGGTTAGAGATAATGCTAATCTTCTTGTAATATTCCCGCAGGATATGACCAATCTAAAACACATTTATGATGATCATGTAAACGTTGATATGAGTTTACAAGATTTTAGGGAACTTTGTTCATTTTGTTGGAAAGATAAATACGGATTTGTTGTAATAGATAAAGATTGTGCTATCAACTCTGGAAGATATAGAAAAGGATTTGATAAATTCATTCATATAAAGTGCGAACATTAAATACTACCAATCAGTCGCCATGGATAATCGTGTGGTTGCGGAGCTGTTAAAGGCGAGGAAGGCGCTAAAGCAAAAATATCACAACTTGAAGAATGATATTGCCGAATCACAGTTTTTGTTGGAGAAAAATTATAAACCGATAACACAACCGCTTAATGAAATAGTTTCAACTCTCAAAGTTCCTCCAAAATTAAATTTAAAAGAAGAATTAAAAGAAGAAAGCATCAGGGATAGTTTTAGACCAAGTACCCAACCACTACATGACTATTATCGTTTGACAGCTCCTATTGATTTGGGAGAGCAGACATTTGAGTTTGATTCAACTCAAAACCAACCCGAAATTGTTGAGAGTTTTTTTGATGAAACTTTTCCTTCGACAATAGCAGATAGTGAAACAGAACATCAGCGTTATTTAAGCCAGTTTAAAATACCACTACCTCGAGCGTATATTGAAGATAGAATTAATGATACTAAGGGAGATTTTGATGATACCTTTGGCGTTCACTTTGACCCATTTAGAAAAAGCTATGCAATTGGTGATTCATCCGTTGATTTTGAGGGAGCTAACTTCATCATTAATGGCGAATTTAAGTACATTGGTACACCAGGATTATATGAACTAATGTTCAAAAAACATCCAGCAGGTTATCGGCCAACAGATGTAGATCAATATATTGATATTATTAAAAGGACGAATACCCAGTTTTTAGGTTATGATCCTCAAAGAGGTCTATCTACATCAAATGCAAGTAAATTCATAGATATTATCAAACCGCGAGTTACGAATTTATATTCGATGTCACAAGAACGGAGGAGAAATCCAAGCGCATCGAGTGTGAGATCCACCTCAGAAGGAGAGCAAAGACCAAGATCGAAGTCGATTCCTGAACCAGTGAGGAAAACAAGGAGTCAAAGTAAGAGAGGTGGAAAACTAACGATGATGGAATTCAATAACAAAAATATTGAATATAAACATTTTGATGATTATAATGAAATTGTAGATCGATTAAAGCTGCTCATTGCATCACAGTTAGCAGGGAATAATGGGCATAACAACGAAATAGTTTCGATAATAGAGGAGTTAAAGGAGGGTAAAATAATTAGATAAATAGTGTGCATGGAAAAGTTAAGGCTTCATTTACTGTGCTACCATATTGATCGAAACCGTACTTCTCTTCTTTCTATTATTCTACAACATGACTGACATTAAGAAGGAAATAGTAAACGAAATTCATAAACCAGTTAGAAAATCTTTCAAACGAAGAAGAGTAATTGTTAAAGGTCTAAATGATCTTCTTCAAGCAGATCTCGTAGAGATGATCCCTTACGCTAAAATAAATAAAGGTTATAAATATATTTTAGTGGTCATTAATGTATTCTCAAAATTTGTTTGGTGTGAACCTGTGAAAAATAAAAGTGGAAAAGAAGTTTCACGCGCAATGGGAAGAATCCTTTCAAATATCAAACTGCTACCTAAAAATTTGCAAACAGATATGGGAAAAGAATTTTACAATAAAGAATTCAAGGAATTAATGGATAAGTGGAAAATTAACCATTATAGCTCTTACACACATCTTAAAGCAAGCGTTGTTGAAAGAGTGAACAGAACCCTAAAAAATAAAATGTGGAAACTGTTTAGCTTACAAGGAAATTACAAGTGGTTAAATCTTTTACCAGACATTGTTGCGGAATACAATGACACCGAACACAGAACGATTGGAAGAAAACCTAAAGATATTAAAAAGAAAGATGAAAAACACTTGTTGCAAACTGTATATAGTCATTTGAAAATAGTCGATCCAAGGAAGCAAAAATTTAAAGTAAACGATTGTGTGAGGATTAGCAAATACCGAGAAGTCTTTTGCAAAGGATATACTCCAAACTGGTCTAATGAAATTTTTAAAATTATAAAGGTTCATAAAAGTAATCCTAGAACTTACCTTTTAGAAGATCAGGAAGGTAATGAAATTCAAGGAGGATTCTATGAGCAGGAACTTCAGAAAGTAAAACATCCCGATATATATCTTGTGGAGAAGGTTTTAAGAAAAAAAGGTGATAAGCTCTATGTGAAATGGCTGGGATTACCCAATAAATTCAATTCATGGATTTCTAATAATCAAATTGTATAAACATATTATATATTATAACTTTTAATGTACTCCTTTATCTGTATAATATTTTCGCCCTTAATAAAACAATTTTTTAGCATATATTTCTTTTATTTTATCACTTTAATACAAATACATGATACATAATAGGTTTCGCTAACGTTTCATTTAAATCTATCATTAAATATGTTACATCTATGATTATTTTCTAAAATAGGACTAATAATATTTGAAATTTTTTCTACTCTTCTATTAAACCGCATTCGGTCAATGGCTAAAAACTCCCAATATCGGTTCCTTGATGATTGATATGCGAAATTCCATGTCACCATAAAATATGTTTTGTTATTTTCTGTATTAAATGTTACTTTCTTCATTATTAAACTCTACCACAGAACTCAACTTCAAATAATTCCGGGTAAATGTAAATTAATTCCATGAGCATACAAACATTTTCACTATTACAGTTTTCGAGCGGCTGAAGCAATTTCATTACATTCTCAAACACATCTCCCTTTTGTCGCTGTAGTCCGTTGTGCACAATTTTAAAGTAACTTGAAAACTGTTGCCTTTTCAGCATATCAATTCTATACTTGACAAATGGCAATGCTTCCCACAACTTGCAGATGGATTCATACCCCAAGTAAATATATGAGTTATTTTTTACGATTTTTATCACTCTCGAATAGGATATTTTTTCAAACTGTATCGTAAAATTTTCAGCATCTATCTGCTCTGCTTTATCGTTGGTATATAGATAATTAGTTATAATACCTTGGTATGTAAGAAACTCATTCCACTCACTTTCATCAAAAATTATTGTGTCCAATTTATTGCCTGTTAGTTTTATACAAGGTGCATACCAGAAGTCATATGCTAATCCAGTCGACACAAATTTACTTTTTGATTTATTCAGTTGATATTTTCGTTCACCAATTACAACTAGATCATTCTTGTTTTGAGGTGCATGAGGTAGATTTTCAGATAAATCACTTTTTAGTTCAGGTAGACTGAAGATACTGCCACACTGAGTCATCTTGAATACTTGTATTTATTAACCGTTCAACACGAAAATTTTCTAGAACTGAATTCCCACCGCTTCATATACTTTACTGTTACCCCACCCATTTATGGTGAAAGAAGTGGGATTGTAGTAGTGGGGGGTGTCAAAGTGGTGGGGGAGGGCTGGAGTGGGGGGTGCTCACAAGAGGTCAAGGTCATCCAAGGTCAAGGTTATGAGAGGTCAAGGTTATGAGAGGTCAAGGTTATGAAAGGTAAAGGTGAAGGGGCGTGTCTGGGGTGGGGGGTGCCAAAGTGGTGGGGGCAGGGGCGTGCCTGGAGTGGGGGTAGGAGTGGGAGTAGGAGTGGGGGGTGCCAAAGTGGTGGAAGAGGGGGCGTGTCAGGAGTGGAGGTGCAAAAGTGGTGGGGGCAGGGGGCGTGTCAGGAGTGGGGGGGTGCCAAAGTGGTGGGTGCAGGGGCGTACCTGAAGTGGGGGTAGGAGTGGGGGTGCCAAAGTGGTGGGGAAGGGGCGTGTCAGGAGTGGGGGGTGCAAAAGTGGTGGGGAAGGGGGCGTGTCAGGAGTGGGGGTGCAAAAGTGGTGGGGGAAGGGGGCGTGTCTGGGGTGGGGGGGGGAGTGGGGGTGATCACAGAACTCTCATTTTTAACCTACTTGCGTTTTTAATGTAAATTCCAAATATAAAGTCTATAAGTACCGATAAGTTTTTGTAGTGTAGGTAAACAAGAGTCTATAGGTTTTGATGGAGTTGATACGCGAATTCCTTATATGGGTAGTGAGGAATAAAGTGTATAGTGCATCCCTCTGGTGGTCTTGGTACCAGACCTCCATTGGATTACACCTACAAATCCTGATTATTGGTAAAGGCCCAATCTCATTTGTCTTTTCCTCACCACCAGCCATAGACCGATTTCGAACTTGTCACGTTCTCCTAAAGTATACCATATATGGCAAACCAAATTAGTATAAGGCAACAATGAACAAGACAGAAGTGGTGAGGTATAAGTGTATCCCTCTGGTGGTCACTGCAGGATTAGAGGAAACAACTGTTCATATGTAGTGAATTAGTACCAATGAGTTTTTTGTAGTATAATACGCAAATAAAAGTTTTTATAGGTTTTGATATGTTTGATACGTGTCCTTAATGTAAATTTCCTATATGAAGACTATTAGTATTGATGAGTTTTAATAGTGTATGTATGAAGTTTTTATAGGTTTTGGTTTTGATGTGTAGGTAAGTATGTAGAATGTGTTTTTAATGTAAATTCCTCGTATGAAGTCTTTATGGTAGATACGAAGTTTTTATAAGGCCCGATGTGTGTATTTATAACGTAAATTTTCTGTCAAGTCTATCGGTATATTATGTATAAATTTAGGTCTTTATAGGTTTTGATGTGTTTGATAGGTACGTATTCTTAATGTAAATTTCCGATATAAAAGCAATTAATATTGATGGGTTTTAATAGTGTATAATATGTATTAAAAAGCGTTTAATGAGGTATATTACATGGATTAATATTTATCAGTTTTTATGAGACCTGAAGAACAATGAAATTCGAGAATTATTCTAATATAATGGGCATTTCAACCAAAATTATGTGGATAGCAGGTATATAAATTTTAAAAAACTACTACTTAGGTATATGCCTAATAACTTGAACTATATTGAATTTTATTGTATTACAATGCAGTTCAGTTATAATTTTATTGAACTTCTGCAACATTATTAAGGAATTCTGTTATACAGATTTCATAAGAGGAAATCGCGTTAAAATGGTAATAGATACATACCTATAGATATATCTAAACATAAAAGCCTCTTATTTACAATAGAAGCGGACAGGACAGGAAATTTGCATTAAAAACATTTTATCATCATCAAAACCTATAAAACTTCGTTAGTATTTCAAATACCTACCGTAAAAACGTACATCTTATACTGATAGACTTGACAGGAAATTTACGTTATAAATACACACATCGGGCCTTATAAAAACTTCGTGTCTACCATAAAAACATACAAATGTAAAAATTTACATTAAAAATATATTCTACATACATACACATCATTCACATCAAAACCTATAAAACCTTCATACATATACACTATTAAAACCCATCAATATTAATTGCTTTTATATCGGAAATTTACATTAAGAATACGTACCTATCAAACACATCAAAACCTATAAAGACCTAAATTTATACATAATATACCGATAGACTTGACAGAAAATTTACGTTATAAATACACACATCGGGCGTTATAAAAACTTCGTATCTACCATAAAGACTTCATACGAGGAATTTACATTAAAAATAGTATATGAAAATAAGTCTTCATAGGTTTTTATAGGTGTTTATGCGTTTTTAATGTAAATTCCAAATATAAAGTTTATAAGTACCGATAAGTTTTTGTAGTGTAGGTAAAGAGTCTATAGGTTTTGATGGAGTTGATACGCGAATTCCTTATATGGGTAGTGAGGAATAAAGTGTATAGTGCATCCCTCTGGCGGTCTTGGTACCCGACCTCCATTGGATTACACCTACAAATCCTGATTATTGGTAAAGGCCCAATCTCATTTGTCTTTTCCTCACCACCAGCCATAGACCGATTTCGAACTTGTCACGTTCTCCTAAAGTATACCATATATGGCAAACCAAATTAGTATAAGGCAACAATGAACAAGACAGAAGTGGTGAGGTATAAGTGTATCCCTCTGGTGGTCACTGCAGGATTAGAGGAAACAACTGTTCATATATAGTGAATTAGTACCAATGAGTTTTTTGTAGTATAATATGCAAATAAAAGTTTTTATAGGTTTTGATATGTTTGATACGTGTCCTTAATGTAAATTTCCCATATGAAGACTATTAGTATTGATGAGTTTTAATAGTGTATGTATGAAGTTTTTATAGGTTTTGGTTTTGATGTGTAGGTAAGTATGTAGAATGTGTTTTTAATGTAAATTCCTCGTATGAAGTCTTTATGGTAGATACGAAGTTTTTATAAGGCCCGATGTGTGTATTTATAACGTAAATTTTCTGTCAAGTCTATCGGTATATTATGTATAAATTTAGGTCTTTATAGGTTTTGATGTGTTTGATAGGTACGTATTCTTAATGTAAATTTCCGATATAAAAGCAATTAATATTGATGGGTTTTAATAGTGTATATGTATGAAGGTTTTATAGGTTTTGATGCGAATGATGTGTATGTATGTAGAATATATTTTTAATGTAAATTTTTACATTTGTATGTTTTTATGGTAGACACGAAGTTTTTATAAGGCCCGATGTGTGTATTTATAACGTAAATTTCCTGTCAAGTCTATCAGTATAAGATGTACGTTTTTACGGTAGGTATTTGAAATACTAACGAAGTTTTATAGGTTTTGATGATGATAAAATGTTTTTATTGCAAATTTCCTGTCCTGTCCGCTTCTATTGTAAATAAGAGGCTTTTATGTTTAGATATATCTATAGGTATGTATCTATTGCCATTTTAACGCGATTTCCTCTTATGAAATCTGTATAACAGAATTCCTTAATAATGTTGCAGAAGTTCAATAAAATTATAACTGAACTGCATTGTAATACAATAAAATTCAATATAGTTCAAGTTATTAGGCATATACCTAAGTAGTAGTTTTTTAAAATTTATATACCTGCTATCCACATAATTTTGGTTGAAATGCCCATTATATTAGAATAATTCTCGAATTTCATTGTTCTTCAGGTCTCATAAAAACTGATAAATATTAATCCATGTAATATACCTCATTAAACGCTTTTTAATACATATCATATAATAAATCTCCATTAAATTAAACATATATTTATATAAACTAAATTAACATGGCCCCGGTAAGTCATACCAAAATAAATACCAATATATCCATATACAAATGTGCATGCATTGGCCTACATGCTTTAGTATGTTTCTTTAATTTCACTATTCAGATCCCATAAAAACTGACAAAATTAATCGATGGAGTATATGATCAAAACTTTTTAATATGTGTTCCTATAAATCCATATTAAATTATCATATTAACTAAACCCATCAAGTTTTACCAAAATAAATACCAACATATCCTTAAATGAATAAATTGCTTACTAGTAATGTCTTATTGTAGTTCGTCTATTCAATTTCATTACTTTTCAGATCCTATAAAAACTCACAAAAGTATTCGATGTAATACCTTATTCATACTTTTTAATATGCATCCTTATACGTTCCCATCAAATTATATAAACTAAACTGATATGGACCCATATGAAGTCTTATAAAAATAAGTACAAATATATCATTATAAAAATGTATAAAAGTCTACTATATAGGAACTCCTTATAGTAATATCTTTTCAATTTCATTACTCTTCAGATCCCATAAAAAAATTATTCGATGCAATACCTTATTCATACTTTTTAATATGCATCCTTATACGTTCCCATTAAATTATTATATAAACTAATTCCTGAAGAGGGGTTGGAACCTTTGGTGTAGAACTTACACTTGGAGTAGTTTTCCACACACACCAAAACACTTTTGCATACACTCGACGCGCGTTTCGCCAACCAAGTTGGCATCATCGGGAGATGATTAAAACTGGTTTTAATCATCTCCCGATGATGCCAACTTGGTTGGCGAAACGCGCGTCGAGTGTGTGCAAAAGTGTTTTGGTGTGTGTGGAAAACTACTCCAAGTGTAAATATAAACTAAACTGATATGAACCCATGATGTCTTATAAAAATAAGTACAAATATATCATCATAAAAATGTATAAAATCTCTACCTACCATGAAAATTAGAACTGTATTGTCTTACAAAAATTTGAAAATCTATAAGAATCTCATGTTTGATAAAAACTTATAGAATCCGGTAAATTAATATAATACTATAAACTACCTTCAAAACTCATCAATCTATCATAGTTTCAAATCTGATAGGATAAGATAGAAATCGAAACTGTAGTTTCTTTTAAAATCTCGTAAATTCTTAGATATTTCTTGTGTGATAAATACTCGGAGATAACTATAAGAATTTGATCTATGTTGTCTTATTAGAACTCATTTCTTTCCCAAAATTACTTGTCTAATAAAAACTAATAAGTTACGATACAAATTATAACTTTTAAAATCTCATAAATTCTTAGATATTTTCTTGTGTGATAAATACTCGTAGATAACTATAAGAATTTGATTTGAGTTGTCTTATTAGAACTCATTTCTTTCCCAAAATTACTTGTCTAATAAAAACTAATAAGTTACGATACAAATTATAACTTTTAAAATCTCGTAAATTCTTAGATATTTTCTTGTGTGATAAATACTCGTAGATAACTATAAGAATTTGATCAGTGTTGTCTTATTAGAACTCATTTCTTCCCAAAATTACTTGTCTAATAAAAACTAGTAAGTTACGATACAAATTATAACTTTTAAAATCTCGTAAATTCTTAGATCTTTTTTTGTGCGATAAATACTCGTATACTCGAGTAAACTTTAACTTGGCGTGTGGATCAGTTGATATTTTGCGTATTATTGTATTTTCTCTTGCACACAAAATTGAAGCAATGGCCCAAAAGCATTGTTTACGTATAAACATAAGTGAACAATGTTTTTGGGTTATTGTTTTAACTTTGTGTGCAAGAGAAAATGAAATAGTATGCACAATAACAACTCATCCACACGCCAAGTTAAAGTTTACTCGACTATAGATAATTATAAGAATTTGATCTGTGTTGTCTTATTAGAACCCATTTCTTTCCCAGAATTACTTGTCTAATAAAAACTAATACGTTACGATACAAATTGAAACTGAATTAACTTATTAAAACTAGTAAATCTTTAACCATTTCTAGCCTTGTAAAATCACATATAAAACAAAAGAAATTAGAACTGCAGTGTCTTATTAAAACTGATTTATTCTTAATTAGCCCTATAAACTTATCAATAATCATATAAACTCTTAGAAAGTGTACTCGGCAAAAACATCATACTTATACATTACAGATTTAGCCTATTGGTTCTTAAAGATACTTATTAGTAGTTTATATTTTTTTATGAGACAATATCAGGCATTTTTAGCAGGGCTAGTTTCTTAAAAATCTAGTCTTCTATCTTTTTGAGATTTAAATATATAGTTTGAATATTTTGTTTGCTGAATAATTTTCAGTGAACCGAATGTATGTATTAAGCCGGCGCCATACATGCGGCATTCGGCGAAAGGCGAACTTTGGCTCTCGTCGAATGGCATTTGGCGAAAGGCGAAAGCTTTGATAGGCGAGCGTCGTTTATTAAACAACTATCGAAAACCAACACAAACGCTGCCAAGTGTCAAGACTGGCAAAAAACAATCCCAATGTGTGTACCGATCGAATTTATGACGCGCGAATCCTTTGATTCGCGTCAATTTACCGACGCGAACGGGAATGGCGAATGGCGAACGCCGAGGCGAGCGTCAGCTACACACATGCGGCTTTCGCCGAGTAACCGCTCGCCTTTCGCCGAATGCCGCATGTGTGGCGCCGGCTTTATGTTCTTGGGAATCTTGGGATCACCTGTGCTTCTGAAAAAACTCACTAATGTGTTTCAAATCGTTATACCCAGAATTCCAGGGATTGTTTGATTTTTCGTTAAACAAGACAATACCTACCAACAATATGATTTATTAGTTGTTTCACATCCTGGTTAACCATTCGTATTTTTGATACCAATTAATTTGTATTAAAACCTCTGCTTTTATTACCGCGATTATCTGGACATGGTTTTAATGCAGAAATAAAAATCTTGTCATCTAAACATAATAAACTAAATTTTTTTGCAACTGTACTGTGTACTATATATCTTGTTTATTTCGTACCACTGACCGGATTTGACTGTGACCGTGATTTTCATCCTTATCCAATATGGCTTCTACTAGTGGGAAGCCATAATAAAAAAAATTTAATTTGTTTTAATGTCAAAAACCATGAAAATTACACGCGATTGTAAGGACTAAGGGAACTAAACTTCTAAACACAGCTTCTAATCTAAACTAGAACCCCATAGACTATAGACTAGAACCCCTTCTGCCTTCTCAAGAGAAGCCGAGAATTTCCGAAGAGTCCCGAGGGCCGGCCCATACATTCTGAGCTGGCGTGTCCGTCCGCGGTGTTTTAAATTATAACAATACCTATGATTAGTGTAATAGAAATAGTGTTAGAGGTGGAACTAATTGGAACAAAAATGATTCTTATTGTAAATGGTAGGTAACACGCTCCTAATCAACATACTAAAAATATACATTCGTACTGTCGCGCAAAATGCGTTTTTTTGGCCGCCATCTTGAAAAATACATAAAAAATTAAAGAAAACATAAAAAATCATGTGGGGTATGAAATTACAGGAAATTTCATGCTGAAAAAGAATATGATATTGATTTTTAAAAGTAAAATGTTTACAAAGATGAAGTAGGGGGAAATGATACTTTCATGACCCTGTATTTACACCTTAAATGCTTATATTATGCTACATTACATTACACCTATAGCTGATGATGTGAGGCTAATTTTGATTTTCTTTATTATCAGTTTCATGTAGGTAATCTTTGTTTTGAGGGAAGAAATCTTCATAAGAAAAATGGAAGACATAACCTGCTTTTTGTGTTCCAATGTGCGTTGTAACGATACTCCCTATGTCGCATTAACAGCAAAAGGCTTGACGGGAATTATCAACGCGAGCAAACTAAGAGATGATAAAATTCATGAACTTTTCATTCCTATGCCTACTGGTACTGTTAAAGTACATAGAGAATGTCGACATATACAGGGTTGCTCATTAGTGCGTCAAAGTCCAATATCGGCCTTATTAAAAAGATTTGGAAAGCTAATTTTTTATGGAAGTGGTGTAGTATCAAAATACGCACATTTTAAAAATATTATGAAATATACAGGGTGACTCGCTACAGCAGAGCACCTTCAAGGTCATTTTTTTTAAATGGAACACCCTATATATTTTTACATTTTTTAATTTAGCGTAAAATTCTCTTTCCAACGACATCTTGAATTTTTATTTTTGATGCGGCGTTGCCGAGTTATTCGAAAGCATGTGAAAATTTTGGCCAAGACCAGGTTTAACAAATTAATTCGCTGTATGCGTATTACGATTAATTAAGAAAAAATATTTTGCAGTTATGTAGCCAAGAGTTGTACTTAAACGGCACAACCACCAAATATTGATTATATTATACAGGGTGTTTTTTATACAATTGTCAAGTTAGTATATTTCAAAGAGCATTTTCTCAATTTTTTCAAATGGAATGCCATGTATTTTATTTTATTTTTGAATTGGCACGTTAATTCTCTGCAATTTTTATGAACAATATCCTATACCTAAAATCGATATTTTCAGAGATATTTTTACTTTCTCAATACAAACCATTAAATTATTATACTTTTTATATCTAACCAGTCTAGAAGCCATGGTTTTGACATAAACGAGAACAAGTGACAACATTTGTTATTGACGTTAATTATGCCCCAGAGTAAGCACGAGAACACGAGAAATTTCAACTCGTTGTTATCATGATTATTGTCTGAAAAAGTGAAAACTTTGATTTTAAATTCAACTTCTAAAGCTAACAAACTATTTTATGTCAATTCAAGTATCTATTTATTTACAACAAATGCTCAATGTGACCTCCATTCTGTTCAACACACATTTGCAGTCTTGCCAAAAACGACCTATGTAGTGCTCGTAACGACTCAATGGAAATTGTGCCGAAAGCTTCTATTATGCGTTGCCTCATATCTTCTGCAGTAGTTGCAGGGCTCTGGTACACAATCTGCTTAATATGTCCCCAGAAGAAGAAATCCATTTCCGTCAAGTCTGGCGATCTAGGTGGCCAACTGATGGGACCGCCGCGACCTATCCACCTGTCTTCGAATTCTTGATTCAAGAATTCTCTAACAGGTAATGCGAAATGTGGTGGAGCACCGTCGTGCTGGAACCACATATTTTCCATTAGAATTGGAGGGATATTTTGCAGGAGTTGAGGCAAGTGATTTTGCAAAAAATACAAATACTGTGCACCATTTAGATGCCCATTAAAAAAATGAGGTCCAATCACAAAATCGCCCACAATACCTCCCCAAACATTTACAGTCCATTGCCATTGTCTATCGACTTGTCTTACAATTTTTGGATTTTCCGTTGCATAATGATGATAATTATGTCGATTTGGGCTACCACATTGGGTGAAGGTGGATTCGTCAGTGAACAATATTTGTTGGAAAAAATGAGGAGTTGCTCTTTCCATTTCCAATCCCCACTCGCAAAATGTCCTTCTAATCCTCAAATCCGGACCCAACAATTGTTGATGAAAGGAGATGTGGTAGTCATGAAACTTGTTCTTCTTCAAAATTTTGCTGACGGTAGATCGGGGTACATCGACTTGTCTCGATATTACGGTTGAACTAGTAGATGGTTCAGCTACTACTGATAACAAAACATTCAACTGATCTTCGTCGCTTGTTCGCTTTCTCCTCTCACATTTTTCATAATTTACATTTCCTGTTCTAACGAATCTCTCTTTAAGATTTTCTAAGCTTCTCACTGAAGGTTGTCTCCTATTAGGATATCTTTGCGCATAAATTCGCTGCGTTAATAAACAATTTTGTTCGCCCGATCCCATAATAAAAATCATGTCAATGAGTTCATTTCTTTCGAAATTCATATCGAGTTAACTAAAAACGCTAAAATGAAATATGGAAGAAATGTGCAAAAATATGCATACTCACCAAATGAAGAAAAAATGACAGAAACAAGGATAATATTCATAAGATTGTAAGCAAACAGATTGTCAATGTAATTATTTAACATCAATAATAAATGTTGTCATTTGTTTTCAATTTATGTCAAAATCATGGCTACTAAGACTAATTAGAAATAAAAGATATAATAATTTAACGTTTTGTACTGAAAAAGTAAAAATATCTCTGAAAATATCGGTTTTAGGTATAGGACATTGTTCACAAAAATTGTAGAGAATTAACGTGCCAATTCAAAAATAAAATAAAATACAGAGCATTCCATTTGAAAAAATTGAGAAAATGCTCTTTGAAATATACTAACTTGGCAATAGCATAAAAAACACCCTGTATAATATAATCGATATTTGGTGGTTGTGCCGTTTAAGTACAACTCTTGGCTACATAACTGCAAAATATTTTTTCTTAATTAATTGTAATACTCATACAGCGAATTAATTTCTTAAACCTTGTCTCGACCAAAATTTTCACATTTTTTCGAATAACTCGGCAACGCCGCATCAAAAATAAAAAACCTGAGGTGGATAGAAAGAGAATTTTATACTGAATCAAAAAATGTAAAAATATATAGGGTGTTCCATTTTAAAAAAATGATCTTGAAGGTGGTCCACTATAGCGAGTCACCCTGTATATTTCAAAATATTTTTAAAATGTGCGCATTTTGACACTACACCACTTCCATAAAAAAAATTTCTCCAAATCATTTTAACAAAGCCGATATTGGACTTTGACGCACTAATGAGCAACCCTGTATACGATAACCCTATCAAAATTAAAAGTGATACAAAACTGAAAACACCACAAGATGATATTTCTTCGACCAACGCGAGAACGCTACGAGGAAGTGTTGGATCGGTCAATTTCAAAAAGAATTATTTGTTTTGTAGCCAGTTTATTACGGATTATGAAAAGCGTAAAAAAATGGCAATCATTCCTGTGCGTACTTTCCAGTTTCGCGAGACAATTTTGAAACTATGCCAGTACTAGAAGTGATCTATTGGCAGCAAATGTACACGCGAGGATGCTTTCAGTCATAGATTTACCTGCAGAAGCTCGATATCACCAAGTGTGCAGTGTCAATTTTAGAAACGGCAAATTCATTTCTGTGAAGTATACACCTAAAGATAGTGGAAGATTGCTCACATCAGTAGGCTGTCCGGTTGACACTGATAGTTCAGATGATTTTGTAAAGACATGAGAGTGGTTACAAGAAAATTGTGAAGAGCCGATATCTGAGGAAGTGAGCCTTACACGTCTAGACATTTGAAGACAAAATTGCAAGACTGGTTTGGACATCATAATATCAGGCACGATGGCAAATATAACATGATAACATATTGAAAAACTGTATCAAACATAATCTTTGACTATCACAAACAAAAAAGGCTTGATGACCCTGATGTAGAAAAATTTAGATTAATCGAGTCTGCAGCAAAACTGATCAGAACTGAAATAAATTTGTTGTACAAAAATAGGGAGTTTTATCCTAGTGCATCAGATATTGCATCCGTTTAAGAAAACAAGACAATTTACCCCCTGTTCTACTAACTTTGTTGGATATCCTAATCGGTGGCAAACGCAATGATCTAAAGCAGGTTTCAATAGGCTAGGCTCTAATGCAAGCATGCAGGCCTCGTTCTCTGATTTGCGCTATTACTCTTGCTGTAGGCATACAGATTCACAGAGATTTTGGGTCTCGTTTCCTAATTGATGATCTCTGCAGCCTTGGATTCAGTGTGTCTTATGATGAAGTACAGTTTTCTTGTAACCACCCACATGTCTTTACAAAAGCATCTGAACTATCAGTGTAAACCGGACGGCCTACTGCACTGCACACTTGGTGATATCGAGTTTCTGCAGCAGGTAAATCTATGACTGAAAGAATCCTCGCGTGTATATTTGCTGCTCATAGATCACTTCTATTGCTGCATAGTTTCAAAATTGTCTCGCGAAACTGGAAAGCACATACAGGAATGACTGCCATTTTTTACGCTTTTCATACTCCGTAATAAATTGGCTATAAAACAAACAATTATTTTTGAAATTGAACGATCCAACACTTCCTCGTAGCGTTCTCGAGCTGGTCGAAGGAATATCATCTTGCGATGTTTAATTTTGATAGGATTGACGTTACACGTCGACATTCTCTATGTACTTTAACAGTACCAGTAGGCATATGATTGAAAAGTTGATGAATTTTATCATCTCTTAGTTTGCTCGCGTTGGTAATGCCCGTCAAGCCTTTTGCTGTTAATGTGACATAGGGAGTATCGTCACAAAGCACATTGGAATACAAAAAGTAGGTTTCGTCTTCCATTTTTCTTATGAAGATTTCTTCACTCAAAACAAAGATTACTTACCCGAAACTGATAATAAAGAAAATCAAAATTAGCCTCACAGCATCAAGTATTTGTAATATAATGTAGCATAATATAAGCATTTAAGGTGTAAATACATCAGGGTCATGAAGGTATCATTTTCCCCTTTCCCCCCTACTTCATCTTTGTAAGCGTTTTACTTTTAAAAACCAATATCATATTATTCTTTTTCAGCATAAAATTTCCTGTAATTTCATACCACACATTTTTTATGTTTTTTTTCAAGATGGCGGCAAAAAAACGCATTTTGCGCGACAGTACGGATGTATATTTTTAGTATGTTGATTAGGAGCGTGTTACCTACCATTTACAACAAGAATCATTTTTGTTCCAATTAGTTCCACCTCAAGGTGCTTTTTTACTTATTTCTATTACACTAGATGGGCTAAGAAGTAATAATAAATGTTATGTTATTTATCGTTTCACACAGATTTAACATTTCCATATTTAAAGTTAGTAAGTATATTATCTATAAGTTCGCATTTTGCATTATTTTGCATTTTTAATATATTTCAACATTTCATTGTTCTATATATAAATAGAAAGAAATGTACACCAATTTAAATCACAAAAAGAAAACAAAAAAAATTATTTCGATAGAGTGCGAAACAGTTCTTAATTTTTTACTGGGTGGGCCCTGCCCAACCTGCCCATCCTGACCAGCCGCCACTGCTATTCTCTGATTTTCCACCAACTACTGAATGTTTTTAAGAAAACGTACAAAGGGTACATTTCCAAACATTTTTGTGGTTGTCTGTAATGGATACATAAGTGTATTCCAACGTGATGTGACAGTTGTGTCCATATTTTATTCTCGATTTAAATTGTGTTAATTGCAAGTGAAAAAAGGAAAAAAATCAAAATAGTAGTATAGTGTTGAAGAGGTCATTCTACTACGTCATTTTCGAAAAGGTTAGTGCCAATGTTAATATTGCAGTAGTTGTTTGATGCAATAAAACTTACTAGGAGTAAGAGGTTATTAGTCGATAAGGTACAAATTGGCTTATTTATCTGATAGACAGGCAAAGTTTTTTGCGCTACAGTTCGACTACGTTAAATCAAAATAAATACATAGAGCACTTAGCTGATTAAATTATTTTGTCATCCTCACTGATAAATTTGAAAATATGAATGATGTCCAACTTTCAAAGCTCTTAGATGCAATCACCTCAGTCAAGAATGAGATAAAAGAAATAAAAGCAGATGTAAAGTATGAGAGCACTGAGTTAAGAAAAGAAATTAAATTCGAGAACGAGGAAATCAAAAAGGAAATTAGACAGGAAAATAAAAAAATTTTAGAAAAACTGGAAAAGCAAAATGAAGCAGTAGAAGAACTGAATAAAAAATATAATAAATTAGAGTCACACTTCCAGAACATCGAGCGAAAACTTAGAAAAAACAACATTATAATCTTTGGTTTAGAAGTAAAAACTGGTAGTGACTTGCTAAGTTTCGTAATAAACCAAATTAAAAACTTGCTGAATATTGATTTGTTAGAGAGTGAGATAAACAATGTATACGTACTAAAAGTCAACAACGGCACGCCCATTAAAATTGAATTTGTAACATACTTAAAAAAGCAACTAATATTGAGATCGGCTTTTAGACTCAAGGGTACGAAAGTTTTTATAGCCCAAGATCTATGCTACGATGACAGGCAAGACAATAAACTTCTACAAGAGCATTATAAACTAGCCAAGGCTAAAAACATTCCCGCAAAAATTAAGAATAACAAGCTAATTGTTAATGGTGATGTCTACACCGCAGAGCAGTTAAAGAAAACAAACACCTCATCCAATACACCCTTAATCAGCGAAAACAGCGAAGAAGAGATAACCCATAATCATAGTGAATTTCCACCTAAAGCGAATAGTGTACCTGCGACTCCGACTTCCAGTAGCTATCCAGATAATAACGTGTTCATTGATACACAAATAAGTAACGATACACAAATAATAAGAAACGAACCCGAAAGTGTAGTGAAAACTCCTACTATTCAACACACAAAACTTAAAAAAGCGGCCGAAATAAAAATTGGTCGTCTAACAAGGCAACATTCTGTAAAAGATAAAAACTAAATGTTAATAATAATTTGTATAATTTTTATAAAGTGTGTAATTGTATATCTTCTAAGTCATTGTGTAATTCTGTAATTTTTAACCTACTATTTTAGCTACATTTCAAATAATATAGTGTAATTATATATCTAATCTCATTGTCTAATTCTCCAACTTAAACCTATTATTATAGCTATATTTGTCAATATCATATACATACATAACCTACAAAATTATTAACTTCGTTAATTTAACATGAAGTTCGGACATCTCAACGCCCAATCTTTATTAACAGACTTCGATCAATTGTATGAGTTCATCATTAATGAAAAATTCGAAATATCTGCAGTCTCAGAAACATGGTTAACTGCTGAGACTCAGCCAAATTTGATTTCAATACCTCATTTCAATATAGTTAGGGCAGATAGAGTTGGCCGAGGCGGAGGAGTTGCATTTTATATTAAAAAATCCATTCAGTACAAAGTAATTCTGCAGAAGATAGATGAGTACTTAGAGCAACTATGGGTATCTATTGTGGCTTGTGGAAAAAGGTATGTATTGGGAGTACTTTACCGCCCACCTTCGGCTAATGTTTTAGAAATGTTTAACCAGCTAGAAAATTCTTTGTATGAAATATTACCCCATTCAAATACCATATTAATTACTGGCGATCTAAATATTGACTTGTTGTCTACACGACAAAGTGAGATCAATAAAATAAATCACTTTAATAATTTTTTAGAATCATATGATCTCTCTCAGTTAATAAAAGATCCTACGCGGATCACACCCACATCGCAAACGTTGTTAGATGTTATAATTACATCAGACACGGAGTGGATCTCTGAAGGCAGCGTAATTAAAATACATGGTATATCGGACCACTGTGCAACTGTTTGCGAGCTTAATAAAATTAGAATTAAAGATAGCATAAAATATGTGACATTTAGGGATTACCGCAACTTTAATGAAACCATCTTCCTCGAAAAATTTCACGCCATAAACTGGGATCAGATGTATAACTACACGGATGTCAACACAATGCTCCTCTTCTTAAATACCAATCTTCTATTTGTCTTCGAAAGTTGCGCGCCGATTCGCACCGTAAGAGTCACGAAACCCCCGGCACCCTGGATTACACCAGTCATAAGAGAAATGAGGGAACTGCGGGACAAAGCATATAACCGATTTAAAAAATCTAAGTCATTAGCGCACTGGCAATACTACAAAACATTACGTAATTATACAAAGCAAGCCATTAAGCGTGAAAAGAAAACTTATATTGACACAGTCTTAAAAGAAAAAAATTCCAAAAGAACATGGAACACACTACGTCACCTACATATACTAACTGCTCGAAAGAACTTTGAGTTACCTCCTAATTTAAATAATCTTAATGCAATCAATGATCATTTTGTAAGTACTCCTCAACTAAATAAAAATGAATCTCAGATAAAAATATTAGCCAAATATAAACACAAAATGAATCCAAGTATTACATTCAAGTTTAAGCCAGTTAATAGTAATGATGTCGTAAAGTGCTTTAATTCCCTGAAAAGTAATGCTGTGGGTGCTGATCTAATTTCATTAAAAATGTTCAATTTAGTATCTTTCTTTCTAATAGACCACCTAACATTTATCATAAACTACTGCCTCAAATCCTCTACCTATCCAGAGGCATGGAAGATAGCGAATGTACTTCCTTTCCCCAAAATAGCTAACCCTCTTGATCTATCACACCTAAGACCCATAAGCATACTACCAATGCTATCAAAAGTGTTAGAAAAAATCATGCATTTTCAAATTTCTGAATATGTTTTCGACAATGACATAATTCCGAATATACAATCTGGTTTCAGACAAGGTCACAGCACGACCACTGCACTTATAACGGTAGTTGATGATATTTTGCGAGCCATAGATAATGGAGAACTCAGTGCCATGGTCTTACTGGACTACAGTAAAGCCTTCGACACTATGGATCACGCAGTATTTTGCTCAAAACTTGAATACTATGGATTTGACAAAAACTCCGTTAAGTTACTACACAATTATCTTAGTGGTAGAACTCAAAAAGTTATATATAACTCAGAGACCTCTAATTCACAGCCCCTAATACAGGGGGTGCCGCAAGGATCTATACTTGGACCTTTGCTATTTTCTATATTATTATATATTTCAGATTTTTACACAGTAATAAAAAATTGTCAAATTCATCATTACGCCGACGATACACAAATATATTTATCATATCAACCACAACAACAAAATACTGCTACCTTAATTAATAATGACTTACAGAACTTGTTAGATATATCAACGGTACATAACTTGAAGCTGAATGCGAATAAATCATTTGTAATATTTTTTGGTTCAAAACAGAGAATAGACAATAAGCTCCCTTTAGATATATTCATCAATGGTGAGGCATTACCAGTCAAAACGGAAGTAAAAAATTTAGGGTTGTGGTTGGATTCATATTTACGGTTTGATAAGCACGTGAATCAGCTGTGTAAGTACTCTTATAATATACTTAGACAGCTTTACCCGCATAGGCACATAATGAGTTCTCCTTTAAAATTGCAGCTCTGTGAATCTTTAATTATATCAAAGATCTCCTATTGCGACAGTGTCTACGGTCCCGCTCTTCTTTCAACTGACAGCTACAGACTGCAAAAAATACAGAATTCTTGCTTTCGTCTCGCGTTTGGTATCCGTAAGTATGACCACATTACACACAAAATACAGGAGAATAAAAGCCTAAAACTGGAAGACCTGCGATCACTTCATCTCTTAACGCTAACACACAAAGTTTTACTTACGGGAAGACCCCAATACATACGAAAAAAACTGTTGAGATTTCAACATGCAAACAGGTTTTCCACAAGAAACTCTAGACTCCTAATAATACCCCATCATAGAACAACAACATTTAAACGCTCTTTTAGCTATAGCGCTCCTAAATTATACAATAGCCTACCCCACGACTTTTTTAATTATACGCTGCAAAACTTCAAAAATAAATTAAAACACCACTTATTGTATGCTCGATGGTCACAACAATAATAAATGATACGTATGCGTAAACAGTAATATGGGAAAATTGTAAAATTGTAATATTGTAAGATTGTAATATAGTCTAGGCTCATTAACTACATTTATAATTTATAACATATGATATAATAGGTAATAGTGTAGTATAGTGTTGTAGTATGTATAAATTTATTTGTATATTTTGTAGCATTTCTTCTACTCTATAATATTCGATGTAATTATTTTAATTAATATAATAATTCTTTTATATTTGTTGTAAGTTGTAACATATACCGTTAATTGTTACTATTGTCCGTGTAAAATTGCCAGGTAGAGTTGAAAAACACCCAAGTTGGGTGACTCTCCGCCTTTTCATCCATGTTCATTATTTTTTTTTTTAAGCTTTATATACTTATGTAATATTATATTTGGATGAATAAAGACGCTTATTATTATTATTATTATTATTATTTTTCTCTACCAAATTTAGATGCCACTCAATGCGGGTGGCCAGGCTGACGAGGATAAAATGGAACTACATCCGATCGCTTTGCCAAATGCCCAGTCAAATCTATAAATCCGTGTAGGTAACTCAAACAATGCAGCTGCTTGGCTAATGATTCGTTATGCAGTTTAATGTAGCAACATTCTTGCTAGAAACTTCATACGAGAATTTCTGAAAATATAACTTCTGCCAGTGAAGATTCCGAAGAAGATTAAATGTTGATTTTGACGTTTCGTTGTAAACAGTTTTTACAATAAGAATTTAAAAAAACAAAAATAAAAAAAATAATAAAAATTACAAAAAAAAAAACAGAAAAACTAAGTAAATTTTAAATAAATATAAAATAAAAAAAGGATAATCAAGCCTTTCCACCTTATTAAAAAAATACCGAAAATTAAGTTTACGTTTGTTTCATTTTTTTAAAACCTTGCTTGTTTTGAATTAGCAGGACCTTTTAATCAATGTTTTTAAAGGGTCATTCAACTTGCTCAAACATCTAAAACGACGTGTCACACACCCATATAATGAAATATTTGGAAAATCCGGCGCCTGTTTTTTCACTCCAAGCCAGTCGCCATCTTGAATATCACAAAATGTCCAAGGGTACCTACCAGAGTGGCCAATCGGAATCGTAATGTTCACCCTTTGAAGAACCAGAAACAGCAAAAAAACCTTTACTATACCCTACTTCTAGGTTAGAATAAAAATCCTTATTTGGCACCCTAGCTGACCTGACTAATAGGTGCGGTAGCCGAGTAAGTAAATGTGTTTAATACGTACTTACTTGGTTGCGAAAATCGATGTTTCGAATCCATCCTGAGGTAAATTTAAAATTCATGTGTGATTTGTCTCAGACCTGGATGGAAGAGGGAATGTCGATGCCTCGGACTCCCACATTGAATTGGAGGGTCTTGTCTCGGTGATTTGAGAGTTGTATAGACAAAAATCAAGACAACTCTTTTTGGGAAAAAAACTATGAAATTTTAGACTGTTGAAAACATTGACAAGAAACGCCAGCTAGAAAGTAAGGGCATTTTTACCCCTCCAGTTTAGAACGGTGCAGGGAGGCCATTAACTTTAATTTACAAATAGGTGTTAATCGCATGGTTCTTGCCTGCCGAAAATGAAAAAAGTTAAATTCTCATGACTTTTGTTAAACGTAAATTATGATAATGTAGAATTATTGTTTTGAGCGCATTTCATAATTTGTAATTATACCTATACTTGCTTTCACATTTCACCATAACTTCATATTGTTCTATTGACAAAAATCAAAAAGATGAATAACATAGGGAAGTTACGAAATTCACATGTACAGGGTAGTAGAGTAGTAATGGCGGAGCTGGGTCTCCCCCCACCCTTTTTTTTTTTGTGGTGGGGGGTAACTAGGGTAATTCGAGTAATGTAGGTAATTAGACTGATGTAATTGCAATAGAGGTAATTAGAGTATTGCAGGTAATTAGCCTGATGTAGTTGCAATAGAGGTAAGTAGAGTAATGTGCAGTAATTAGACTGATGTAATTGCAATAGAGGTAATTGGAGTGGTGCAATGCAATTGTAGTTGTAATTAGTGTATGTACTGATATGTGTATGAGTATTTCAAGTAGAGGTGGTGGGGCAGCTTCACTCCGTGTATATAAATGAGGATGAGGAGCACACAGCCATTTGTGGTGCTAGTCTCCCAGAGTAAAGACATAAAATGTATATTTGTACTTCTTGTGGTGTAAGTTTTACACGTGGTGACAATTTGCGAAGACATCAGAGGCAATCTTGTAAGAAGATACATGATAGTGGTCCGCAAGCAAAATATCCTAAACTGGAATGTAATCCTTCAACATCTACAAATATGGAAACTTGTAATTGCTGTAATGTGACTCTAAGCACAACCCAAATGAATTCCCATAGAAGGACATTGCAGCATAGGACAAATTCATGTGTTCCGTTTATAGAAGGTGTAGAAATTGTGCAGAGCGCTTTCAAATACAGGATTGTAACCTATCGAGTATATAGCGAAAATAATCACCAAGACTATGTAATGTTCTTCAATGAAATTAGATCAAAAATATTAAATCTCTTCGAGGAAGTGTTACGTATTCATAATACAGTAAAAGTAAATATGGAAACGTTTGCTACGTACGTATTACAGACACAGGAACTATCTGAAATGAAATCATTTAACACTTCCAACAAAATCTTGGATCAAGCTATGGATTTGAACAATACTTTGGACACCTTTGTGGATGCTATGATTACACAAACTACGGAGTTCCTGGAACGTGATTCAGGTATTTAAACATACATTAAGGTGGAAAGAAAATGACTAATTATAATTTAATTTTAGGATGGGCCCTCGAACGAATTGCTTGTGTTGAAATCAATGTGAATAAATATAGTCCTCTGGGTGGTTCATCATATGTCAAGTTGCCAAAATCCATAGAAAACAAGAAGGCAGTGGTAAATGTAAAAAACCAGGATCAGTATTGTTTTGCTTGGGCTGTAACTTCAGCGTTGTATCCTGCAAATGGCTGCACATCTGAGACCTCATCATATCCACATTTTTCAAGAGTTTTAAATTTATCAGGTATGAATTTTCCAGTAAAATTGCGGGATATTTCAAAATTTGAGGAGATGAATAATATTTCAATTAACGTGTACGGGTTAGAAGAAAAATTTGAGAATAATAGAATAAAGTATGAAGTTGTTGGGCCTTTACGTTATTCTGAAAAAAAACTATTTATGCATGTAAATTTGTTACTACTTTCCGGTGAATGTGGTGTAAATCATCACTGTAAGAAAGATTGCGCTAATAATCACTATTGTTGGATAAAAAACTTGTCTAAGCTAGTTTCCGCTCAAATTTCAGCTCATGATCATAAAAAGTACTTTTGTGATGGTTGCTTACTATATTTTAATAATGAGCGTCAGTTATTCCAGCATCAGAGAAATGACTGTAATCATGTTTATACAACAACACCATCGACACAATTTCGGATTGATAAATATGGTAAACAAGTACCTGAAAATATATTAAAATTTGAAAACTTTGAAAGACAAATGCAAGTACCATTTGTAGTGTATGCAGACTTTGAATCAATTCTGAAACCTATTCATACTTGTGAACCGAACCCCGAACGTTCTTATACAAATAAAACTTTTATACACGAACCTTACTCCTTCGCATATTTCATAAAATGTTCTTTTGACAATTCTTTATCAAAATTTGAACTCTATCGAGGATCTGATGTAGCCAAAGTTTTTGTATCGCGTATTGAAGCCGATGTAAGGGAAATCTATAACAGATATATGAAAGATATAGTCCCAATGGCTAAACTCACAGCACAAGAAAGACAAGACTTCCTGAATGCGACCGTATGCGGTATATGTGAGAAACCATTTAAAGTAGAGGATGTAAAAGTTAGAGATCATTGTCATATAACTGGTAAAGTAAGATTTGGTGCCGCACACTCTGTATGTAACTTAAATTACAAATTACCAAATTTTGTACCTATCATATTTCACAATATGAGTGGCTACGACAGTCACCTATTTATAAAACAGCTCTGTGCACATAAGGACAGAGTTGATGTTATAGCACAAAATAAAGAAAAATATATATCTTTCACGAAACACCTTTATATGCATGATTACGTCAATAAGAAAGGGGAGAAAAAACGGAAATTTATACAACTACGATTCATCGATAGTTTTAAGTTCTTATCAACATCGTTGCAAAATTTAGGGGGCAACTTAACTGATAACCAATTGTTTGTTACGGGAAGTTTCTATACAGATAAGGAAAAATTTAATTTAATGAGGCAAAAGGGTGTATTTCCATATAGTTTTATGGATAGTTTAGAGAAACTAAATAATGTAGAGTTACCCTCGAAAGATGAATTTTACGATAACCTAAATGAAGAACATATAACAGATAAAGATTATCAGAGGGCTAACGATGTGTGGAACTTGTTTGATTGTCAGAATTTGGGCGATTACTCAGATCTTTATTTAAAATCAGACGTACTCCTTTTGTGTGACGTATTTGAAAATTTTCGTAAAATTTGTTTGGAAAAATATAAACTTGATCCTGCTCAGTATTACACTTGTCCGGGTCTCTCGTGGGACGCTATGTTAAAACTAACCAAAGTGGAGTTGGAATTATTAACGGACATTGATATGATCCATTTTTTTAAAAAGGGAATACGTGGTGGAGTAAGCCAGTGTACGGAAAGGAAACATATTGCGAATAACAAATTTCTCCCTAACTACGACCCCAAAGAACCTTCTTCATTCATCACATATCTAGATGCCACGAACCTATATGGGCATAGTATGTCGCAACAATTGCCGACAGGTGGATTCGTGTGGCTGTCCGAAGAAGAAATCATGAATTTAGATATTACGAGCATTTCAGATGAAAGCACCCATGGGTATGTTCTCGAAGTAGACATACATTATCCACAAGATTTACACGACTTACACTCAGACCTACCCTTTTTAGTAGAAAATATTATTCCACCAAAATCAAAATCGAAATTGACAAAACTGATACCAAATTTAAACGATAAGAGGAGATATATTGTGCATTATATAAATTTGAAACAAGCGCTAGATAACGGGTTAATGGTTATAAAAACACATAGAATACTTAAATTCAAACAATCACCTTGGCTTAAAAAATATATTGACCTAAACACCGATATGAGAAATAAGGCTAAGAATAAATTTGAAAAAGATCAGTATAAATTATTAAATAACGCAGTATTCGGTAAGACAATGGAAAATGTTGATAATAGAATGGATATAAAATTAGTTACCCACTGGGAGAGCGTTAGGCGGAGTATGGGTGCAAATGCATTAATAACACGCCCTAACTTTAAATCATGCTCAATATTTACTGATGATTTTGTAGCCATCCATATGGGTAAACTAAAGGTAGTCTACAACAAACCAATTTACGTTGGTTTTTGTATCTTGGAGTTGTCTAAGACAGTATTATACAACTTTTTCTACGACGTTATCAAAAAACATTTCGGCGATAATGCTTCTTTGCTGTATACAGATACGGATTCGTTGATTATAAAAACATTTACAGATAACTTTTATAATTTCATAATACAGAATCCAGACAAATTCGATACATCTAACTACGAAGAAATAAATAAATTTAATATTCATAAGGGCTTGTCGGTGTTAGGTAAAATGAAAGACGAGTTCCCCTCTGATCCCATTATTAGTTTTTATGGTACGGGTGCGAAAGCTTATTATATACAATCGGTGGATAATGAACTCAAAAAAGCTAAAGGTGTGAAGAAATCTGTTATTAGAAAGCAGCTGTCAATAGATGACTATAAGAAAATCGTTGAGCGGGGAGGTTTAATATTTAGAAAAATGAATACGTTTCGGAGTTGCTTGCATGACATTTACACAGAAATAAAGAACAAAGTGGCCTTGTCCCAACACGATGACAAACGTTTTGTTATTCCTAATACTACTAAAACATTACCGTGGGGGCACCGTGACATATCATTTTTTCAGAGCGAACAAGAACAAAATATAGAACGACTGATAGTTGCCATAAATAATATGGAGAAAAAAAATGAAAACTTGGACGCTTTACTTGCAGCAATAGCTGATTTAAGCCAATAATTAATTTAAAATTTTTATTTCATCTTCTAACGTAAAGGTCGAAAATTCGAATACATGAACTACTAAACTGGAAAATTCAAACTACAAAATTTCACCAATATTTAATTGTAACATTATAATACAAAATTATTGTGATAATTTTAAGTACTTTCAAATAATAGAATAAAAATATCTAAATAAAAATCACAGTGTTGTTATTAGTAAACCTTTCTCCCAAAATAAGTTAAATATCGATTAGGTTAAATCGTAAATTATAAATAATGTAGGTAGTGACTTGAAGAGGTGTGTGTAATGATACAGTTTTACAATGTAAGAGTAGGTGACGTTGCTAAAACTAAAATGTCGTTTTATGCTGCAGTCAGGAATGTGATGTCATTTCAAATAGAAAGTTGTTGCGTCAGTTATTCGATGTGCGCATGACATTTAGAAAAGTTTGACGTCACTTTGTAGCGGGATTCTGTTGAGACAAAGAAAATCAACAGTGGGGTGAAAGCTTGGCTTGCATAAATCACGTGATGTCGTCCAACCAATGAGAGACGAGAGTGGTCACCCACTCCCTACCGTTGGAGGGGGAAGTTAGCTTGGCTTGGGTTTGAGGACGCTTACAAGATTCTTTCCGTCTTCGCCTGTGCTAGTGTGTGCAAGTGTGCTCTCGTGAATTTCATTGCTCAGTTTTTGTGAACAAAATGGTAAGAACCGTTAAAAATGTATCATCTGCTGGTGGGCGTAAAAGGCGCTCGTCGACACCGCCACCAACTTTACCGCCCTTGACTTTAATGACGTATTTGGCTACGTTTAAACCATCACCTGACGCATCTACGGCGTCAGGTTCCGCCATTAATGGCGGTGCTGTGAAGTCAGCAATAAAAAATCCATCCTCTGGCAGGGTTAATGTTTTAAACAACATTATTGTTAAAGATGGTATTGCTGCTGACGTTGGGGGCGCTTCGTGTTCTAACGAAGGCGGTAGTCAGCTAGCGTATCATGGGCACCATCAGCAGATGCACGGCAATATACATCCTGGCGCAGATTTACCTGTTTTGCACCTTGAAGATGGTGACCTCGGCAATACCGTCAATGTCACCGTATCCAGGAGTAATGCAGGTAAAGCCGTTCATACCCCGAAATTACATGGTTTGGCTTTAAACAAAAAATTTAAAGTCACACCATCTACTTCAGGGTGTCAGGATGTACGCGCATCTCATCCGCGCAAATCATCTATGTCTCTGGTGGCACATGACTCCGATGACGACTTTTTGCCTAGTAATGTAAACAACAATAAAAACACAAAGTCGTCGTCGGCGCCATCAAAAGGTAAAGGTAGACGTACAGAAACACAATCCATAGACTGTGACGCGACTTTATGGGACGAGATAATGGATTTCGCGCAGACAGTTGTACCTGCCCCTCTAAGTCCGCTACCTGCTTCACCAAAAAAAAATAAGGTTTCGGCAGGTAAAGGGCAGGTAAAACCGTCTGCGTCGTTTGTGGCTGTACCTCTACCTGGCAATAGCGCATTACAACAGCCAAGCTGTTCTAATGCGGTGTTGCCACCACCACGCAATGACGCATTAGAACAACCGGGTTGCTCTAATGCGGTGTTGCCACCGCCGCCAGAGGTAGCTCCGATTGTTAATGAGAATCCGCTCCCAGCACAAGCGGACTCTGATTCTGAATCGGAGGTGTTCTCGCAAGTTGACACCAAAACATCTGTTAAACAATTTTTTAAAATATACGGTCAACTTAAGAGAACACATGATTTAAATTTGAGGCTTTGTCGGGATCATCCGAAAATCTTGCGTCGTGCTGCTGATATGCGGGAAAGAGCCGCAAAATTAGAGGCCGACGTAAAGAGACAAAGGGAGGCTCTCGACAAAACTGCAAAGCAGATGAGGTTTATTTCGGATCAAATGGGTGGCTGAGCACTTGCGCACACGCGGCGGAAAGTTATTTTAAGTTAGATTTTAAGTTAGTTAAGAATATTGTTAGTTAGATAAGATTATTGTTAATTAGGTTTAAAATATAGTATTAATAAAAAAACATTAAAAAAATAAATGCCAAAAAAAATTTAAAATGTTTGTCAAAAAAAATAAATGACAAAAATAATTAAAAAAATAAATGCCCCAAAAAAAAATAAAAATTTGTCAAAAAAAATAAATGACAAAAATAATTAAAAGAGCATACAAATAAAGGCAAATTAATTAAGTTAGATTTTTAAGTTATTTAAGAATATTGTTAGTCAGATAAGATTGTTAATTAGGTTTAAAATATATTATTAATAAAAAAATATTAAAAAAAATTAAAAAGTTTGTCAAAAAAATAAATGACAAATAATTACAAAAAAATGATAAAAAATAAATTACTGTGTATTATTATGTAAGAATATATTGTTAAAAATAAATATAAAAAAGTTTAAAACAAATTTTAAAAAGTGAATAAAAAATGATAAAAAAATTAATTAGTTAATAAAATAAATACACCACATGTAATTAATTAATTGTGCATATTATGAGTACATGTTTGACATGAATAAACACATAATGTAAAGGTTAATTAATTTAAATAAATAAAGAGTTTAATAGGTTAATAACAACATAAAAAAAAAAAAAAAAAAAAAAAAAAAAAAAAAAAAAAATTAAAAAAATCGAATTTTAAACACATGAAAATCAAAATTAATGGTTAATTAGGAAAGGTCAAAGGTCAAATTTAAAAAAAAACCGGAGAACCACCACCTCCTTTCTCCGGGGGGCGTCCGAGGATTCGATCCTGTGGTCTTCTGAGTGACCTCAAGATCGACGCGTATTTGCCCGCTCGGCTACTCGGACGCCCCACAAGAGTTAGGTCTATTTCCTAATTTCAACAAAAAACTACCTGCTCATCGATCCGTATTTACCAGGCAGGGTCGCATGGCCTTAGGCTATAAAATCAACCCAAGCTATCGGCTTTATACATTTACAACTGTATTATTTTGAATCAGTTTATATCTTGAGATATTTTAATTTAATTTAAATAATAATAAATAAAAGATAACCATTTTTTTTTCAAAATACTTTTTAATAAAATCATTCATATGTTCATTTGTTTTAATATTTATATGATTTACTAATTTTCACAACTTGTAATATACAGGGTGGCACAAATATTTTTATTAATTAAAAAATATATACAATTAAACTTAAAAATAAAATGAAATATAAATTTACATTAATAAATACTACTTATAACGAATCAAATTTAGTAAAACACGTTGTATCGTTCACGCAATTGTTTTATTTACATTATTACATGTATGACATACTTCAATTCGATGCAATTGCACCAAGTTTGTGCTGCAACATTTACATTTCGTTATCATTGCACCATCCAACGTCGTCGTTTTGTGAATATTTACATGCTGGTGACGTCCGGACACTATCCGTGTATAGGATATATAACATAGCCCACACAGGAAGTGTTTGGTTGCATCCGGCCTGGTTCTGATTATGACAAAAGACGCTGACGTGCAATATAGTCTCCGCCGATCATCATAATTGTTTAATATTTTTCCGGAGAAGGCTAACTCTCCCGCTTCGTCTTCCACATCATCCCCAAGACCTTCATCTACACTGACGGGAACCAGGTTGCCATCTCCCCAGTCGGCACCCTCTTGGTAGACATTGATATTTTCCACGATGATGGGATCCCCCCTGTGGACAGCATCTTGATTCAAGTCCTGAAGCTCTTGATTTACACCATCTCGGTGTAACACCATTGCACCCATATCATTTTCTGCCAGTTCAGTGAGGAATCGTCTATAAGCCATCTTTAAATGTTGGAACTCAACTGATTTGATGTTAAACCTCCTCCGTTTTATATTCTATAATTCGTGACGGTGACGCCCTTCCTATTGCGTCAAGTTTACTATTAGCTATTTAAACCAAGAGTGACCACAAGAGGAACGCATTCAAACTTCTTACGTAACACAATCGTGTCTTAAAACAGAAGTGCATACAATGGTCCTACCAAGAGAGTGGAAATTAAAACCAATAATAGCAGTACAACCGTATAGTTACAATAATTCAAGAATTTGCCATAATTGCTATACTGCATGGAGGAAGCAAATTATCAACCCATGCACTGGACTGTGCAAAAAGTGTGTAATTCAGAACCCAGTGCAGAAAAAAGAATTTCGAGACAATTGTCCAAATGAAACACAATGTCGCAATTGTCTTACCATACTCAAAAGAACGAATTTTGGTATATATCGAGACGTATGTGAAGCTTGCAAAGCAGACCAACCACAATTAAGACAACGATGCGTGTACTGTAGTAAGTACGAGGACAATTGTTGGAACAACATTTGCATAAAATGTATGTCAGGGGCACTCATCTTGTGTGATCGCATTGGTGTGTTTTATAGTAGTTGGACTCACCATAATAGGGACTGTTGGTGTCTTAATTATAAATAAATTATATTATTTGTATATATGTATGTGTGTATGTAATATATATTATAACCATAAACTGTAAATATATTTTTAGTATTGTAATAACATATTATTTTGTAGGAAACTTTTAAAATTATACAAAAAAAAAATGATTATTTTTAATTTTTTTACAATTTAAAATGAAGGAAATAAATTAAATAAATATTTAAGAGTTTATTAAGTAAATAAATGTATTAAATGACTTACAATTAATTTATTTACTAAAACTATTTATTAAATTATTTACAATGTTTAATTTATATGGATGCCTAATCTGTTCCCTCGCAGACATTATCGCACTCTATCAAGAGCTGATAATCTGACCAGTGGCTCTGGTCAGGTGATGGCTGGCCGTCTGGATCGTAGAACACCGTTTCCATAGACCATGCTGATGGTGATGTTGCCCTATCAGTGCTGCTGTCCGGGGGGTTATCTTGGTCCTCGCCTAGATTCTCACCTATCCAATAAGATGAAGGTGATATTAGTCTGTCGTCAATGCTATCTGGGGTAGCTTGGTCATCCTGGTCCTCTTCGTCTTCCTGGTCCTCTTCGTCTATCGAATACGATGGAGGTGACCGTTCCCACCAATCACTGCTGTCTGGGCCGTATTCACTAGGCATTGACCAGGTCGATGACGTTGATTTTGAGTCGGTGCTGGAGGAGACGCAATTTACTTGAGAAGTGTCCATGATGTTAATAATTTTAAATCTGACAAACAAGAGCGTTGCTGTGTGTTATATAAAGCAAACTAATCTCCACCCCCAGCAGTGGCGCCTCCTACAAACATTACTTTACAGGCACCTCTATTATTGATGATGGAGAGGGGGTAAACATTTAATGTATAGTGTTTTACTGAATCAATGAATAAGTCAGGTTGGCCGAGTGGTTAAGGTGTCAAACTTCACTAATTAAAATTCATAATAACACGTATCCTATGATTGGATATGAATACCCCCTCTATTATTTTAGAGTGACTCCCTCCCCACACTACTATATATATGGGAGTAATATTAAACCAAACTTAGTTGCATTTACTATTTCTATCTATATACCACGTATCGAAATGGCAAATCCATCTATTATATCTATTCTAAGACGGTTGGCGCAAGAAGATTCCAATAATTGGATGCTGTTTAATCATGAGGCTGCGGAGATGGGGGTACCTGCTGAGGCTGTGGAGATTGGAGCACCTGCTGATGTTGATGCCAATGGTGCCAACATCGATATCCAGGAAGTCATCGAAGGCGGCGAAAATGGTATAGTGGACGATGGAGTCGACGAAATGGTGGACGATGGTATAGAAGTCGATGTTGCGGACCTCATCGAGGAAGACCAGCACGAGATGGCTTTCCAGATAAAAGATATGGTGGCTGGTACAATGGACAAGGTGTGTGCTACAGCGGCCTTCGTTGTGGTATGCAGCATTGACCAGGGAAAATACTTTATGTGCACTAGGTGCTACGTATCGTATTCTCGCATGGTCGTAGAGGGGGCTGTTCACCAACACGCAAGTCTGCACAACACGGTTGAGTGGTGGGACGTACCTACCATAAAGTGCAAAGCTTGTGGCGATGACACAGTGACAGTCGGTGCCATCGAAGGTTGTTTTGTGTGCAATAATACTGGAAAAAGAACAGTACCCATATAATAATATTAGATTTTCTAGTTTGTACTTTTTATATTATTTTTTATGTTTGTTTAATGTTTAATTATAATTTTTAATTATATTTAATTAATTTTATGTTTTATGTTATATGTATATTTGTATCATTCTTATAATATAGATTGTAGGAAAATAAAAAGGAATTAAAACATTTATGTGTATGTTTATTATCTTTCAAGTGTTAAAAAAAAAAAAAAAAAAAATGATTATTTTTAATTTTTTTACAATTTAAAATGAAGGAAATAAATTAAATAAATATTAATAAAGTATATTCATTTTATTATTCATTTGTGACACATATTAAAATATTTCAATCGACATAACTATATAATGATACATTAATATATTTTTCTAGTTAATGACAATTTTAAACAATAGAAGCTATATCAACCCACGAATTGTGTTCTACAGATAGCCCCAACCACTTTACCAGCACTTTATTTCCTTTCTTCTTTAATACATTTTCAACTAGATACACATCGGGGTATTTTGCTTTTAGTAGCTCCATTTCATAAAAACATCCCTTGATTGGGTGTCCAAACAAGTCTTCTATCAGGTAAGTTGTGGGATTTGTTATGTTTATTTTGGTAATTTTAAAAAGTTCTGTTGAAAAGTTCGGTGTAAACCCTTTATCAAATACACCTTTATACTTGCTAATACGAACTATATCACCGAGATGAAATTTCGGTTTCAGAGCAATCTTAATATAATTATATACGTTTAAATGTGTAGTTGGTTTGACATCAATGGGCTTTCTGCCAGTTGTACGATGGACTTTGTCATTGTAACTTTTTGTAACGTTTGGTAGGATATCGAGCCATTTATATTTACCCATAGCTGAGAATTCTTTATACAACCAATTTTTTAATGTGCGGATTACTCGCTCAACAATTGCTGCTTTTTTTGTGCTATACGTAGAATAATGATTAATTTCGTGCCGCTTCATTAATGCGGAGAACTTTCTGTTATAGAATTCAGTACCATTATCGGTCTGTAAATTTCTCGGTGAATAATTTGCTTCTTGAATAATAGTCTGCATAGCCTTGGTAACTTCTACAGCTGCTTTATTTTTAATAGGTTTGGTCCATACGTACTTGGAATAGCAGTCAATCACTACAAGAATATAACGATACCCTCTATTTTTATCAGCGTATGGCTGCATTTCAGCTAGGTCTGCTTGCCACAAATCACCAAACCCCTTAATTATGGTTCGCCTTCTACGAAAATTTCGTCGAGCATTTCTATGTAACTCGTTAACAACTTGTAATTTTTCGCTGCTAACCTCCATTATAAAATTGTCTTCAGCTATATATCAACTTCAGGCATTAGTTCTGGTGGAAATGCTAGGCCTCCGGATTGCACCTTCTTTGGTTGGAGTTCGGTGGCAATATGCTCTAATTTAGAGATTCTAGTGATTAAAGTATTGCGATTGTTTATGGCCGAACGTTTAACTTCAGAAATTGCTTTATCAACATATTTCCTCATTTCTATTTTCATTTTCTGCATCATCTCATTATTTTGTTTATTGAAAATAGCGCGATTTTCTTCTCCACTTCTTATAAGTCCCACATCAACATATTTTTTCATTTCCCCAATAATTACATCGGTTGTATCAAAAATAGCTTTGGCAGCATTTTCATCATTTGTTTGTAGACGCTTGTTAACGTAATTACATGTTGCACCATCTTGATCATCGACAGGTTCCCCTAAATTTTTTAAACGCTTATTTTCAATATCATAGTGATTATCTCTGGTAAGTTTAAAACCCACGCCAGGTAATCCACGATGGGCTATTAACTTACTCGCACTAATTCTTTTGCTGCGTCCAAATTTGTCGATAGTGTTTACAGTAGACATTTCTGACTGCATCTGATGCGGTTTATAAATTGCAGACTATATAATACTTATTAAGTATAATGATACTATGTTTTATTTCATCTTTAATACACTATTTTTTCTTCCCTAAGTTCTGATATTATTTCTATTATTTCATTGTCGTGGTTGTTATTTCCCGCTATTTTCGAACTCCATAGTAGACGTAGACGATCCACGAGTTCGCTGGGTTTATTCCAAAAAATATATTCTTTATCTTTATTTCTGTACAATTTGTGGGTAGGTACACGTTTTAAGCCGTGACCACTTGTTGACGATCGTGTCGCAATTGTAGAAGATGTTAATGGTTTGATAATTTTGTGAAATTTTCCACGCTTAGTAGTGTTATAGCCATTCGCTACATCGAATTTTTTGTAAGGTGCCTTTGTTTTTCTTAGTATTTCTCCATATATCTTACTCCATTCATCATCGAGAACACCCTCTCTATTATCATCTAAAATTGTTGGGCGTTTTAGAAATATTAGATCGTACAATTTAGGACTACCTAGATACACGCCAAGTTTCTTATTGCCATACCATAGCGTAATATTTCCATGGGAAAAACGTATTTCGGCATTGCCCATCAGCAGTTTGCCTGTCTTGGGATCTACACGCACTCCATATAAACTATCATACTTGGAATCACCAGATTTTAAATTTTGTATATGTCTTTTTACAACCTCATGTCTTTTTTCTAGTTTACTAGCTGGAGAAGTTTCGGATACAGGGGTTGTTCTTATTGACGATGGTGGTGTTTCCATAATGGGGATATAATGTGGAACATCATCACCACCTACATACTTATCGGATCCTTCTTCAGAAGCACTCTCCCATGATACAGCCCTCTGGGTGGACACCCTTGATGATGATGGTTTTGAATGTAATTGTTGGATATGAGATTTGTTCTCTGCTGCTGAAGATATAACATTTAAAGGTTCAGTTATCGGTTGGTAGATCTTTTCAAGTGTTACGTGCATCTCCATATCTTTGTTCTTGATATAGTTAAACTTCTTCCGCACAGCATCTGTTGCCTCAATCAGCTGTCGCTTGAGTGTTATTTCGCTACTGGGATGTGCAAGATTGTTATATTTTTTATTATCTTTGGTAACCTTCATCTTAGCGCATACGTAAACGAAGTAATCCTAACGACGTATGTAATTCAAGTGAAGTTTTTAATAAAATGCATTATGGATATATGAAGCTATCAAACCCTTTTCTATATCGCCCACCTTGTACTTCTCTATCCTTATCAATCACTAGAAATCCATATTTGTCATTCCAGCACTTTGCACACATATTTTGAAATACTGTAAACGTTACATCAGGTGACACATGATCGGAAAAGATGTGATGCAGATTCATGTCGTCCTGTTTAAAGACAACAATTAAATTACTATTGTCTCTTATTAGCTGCTTCGGGATTCGAGAGTATGTCTGGCCAAGATAAAAACAATCCACATTTCTATGTCGGCCCATACTGAAATATCCCCTTATAACATCTTGTTTCTCACATATTACATCGTCAAATATAAACACAGACTCTGGCTTTGCCTCGGATGGTTCCACTATTTGCGTACCATTACTAAATGTATAAAATCCTAACCCCTCAATCGGCGCTAATACATTACGTAGATACTCATACTTGGGTTGATTTATAGACTTTGAGTATAGGTAAATATTTAAAAAACGTAAACCTAAACGATGCGTGATCAAAGATATTAAGACATTTGTTTTCCCACAATTCGAGGGTCCTATTATGAGGGCACGTACAGTTGAAGGTAGTAGTGGTCCATGGCGATTATCAGCACTTAACCCACGCCCAACTTTTTCATCCAAATTATCTATAGAAAGCGTTTGTTTCTGTTTCACAATGTGCATTGTACCGCGGCTAAATGTTATATAAGTAGATGTGTGATTTACAACTCTTATTTAAATGGTTTCTACGATACGATACACACGTGAAAAACGTACGAAGCGCGGTGGAGGATTAGTTAATTCCCTGATTAATAAGCTCCCCGTCGAGTTGCATTTGCCAGGTTATCAATTTTGTGGTCCAGGCACAGATTTAAATAAAAGGTTAGCACGAGGTGATTCTGGCATAAATCAGCTCGATAAAGCGTGTAAGCAACACGATATTGCATACGACAAAAATAGCAGTAATCAAGCAGCCCGCCATAAAGCAGACTATCAGCTTGAACAGGCTGCGTGGAAACGGGTGAAATCCAAAGACGCAGGACGTGGAGAAAAGGCAGCTGCTTGGTTAGTCACAACTATAATGAAGGGAAAACAACGTCTTGGTATGGGATGTAATTCAACAATATCTCGCAATCCAATAAGGAAACGAATCATCAAGAAAACAAAGAAAGGTAAGAAGAATGTTAAAAAGACAGCGTTTGGATCTGGGATAGTACGAAAAGTGCGTGACACACTGCGAAATGCTGGAGGCAAAAAAGTAAAAGACCAAAAGAAGGTGGTTGAAATTGCTCTAAAAGCTGCACGTCGATATATAAAACAGGCCGGTGGAAAACGCAATATTCAAACACCTCGAATTATACCAATTCCAAAAGTTGGTGGTATTTTACCTCTAATACCCATTTTTGCTGGATTATCTGCATTGGGTAGTTTGGCTGGTACGGCTGCTGGTATTGCTAAAGCTGTAAATGATGTGAAAAAGGGTAGAGAAGAATTAGCTGAAGCAAATCGGCACAACAGAAGTATGGAAGCAATAGCTATGAAAAGTGGTAAGGGGATGTATATGAAGCCATACCGAAAGGGGATGGGTCTTTATCTAAAACAGAATTCAAAAAACTAATAGACTCCCTACCTCGGAGACCTCTTACCGACATTGATCTTAAATATTATGCTAATAAAATGAAGGTAGCATACTTTCGAGGTGTATTTATGCGTGACTCACTACCAAGACATGGGCCACATTACAATGAATCCGCAATAATCAATTTGGATAGTATATATGGTCCTGGGACACATTGGGTGGCATATAAAAAACGAGGTAGTTTAGTAAATTATTTTGATAGTTTTGGCGACTTACCCCCACCTATAGAATTAGTTACATATTTCAATAACGATTCAAGGAGGGCCAACCAAATATTCTATAACTACAAACGTGTACAGAATTTTAACACAGTGTTGTGTGGACATTTGTGTTTAAAGTTTCTCTCTACGAAACAAATATAAAACGCCATGGAACTGAAATCTATGACCCCAGCAATAGATCGAGAAGGTATCAAGCGAATGGGTCACTCACTAATTGCATTCTCCCGTTTGCGTAGTCTGTTGAAGATGAGCAAACAACAACTAGCAGATATGCCCAAAGAGGTGATGATTGGGTTGGCTTCACATGAAATTGCATTAGTATGGGATAAGCTACCTACACATCTTCAGAACGATGTCGATATATTAAAATATCAATATTGTACAGAACATTACCTTAATGATTATGAAAGCAATGTTGACGTAAATGATGGTCCAACACCTAGAAAAATGTTTTGCTGCTATTGTAAGGTAAACGATGTAAATGTGGCATCCAATAACAATGTAAATATATTACCATCAACTTCTAAGAAGAGGAAATTATACCATTATTGCTGTAATCCACAATAAATTGGGTAACACAATTTAATTATATCAGTCATGTCGTACACGTTCACACTAACGAGCCGCTTAAGTGAGCTAAGTGTCAACTTTGATCCACCCATTGAACTGGATAGGAGCAGTCGTCATGGGTTAGGTTTAATTGGATTCTACTCTTACAACTCCATATACAATGTGGATGAAACAAATAACATCTTCCAATATAGGGTTAGTGCTAAAGATACATTCACTACTGTTCACATACCTCTGGGGGCTTATGAAATTGATGAAATCTATGCTGCAATGTTGAAAGCTATGAATATTGATGGAAAGGATTACACGCAAATATTCACTTTAAGGGCAAACAACAATACCTTAAAGTGTGAGATTTTGTCAAAGTATGAAGTAGATTTTAGACAACCAAATTCAATAGGAAGTCTGTTGGGATTTGGACAAATATATTTACAACCAAATAAAAATTACGAATCAACACAGCCTGTTGATATTATGAAAGTAAGGATGATACGCGTAGATTGCAATATTATTTCTGGAGCTTATCTGAATGCAGAAGAGTCACACACTCTCTTTGAATTTGACATAGACGTTGAGCCTGGCTACAAACTTACTAGAGAACCCAAAAATATCATATATTTACCTGTTAGACCTAAAGGGTGTCAGTTAATAGACAACATCACACTACGCATACTGGACGACAACGGTGATTTGATCGATTTTCGAGGTGAGAAAATTATTGTAAGGCTAGAATTGAAGAAAGTCGGATATCACCAACCAAATGGGTTTTAGATATAAACAGCGACAGCAAGTACATCACCATTAGTATGATACTGTAGCGAACAACAGTATGGATAAAAAGAAAGGGAGATGTGGAAAGCAATTCATTCAAAGTCTATACCTTAAACAGTTAAGACATAGATTGTCAGCTGAGGATCAAGCCTTTTTAAAATCTATTGGATTAAAACTGCGAAAAATTGGTCATAATAATGGTGGCTACTGCAACTAGTGACAAACTTGAGGTGTTTGATGAACCTGTGTTAGATCATTCCCTAGTTAGCCTACATGAGCATACATATAAACCATATGGATCCCCATATTACAGAAACTCTGATGAAATACGTATTCCCATCAATTTTCAAGATGTTATACTCGACATTTCAGAAAGTTATATATACATAGAGGGAAAATTTACTCCTAGCGACACCACAAAGCGTTGTTATTTATCCAATAATGCACTAGCATTTCTCTTTGAAGAGATACGACTGGAAATGGGTGGTGAACAAGTAGCAGTAGTCAGAAGACCTGGTATTACTACCACAATGAAAACTATGGTGTCGTATGGGCAAACGCATGCACGCTCATTAATAACAACAGGTTGGGGTCTCACTGAAAAGAGACAAGATATTTTAGATACCGCCAGTCACGTGTTCAGTGGCAAACTACCCCTTAAGTTCCTTATGGGTTTTGCAGAAGATTATACCAAAGGCATTCTGAATGTGAAGCAAGAATTAATTATGATAATTGCACGCTCATTTAAAGACTCCTATATCGGTGAGGTTGATGCAGAGTTGGAAATCAGCAAAATTGAGTGGAAGATAAGGCACATTGTACCTGAAGATCGACAAAAGTTAAAATTATTGAATCGAATTAATAAAAGTGGTAATAATACCAAAGTTAAGATGGTCTACCGTGCGTGGGATTTTTATGAGCTTCCCTGTCTACGCGATACTACCTATGACATATGGGCTCTTAAACTCTCCACCCGTCTTGAAAGCCCACTTTTCATCCTTCTTGGCTTTCAAGGCACTGATCAGGCCAATGATAGAACAAAGGATGTTACACAGTTCAAACACGCAGACATAAATAATATTCGACTATTTCTAAACTCTGAAGTATATCCATATGAACGTTGGAATTTAGATTTCGATAAGAAGCTCGATTCTGCAGCATATTATGCTTATGAGAACTTCCAACGTAGTTACTATGATAAAGATATGAGCGAACCCATGATGGATCTTGGGGAATTCAGGAAGAATCCTTTGTTTGTCATTGATTGTTCACACCAACCTGTTGCAGTGAAATCATCTACTGTCGACATAAAAATAGAATTTGAAACACGAAAAGCGAAATTTCCGGAACAAACTCGAGTGTATGCACTTATACTTCATGATACATATTTAAGTTATAACGCATTAGATGGCTCGGTTCAGAATGGTTTTCTCGATGTCAAGTAAAAAAAGAAAATATTTATTATTGTGGAATTAAGTAGTGCAACCTATTTCTATCAAGATATCTGGATAATTTTATCAACAATAATCATGATGTACTTGCAACTGTTTATTTTCTCAGAATGTAATTGTAGAATTAAATATAAAATTAAAATAAAAACTGTTCTAATTATACTATGATTGTATTTTTTGTTGTGTAATAAGAAATATGAAATAAAATGAATGTAATCTTTTAATGTGTATTTTATTTATTCAGTTTTATAATATAATATAAAATACAGAATATTGTTTACTACAGATACATACAATATTTGGTGTAATAAATATGACAATAGAAGATGAATATTATTTATGTATCTACATTGTTATCTTCTACATCAGACTGGTCGAGTTGATATTTTTCAATAATATTCTTAGGTAGGTACTCCATTATCTCGTATAGAAAATGTTTTAGTTCCACTCTGTCCATATGCTCACAAAACTCATCCAAATTTAAGAAGCCACGGGAATATCTACCACATAGATTTACACCAATGCTATACGCTTTAGAAGCTTCTTTAACCCGTCGAACTTCTTCAGCGTCGAAGCAGATATTCATATCATAATTTAATGAAACCAATGCATCCCTTATTAAGTCATCTAGTTTACAAGACAATCTCTCAATGGCAGATTTAATGTCTTCTGCAGGGGTCCATGTTTGGGTTGAATATTGCATCCACATCTTTGCTGCGTACCTACAAATAAAAAATGAAATGTAAAAAAATACATAAAAAACAGCACTAAATGGACTTACGTTTCAGCTATTGGTGTACACGAAGTAAAAATATGTTGTACAAATGTCAATTTAGATATATCAGAATCTTTATAGGCTAACAAGTGATACTATTCTATAATACTCCTAGCATTCTTCCACAATATTCCATTTCTACTTAATACTTAAACTTAGCTAACTTAAATACTTTACGATTATTTTTGTTTGAGAATTAAACACCGAAACTTATTAATGGACTAGATTTTGCTCCAGGATAAGCTGGAGAACTTTGTCCTAAATATGTCAATGTAACTTTACCATTTGACGAATTTATTTTATCGATAGTGTTCTCACATATAATTTCCACAAACCGTTTCGGTAAAAATGATTTAAAAGTCGTAATTGAACTTTCCTCAAACAAAGTTACTATGATTGATTTTCCAAATCTTGTATTAACCAAAGATATTTTTTTTATGATATAAGGTTTATTTAAAATTAACGCTGAAATGGATCTTTGCTCTAAAACCTGCATATCTTGATTTATTAGCTCATTAAGTGCTAATAAGTCAACTTCGGAAATTGCCATATTTAAAATGAATATAATGAAAGAATTATAAAGAGTAATATAAGATATTGCTCACTTGAAATAACTGAAGTCACTGACTGCACTAGGCTGATTTGTTAGCTGTAGATGGTTCACGATAGAACACGATAGAAATGATTTTGTGTTGCGACTACATCTTCTTTATAGCAGTCTAGCTGAGCTACCCCACCACCACTACTTGGAGTACTCATACACATATTGGTACATACACTAATTACAACTACAATTGCATTGCACCACTCCAATTACCTCTATTGCAATTACATCAGTCTAATTACTGCACATTACTCTACTTACCTCTATTGCAACTACATCAGGCTAATTACCTGCAATACTCTAATTACCTCTATTGCAATTACATCAGTCTAATTACCTACATTACTCGAATTACCCTAGTTACCCCCCACCACAAAAAAAAAAGGGTGGGGGGAGACCCAGCTCCGCCATTACTACTCTACTCAGGGTGTTTAAAAAAACATGGGCCAACGGGAGCAGATTCCTCATCTAAAAACAAGATTATTTTTTCGTATCAACATGGGTCCGATTTCGTTTCGTACCTTTAGCTACAGGGTGTCAAAGTTTAAAAAAAATATATGTTTTTCCCAAAAATCTAGATTTTCACTTGAGGAAATTAAATGAAATTTGGACAACTAACTATTTACAACCGACTGCACTTTCTTAGGTATTATTATGTTGAACATGTGTTACAGAACCGGACTTACTTGCAAGACCTTGGATTTAATCCTAAATAATTTTTGACCGATTTCGTTAGTACCAATATTTTATAAATTAATAGAAAGTGTTCTAAAAACACAAATAGTAAATCATTTTGAAAGCAACAACTTGTTTTCTATTCTATTCTATTCTGCTAGAGAAACTTAGAAAAGGTTCAATTTTAATGATCTTAGTTATCAAATAATCGAAACGTATCTGTCACTAGATATCAGTATGTTCATTTAAAAAATAAAAGCTCGCAACTATGAGAGCTAAAATCTGGTGTTCCACAAGGTTCTGTGTTTGGCCCAATCTTGTTTTTATCTACGTCAATGACCTTAAGGAAGCGGTGCCTGACGCAGAACTTGTGTTATTCGCAGATGATACTTCGATTATAAACTTAAGCAAAGACTTAATGATAACACAGCAATATATGTCAACCTCATGTCACTAAAAACACAAATAAGTAAATCATTTTGAAAGCAATAACTTGTTTTCTATTCTATTCTATTCTGCTAGATAAACTTAAACCTGTTTAATTAAATATTCCCTATTTGAAATAATAACACGGAGTGTTCAGAGACCAATATACAACATTTATCCATTTACCAATATTGTGTACAAAATAAACGTAAAATTCTTAGGACTAGCAATATTTACAAGGGAGCATTGTAGAATAATAGAGCGTATACGGTAAACAAGAATTGATTAGCGACGGAAATCTCGTATTACGGAGTCGTGATCGCTAGATCGCGGATAGCGGGTCTTAGATATTTTATTTCCCTTCGACGGGCACTCAAAGATACTATAATCTGTCTCACCAACAGATATAAATAGACTCCTCCCCAAAAATGCCCGCTGAATGGAATTTCTCTGTTGGCCGTATTTATAGAACCCGAATTACAGAGCAACCGCTAGATTTGACTGACAAAGGCTGACTCTACAAAATACTCGCGACCGCGTTACACTTTTGCAACAGACCAATCAGCTTATGTTATGATTGTCGCGAAACGCATAAACGTTAAACGTAATAAAAACGCGAATAAATAGGGAGCCCGACTAACTGTCAACTGTCATATTCGTTTTTGTGATATTATTTCTTATTTTACAATTCTCTTTCTTTGCTTGATATGCATTGTTTATAAATGACTTTGTTTAGGCTTTATACAAGCATAATAACAACAAACATATCCAAACTGATATACTGATATATTTAATCCAGTATTCATCATGTATTAAAGAAAGTCCAATGAATTTAATAATAGCATGTTTAGAGATGAAACATCAATATAAGTATCAGTTTGGATATGTTTGTTATTATGCTTGTATAAAGCCTAAACAAAGTCATTTATAAATTATTTCTTAATTTATGTCAGCTGTTTATGTTAATGAATTCGTTGAGATTTATCTTATATAAAGATATCTTACTTTGTGTATTAAAAGGTACGTATAAGAATTAACCGTATATGTTTTGCGTATTAAGTATTAAGGTATGTAACGCTTTTTTAAGGTTAGGTTTTCATCGAAATCTGATGGCTATCACAGCTTTCATTAATTTCATTAAGTAAAACTGACAGTTGCGCACACCGTTCTGCGCAACCATAAAATTAATGGGGAGGAGTCTATTTATATCTGTTGGTGAGACAAATTATAGCGAGATTTTAATAATTTATAATGATAGACTTTTACGGGGCCTGAGTTAAGTAGTTATTCCGTCACCTCAGCCCACCCCCTCCACTTCCACTTTTAGCCCCTCCCCCTTTTCACCATCAGCCAATCAGAGAGCGCCGCGGGAAATTCAAAAATTTTAAGCCTTTTTTCGAGGCCCCATTTCGAGGACCCCCATTTCGAGGGCCCCTTACGAGCCCCATATTTGCATTTAAAAAGTTGTTGATTCGAACCGTCGACCTATTGATACGTGTTTACGAGATATTGTAAGTCATTATTATCATTAGAATAACGGCGGGACATAAACATAAACTCACCATAAAACCACAATTTATTATTTAAAATACATTTTTATCTTAATGGTAGAGATGTCTGTGGACTCGTGCTATAACAAAAGAAAAAACAATATTAGCGAAATTTATAAAAAAAATATTGCACAATCCGTTATCTGCCAACGCTTAGCCTGATAACTGTGCGTCGATTTACATGCATTTAAATGGGAAAATGTTTCAAACAGTGTGAAATAGACAAATTAACACAGGATCATATGGGAAACTAGCACAGATTCGCTCTGCTTAGGGGCCCTCGCGGAGTTCTTATCGCCAACCGCAAGCCGGACGGACAACAATATAGTCTGATAACACCTGTTCGTCGATTTACATGCATTTAAATGGAAAAATGTTTCAGGCGGTATGAAATAGACAAATTAACACAGGATTATATGGAAAACTAGCACAGATTCGCTCTGCTTAGGGGGCCCTCGCAGAGTTCTTATCGCCCAGCCGTATTATAAATTGAGCCGGACGGATGACGATTCATTAGTTCGTTGATTACCAGACAGCGGCTAATAAAATTATCTAAAAAGTTCTAAAAGTTTATCTAGTTTATTATCTGTAAAGGTGAGTTTTAATCCAACACCAATACGTTTTGAATAATTTTTCGTGTACTTAGGAGGTCATTCAGCTTGTTAAATTTTTATCTTTATTCAAAGCAGAATTACCTGTTTTAATACAAAGAACTTTTCTCGCCTCCTCGACAGTTTAAAGCGTCTCTAAATTCTCGGAAAAAATCTGATCACGTGACATTTCAGGTTACATCTCGCCGCCACTCATCGTCTCAGAGTTATTAAAACCCCAAGTACCACGACCGTCTAGTCAGTCTTTCGACATTCATTGAACGAGTCAGTTGAGAAGAAACATGGAAAAATTCGTAATTGCAAAAGATTTTGTGAAGAAGGTGCGTCGTTTTAACTTGACGGGGCGCACCCTCGAATTTAAATTGAGACCTGTGCCGACTGGCGTCGAACCCATAGGCTGGGTTAGGGATGCCATTAATCAGGTCATTGAGAGAGGTATCGAGGGGCTTGCTCCAGGCGACAAGGTGGGGTTCTCCTTCGGATGCAAAGATTTCAAGAGGGGAGAAGGCTGGGTACGTTTTCGACCTGTTGAGGAAATTACTTATGATGATGTCTGGGGAGTTATCGCCAGCGTTTACCAGTCCAACTCCGCCGGTCTCAACACCGACACTTTTTGTCTTGGGGTGACGTCGGTGAAGATGCCGGCTGGGAAAGGAAGAGGGCGCCGCTATAACACCTACGAAGAGGAGTGTGGCATGAGGCGTGGGATAATATGTATTAACAACAAGGACAATATGTGTTTGCCACGCGCCCTCGTCGTAGCGGCGGCATGTGTGTGCAAGGACCCCGATCAAACGAAAATTCGCAGGGATATCGGGAAAATGCAGACTCAAAGAGCCAAGCAATTGTGTACCGATGCGGGGGTTGTTATTCCGGAAGATGGTTGCGGTATCCCCGAACTGCAACAGTTTCAGCAACATTTGAAAAACCTCAAAATTGTAGTGTACAATTATGCCAGCAAGGGACGCGACATCATCTTCAAAGGCTCCACAGAAGGCCCAGCCCTCAATCTGTTATATCACAAGGGGCACTTTAACGTAATAACGTCCCTCACAGCTGCTTTTTGCTGTATTTACTTCTGCGAGGAGTGTCATGCCCCATATGACCACAAGAACGAGCATAGATGCGGGGGTAAGTGCCCTAGTTGCCGGCAGACCCCAGCATGCCCCCAAGCTTTAAACATCACATGCCAGGACTGTAAAAGATCGTTCAGAGGCCAGAACTGTTATGACAATCACAAACGTACAGGCTCTCTAGGCAAGAACACTGTCTGTAGCCAAATAGCCCGGTGTGAGCAGTGTTGGAAGACTGTACAAAGCAACAGAAAACACACTTGCGGAGAGGTGTTTTGTAAGATATGCAATAGACATGTCCTCCAAGATCACCTCTGCTACATCCAACCGGATACAGGAAAGCCCAAAACCAAAGATAGTTTATTTGTATTTTATGATCTTGAAACAAGACAGGAGAAACAGGCTGAAGATGGGTCTCTAGTACACGAACCTAACCTATGCGTGTTCAAGCAGTGCTGCGACGAATGCATGGAGACGGACATTTGTATATGTAAAAAATGCGGTGTTCGATTGCAAACCCTCAAATGCAACGACCCCATATCACCCTTCATGCACCATTTGCTAACCATGAGGAAAAAATTCAAACAGGTGATCGTAATGGCACATAACGGACAGGCTTTCGACCATCAGTTCTGTCTGAATTACATTCTAACTAAAACAGACTTGAAGCCCGACCCCATCATGCGCGGGACCAAAATAATTATGATGGCCGTGGGGAATGTTAAATTCCTGGATTCCCTCAACTACTTCCCCATGGCGCTTTCCAAGCTACCTAAAGCCTTCGGACTGGGAGATAATTTCAAAAAGGGTTACTTCCCCCACCTTTTCAACATCACAGCCAATGCAAATTATATTGGTCCTCTACCTGCTATCAACTACTATGATCCCGACAACATGAAGCCGGATGCTAGAGAAACCTTCCTCAAATGGTATGAGCAACATAAAGAAGACCAATTCGACATGCAGCGCGACCTAGTGGAGTACTGCATATCAGACGTGGAAATTCTGACCGCAGCCTGTCTTAAATTCCGACAACAACTAATCGACACAGGAAATGTCTGTCCTTTTACCGAAGCCTGTACAATAGCCTCGGCATGTAACAAAGTATTCAGACGTAATTTTCTCAAGCCAAACACCATTGGCATCATACCAAAGGGTGGTTATAGATGGCGCGACAATCAGTCAAAGATAGCCATCCAATGGCTGATATGGGAAGAGCATTGCAAAGATATTAATATTCAGCATGCTGCCAAGCAGCAAGAGGCCCGAGTGAAGGGTGTTAAAGTTGATGGTTTCTGCTCTGAAACAAAACAGGTGTTCGAGTTCCACGGCTGCTATTTCCATGGTTGCCCCAACTGCTTTAAACACGGACGTGATGAACCCCTGCATGAAGACCCTGATGCCACATTAAATTCCCGTTACGAAGCCACGTTAGCCAAAACCGAGCGACTTCGAGAATTAGGTTACGAGGTTATTGAAAAATGGGAGTGCCAGTTTAGAAGGCAGCTGAAAGACATTGAGGAATATACTGAAGGACATCCTCTACTTACCAATACACCCCTCAATCCTAGAGACGGTTTTTATGGAGGTCGAACGGGGAACACTTACGAGTATTACAAGTGCAAGCCTGGAGAGAAAATTAAGTATATGGATGTTTGCAGCCTTTATCCATGGGCCTGTAAATATGGCAAGTTCCCTGTCGGACATCCCAATGTTTTTGTGGGTGAGAAATGCCCCAAGGATATCACCAACATCGACGGGGTGATAAAGTGCAAGATCTTACCCCCTCAGGAACTGTACCACCCGGTGTTGCCTGTAAAAATGAATGATAAGCTCATGTTTATCTTGTGTCGCACTTGTGGACAAACAATGAACCAATCTGTCTGCACCCACACAGAAGAAGAAAGGGCCTTAACAGGAACTTGGGTCATCGATGAGGTAATAAAAGCTATTGAAAAAGGTTATGAAATGAAAGAGATCTATGAGGTTTGGAATTATCAGATAGATCAATTCAACCCTGCTACCAAAGTAGGGGGTTTATTTACGAACATGATGAACAAGTTCATCAAGGTCAAACAACAAGCTTCCGGATGGCCTGGGGAATGTGCTACAAAAGAACAAAAAGACAGGTACATCGAGGAGTTTCTGGAGCGCGAGGACGTTAAATTAGAGTTTGCGGAAATTCTAAATAACCCGAGCCTGCGATCTTTGGCCAAATTAATTTTAAATTCGTTTTGGGGAAAACTCGGCCAGCGAGAGAACCAGCCCAAGACAGCCATAGTTCGTAACCCCGAAGAATTCTTTGGCCTGCTGTCAAACCCCAGCATACATGTTAACTCGGTGCTACCGATAAATGAGGATACGCTTGTTGTCAGTTGGGAACATAAAGAGGAGGCCGCCGACCCACTATCTACTGTTAACGTTGTAATTGCGGGTTATGTTACGGCGCAGGCTCGTCTTAAACTTTATAGTTATCTGGAAAAGTTAGAAGATAGAGTTCTTTATTATGACACGGACTCAGTTATTTACATATCAAGGCCTGGAGAGTATGATGTCCCTACTGGAGAATTTATTGGCGACATGACGGATGAGTTGGAAAGTTACGGCCCCGGCTCGTATATTACCGAGTTTGTGTCTGGAGGACCGAAAAATTATGCGTATAAGGTATTCTCTACTAATGACCAAAGCGAACACCTTGTATGTAAAGTCAAGGGGATCTCATTAAATTACTCGGCCTCCCAACTTATTAATTTTGAAACCATAAAAGATATGGTCCTAACACCAGCAGAACCTGTATACATTACATCCAAAAATATCCGTAGGACGAAAGAGCATGAAGTCATCACGCAGGTTGAGACTAAGGTTTATCGTCCAAATTCCACAAAGAGGAAATTCGCCGATGACCATAGCTCTGTTCCTTTCGGATACAAAAAGTTAAAAATGTAAGTGAGCCCGATAGGTATTATCTTTCTCTTGTTCACCTCTAAATAATTTTTCAATATACCTTATTTTACTAATCCTCTGTATATACAAACTTTATTTTAATAAATTATTCTATTTATATGTATGTGTTTCATTACCTTTCCTCTTCATTCAGAATGTTCCCCCTCCTATGCTTATGGGTGTAGAGCTGCAAAACTTCTGGCCTCCTGTGCTGTAAAAGAAAGAGAGAGAGAGTCAGACTAATTATAAATCATAAGTTGCGTCGAAATCATATAAACAAAATATTCAGCTTAGAAAATGTGGATAATGAGTCAATGCTCTAAACGTACTCCTTGTTGTTTTTCTAAAGTGATATTAATTTTTCCAATGTCCATCTAAAACATAGGACTAATGGAACAATGTCAAAGATTTCCATGAAACAATAAAGATAATGTTAAAACAGGCATTATTATAGATTATAAAAACTTGTCTTGTTGGGCATTAACAAAATGTGAACAACGTGGTCGACTAAAGAAAAAATACTTTTATTATTCCCAATAACGTGGAAAATTTGCGGAAACACAGAAACGTCAAGCTAGTATCGAAATGGGATGGTCGCTATGCTGCTAAAAATTATATCGCCAGGCCAAATTTCCATAGCCGAACAATATTTGATGAAAATTTGGTAGCTATTGAATAAGGCTGAAATAATTTTCAATAAACCCCTGTATATCGGGTTATGCATTTTAGATATATCAAAACTTGTGTATATGATTTCCACTATAATTTCATGTTAGAAAATTTCAATAGTAAACTACTATATACAGTCACAGACTATGGGAGAGCTTATTAGCATCACCGGCCCAAATCAAAAGTTTTAGGGCTAAAATTAAGTTTGAGCAGGGTCAAGGAAACTGCATATCGTCGGGGTCATTGGGATGATTCAGCTTTTTCCAGCCGAATCAGAACCGGTGTTATTACCAACCTGAGGCATACAGACCCCAAGCCGTTTTGATTTGTTTAAACGCCGGATACAGAAAGCGCTGAAGAAAGAGGTAGCACTAAAGGTTAATGCTGTGTTTGGGGGACAGTTCATCCTTCAGAAAGCTGATAGGGTCATAGAGGAATTTAAATATTTTAATACTAAGAATGCCCTAATCTACAGAGGCACTAATTTAAAGGAGTGGTTCATCGTAAACATCCAAGCGACCATTCTCGCGAAAATAGAAGAATTTCAGGAAAAAAGACCGGATTTTCGGTAAAGGCCAATTTGGGTATTAACATTAATAAATTCGTGCCACAACATGGATCATCATACATCCCATTGCCAAAGCCCATAGCTAAGAAGCAGGCATGCATAAATGTTAAAAATGCCGACAACGACTGCCCGCTGAGGACCAGAAAATGATGCAATTATAAAACAAGGAGAAGGCGGCATTTATTATTTATGCAGACTTCGAGTGTGTACTTAAACCCAAAAGACGGAGGAGGGGGTAAATATCAAGAACATATACCATGTATGCTATTAAGTGCTCATTGTCATTTTACAAACCGGGAAAAACTTAAAGCTTGGTGACAGAAGCTAGGATATCAGCAACTATTTTTCAATGAGAACTTGGTAGCTATTGAATTGAATAAGGCTGAAATAATTTTCAACAAACCTCTGTACATCGGTTTATGTATTTTAGATATATCAAAACTTGTCTATATGATTTTCATTATAATTTCATGTTAGAAAATTTCAACAACAAACTACTGTACACAGACAGCCTTATATATGAAGTCTTATATATGAAGTCATTCATCGCGATTGTCATTCACGATGCGCTGAAGAAAGACGAGGCGCTTAAAGTGAACGCAGCGTCAGTTTACCCTCCAGAAAGCGGATAAACTTATTGAGGAATTTAAATATTTCAATACCAAAAATGCTGATCTGTCTGTATGTTTCAGTTGTTGATCCTGTTGTAATACAGCCGAAAAAGTTCCAGGAAAGAGACCCTGGATTTTCGTTGATAGTCATCACCATAACATATGAGATAACCATAAATGAAGGAAACTGTGTGAGATTAAATCATCATAAAACTTTCAGACGATGTTGAGAATAAGGGCTATAGAAGCCAAATTCTTGGTGAAAGAAGCTGGAGCGGAAATACACATCATGACATACAAAATGTTGATGATGAGGTGTAAAAACGTCTGTATTCCTACTCATTTCAGCAAATAGAAACATTATATTTAAAATGGTTTTCATTACTCTACGCATAATGGTTAGAGATCAATAGAAGGTTGTGTGTGTGTGGATTTATCATCACAAACCCTTGTGATCGTTTTTCACTAATGAAAAGTTAGCATTTACGAAGACTGCAAAACATGATTGTAAAGCCAGACTGCCCACAGGGTACAGTTTAAAATCGTAAAATACTTGGTGAAAGAATCTGAAGCAGCGGTATCCATCAAAACATTATTTTTAATGGGGCGATAAACCATTACCCTCTTATACTGTTTTTCACTAATGAAAAGTTAGCATTACGAAGACTGCAAAAACATGGTTGTAAAGCCAGACTGCCCACAGGGTACAGTTTAAAATCGTAAAATACTTGGTGAAAGAAGCTGAAGCAGCGGTATCCATCAAAACATTATTTTTAATGGGGCGATAAACCATTACCCTCTTATACTGTTTTTCACTAATGAAAAGTTAGCATTACGAAGACTGCAAAAACATGGTTGTAAAGCCAGACTGCCCACAGGGTACAGTTTAAAATCGTAAAATACTTGGTGAAAGAAGCTGAAGCAGAGGTATCCATCAACACATGATATTTAATGGGGCGATAAACCATTACCTCTGCTTCAGCATTATAGAGCGCTATGTGGGAATATATTTTTTAATATGGACACGCCGCAAATATCCGTTTTCAACCTGTGACGATATCTGTGGAGTTATCGCCAGCGTTTACCAATCCAACTCCTCAACACCGAGACCTTCTGCTTGGGTGTGACGTCGGTAAAAATGCCAGCGGGGAAAGGGGCGTCAATACAACACCTTTGAAGAGGAGTGCGGCATGCATGCGTTATTAGCAACAATGATAATATGTGTTTACGTCGAAGAGAGAACTTTTTACCTGATGGGTCGAAGTTAAACCCTAACAATCCATTCTCCATAAAAGAGTAGGAGGATACAGAGATTCATACAGCTGATGCGGAGTCTGTGTGAGCAAGGACCCGGATAAACCAAAAAGTACGCCGAGACATTGCAAAATTACAGACCCAAAGAGCCATACAACTGATGAAGGATGCTGTTGCTACGAGGAGGGGTGCATCACGTATTTAACAAAGTAAAATAAAAACAGAGATTATCTTTAATGTCGACTATGAAAAAAGTATCAGAAACGGCATCTGTTGGTTGATCGCCGTTCTGAAATTAAAACTTTTATATTTATATAATGATGAACCTTTAGTATTTCATAGAAGCCAAATTCTTGGTGAAAGAAGCCGGAGCGGAAGTAAACATTTTAAATATTCGGTGGCAAATTATTTCAATAAAGGTCAACGCCTGCTTTTGTGGTGAGTTCCTTAAACCGGCTGTCCTCTTTGGAAGATCCGCTAACTTTACCTTTTGGTTTTTGTCTCTAAAGAGATATACGCTCCTCAGAGAAGTTATCAGTCGGAAATATACAGATAAGAGCGACTTCTTCGACTCAATTTCGGATGCAAAGACTTTAAACCATTATAAAGACCTGCAATTTAATCTAGTGTTTTGTATGGTGATTGTGGTTTTTCTTATCATAACCTTCAATTTATGCTTAAAAACATTATCAATATAGCGCATGAAATTCAAACCCAGAAGGACACAGAACAAAGGAAAAAATCCCCGCTGCGATTTGAATCTATACTGGGACCATTTTTCTGAAATTAGTCAACTTTTAAATACCAAAAAATATACTGCGTTCAGCGAAGGGGCTATTTTAAACATATGATGTTGGTCTATCGTGGCTCTAACTCAACAGCATTTGCTTTTGCCGAGTATTTACAACATGCTGATAGTAGTGAGGGCAAAGAGATAAAAGGAAAACAACCCTGTATCTAAAACTGAACCAAGGTATCTAAACTGACCCCATCATGCGAGGAACCAAAATTATTATGATGGTTGTGGGGAATATAAAATTCTTGGATTCTCTAAATTATTTCCCCGTGGCGCTTTCCAAATTACCAAGGCATTCGGGTAGGGAGAGTGGTTGATAAAATGGTAAATATTATTTTTATGACCAAGTGCAGAAACTCGTGATATAATCAACGCCTTGGAGATTATGATTTAAATGCGGTTCAAGTTACCTAAACAAGTTTATTAACGCCGTTAATCGACTTAAACCAAAGACTCGTGATAATATGGAAAACAATACTAAAAATTCATTACAAGCTATTACGCCAATTACTGATAGAGGTGGAAGTTAATGACCAAACAATTGTTTATGTGTAAAATTCGCCTAATCAATAGGATAAGAACAACAAAGATTTAATAATTAATCTGAGTAATTTTCATTACCTCCTCCAGCTAGTAGAACCAAATCTCTATGAACCGCATACAGTTGACCTTGCTATTCTGAGGCTGCTTCCTCCCCCATAGAATCAGCAATCTAGTAGAACTCAGTTGACCTATCCATTATTATCTGAAAAATAATAGAAGTTGGATGTCTGGTATTGACTTACTAATACACTGTTCCTATAAACAGGTAGGGATAATAAACAGCAGCTGTAAACAGTTAGGGATAATATTGCGAACAGTTAGGGATAATATTTCGAACAGCTAGGGATACTGTTGGAAGAGGGAGGGGGATAATATTGGAACAGGAGGGATAATAATGGAACAGGAGGGATAATATTGGAACAGGAGGGATAATATTAGGGGATAATAAACAGTACCTGTAACCCAGTCGGGGTAATATTAGGGATAAATTGGGATAAAATTGTGAATAGGTGGGATAACATTGAACTGATGAGGACCAACGAAATGAAACAGCATGTTGAACTGGAAAATGATAACTATGATGTACTGTTTATATATATGAGTGTTTAATGTTTATGGATCAATTGCAGTTAGTAATGTATTCGTGCAAGACGTGTAATGAAACATTCGCCTGGCCTAGTGGGTTATGCAGGCATAATAATGTCAAACATAAAAACCTCTCTTACCAATGTGAATCTTGTGATAAAACATTTAAACGAAGTGATCATTTAAAACAACATATACTAGGAATACATGAGTCTAGCAAACAGGATCCATCTAAAAGAAACTTGGCTTTACTCGAGAATAATTCTGATATAGATTTAAAACGTGAAATGAAACTTGAAAACGTTAATGATTCGGCTAGGTATCTAGATTTAAGGGGTACAAACAGTAAAGATTTATCTGAAAGTTTAATTTATCAGCGAAAGGTGCATCCACCCTACAGCTGGCTAGAAGGCTCATCCAGTTACCCAAATCCATTTGGAATACCTCAACATTCATTCGATAACTACTTTTGAAACTAAACCAACATATAACAGAGGGACAAACGTTCTAACATGATGAAATTTATGGAAGCTTTACTCTGACTAAAAATTCTATTATATAATAGAGAAAAATTATTGTTTCTAAATTATAAAACTCTAATAAAATTGTTAAACTTGAACATGTTATGAAATTGTAAACTGTAATAAAATTGTTAAAACTTAATAAAACTGTAAAAACTTAAACTGCTTTTTCGTTCGATCTGTATCATTAATAAACTTGCCATTTATTATTTTGACGCTATATGTTTTATTACTATTTAAATAATTACCTTTTAGCCTTTAAAGATAGGTCTCCCTCTCCTCATATACTCCTGTTCCATGTCCTCCTTTTAGTCTATCTCTCTCTCTTCACAATATGATTCTGCCTCTTTCTCTATCCTCTTTTCGACATAGGTAGCATCTGTTTGCCGTATATCTAGAAAAAATTTAAAAAGCTTATTAATGCAAGCCATAGCAATATTGTGAAAACAATCTCCCTGTAAATAAAAAATATTAGCTGTCATTAAACGTTAATAATCACCAAGTAAATAAAAATATTGGCTGTATCGAGATGACCTCTAAACAATCTCCATGTAAATACATCTAAACAATCTCCCTGTAAATACCAATAAAATATTAGTTGTATCGAGATCTCCTCTAAACAATTTCCATGTAAATACCGATACAAATATTAGCTGTCATGAAACGTTGATAATCCCCGTGTAAAATTATGTATAGCTGTAACAAAACGTTGATAATCTCCCTGTAAATACTAATAAAATTTACATCAGGCATGAAGCGTTGATGATCTTCTTGTAAGTACCAGTAAAATTAATTCATAGCTGTATCGAGACTATGCAGAATACCTGTAAATACTAATAAAATTAATTTATAGTTGTATCGAGACTATGCTGAACAATCTCCCTGTAAATAAAAATTTTCGCTAGATAAAACATATATTACCTGGTTCAAAGCATCCGAATGTACTGCTTTTAGATTATCTACAGGGTTTTCAGCTCTCTCTAAAGGTTATCTCTCTCTCTCCATAGGGATTTTAGATTCTCTCGATGGGGTTATATCCCTGCTAATGTTTATACCTAGGAAATTAAAAAAAGTTAGTTAATTCATGTATGAAACTCCAGAACCATGCAGAGCAATTAACTGTATTGAAAATAATTTATCTATGACAAAAACTAAAGATCTAAGGCTGAAATATATACGAACGTATGCTCGGATATCTTCGGTAAAACCCGTATTTTTTTAAGTATAAGTTAAAATGCATTACAAAAATTAATCATTCTACCTTTGTTCATCGATTAGCCAAGATGCAGTCTGAAGAGTAAATTTTACAAATAATATGCAGAATTGTTGGAGAAGAATATTCCGGTGCGTATTTGCCTTCTTCACTCATATTTTATGAGGTAGCTCAAAAGTTTAATATCCCCAGTAGAATTGTATATTAGCAGAGATATAAGTGCAAGGATAAAATACATATAATAAGTTCACATTTTTGGAATGAATATGATAACGCGATGTATGATCCTACATCAGTACACATCATTATCCCGAACTGGATATTTCCAAACTTACTAACGTTGAGGGCCTAACCAGACTGAATAGTCTTGATGATTTGGAAATGGTTGAAATTCTTTAGGAAAACAGACGAAACAAAATCCACGACTCATTACTTTTCTAAAGCACCTCGTATGCTATTAAGTATAAGAAAAAACATCCATCATAGAGTGAGTAAAATTGCTAAATCGAGGCTATAACATATGTAATACCACCCTTTATAATTATTATTTTAATAAGCATATAAATCCATTAAAGAGTGAATAAAATCGTTAAACCAAGTAAAATATATACCACCCTGTATAATTATTTTTAAATCAATTTGAAAGGATATCATTATTTTCTCAGTTCATTTTAGTTGTTATCATATAATTAACAAAGACGTTACATTGGTTTTTTAAAAATCAAATATAATAAATTATTACCTGTAGCATAAAGGTTATCAAGTTACTAACCATATGTTACTATATCCCTGCTGTTACAGTTTATATGTATCTAACAATTTTTAAAATCTCCTGGTAAAAAATAATCTTTTGTTCTATACATAGAAATCGTTTTCTAATATTATAAGACATAACCTAATTAAAACTGAGATTAAAAAAAATATTTAAAATTGGTGAAACTCGTAATATAGAAAATATTTGTAAGTCTTAAATGTTTAAAAAAATATATATTTTCAACAGAATTTTAGCTACTTATAGTTAATGAAGTTCACCCTGTAATTTTCGTTTCATATTTCAGATTAATAATTTCACATATTTTTTAAATTTTAAATGCACTTAAGAAGGTCACCCTGTAATTTTCCTACTTTATTTTCTTTATGGTATGTGTGTGAGGTAGACAAAACATTTATATAATACATAATTTTTCATTAAAATAGTTTTATCCAATTTTCAGTTTCTTGATATAGGCTTTCTTATTAATTTTTCATATATCATTGAAACCCTCGTTGAAACCATATGCAATCTTTACGCTAATAATTCGCTATGTTACATATGAAGCAAGACCATAATAACAAATTTCTTAAATCATGTAAAAACTATCTCTTCTCCCATCAGTAAACTAACATACACTCCATTTAAATCTTATAAGTAATTTTATTGACTGAATATGTAATTCACATATTAATTTAAAACTTTATTTCTAATAGCAAAGATAAGGATTTTATACTATATTTTAGCATGTATTTCACAATATCACATAATTGTGTCGAAACATTACCACATAATGCGATTTTTGCTCTATATGTTTTATATACATTACACTCTTTTCGAACGTTGAATAAACTTCTGATGTTAAATTTTCTGTAAACGGCTTCACGATAAAGTATTTATTGTTGTCCTACAAGAACAAATGATTTTTTGCTTAAATTATTAATTAAAGAAAACGAGTCTCTTATTAGCTATCCGATGCATACGTTTTTTACTTTAAAAATTCAGAGCCTAATCCTAATATTGAATTATTATTAAAAATTTCTGTAAGACAAAACATGGCTTTATGATGTAATGGAATAGTTAATAATTCTATAAATCTTGGCATTATGCAAATTATGCCTAAATATAAGTTTCTCTCTCTTAGATATGGCGGAGATGCAGTTAATAAAACAACAAAATACAACTAAATGATACTTAGTTATCTATTTTAAACCATCTCAGCTCATTTATTTTTGCTGACGCTCGATCAAATACAAACCAAATACAAACCTGACACAAGTGTTTTGGATTTTTTGAGTTAATTTATCAGGGATAGTACATTATAAGACAGTAATTGAAAATTGGAAGGACCCCTGATTCACATAACTTTTTCTCATCTTAAAATTAATTATATTAGTATATAAAAGTTTTAATGCATGATAAGATCTTTTAACTAGCAGAGCAACATGACTTTTGAACCTAAGGCCATCTTCAAAATAAATCCAAGATTTTTTTATTTTATGAACAAAATTTAAATCATTGTTATTTATTGTTAACTTTAGATGAGTCGACAGAATATTTTTTAATTGAGCAGTACAACAATACAGCGCTATTATCGGTATTTAGCTTTAAATTATGATTAGTTGAATAGCATGATATTGAGTTGAGATCAGAATTTATATTATCACAAGCATTTATAACATCAATTGGATTAAATGTATAGCTCAGTTGAGAGTCATCAGCAAAGCATTGTAACTGACAATGTTCCGTTGTATTAAAAAATATCTGCGACATATATTAAAAATAAGACAGGGCCCCAAAACCAAACCTTGTGGAACTCCCGAGGTAGCAGAACAAGTATTTGAATAAATTCCATTTAATACAACCATTTGATTTATTTAGGTAGGATCTAAAGAATTTTATAACATTATCAAAACCATAAAAATATAACTTAGCACATAGTAAAGAATGGTCTATAGTATCAAGGCTTTAGAAAAGTCAAGTAGTATCAAAGCATCATCAGTATCCAATGATCTTAAAATGTTATCTGTAATGTTTACTAAAACTGATGTAAAATCACCGCGGATTTTAAAAAAACAGCTGTTCCATTGAAAATTATCTCGTACCCTAGGTAATTATAAAAAATTTGTGTAGAGTAGTTGAATAATTACCTCATTGTGATAGATTCCCCCCACATCTCGCTTGTCCGAAAAAATAAAGTTCTCTCTCTACAGATATTCCTTAATTTGAAAGACATCGGTAAAAACGTATTTCTACAGCGCTATAGCTATTCCTTCAGAGAATTTGAAGTTCAACTGAAAAATATTATATTCTGAAAATTGCCCCTCAGGAAAAAATGAACTCACTCTACTAATATTAGCTATTGTGAACAGAAAAAAGCTATTCTGAAAATTTTGAATCGAACAAATTTTTACAGGGGAGATAAAACTGTTTATTGTCAACTTTTCGTGCAATGTTTTTATTTTACCATAGAATTTTCATAATTAAAAATTTGTAACAACATTTTTTCAACTTTTATATTTTTAAGTGAAAAAACAACAAAATCAAAAATATTCTACAAACAGAAAATAATTTTTAACAGTCATCGCCGCTCCTAAAGTATCACTACAACAAGCAAGTGAAAAAGCATGGTTTAAAACCTTAGTATACAAAATGCCATAAGATACCTTTCATGAACCAGTCAGTTAAAATATAATAAAAATATTTTGCACAAATAATAAATTTTTTCTCAAATATTTCAAATTGAAAATCCGTTAAATATTACAAAATTTTGTGCAGGAATTAATGTGGTTTTACAATTATCTCAAGCAGAAAATTCCTACTAAAATATTTTGCACAAATAATTAATTTTTTCTCAAATATTTCAAATTTTGAGCAGGAATTAATGCGGTAGGTTTTTATGAATTACAGCGTTGACTTACCTCAATTTTTCCACACTTCCACATTCCACTTTCCACCAAACACTGCACCTATCGTTGTTGCTCTATGAGAGAAATTTAGAATATTGAATTATACCACTGAATTTGGAATATTATCATTCGACTGTTTTGAAACCAATGCGCTAATATGAGAGTTGCAAACGAAAGTCGTAATTGCGGTTGTTATCTACTTCCGCAGCAGCCTACGCGGCGTTATTATATTTTAACAATATTTTGATATCATATAGGTTGACTGCAGTTGTGTAATTTTTGCCGGAAAAACATTTTGTTGCCAGCTTGACCGCAGTTTCATAAATCTGCACGCATGGCGGATACAAGAGAGGTCATTTTGCAGATATCGTATGTGCGTTTTAACTGTAGAATTTCTGAGATTTGTTGTTTTCGTTGAGAATCTAACGATTTTATGTCTATTAAACCGGCATTATCATCTAGGAATTCCTAACGCTAAAAGCAATACTCCGGTAAACTAGGTAAACCATATTTATTCTTTGATAAATGCCCTTTAAGTCTATTAGAATAGAATAAAAATTTTGCTAAATTAGTATTCTAGACGCCGAGACGAATCGTTTGATACCATACATCACGGGTTTCTGAAGACCGGAAGTAGAGACCGGAAGTTGTTATTTTATTGCAGATTCTAGCATGTTTCGAGTTGAGGAACATATCTATATACTTTAAATTCACATATCAAGCCCCAAAGCCCATTTTTTCACACTCGGATTTAAAATTTTGTTAAATTAGTATTCTAGACGTCGAGACGACTCGTTTGATACCCCACATCACGGGTTTCAGAAGACCGGAAGTGGAGACCGGAAGTTGTTGTTTTATGACGTATTTCGAGATGAGGAACATTTCTATATACTTTAAATTCAAATATCAAGCCCCAAACGCCAAATTCTACTCTAATGCTGAAAATTTTGTTAAATTAGTATTCTAGACAAACAGACGATTCATTTGATACCATATATCAGGTATTTCAGAAGACCGGAAGTAGAGACCGGAAGTTGTTATTTTATGACGTATTTCGAGTTGAGGAACATATCTATATACTTTAAATTCAATTATCAAACGCTAAACACCTAATTCCACTCTAATGTTGAAAATTAGTATTCTATACGCTGAGACGATTCATTTGATACCATACATCAGGTATTTCAGAAGACCGGAAGTTGTTTTTTTCTCACACCTGCTACATGATTTTTTCTCTTCGTGCCGCCATGTTTTTTTCTCATCACGCCGCCATGTTTTTTTCTCTTCGTGCCGCCATGTTTTTTTCTCATCACGCCGCCATGTTTTTTTCCATATCTACTACGCAGCCGTGTTCTTTCCCCATACCTACTGACCACCAATACTATTTTTTGCACATGACAGGTTCCTTGAGCGTAGAACATGCGGTTTAGTCTTCCAGCTAAGAGAGGGCGCCAGTATATTAATAAATAAAATGCAAAGTTTTTTCTCATACCTATTGCGTATGTTTTTTCTTTTCAGTGACCGCCGCCCATGTTTTTACCAATGCCGAAATTAGCCGTTCTATAATGATTTATTCACCAATATAAAGATACAGGTTATGTACATATATACACAATTACGCATCTTGTTTCCAAGTTACTCTGTAGCTAAACATGTAAGATGTTTGCCTACCAATCCATAGGTCGACGGTTCGAATCTCCCAGCACTCAACAACTTTTTTTCAATACAAATATTTAAAATATGGGGCCCGAGGGTCCTCGAAATGGGGCCTCGAAATGGGGCCTCGAAAAAAGGCTTAAAATTTTTGAATTTCCCGCGGCGCTCTCTGATTGGCTGATGGTGAAAAGGGGGAGGGGCTAAAAGTGGAAGTGGAGGGGGTGGGCTGAGGTGACGGAATAACTACTGAGTTAGTTGTCCAAATTTAATTTAATTCCCTCAAGTGGAAATCTAGATTTTTGGGAAAAAACATATATTTTTTTAAACTTTGACACCCTAGCTAAGAAACGAAGCGAAATCGGACTCATGTTGATATGAAAAAATAATCTTGTTATTTAGGTGAGGAATATCTGTCCCCGAGCGTTGGCCCACGTTTTAAAACACCCTGTATGTGAAACTTATGACAGTTAAAAATAATATGGTAAAAGTGTCAACTGTAATAACGTCTTCTCGACACGTAATATACAGAGTGTTTGGTAACTGGATTGCCAAAATGAAATGCCATATGCAAAATCGAATTCTAAGCATAAAATAAAGAATAACTTTTTTTCATATCGCGCTTTGTTTAGGAAATATTGAGGTAAACAAAAATTACTTTATTAATTTTATTCAACACTTTGTAACGATAACAATAAAGGAAACAAATTTTCACAAAAGTTATTACACGTGAAAAAACTAGAGTAGATTTTCAAAAATGCCACTATTTACATTGATACACATATGGCAACGCAAAATAAGAGAATTGTATATTTCTGCAAAATTTACAGTGTTTTGAATAGTCTGTACAGGGTGTCCCAAATTGCTTGATTTTGGCTGGTTTTGCTATTTCCAGACCAGGTAGAGAAAAACTGACATATGAGTCTAGAGCTCGATTTTTGTGAAACGCCGATTGGTGAAAACCACATTTCGATATCTCTAACCGTCTCCAAGATATCGGAAAAAATTGACATTTTACAGATTCCGAAAAACTGTCAACTTTTTGATTTGTGGATATTTTTTCAAACGGCAAAAACTTTCTATACACTGGTCGGCGACCAAATGGAGCTCGACTCCGCCCCATTAATTTTATGGCAGCGCAGAACGGTGTACGCAATAGTCAGTTTTACACGATGGAATTAATGAAAGTTGTGATAGCTTCAACAAAATTTGTTATTATACGTGTTACATTTTCTACTACAGCTGTAGATACTATATTTTTATAATGTTTATACCCATTAAAGCTTCTATTATACAACTTCAATTTTGATACTTTTATTTCCTGCATCGACCAGCTGATTGCCTGGTTTGTTTACGTTTGTAGTCGTTTTTAGGTTAGGTTCTTTCGCGAGTTATTTCCCCATACTTTAAAGAACGTCCGTGGTTATTTAATTCAAAAAAGTTTAGTTTGTGATTTACTGTAACAATTTCACATAGGTTACTTCACTGGATAAACCCCAATGACCCCAATGCAAGCTACTCAAAAATAGTCATATCTGCTAAGAGTTGTTTACTTTTCGGTTTTTTTTACAAATAGTCGTGGAATGTTCAAGCAATAAAAACTATACAAAGTCAAGTACCAATCTTTAAAAACCCTATCATTTGCTAGAAGGCGAGAATTTAACTATAAGTTTTAACATGTCCAAATAAATAAAACGTGTTGATTACCTACCTATTTTTTCTTTATTTTCACAAGGTTCTACTACAGTTCGTTTAAGAAAGTTACGAGAGATATAAATATAATATAAAATAGAATGCTTTATTCATCATTTTAATACATTTGGTAAATCAGTAGAAAAAATAGACTTTCAAAGTCCTACGTGTTGCATATAACAAATTTGTAAATAACATAACAACGATAAGTAATATAATTCTCAACGAAACCGTCCTTGGATCCTATCTGGTGGACTATAAGATGATTTCCCTTGTCCGATGGATTTTTTAACCCCATCGTTAAACTTTGGATGAAAACCTGCCTTGGAATCAGGATTGTCCTTCCATACTTTACTTACAGTATGGCCAGCGTTCACCCAAGTCTCATCTAAAAAGTACAACTTCTTATGCTCTTCCCGGTATTTTCTGATGTCTCGCAGCAATCTTCGCCTCCAAGCGATATCTCATTTTCCCCCTTGAGCACCATTTAGTTAAAATCCTATAATGCCAAACACAATTACATTACAACACGAAGAAATAAAAAGTCCGTTTACTCACTGAAGGCCAATTTCTCTTCATCTCCTTCAAAAAAATAATGGAGGATTATACGCTTGAGAACACTTTTAGTTCCTTCATCAATATTGTCCAAAACTGCCATTTATCGGTGATACACTTTTGGTGGTTGAAGTTGGTGTGTTTGTTTGAATTCACCAAGAATATTATAAACACTTGCAACACTCACACCTGCTGCCGTTGCAGTGAACTTTATGCCTTCCATCCTTCCATCTTTGGTTTCTCCTGATTTTCCCCATCGTGCCTTAAAAATGTTCAGCACGCTTTCCTTGTCTTCCACCGAAAAATGTCTGGACTTTCGTTTTTTTCGGTGGAGAAGTTGGGTCCGGGCCCCCTCCAGCCAATTTTCGATTTAACCTTAAAAAAAACGAGATTTTAACATTTTATCAATGATCATTTTAATCGTTTGCATTACGTAACTTAATACTTAATACACAAAACATATAATGTTAATTTAATTCTTATACGTACCTTCACAAAAACGAACGTAACTGTAGAAATTTCAAAACACAGGCAAAGAATTCTGTGACCAAGGATAGAATAATACAGCAGTTGACGTGAGGCTGGCTCTCCATTTATTCGCGTTTTCCATATGTTTAGCGTTTATACGTTTCGCGACAATGATATTATGCTGATTGGTCTGTTGCCAAAATACGTAAAAATTTAATATATGACGCGACTATTGTAGAGTCGGCCTTCGTCAAATTTAGTGGTTGCTTTGTAATTCGGGTCCTATAAATTCGACCAATAGAGAAATTCCATTCAAATGTTGCGGGCATTTTTGGGGAGGAGTCAATATCCATTTGGACGCCGACCAGTGTATAGAGGCACTTTTTGACGTAGAATAAGATGCATTTGTCAAAAAAAATATATCGCTTTTCGATTGTTTGATATCAAAGCTAACTTTGTTATTTCAAATGGAAACCATAGTTGGCTTTGACTTTAGAAAATAGAAAAAAAAAATAAGCTTTCCAAAAATATATATGCCAAGATATGTCTAGTCATCCTTGCTGCCAATATAACACATTTCTCTTTAAAAATGACATTTTTTAACATTAAAAAAAGTTTTTCGGAATCTGTAAAATGTCAATTTTTGCCGATATCTCGGAAACGGTTAGAGATATCGAAATGTAGTTTTCACCAATCGGCGTTTCACAAAAATCGAGCTCTAGACTCATATGTCAGTTTTTCTCTACCTGGTCTGGAAATAGGAAAACCAGCCAAAATCAAGCAATTTGGGACACCCTGTACTTAATTTAAAATTATATTTTCTAATTGCTCAATAGTATTAATTGGCTCAGCATAAACTAATTGTTTTAAGTGACCCCATAAGTAAAAGTCTAGAGGGTTAAGGTCTGGAGCCCTTAAATAATAAACAAACTTTTATTTTCATAGCTCTGTTAGTTTTTACATTTTTTGAAATATTTCTTAAACGAACGATATGAAAAATAGTACATTGTGTACCTAGTAGGAAAAGCCTAACATTCCCGGACGACTGTGAAGATTGCTTGTCGAGGCGCAGCCGAGACAAGCAACACGGAGTCCGGGAATGTGCTTTTCTTACGAGTTACACATACTATTTTTTCTGAAATCGCAATTAATATTATTATAATTAAGAAATTTTTATTAATACATAACATTTTTTCATTGCAATCTAATTGCTTATGAAATCGTTTCCTATGCAATCACTGTTTATTTATTGAAGTGAGTGTTTATTTCGTTTCATTACCTGCTACAAATTAAAATGGACAATGATGAGTTTGATGATGACATACCTACAGGTATCTGGGACACCACCAGATACCTTTAAATTCTCATGGATTATTGCCACGAAAAAGACATGACCTACCGATCTGAAAATGTCATGATATTTAATTTATCTTCAGTTGAAGGAATCTCTACGTTATAGTCAAATTACTCCCATGCTGAGATCAACACTTAGTACAAAGGAAGACATTGATATATCAAAATATTCGAAATTACGCGTTTTCCTGAAACGTCAAGGTGACAGCTATAAACCAAAGAAGCCGAAAGTTCTGTCAAATGAACAACTTGAAATATTTATTACTCAAGCACCAGATCATGAGCCTAATGAATAAAAATTTAGCAATTGCTTAAAGCAATTCAGTACATCTGTTATATTTTTGTGAAAAACAAATAACTACATTTGTGATATGGCAGATTCGAGTGTAAGTGAGGAATTTGATAATAATGATGAAGAAATTGACAAGCAGTTGATATTTGTCATTGGCTTTCAAGTAATAACTTTGATTTTATAAGAAAAAGCAATTGCTAAATTTTTATTCATTAGGCTCCATATTATGTACTTAATGAATAAGGTATACGTTTAAAATGTGAGAATTTTAAAATTATCTAGATATTTATGTAGTTTTACTTTTTAGGTTGCCTTAATATTTGGTGTGGCCGATGCATGTCGCCGTGATGAACTGTGTCAATCATTAAATTTGTTTGCGTATATTTATTTACTGTCTAAAATGTAGATAAAAAACGAGTGCGGGAAACTTACTTTCCCGGCCTAGGCCGGGAAAGTACTTTTTCTGAAATCGCTCAGGAATGTCTACTTTCTCGGCGCAATTTCAGACCCCAAAATAGCGTATTCTAGTATTTTAGTGCATTGCTAAGCAACAATCAAAAAACGAGTCCGGGAAAGTACTTTCCCGGCCTAGGCCGGGAAAGTAAGTTTCCCGGACTCGTTTTTTGTATGTTTCCCGTTTTTTATCTAAATTTACGCAGACAAATTTAATTATTGACACAGTTCATCACGGCGACATATGTACCGGCCACACCAAATATTAAGGCAACCTAAAAAGTAAAAACTACATAAATATCTAGATAATTTTAAAATTCTCACATTTTAAACGTATACCTTATACATTAAATACATATGATCTGGTGCTTGAGTAATAAATATTTCAAGTTGTTCATTTGACAGAACTTTCAGCTTCCTTGGTTTATAGCTGTCACCTTGACGTTTCAGGAAAACGCATAATTTCGATTATTTTGATATATCAATGTCTTCCTTTGTACTAAGTGTTGATCTCAGCATGGAAGTAATTTGACTATAACGTAGAGATGCTTTCAACTGAAGATAAATTAGAAATCATGACATTTTCAGATCGGGAGGTCATGTCTTTTTCGTGGCAATAATCCATGAAAATTTAAAGTCACATTATTTGCAGCTGTTACTCTCTGGTGGTGTCCGAGACACCTGTATGCCATCATCAAACTCATCATTGTCCATTTTGTATCACGTATTGAAAGGAAATAAGCACTCACATCAGTAAATAAACAGTGATTGCAAAGGAAACGAGTTCATAAGCAATTAAATTACAATGAAAAAATGTTATGTATTAATAAAAATTTCTTAATTATAATAATATTAATTGCGATTTCAGAAAAAATAGAGTAGATAGACAAAGCCGATTCCCGGGCGGAAGTGAGCTGTCAAACTGCTGATGGCACATGTTCCATCGAGAGCGACCATCCAGAGGTACAAGAAGTGACCAGGGGATGTACAAGAGGTACAAGAAGTGACCAGGAGATGTACAAGAAGTCTGGGGGGGATGAAGTCTGGGGGCTGGGGTCCAGAGGCTGCTGAAGGTGAAAAAAAATCATGAGGTATGAGAAAAAAACATGGCGGCGCAGTAGGTATGAGAAAAAAACATGGCGGCGTGATGGGGAAAAAACATGGCGGCCCTGATCATGCGCAGTAGGTATGAGAAAAAAAAACATGGCGGCGTGATGGGGAAAAAACATGCGCGATGGAGAAAAAAACATGGCGGCCCTGATCATGCGCAGTAGGTATGAGAAAAAACATGGCGGCCCTGATCACGTGATGTGGGGTGTCAAATGAATCGCCTCGGCGTCTAGAATACTAATTTAACAAAATTTTCATTCCAAGTGTGAAAAAATGGGCTTTGGGGCTTGATATTTGAATTTAAAGTATATAGATATGTTCCTCAACTCGAAATACGTCATAAAACAACAACTTCCGGTCTCCACTTCCGGTCTTCCGAAATCCATGATGTGGGGTATCAAACGATTCGTCTCGACGTCTAGAATACTAATTTAACAATATTTTAATTCCGAGTGTGAAAAAATGGGCTGTGGGGCTTGATATGTGAATTTAAAGTATATAGATATGTTCCTCAACTCGAAATACGTCATAAAATAACAACTTCCGGTCTGAAATACCTGATGTATTGTATCAAACGATTCGTCTCGGCGTCTAGAATACTAATTTAACTAAATTTTCGGCATTAGAGTAGAATTTGGCGTTTGGGGCTTGATATTTGAATTTAAAGTAAATAGATATGTTCCATGACTGGTGAAAAGAAAAAACAGGTGTGACGCTATAGCTCAAAGCTGATGAGGGTGGCAGCCCTGTATCTAATGCCCAACAAATGTTTTTAAACGCTAATTTCAATAAAATTCACCTTGAAACGATTAACGGAAATGATAACATCGTAAATTCTCTTATATAATTAAACATTTTTTGCGAAAAAGTTATTGCGAAAAAGACCGTTACAATTCTGCCGCTGATAACAAAAAGCCGTTAGAATGAACGACTGTAGAACGGAAGTAACATCCGGTGATAAGAAAAGGCAGTTATTGCGAAATAAACCGTTACAATTTTGCGGTGATAACAAAAAAGCCGTTAGAATGAGCGACTATAGAAACGCTAATTTCAATAAAAACACAAGCATTCACCTTGAAGACGATTAACGGAAATGATATAAAGCGATTAACGGAAGTGATAACATCGTAATTTCTCTGTTAAAACTTAATAATTGAATTTTTTATCATAAACGTCGAGCAAGCGGGGAATATGGTTAATTATTACAAGCTAAAACATAGGCGGAGTGCAGCTAATAAAACAACAAAATAAGTATAATATTTTATTCATCGTCATCATATATATCAAATAGAAGAATGTATTTTTGTGGTATATACATTTTAATATTAATTAGAAATTGCTTCATATCGATCGCAATCATTTCACGACAAAATTTCTGGATACTTAGGTTTCCATCGAGTAACTTGTCGCACAAATCCAAAGCTTTCCTATACATCTGTACTTGTTCTTCACATGCTTTATTGCGGTCAACATCGTCTTGGATGGAGTCACAACAGTATATATTATCATGTTGTTCGCTAAATATTAGCGCTAAAATTTCATCTCGTAAGCGTTCAATAGCACTTTGTAAATCCTCAGCTTTACTCCAATTCTGTTCACTGTAAAACATCCACATTTTTTTCAACTTTTATATTTTTCTGGATAAATATAATGATGCACTTTAGTATTATTATCGTGGAACAAACTGTAATGTAGTACAGCAAACCTAACATTGATTCAAATTCTTTTGGGATAATGCTTGCTTTAAATTGAGATGGTGGTGGTGTTGTGTAAGTGGGGGTAGTAGCAGCGTCATATGAACAATTATTTAACATTTTCCAAGCTACATCTCCCATAGTACTATCCTGAAAGCGTATTTTCAACTTGTATTGTATTACATCATTGGATATTGATGTTACAAAAGTAGGTATGTTATTGGCTGTATATGGCGTCATCCTCGTCCATTTTGAAGGCCAACTATCATTTTTCAATCCATCCTTATTGAAACATATGAATACCTCTTTAGAACCATATGGCTGATGTATGTATATGATATTTTGAAGCACAGCATACAAAATTATGAAATGAGGACTTAACAACGCCATAATTACCAATAAACTAAGTAATTATTCAAGTAACTATATATATTTATACTCTAGTTGGGGTAATGTGACGATGTTTGAACTCTGATGACGTATTAAAACGTGTTAAATTCATAAATACTTTTTGATTCCATAGCTGTTCATTGTCCTTTTCTACACTTAATTTTTGGAATCTGGAGAACATACACTGTTTTTGATTATACAATTCTATAAGTTCTTTTAACTCGTCCAACTGCTCACAATGTCTTTCTAACCTCACTTTTAATAACATCATTTTACGAGAACGCATAGTGTGATACTAATCATAGACGTAATATAATAGACCACAAGATGCTATATACGTTTACTTAAAAACCTGTCTTAAGAGTATCCACATGACTTTTTAGCCTTATCGCTTTTCTCTACAATGTAATTCGTATCTTCCATCTCTCTTTCGGGTTATTGTTTCAGGTATGTGCTACGACGTACGACGCCTCTGTGTATTCGGTATTAGCATACTTATTGTCTATGGGTAATAGCTGATATTCCTTTTACAAAACACTGGATATTAGAAAAGAACGAACATAAAATTTATTTCCTTTCCTGTACATACATAAATGCCTTTCAGATTTCTCTAATCAACTACGTAGCTTACTGTAATTTTATGCAACTAACAATACATTCTGTTATATTTATACAACCAACTATACATACTTATGTTGAGAGCCAACTATCTGTGGCTCGCAGTTACCCAAAGAAAGATAGCTTTATACGCATCTTACATTATAAAAAGAGACGGAGCGAGAACATATCGTCGTAACTATTCTGGCCCCAAGGATATGAGTTATCTTGGAGTCTATTATAATAAGTCTATGATACTAATACTCGCCTCGTGGACAATCGCAATCCTCATAACATCCTGCTACTATAATGTATGAACAATTCATGTCTGTTAGATGAAATGTTTTTTCAGTACCTACATGCAAGTCTACGCATTTCAACCCACTCGTTTTTAAGAAGACTACCATTTTCATCATAAAACTCGACATAAATATAGCAAGAGTAAGTCATGTTTCTAGTTTATGCTGTCACACTATACTATGCTTATGATGAAATGTATACTATTATCAGTGACATGAGAACAAATCTATATTTTACATAATTTTTATTTTGGTAAAGATAAATATAACCAATTATAAAGTAAATTACAGTTTGTTAAACTACACATGGATTTGTAATTCATATGATTAAAGCAACAGGGTGCGCCTTTAATGAAATTAGGTGCGTCAATAATATTTTCCACGTTGATAATGTCAGGTTGTGATGAGTTGTATTTGATTAAGACACGATGGTTAAAGTAACCTACCTTTATTAAACAAATAACTTACAATGTACGTATATCTCACACCTTTGTACGGTATATTTATCTTTGTTGTTCTGTGCTTCCCTATCGTAACCATACCATTTCATTTTAGTTTTGCGTGGATAAGTCTTTTATATATTTAGTCTCTAGCACCTGTTCTTGTAGCAGTTTGGACCCTGAAATAAACCGAGAAATTGTAGTATAAAGTTTAGATTCTTAGGTTAAGTTTTTATTTCTCATTGTCTCGGGGCTTTGTAAATATATAAATAGCAATTAATAAATAAAGTTATCAAGATAACCGTACTTACCTACCAATGTAATGTTTCCTAAATGGATTTATAATATAACTAAAATAGTCTGCATTCTTGTTGTGTTGATTTTCAGTGAACATCTGTCAATAAATCGGTCGAATATTCTGCCCCCTTGTATCACTCTTTCAACTTTCGAAACTAGTTTTCCCTCAGTAAGTTCTGGATAGAAGGTCTCTGTATCGTAGTCTTAGTTAGTTTCAATTTTTCTTGGTAGATGGCGCTACGTGGCCGGTTTTAATAAAATAATTTTTAATCAAGTCTAATGTAGTTCCCGGCGGGTTTTTTTTTTTAAATGTTTTTATGAATGAAAGATTAAATCGAAAAGAGTTTAAGACAGATCGTGGTAAACTTCCATAAAATATATGTGGTGATTGTTCACAGCAGTTATTTAACGTTTGTGTTGGCTTGTTAAGTGAATCGTAGTATTCAGCCTTTTTAATAAAGGGAGATTCAGCCCCACGCGTATTTTGGATGTTCCTGTGTGAGAATTGTTTGGTGAAGTTACGTTTTCTGTTTGCTGGGACCCCAAGCCGTTTCGACGGGAGAATTCTTGCTGTTTTTTTCACCACACCACTTAAATATTTTACTGAATCGCTGCTATCCAGCCACCACTTGGAAGCGAACCTATTAAAGAGAAAAGAAGTTAAAAGAAAACCCTCTGGTTATTAGGAGGTAATTATTTTATTTTATTAATTTATTTGGCAATATTTCTTACGAGTTATATGTTTTAATTAAATAATTCATGAAGTGTAACTGTGGTTAATTTAATTTATATTTACCTGGTTACATATAATTTTGTCTGGGGTGTAAACTAATCAACAAAATTAAGGTAACCATTTTCTCTATTAGTGGTTGTCAGTTATTTGTTAAGTAAATTGCACAACAGATAATAGATCGTTTTTTTAATAATAGGAATGATAATTTAATTAATAGGTACTTATACCTTTTTTTTGTCCTCTTTTAGGGTTTTTTTTTTTGGTCACTCGTATTTGCCAAGAGTGGATATACTATCCTCAGAGCCAGAACTGGGAGCACATTATTTTTACGTGGTCACCCAAATTATTTTTCTAGTACTTAAGTTAATTTATTTTTTTTTGCTACTTATCAGATACTTGTGTTATTATTTTTTTTTAATTAAATCATACGTACTGTACGCTGCGCGTGTATACACGTTCGGTAAGATTTGCGCCAAGGTTAATTTTGGTATATGTTTCTTATTTTTTTTGTTTAACGTGTTACGTAGGCAATACTGAATCTATTTACCTTGAGTTTACTGTATTATTTTGTAATATCGCAATTTCATTTTTATTAAGCTTTTAAATATATTTGGTAGCAAAGAAAAAATATATTATTTAGCGTTTAATTTTTTTTATCTAAAATTTAGGTAATAATAAAGTACTTACCTCATTGCGAGATCAGACTTACCTGGGTTTTTCTTGGTTATATTTAGTATTGAAGTAGTGGTAGCGTTAAACCAAGTGGTGCCCTCAATTTTATTCTATTATTTTCGTAACCCGGCCGTCTCCACTGCAGCTGCCAGGCCGCTGCCTCTACTTTTGCAATTCAGGGTAAGTGTTGTGGTAAGTGCTTAAGCGAGGACGTCACAAGGTGCTGATGATGGTATTTGTTCCTCCAGTTCAAATAGTTTATTTTTGAGAAATTCATGTTTTTGATGTCCCTTCAGATATACAATGTCGGCATTATTATTCAGCAAGTGATTACGTAATATATCATCCAATTGATCATAGACTATGCAGCCGGCATCATATTTCAGGCAGTGACAATTATTCTCTAAATATTTTATCTGTTCTCGCACCAAAATTTTCATCATAGTCATCCTATTGCTTAAAAATCCCTCAATGTAATATCTTGCATGTTCTGGAAATTGATTTAGAAATTCATCTAATACAGGTTTGTTATTTTTAAGCAAATCATCACATTCCGCTTTCATTTCTCCAAACGTCTTTTCCGCCTCATTGTCATCATAATCATCATCATCTTTTTCAGGAAAAACTTCACCGATCACCTCATCACGCAAAAATTGAACCGGAGGTTGTGTAGACGTACTAGGTTGTTCTTTAACTTTACTGGTGGTGATAGTAGGTAGCATACTTTTAGATGTGTTCACTTTAATATCATGTAGGGGTTCTACAATTGGCTTTAATAATCTATTGATGGAATCATCCTCTTCAGATTTCCCCAATTTTAAAGCTAAATATTTCTTTTTGATCGCCTTCGATACATCGATAATTTTATTTTTAAGCAATTTATCCCTATTCAATTCAAATGGCTTCAACGTAATCGGTTTATACTCCTCTAGAGTTTTTTTCTTCATGATAAACAGCTCTTTGTACAGGTCTGTTCCGGGAACAGCTGTTCAGGGAACAGGGGTCTGTTTGCGAAACAGGTCTGTTTAACAGCTCAAAACAGCTAAAAAATAGCTAAAAACAGCTTTTAACTGGTCTGTTCTGGAAACTGGCTGTTCAGGAAACAGGGTCTGTTTTAATAGGCTGTATCTGGAACAGGGTTTGTATTTGGAACAGGCTGTATTTGAAATAGGTCTGTATATAATAACGGGTATAACAGTAATGGTTCTAACTGATGTTTCAAATACATATATACCTGTCAAACCCTTTACGATATGGACCATTATTTATATCATAGTCTTTAACAATTACCAGTGCACCATAGGTCTCGTTCCAGCATTCAATCGATCTTGCCTGAATAAGATTATACAATTACAATTATCTCTAACAAGATGTTTTTGAATACGCGTGTAGGTCTGACAGAGATAGAAACTATCAACAAGTTTGTGTCGGCCCATAGAGAAGTACGCTCTTATTTTATCCTGCTTATCACAAGCTACATCATCGAAAATGAATATAGAATTAGTTCTAGCTTCAGACGGATCGATTATCTCCTCACTATCTGCATATGGAAAGTAGCTAACACCTTTTACTTTTCTTAATACATCTTCAAGCAATTTATATTTAGGCTGATATAATGATTTAGAATATACATATACGTTTTCAAACCACAAACCGTTAGGATTAAACAATAAGCTTAATAGCAAATTGGTTTTTCCACAGTTACTATGTCCGCATATGATCGTTCTTAAAGCGCTGGGAAATAACGGACCATGTTTTTCGGTTACAGGCTGTTGTGAGAAAATGTCCAAGTTCTCCACGGGGAGTGACACCTGCTGCTTAAGAAGGCGCATTGTAGACTCTTGTGTTTGATGTTATAAATTTATATATATACTGTACTAATGCTCATTATCAGTCTAGATGTCAACGTTGAAACACGGTGGTGCTGGTGTGGTAAACTCCATAATTAATAAGCTGCCATTTGAATTACACTTACCTGGATATCAGTACTGTGGGCCTGGTACAAAGTTGGAGAAACGCTTGCGTCGAGGTGACCCTGGAATTAACGATCTTGATAGAAGCTGTCGCAGTCACGATATAGCCTATAGTAAGAGCTCTAATATACAGGATAGAAACAAGGCTGATTACGAACTAGAGCAGCGTGCCTGGGAAAGAGTTAAGTCTAAGGACGCTAATTTGAAGGAAAAATCCGCCGCTTGGGCTATTGTTAACACCATGAAAGTTAAAAGAAAGATGGGTATGGGTGCTCGACATCGTAAAGTTGGTTTTAAAAAGACCATGAGTAGAGTTGAAAAACTAATGAAACAGCCCAAGGATAATAATTTAAGATCAAATACTAGGATTGCTGTAAAAGCAGCGAGACAAGCTGTGAAAAGTGTGGGTGGTCGAAAAAAGATTAAAACACCTCGTGTACTATCACTACCGAAAAGCGGTGGATTTTTGCCATTACTACCAATCTTCGCTGGATTGAGTGCCTTAGGAGCCTTGACAGGCGGTGTTTCTGGAGTTGCTAAGGCCGTTTTAGACGCTAAGGCTGCGAAGAAAAAATTGGAGGAGGCTGAAAGACATAATCAAACTATGGAAGCTATAGCTCTTGGTAAAAAAGGATCCGGACTGTACTTAAAACCATATAAAAGGGGGCTGGGACTCTATTTGAAAAAGCAGGAAAAAAACTGCCAGTGAAGCTACCCAAAAGAACCCTTTTCGATGTAGATTTGATAAAGTATGCTAAAAAATTGAAAATACCACATTTCAGAGGTATCTATATGCGTAACTCTTTACCTCAGACTCCTAGAAGATATGAGAGTGCTATTATTAATCTTGATGTACAAGAGGGCCCCGGAACACATTGGGTAGCTTATAAAAAGCACAACGATAAAGTTGTTTATTTTGATAGCTTCGGTGCACTAAAACCACCAGTAGAACTAGTACGTTACTTTGGCGATAAATGTAAAATACGATTTAATTATGATAATTATCAAAATTTCAATACAGTTAATTGTGGCCATTTATGTTTGGAGTTTCTTTATAAAAATGATGATGTCTAATAAGTTTCATTCATTATGTCACAGATATTCACGATAAGAGGTCGAGGTCAAGAAGATCGAGGTACCACTCTCTCTGTCAATTTCACAACCCCCATCGAATTGAATCCTCAGTACGATTACGCATTAGCTCTTATTGGTTTTCACACATATAATAGTATTCCTAATATCGAAGAAGTAGTTAATAATAAGCTCTACTATTGGGAACAAGGTGATAGAACTAAGGAAAAAGTAATTTCCATTCCTACTGGATCATATGAGATTCATGATATTGAGACTTATCTTCAGAGTCAAATAGTTCCGAAAGGAGCTAAAGATCCGAATGAACATTTCTCATTGAAGCCTAACAATAATACTCTCAAGTGTGAAATTAGGAGCAAACACGAAATAAACTTCACACCCACTGACAGTTTAGCCAGTTTGTTGGGTTATTCGGCTAGAGAATTAAAACCTGATATTTGACATCAATCTGATTTGCCTGTACAGATAGTAAAAGTTATAACCATTCATATAGACTGCAATATCACCACAGGAGCTTTCTACAATAACAATCCATCACATACGATTTTCGAATTCGCTCCATCTGTAAATCCAGGGTACGCTATTAACATTGAACCAAAGAATCTAATATTTCTTCCAGTAAATAACAAACGCGAGATAAATAACATTACTTTGGAGATACTTGATCAAAATTCTGAAAGTGTTAATTTTAGAGGTGAAGAAATTGTGGTAAGATTGGAATTAAAGAAAATATGGGCTTAATATTTACGCCCCTGTATATAAACAATAACTTTTCCACTCAACCTCAATCAGTTGTCACTAGCTGTACGAGGAAGAGGGTGGGTTCATCATCATCTTTGTCTTTGAAAAACATCTTATACTTAAAATCTTTGGGCTATCATGTTAAACGAACTTCAATTGTTCCAAGATCCTCAGTTCGATGATTCTATCATTAGAGCGGAGGTTCACACTTATCACCCATTCGTAAAATCATTTGGTAATAATGATGAGATTGAAATTACAATTAATCAACTGGATGCTTTATTGGCGATGCCTGAGGCGGCTATATCGATTGAAGGAACCTTGAAAAAAACTGTTGGCACTGGAACTGTTGCATTCACTAATAATGCTGGAGCATACTTATTTGACTCTATTAGTTATGCGATAAATAGCGTAGAAGTGGATTGTGTTCGAGATCCAGATACTGTAAGCTTGGCGAGAGGTTATCTAACCTATGATAAAGATGATGAAACTCTTAATATCGCAGGCTGGAATTTTCCTGAAGGTCAATTGGTAACTTATCATCCTACAGATAACACATTTTTTATGAGAATTCCCTTAAGTCATTTGTTGGGAGTATTTTATGATTATAAGAAGTTTTTGTTTGGAGGAAAGCAAACCATAAGATTGGTGAGAGCTCAAACAGATGTTAATTGCTTTAAAGTATCCAAAGAAGATACGGGGGCCGAATTAAATATAACAAATATTGATCTAAAGGTTAAACATGTGTTTGTAAATGATGCATTAAAACTGAAATTGCTAGCCCCAATAAACAGCGATACACCGATTTTTATTACATTTAGACAGTGGAGCTTTCATGAAAATACTGCTTTGGTAACTGGAGCCTTGAAACAATATTGGGCGATTAAAGCATGCTCAAATTCGGAAAGTCCTAAAGGTGTATTTATAACATTTCAAACTGATCGAAAAGATCAAAAGACGAACGATGTCACATACTTTGATAACGCTGATATATCTAACATAAAATTATATATCAATTCTGAATATTATCCATACGAAAATCAGCAACTAGATTTTTCAACTCGAAAATACGCTGAAGCATATCACATGTATACAGAATTTTGTAAAACATTGGCAGGTAATAACAGACCCATGTTAGATTTTGTAGCCTTCAACTACCATGCTATATTTGCTATTGATTGCTCTAAAAGAAACGATAGCATAAAATCATCGACTATTGATATTAAATTGGAGATTGAAACTAGACAGCCATTCCCAGCTAATACGAGGGTAACTTGTGTTCTGATTCACGATCGCGTGGTGGAATATTTACCGCTTAGTGGAGTCGTAAGGAGTGTAATATAAGATGTATGTCAAGTAATTCCAGTCAGTCTACACCCAGCCACCATAAAGATAATAATCGTTGATATTCAGGGCTTCAATTTGCCAGATTTTTATCCGAAAGAAATAACATTTATGAGTGGACAACAAACAGCTCATTATCTATTGAAGCCTCCATTCCCGATTACCACATTGAATAATCAAGTGCGAAAACAGATAAAATATTTAGAGAATAATTGTCACGGCCTGAAATATGATGCCGGCTGCATAGTCTATGATCAATTGGATGATATATTACGTAATCACTTGCTGAATAATAATGCCGACACTGTATATCTGAAGGGACATCAAAAACATGAATTTCTCAAAAATAAACTATTTGAACTGGAGGAACAAATACCATCATCAGCACCTGACATTATCAACGTGGAAAATATTATTGACGCACCTAATTTTATTAAAGGCGCACCCTGTTGCTTTAATCATATGAATTACAAATCCATGTGTAGTTTAACAAACTGTAATTTACTTTATAATTGGTTATATTTATCTTTACCAAAATAAAAATTATGTAAAATATAGATTTGTTCTCATTTCATCCCCCACCCCACACTCCCCATATATATAATAGTATACATTTCATCATAAGCATAGTATAGTGTGACAGCATAAACTAGAAACACGACTTACTCTTGCTATATTTATGTCGAGTTTTATGATGAAAATGGTAATCTTCTTAAAAAAGAGTGGGTTGAAATGCATAGACTTGCATGTACTGAAAAAACATTTCATCTAACAGACATGAATTGTTCATACATTATAGTAGCAGGATGTTATGAGGATTGCGATTGTCCACGAGGCGAGTATTAGTATCACACTATGCGTTCTCGTAAAATGATGTTATTAAAAGTGAGGTTAGAAAGACATTGTGAGCAGTTGGACGAGTTAAAAGAACTTATAAAATTGTATAATCAAAAACAGTGTATGTTCTCCAGATTCCAAAAATTAAGTGTAGAAAAGGACAATGAACAGCTATGGAATCAAAAACTATTTATGAATTTAACACGTTTTAATATGTCATCAGAGTTCAAACATCGTCACATTACCCCAACTAGAGTATAAATATATATAGTTACTTGAATAATTACTTAGTTTATTGGTAATTATGGCGTTGTTAAGTCCTCATTTCATAATTTTGTATGCTGTGCTTCAAAATATCATATACATACATCAGCCATATGGTTCTAAAGAGGTATTCATATGTTTCGATAAGGATGGATTGAAAAATGATAGTTGGCCTTCAAAATGGACGAGGATGACGCCATATACAGCTAATAACATACCTACTTTTGTAACATCAATATCCAATGATGTAATACAATACAAGTTGAAAATACGCTTTCAGGATAGTACTATGGGAGATGTAGCTTGGAAAATGTTAAATAATTGTTCATATGACGCTGCTACTACCCCCACTTACACAACACCACCACCATCTCAATTTAAAGCAAGCATTATCCCAAAAGAATTTGAATCAATGTTAGGTTTGCTGTACTACATTACAGTTTGTTCCACGATAATAATACTAAAGTGCATCATTATATTTATTAAATGTGGATGTTTTACAGTGAACAGAATTGGAGTAAAGCTGAGGATTTACAAAGTGCTATTGAACGCTTACGAGATGAAATTTTAGCGCTAATATTTAGCGAACAACATGATAATATATACTGATTTTTTTTGTTATTGTTGTGCTTACTACTGATGTGTCCTTATAGTGAAACTGTTTTCATGAACTTATCTTTCATATTATAATAATAAAATAAGTTTTTTGTAATTTTTTATTTCTTCAAAAAGAAAACAAAGATTTGAATGAAGTTTATTTAAAAAATAATTACCACTAAAAAGTAAACCAGGATACTAAAAATGTCTGCAATTCATGCCGATTCCAGCAAGGTATAGTTCATTGGTAGTTTTTAAAGTAGAAAGGATGACGGTCAACAAAAAAAGACAAATTAAGTATTAAACATTTGTTGCATATTCTCTTAAGCCGGGTCCAGACTGAGTAACATTGCTATATAACTTTGTTATATAACTCTGCTATGTAACTTTTGTTTAAAAACCCGGTCGCTTCCACACTAAAAGTTAGTCAAGATGGATCTTTCAAATGCAGAAAACCAACTCTTTGCAGCAGCGGCGTGCGTAATTTTGCTTACCAAGGGTAAGAAAAAACTGAGAAAAAAGCAGTTTTGGGTTCGACCTACACTAAGATCAAGAAGTCAATTTAGTGGGACTCATTTATTAGAAGATCTGAGACGAGACGATTTCGGTTCCATCAATTGCGGAATGACTTATAGGGGAAGCTTTAAAAACTTCTGTAGATTATCCAGTTCGGATTTCGACCACTTCCTAAGTTTAATTGGCCCTAAAATTTCCAAGAATGACACGAGATTGAGAGATGCAATACCCATTAATGAACGTCTGGCAGTAACTTTGCGATTTTTAGCAACCGGAGATTCATACCAAAGCTTGATGTATTTATTTAGAATTTCTAAGCAGTCAATATCGTTAATTGTTCCTGAAGTTTGTGATGCAATTATAGAAGTTCTACAGCAGTACATAAATCAATTAATTTGCATGTTTGTTCCACGTTCCACTCCATTATTATTATAGACAAAACTCTTAAACTCTTTTTATGAATAAAAATATTATGCGCAGCACTGATCAATTGTTGACATAAAATATAGCAAGTCTGGACGCGTTTGAAATAGCAGTGCTATATAACTTCTTTTGATCTATTCGGGCTTTACCGACTCAAGACGGATAACATTTAGCAAGTTATATAGCAAGGAAATCTGCTACATTTAGCTTAAATTGTATTAACATGTTATATAACTTTGCTATATAGCAGTGTTATATAGTAAGTCTGGACCCGGCTTTAAAAGACGTTTGAAATGTCTTCCGTTGGTCATAATACATAAACGACGTCTCTTTAAGAAGTTTCTTCCTAGATTTATCAACTCACAATGGTTGTTCTGAACTGCTGTAGTTTGCAACCTTATCTCGAAGCTGTTGTTCGTTTTAGCTCTCTTTGCTGTAGGCGATATGTGCCCCTATACGAAGTAGTCCAGGGGATTAAGGTCTAGCAAGCGTGCTGGTCAACGGATACTCCCCTTTCCCTATCCAGCAATTGAGATAGACGTTACTGAGGTGTTGTCGTACAATGAGCCGAAAGTAATACGGAACCACCGATTCCAACATTAGCTCATTGGACCGTTTGAGCTACCGCTAAAGCTCAACAGTCAACGGTAATACAGTTCCTACAGTAGGACCTAAACGGGTTTCTGCAAAATGTCCCACCTGCGCTACAGGCCATACTTTGCAGAACGATGATGCACCAGCGCGTTATGCCCTCATTGTACGACACCTCAATAACGTCTACCCCAATCATTGGATAGGGAGAGGGGGGAGTATCCGTTGGCCAGCACGTGTGCCAGACCTTAATCCCCTACAAAGACATCGTCTACAGCAAAGAGTTCCAAAACGAACAACAGCTACGAGATAAGTTGCAAAATGCAGCAGTTCGGAACAACCATCGTGAGTTGATCTAATAAGAAACTTCTTAAGGAGATGTCGTTTATGTATTTATGACCGATGGAAGACATTTTGTTCGATCATCTTTTGTAAGAAAATAGACAACAAATGCTTAATATACTTTTTCTACAAACACCATTAAAATAGCTATTTATAAAACTAGTTGCAAAATGAGCGTGTTTTTTGCACTAGATGTGAAGATTGGACCATGAGCGTAGCGAGTGGTCCATCTCATCGTGTGCAAAAAACACGCAGTTTTGCATCGTGTTTTATACAATATTTTTTGCAATTTAGTTGTTACGAAAAAAATAAAATTTTTGTTACGTTTTCTTTACGTTTAACATAATATAATAAATAAGATAAGTGTTTTCTCAATAAAAATGTTGTACGTTTAATATTTATGTTGTATTCTTAGTAAAAATAAATGGATCTGTCGCAATATCTGTTTATGTGACTAAACTCATTTTAGCACAAGTGTTAAAATGAAAGCTCATTTTAGCACAAGTGATAAAATGAAAACTCATTTTAGCACAAGTGTTAAAATGAAATCTCATATTAGCACTTGTGCTAAAATGAACCACTTTTGACAATGACAGTCAGTGTCAAAAAGATGACTTTTCGTAACTAAATTGCAAAAATTAAATTTTTAACACGGCATACTTGTATTAAAAATGTAATATTATATAAACTCGCGTTAAAAATGATCACATGATTTATTTTTAAAACTAGTGCAGAAAGTAAAATGACAAGTCGTTTGTCATAATGACATTTATTAACAAAAAATTACAAGTTATTTAGAAATATTTATATTAATTGTACAATTGGAGCATTTAGTAATATAGTGCAGGCGCCAAAGGAAGTTGAGTATGCAAAATGTGAGGACCGGCAACTATGCTCAAATTCTTTTACCTGAGATACCAAAAACAAAAAAAAACCATGTTGCCGGCAGCTGTGCTGGTCCCTTTTCCCCGCCCTTCTCCCCTTTTCAAAAAACATTTATGTTGGCTAATCAACGTGGATTTAACACAAAAATTTTAGCATCTTACGAAATTTTGAATTACTGCAAGTACCTTTTTGACGCAGAAGGATTTTACAGGAAATCTCCAAAATCGGAACTCGCTCTTGAAATTGAAAATAATTATAAGTGTGGTACAAACTGTCACGCGGCAGGACATGTTAAATTTACAAACTTCAAAAATTTATATTGTTGATGGTATGGCCACTTGTTCATCGAATCCAATTAAAAAATTTCAACACCTTAGGCGATTTTGCTGAGGCATTCTTCAAAAGAATCCATAATCTTTTCTTGCAGCCAAATGTAAAACGAATAGATATTGTATTTGCCAGATATGATGATATTTCAATAAAATATTTGGAGTCAACTTTACGGAGTAAAGGTCAACTGATTAAAAATTTTATAATTTCAAATGATCACACAAAAATTCCACCTAATTGTAATAATTTCTTTTCAAGCACTGAAAATAAGTTACAGCTCGTTCGATTTCTCTGTACTGCTGCGCCTAGATATGCACAAGTAAAAGAAGATTGCGAGTTATATATTTGTGGAGGATTTGATGATCCAACAAAATGTTTCAAATTACAACGCTCTTCATTTTCTGAAGTACCTGACTTAAATTCGAACCATTTAGAAGCCGATTCAAGGATGTTTTGTCACATTTTACGCAGTAAAAATCCAATCTGCCCATATCATAATCCTAAGCGCTGATACATGTAACGAAGTGATTTTTTCGTTACTAGTTCCTGTTTAAAATAATATTATTCGACACACCCCGTATAGAATTTAATTATTGTTTTCCGCATTGTTATGTTATTTTCACCTGTAACCAGTATTTATTTTGATTTGTAATATAACCTGTCCTGTTATTTAATAAATCCGTAATTAAAACAAGCGCAAATAAATAATATTCCGCGCCGATATATGTCCCCGGCAATACCTAGCAAGTGAACAGTGAATCCGCATCAAGACCAGCAGTGAATCGCCAGTCTACCTGCCCGAGTCAGCGAGGATGGATGTGTGAACAGAGAGCGCTAAGCAAGTTCGGCGCTATACTACGTCAGTCCCAACGCCAAGAGTGCCAAGACGCCAGCGACAGCGCACTGTGACGTAGCGCTACCCCACCACGCATCACGAATAAAATATTCAGACTCGCAGCAGGGAGAACACAGTCCTGAGTTGACCACACGAGAGAGCAGACGTACCTCACCGAAAGTAAGTAGCACTTGGGCCCGAATTTCGGCAAAGTCCAGCCGTGACGTATTCGATTCACTGCGCTGCTCATTTAGCGTCATCCCTACTACTCTGAATATTTCAGAATAATTATAATACCGATTGCCGACTTCAAAAGTCAAAACAGTCAGTAGCTGTCGACCGCCGTTCCAGTCCAGAAGTGTCCAAGGAAGCAAAAGTAAGTCAGGTATACAGGTAGAGATTGTAAGTGAGGGCTTGGCTATTGTAAAGTATTAAATTCTGCACTAATTTTGTATTCTTTTCAGCTTTAAGTAAGCCAGCTGCCGGTCTATGCTATATATGAGCGTACGAACATCAGATATAGCGTATACGTACGTAGCGAAGCTTACTGTATTAATCATGCTTTACTTTCAGTTCGCTACTACCATCCAAAGGAGCTTCCTGTAATCTGTTTCTTTCCAGCTTTTGAGTAAGTCAGCTACCGGTATATGTTATATATGAGGGTACGAACATCAGATATAACGTATACGTACCCAGCGAAGCTTATTGTATTAATCAAACTTTCCTTTCAGTTCGCTACTACCGTCCGAAGGAGCTTCCTGTAATCTTTTATTATTCCAGCTTTTGAGTAAGCCAGCTGCCGGCATATGTTACATATGAGCGTACGAACATCAGATATAACGTATACGTACGCAGCGAAGCTTATTGTATTAATCATACTTTACTTTCAGTTCACTCCTGCCGTCCGAAGGAGCTTCCAGTAATCTTTTATTATTCCAGCTTTTGAGTAAGCCAGCTGCCGGTCTATGCTATATATGAGCGTACGAACATCAGATATAGCGTATACGTACGTAGCGAAGCTTACTGTATTAATCATACTTTACTTTCAGTTCACTCCTGCCGCCCGAAAAAGCTTCCTGTAATATGTTTCTTTCCAGCTTTTGAGTAAGTCAGCTGCCGGTATATGTTATATATGAGGGTACGAACATCAGATATAACGTATACGTACGCAGCAAAGCTGTATTAATCATACTTTCCTTTCAGTTCGCTACTACCGTCCGAAGGAGCTTCCTGTAATCTTTTATTATTACAGCTTTTAAGTAAGTCAGCTGCCGGTATATGTTATATATGAGGGTACGATCAGATATGACGTATACGACAGTATACGTACGCAGCGAAGCTTATTGTATATGTATACAGATGTTTTCATCCTGGGAATTTATTTCTGGAATAAGCTAGCACGTCTAGGTTGTTTATTAGGTCTATGGTTCGACGGTTCTTATTAGAAGAAATACATTTCAGGATGTCATTTGGCTGCTCAATTCCTTGGCGAAAACATTTGTCGTATTTTGCCAGCATTACACTCTGTAAGTGGTTGCGATTCGACTAGCAGATTGGGCTCGAAAAAAAAATGGTTTAAAAGCTGCATCGTGGGATTTTGTACAAAAAGCTCTAAGGCATTTAGGAAATCCATACCTAAGTGTCGAACAGTTAACAGAATTAGAAACCATTTGCACCTATCTTTTCTCAAATAAAAAATTAACTGCTGATGAACTTCGGTAGATATAAATTAATTTCTCAAAATATCGGCTTCGGCTTAAATTTGTTAAAAGTAATTTGCACATCAGATGCTCTACATTTACATTTGTTAAGAGCTTCAGCACAAACATATGTATGGATAAATGCTGACCAAATACTACTACAGCCTATTGATTACACATTATTAGGCTATGAAAAAAAAGATGGTAAATTGTACCCACGGCAACTGACGAAGCGACCATTGCCAGAATTGTTGATTCAGCCCTGTAATGTACATCAAATTGTCAATAACAAAGGCTTGTTCTTGCAAAAAATTACAACTAAATTGTATTTCGTTGTGCAAATGTATTAATGATGACTGTCAAAATAAAAAAGATTGATTTTTTGTATTTTTTTTTAGATGACATGTTAAAATTTGCTTTCTCGTATTAAATAATTTTTTTATCAACAATTCTTGTTTTTATTTTTAACTTTTTTGTTTTTTTTTCATTGACTTTAAGTATCTTTAATCATAAGAAACAATTGAATATTGTCACTAAAACAATCATTAAAATGGTTCCAAAGCATTTGTTCAGTCCATTTACTTGATATCTAAGGGGATGGGGTATAAAAAATAAATGGACCAACAAACCTCCTGGCAACATCCAGAATCATAATCTGCAAGCTTTTCTGAGTTCAAAACTATGTACAGAATGCGGTCCTCATATTTTGCACACTCAACTCCATTCAGCTCCCGGTCTAATATTTATCCCTTGTGAGGAAGCTAATTCACAAGAAAGAGAAATTGTTGAAGTTGAACTTGAAGCAATGGAGGAATCGATTCGCTTCCTTCTGGACTATAATTAATATTGGAACTCATCATATTGCAATAGTTTTTCACATTTTACAAGCATGTGTCAAACAACGGGGGCAAACTTGATTTATTTATTTTATAAATCCTACAAACTACTAGAATTATGATTATGAGGTAACCATTAAAAGGATTTGAAATCTTTTTGACTTTATTGTTCTTTTAATGGTGTTTGTAGAAAAAACATTGTATGATACACGTGTTAAAAATTACTTTATTTTGTTCGTGGAGATGCTCCACTCGCTTACGCTCGTTTCGCAAACTTCTCCACTCACAAAATAAAAATTCATTTTTAACACTTGTATCATAAATAACTATTATTTGTCTTTTTATTGTTGACCGTCTCCTTTTTACTTTAAAAACTACCAACAACCATTATTTAATTACAGAATATTAATGAACTATACCTTGCTGGAATCAGTATGAATTGAAGAAGTTTTTAGTATACTGGTTTGCTTTTTATCGGTAGGTAATTATTTTTTAAATAAACTTCATTCAAATCTTTGTTTTATTTTTGAAAAAATAAAAAATTTACAAAAATCTTGTTTTATTATTGTAATATGAAAGATAAGTTCATGAAAACAGTTTCACTATAAAGGCACATCAGTAGGAAGCACAACAACAAAAACAAAAAGAAAACCTAAACAACTTGTCAATTTTTTTTAATGAATTTTCTCCAGGAGTCTGCATTTCTTGAAAAAACGGAAAAAGTGCTGTAACTTTTAAACGACTAACAATTGCATAAATATACACCACATGTAATTACGACCCCCTTTATCCCAGAAGGCTGAGCCTTGTGCGGGAGGGGGCTACACATTTAAAGACAAGGGACACACATCCAATATCCGTGTATAATGGAAAAATCCCTCTCACAGTATTTTTCATTGCCACGACCGGGATTCGAACCCGGGACTTTTGGATGAGAGGCAGGTACTCTACCATCTCGACCATCAGTCATATAACAACATATGGGGTTATTTTGATTGTAAATGATCTGGCCAATCGCCCACTTTCATTTAGACCACGACTTCTGGCACACCCTGTATGTATAGTATACAGGGTGTTTCAGTTTTTAATTCCAGGGCTTTAGGAGGTTGTACAAAAACTTATTTTAGGCAGAATATTTCGAGTAAACTTATATTCCCAATCGCTTCCTAATGGAGCTACACCACAATAAAGCATTAGGAGGGAAACCATTTTTTCATAAATATCTCAAAAACTGTTGAACGCATTCAGATATACTTTTAAATGATAACTGTTTCGCCGAATACCTTTGATTACATTGTACGTTGATTTATGTAAAATAAACAGAGGCGTATCATTTGGGGGGTTCTTGACGGTTTTTTATCGTATGTAATATCATAAGTGCTTAAAATTTTATCGATAAATTTTTTTCGAGAGCGATATTGCCTAGTAATATTAAGAGTGTAAATTGGCCACTTTATTATCTAATTAAATCACGAGCGCTTTAGCGCGAGGGATTTAATTTTTGATAATAAAGTGACCAATTTACACGAGTAATATTACTGTTGGTAATATCGCTCGAGAAAAAATTTATAGGTAAAATTTTCAAGCACGAATGGTATTTGCGGAGAATATTTCACGAATAAATTATTTAAATACAAAAACATATCTTTAACGACGAAATGTCAAAGTAACGTATTAAGTGACAGTTGACATAAAGAATGATTTTATCGCGATAAATTAACTCCTATATGAAAAAATCTATTTGACAGTCACATTATGTCACTTTGACAGCGATAAAAAAGATGCATCGTTTTTTATCACCGATAAAAATGCCTGCTCCTCAAAATCAGTGTACATCTAGTAGTCGCACGTCACTTTAAAATCAGTACACCAAACCAAACCATTTATAAGAACTGTATTTTTAATAACTGATCCTTCAAATAATTGTATAAATAAAAATAATTATTGTTGTTGTTCGTTCACATATTCTGTCGTTAATTTATCTTGCCAAAAAACACTCGAGCTTTTTTTTTATGGATACATTTCTTTGTAACTCAAAATTTTGCCAATCAGTAATTTTGCTCGAAAAACTGACATTTGACAAAATCGCTCGACCTCCGGTCTCGCGATTTTTTCATGTCAGTTTTTCTCTTAAAATCACTATTTGGCAAAATTGTTTCGTTACGAAGAGAAATTTATCCGATAAAAAAAAAGCTCTGTTTTTACTGTTGATAAAACTGTTTCAGGGATTTTATCAACAGTAAAAACACAAGAGCTTTTTTTTTATCGGATAAATTTCTCTTCGTAACGAAACAATTTTGCTAAATAGTAATTTTAAGAGAAAAACTGACATGAAAAAATCGCGAGACCGGAGGTCGAGCGATTTTGTCAAATGTCAGTTTTTCGAGTAAAATTACTGATTAGCAAAATTTTGAGTTACAAAGAAATTTATCCATAAAGAAAAAGCTCGAGTGTTTTTTGGCAAGATAAATTAACGACAGAATATGTGAACGAAGAACAACAATAATTATTTTTATTTATACGATTATTTAAAGGAACAGTTATTAAAAATACAGTTGTTATAAATGGTTTGGTTTGGTGTACTGATTTTAAAGTGACGTGCGACTACTAGATGTACACTGATTTTGAGGAGCAGGCATTTTTATCAACAGTAAAAACACAAGAGCTTTTTTTTTATCGGATAAATTTCTCTTCGCAACGAAACAATTTTGCCAAATGGTAATTTTAAGAGAAAAACTGACATGAAAAAATCGCGAGACCGGAGGTCTAGCGATTTTGTCAAATGTCAGTTTTTCGAGCAAAATTACTGATTGGCAAAATTTTGAGTTACAAAGAAATTTATCCATAAAAAAAAGCTCGAGTGTTTTTTGGCAAGATAAATTAACGACAGAATATGTGAACGAACAACAACAAAAATTATTTTTATTTATACAATTACATATTTGAAGGAACAGTTATTAAAAATACAGTTGTTATAAATGGTTTGGTTTGGTGTACTGATTTTTAAGTGACGTGCGACTACTAGATGTACACTGATTTTGAGGAACAGGCATTTTTATCGGTGATAAAAAACGATGCACCTTTTTTATCGCTGTCAAAGTGACAAAACGTGACTGTCAAATAGACTTTTTCATATAGGAGTTAATTTATCAACAGTAAAAACACAAGAGCTTTTTTTTTTATCGGATAAATTTCTCTTCGTAACGAAACAATTTTGCCAAATAGTGATTTTAAGAGAAAAACTGACATGAAAAAATCGCGAGACCGGAGGTCGAGCGATTTTGTCAAATGTCAGTTTTTCGAGCAAAATTACTGATTGGCAAAATTTTGAGTTACAAAGAAATTTATCCATAAAAAAAAGCTCGAGTGTTTTTTGGCAAGATAAATTAACGACAGAATATGTGAACGAACAACAACAATAATTATTTTTATTTATACAATTATTTGAAGGATCAGTTATTAAAAATACAGTTGTTAGAAATGGTTTGGTTTGGTGTACTGATGTTAAAGTGACGTGCGACTACTAGATGTATAAGACTGATTTTGAGAGTAGCGTCTATTTCTTGTGCTCTACAAATGAACATTCAGTCCGTACCAACGTTGCCAAGTGTACAGAACGTGTTACCCGAAACCTAACTGAACTTATTCTTTCTTTACACGCATTTTGCCAGTGGTGTAATAGCCGAACGGAAACGAGCTCGGCTGGCAAGCAGAGGGTTCTGGGTTCAAATCCCACATGTTCTTGTTTTTTTTTTTTTATTAAATGCATCAGGCATGACGAGATCTATTAATTGCGAGTTAGAAGCCGGAGGCAGGTTAGATATGTGTGTTATTCCCCTGATAAAGGAATTTTTTTTTATTAGATTAAAGGAATTTTTTTATTTTAGAGGGCTATTATTGCGAGTTAGAAGCCGGAGGCGATAGCCGGAGGCAGGTTAGATATGTGTGTTATTCCCCTGATAAAGGAATTTTTTTTTATTAGATTAAAGGATTTTTTTTTTTTAAGAGGGCTATTATTGCGAGTTAGAGGCCGGAGGCAGGTTAGATATGTGTGTTATTCCCCTGATAAAGGAATTTTTTTTATTAGATTACAGGAATTTTTTTTTATTAAATGCATCAGGCATGAGTGCAGTATATTTTTATATCAAAAAAGGAACATATTCGTTTCATTCGCGAACCATATGTTACTTACCAGATAGCGCCACAGAAGCAAGTTCATTTGTAGAGCACAAGAAATAGATGCTAGTGATTTTGAGGAGCAGGCATTTTTATCGGTGATAAAAAACGATGCACCTTTTTTATCGCTGTCAAAGTGACAAAATGTGACTGTCAAATAGACTTTTTCATATAGGAGTTAATGTATCGGTGATAAAAAACGATGCACCTTTTTTATCGCTGTCAAAGTCACAAAACATGACTGTCAAATAGACTTTTTCATATAGGAGTTAATTTATCGGTGATAAAAAACGATGCACCTTTTTTATCGCTGTCAAAGTGACAAAATGTGACTGTCAAATAGACTTTTTCATATAGGAGTTAATTTATCGATATAATATTGCTGTCATTGGTCCAAATTTAAAAATTGTAGTAGTTTCATTGGTTAATAATTTCTGAGTAAAATAATCAATAATATATTCTCTGATTGAAATTTCATCAAATCAATTGATTGAGAATTTATAGAAAATAATACACAAATAATGTACTCTTAGTCAGAGTCGATAAGATGCATCGTTTTCGAGAAAATGGGATTTAAAGTAGTGGGTTCACTTAATATTATAATTATTAGTGTATGAATTCACTATTAATTTCCTAAGTGCGCTATGAAAAAATGAATGACTGGATAGATATTTAATAACAATCTGAATTGTCAAATTTTATCAAAAAATAATTTTTTTCTACAAACACCATTAAAAATTAAATTCTTAACACGGCATACTTGAATTAAAAATGTTATATTATATAAACTCGCGTTAAAAATGATCACATGATTTATTTTTAACACTAGTGCAGAAAGTAAAATGACAAGTCGTTTGTCATAATGACATTTATTAACAAAAAATTACAAGTTATTTAGAAATAATTATATTAATTGTACAATTGGAGCATTTAGTTCTGCTGCAATAAACTTATCAATATTTTGGCGTGTAAAAATTTTTGATTTTTTTGGACGATATCCTTCTCCTTTGCGCTTCAAAAATGCGATTAGTTTATAAAACTTACTTATATCTTGATTGTTCTTAACATTTAACATAGCCTTTATCATTGAATAATGTGCTCAAAGCGTCGAAGATTTCCAAATTTTAGAATTTTGCTCGAAATAGGCCAACATTACATTTTCACTGTACTTGCCTGCAACATTGTTCCGATCGCACCAGTCCACAAAGCGTTTGTACGCTAATTCATATTATTGTTTGGATTTTGTGGGCAACAAATCTAAAGTTGCCCTTGTAGCTTCTTGAGGAATCGATTCGCTTCCTTCTGGACTATAATTAATATTGGAACTCTTCATATTGCAATAGTTTTTCACATTTGACAAGCATGTGTCAAACAACGGGCAAACTTGATTGATTTATTTTATAAATCCTACAAACTACTAGAATTATGAGGTAACCATTAAAAGGATTTGAAATCTTTTTGACTTTATTGTTCTTTTAATGGTGTTTGTAGAAAAAACATTGTATGATACACGTGTTAAAAATGACTTTATTTTGTTCGTGGAGATGCTCCACTCGCTTACGCTCGTTTCGCAAACTTCTCCACTCACAAAATAAAAATTCATTTTTAACACTTGTTTGTATCATAAATAACTATTCTATGTAGTTGTTTTTATTTTATTATATCTCATAATGAACATTAATAAGTAAGCCCAATCCACGCTTTAAATCAAAAACGAGTCTGAAAACAGACTCAACATGTGTATTTACACTACAGCAATGACACAATACGTGGCCATACAAACTACCTACCTATAATTAGGTACCACTATATCTACAAATCTCTTATAATTAATCTCCGACATAGGGACAACAAGCTGTATTTTATAAACTAATAATTACCTATAAAATACGGTATCTTTCGCAAACAAGATAACATGTTTTCAGCGTCGTAGCTAGGGGCTGGCCACAGGGACGGCTGCCAGGGGCCGCAGACCTCTAAAGAGGCGCAGCAGACCGCAAAAACACAATGATCTTGAAATTCCTGAGAAATTTGCGCTTACACAAAATAAAACACGAGAGATAATTTTTTTGGGGCTCAAAATTCGAATCTTGCCCAGGGCACTCATGACCTTATTAGCTACGACGCTTAAATTGTTTTAATAAAGTAAATTTAAATTTATAGTTGTTATTCATACTTAGAATATGTTTGAAATCTCTTGGAAAGAAGAGAGAAAGAACACTAATAGTGGAGTCAATAGAGACTGAAAATATGCATTATTTCGGAATAATTACGGGAAGCTTCGATTTTCCTAAAACCTTTTGATATAACTTTTACATAGCTTAAAATAAAAAGTTATAAACATATAATTGTGAGGAAATTGTTTATTAATTGTTTACAAAAAAAACCTTTTTTTTAAAACAAAATTATTGTAAGTTGAGAAATTTTAAGGCAATTTAATTCAAATTGACATATTAGGGGTTTTCGAGGTCGCTGAAACAGATTATGATGTCAAACAAGGTTATTCAAAATGGCTGATCCAATATGGCCGACTTTTCGATAAAAATTTTATTAAAAATAACGTAGGTACCTAACTTAACGTAACGTAAGTTTTAAACAAATTGCGCTAGGATCAACATATTCAATATGGTATTGGTGAGATCTCAAAAAAATAATATAATAATAATAATAATTTTTATTAATTTCATAAAAAGTACAAATGTACAATTACAGAAATCTAGCCAGGGGAAACAAAATAAAATAAAATAAGATATAATATACATATATATATATATCTCGATATAAAAAGTAAAAATGGTTTACGCAACATAAAAGATTTTTATTAAACAAAATACATATTCAAGTTATATTGTACAGGATGTCCAGCTTAAAGGTGTTTCCCCCTTTATTATCGCTATTCTCAACATATTTTTGCCATTCAAAAACTTTCTTGATCAGTTTTTAATGAACTTTTTGGATCTGTAATAATATCTTCTCTACGTCAACAAAATACAGGGCGCTTAAAAAATTTTTTTTTAAATATAACGACCTTCTATATTTATTAATATATTTCAATAGACCCTTTCAAGCTGAATTCAAAAATATATAACACTTATATATTTATTTCACAAATAACATTATAATAAAGATAACAAACATAAAAAAATAATTTTTAAGGCCCTGTATTTTGTTGACGTAGAGAAGATGTTATTACAGATCCAAAAAGTTCATTAAAAACTGATCAAGAGAAATTTTTGAATGGCAAAAATATGTTGAGAATAGCGAAAATAAAGGGGGAAACACCTTTAAGCTGGACACCCTTTACGATATAAATTCATTTTTAAATCAGACCCAGACCCAGAGCGTGCGGGGCAAGTGATGCGTACTACTTGCCGCGCAGGTGCTCCTTTGCTTTCTATTTTTTTCTGTTATTTAGGCATGATTTGCCTCATGGCCCTGTACCACGTGAATATTTTATTAGAACACATATTTAGTTAAGTCCTAAGACGATACGCATGTACAACTTAGCTTGCCTTCTTGATATTGTATAATATTATAACTCAGTAGATTGACAGATATAAAATTTAATTTATATAAGTGACATTTTTCTCTGTACTTAAGAAAAAGAGTATTAAACGATTTGTTAAAGACAAAACTACTCGTGTGGATTTCTTTTTGTATCCTCAACATAACACTGCGTTAACAGGTTATGGGCCCAGAACCTTAAAAGGTCATAGCAAACGAGTGATTCAGTAAGTGAGATAGGAGGAAGTCTACTACAAATCGGAAGAACTTAAAAATGAACGCAGCTAGTTCGGTAAGGCTTGAAAGCTTGAACAAGGAGAATTACGATACCTGGAAAATGCAGATGGAAGCACTACTCATCAAGAATGATGCTTGGGAATTTGTAAATGGTATGTTTCCTAAACCGGTTCCTGCAGAAGGAAACACTAATGCTGCAGCAATTAAAATACGGATGGATAAGGATAGAAAAGCAAAATCTGATATTATTCTATCAATTAGTCCCTCTGAATTAAAGCAAATCAAGGGATGTGAAAACTCACGAGATGTATGGCTTAAACTTGAAACAATATATCAATCTAAAGGACCAGCCAGGAAAGCAACGCTTCTTAAGCAGTTAACGTTGCAGAAAATGTTAGACGGTGACGATATGCGTGAGCACATACGAAAATTTTTCGACGCAGTTGATAAGCTTGGAGAAATGGAAGTAGATATCAATCCAGATTTAATGACAATCATGTTGTTGTACAGCTTACCACCGAGTTTCGAAAATTTCAGATGCGCAATCGAATCACGTGATGAACTACCGGCTCCTGATGTTCTTCGTATAAAAATTATCGAAGAGAACGACGCGAGAAAGAAGGATTCCCGGGACGAAAACCCAAATGCGCTACTGGTTGGAAAGAACTTCAAATATCAGAATTGGAATAAAGGAAAAAATAACGAAGGCTCAAAGTCAAGAGAAAAGGAACCTTTCAAGTTTAAATGTCATAGATGTCAAAAATTGGGTCACAAGGCAATTGATTGTTGGTCTAAGTCTAAATTAAAGCCAGGAATGGGTAGGGATTCGAAGTCTTATGCTAAAACCGCTGAAGATGTTTCTCTCTACATCTCCGAGAATGCTTTTGTAGCAAAAGGTTTCAGTCAAGATCAGAAATGGTGCCTCGATAGTGGATGTTCCACGCATTTGTGTAGAGACACAGAAAAATTTAATGAATTAGACACTGTGACAAACGGAAAAATAAACCTAGCAAGCAGCGCATCTGTTGATATTAAAGCCAAGGGAATCGTGAGAATCAAAAGCTCTGTTGAAGATGAGAAAAAGAATGTAATTTTGTCAGACGTTTTGCATGTACCGGACCTGCGAACAAATTTGTGGTTGGTAGGGAAAATAACCGATAAAGGGTTCCGCGTGACGTTTCAAAAGAATATTGCTACAATAGAAGATGTGGATGGGAATTTGAAATTAATTGCAAAGCGAGCTGGAGAACTTTATTACGTCGAGGAAGACAAAGAGTACGAATGCAGAGCAACTATTGAAGCGAAAAATGTCATAACAACTGTACCAAATCTTATGGAAATTTGGCACCGACGTATGGGTCATATGAACATAAGAAGTCTTGAAGAAATGTTAAGAACCGAAGCCGTGACGGGGGCCTATTTCGAAAAACCTAAAGAAAATGTTGAATGTGAGACTTGCATCCGTGGAAAAATGACGAGGACTCGTTTTCCGAAGAGATCAGATCGACAGTCGGAATTATTGGAACTCATACATACTGATGTTTGTGGACCCATGCGAGTTCAATCAAATGGCGGGGCAAGGTACGTCGTTACATTTATCGATGACTATTCACGATGGTGTGAAGTAAAATTTATAAAAGGAAAAGACGATGTTTTTGAGGCATTTAAACATTTCAAAGCAGCCGCTGAAAATTTTATAGGAAAGAAGATCAAATTTTTGCAATCTGACAATGGAAAAGAATATGTCAACAAAACATTTGATTCTTTTCTACAGAACCATGGAATTGCAAGGAGACTTACCGTACCTAGAAACCCAGAACAAAATGGAGTAGCAGAAAGGAAGAACCGGACACTTATTGAAGTTACAAGATGTTATTTAATTGATTCAAGTCTGCCACCCTCATTTTGGGCAGAAGCTATGTCTACGGCGAATTACGATGCCCTACATATTCTTTGAAAGGACGAACACCTTATGAAAGATGGGTTGGGAAGATACCAGATGTAAGTCATCTTCGAGAATTTGGTATTGAGGTTTACGTTCTTGATAGAAATTCAACAAAAGGAAAATTTGATGTTCGATCTCACAAAGGAGTATTTCTTGGTTATTCGAAAGAATCAAAAGCATACCGAGTATGGATATCTGAGAAACGTAAAGTCGAAGTTTCCCGAGATGTAAAATTTGTAGAAAATAAAATAATTACAATAAATAGAACCTACGAAGATTTCACCTTAGAGAATTCAGCAGGAAATAAGGCAACAGCGATAAAAGAAAAGGCGGAGACTGAACGTCGGGAGGTGGAAATTGACGTAGCCGAGCAACTCAAATCTCGTGATTTTGATGGATCTGAAAATCTAGAACAGAATGTCAGACTCGAAAACATAGATCTGGAAGTTCAAGAGGATATTTCGTCATCATCTTCATATGAGAGCGCAGAGGAAGAAAACAATAATACTAGTGAGCTAGAAGTAATACAAATTCCTCAAAGAAGAGATAACGTTGAACCAGGGGAAGCTAGAAGTATACAAACTCCCAGAAGAGGATCTGGAAGACCGAGGAAAATTCTATCAGGACTCAGAGGGAGACCAAGAAAGGATTATCATTGGCAAGAAGCTGAATAATAATAATAATAATAATAATAAGTTTATTGAGAAAAAGCACAAGTACATTATTCCCAAAAGGAAAATGTGTCAACAAAGTTGATTTACAACACTTCCTTACACTCTAAATAAACATAAAAAATAAACATTAAAAAAAAATAATAATAAACACTAAAAAAGAAAAAAGCATAAGGAATATATAAAATAAAATACAAATAAAAAAAATGTGCAGATTGCTTTATAATTCAAATAAAGCTTAAATTAAAACATTTGCATATTAAAACAGTTTAAGCTTGATGAAAGTAAATCCTTTTTTAAATTTTGTTTTACAGTGGCGATTGAGAACGTACGATATTGAGCAGGCAAGTTATTTAAAACATATGCAGACATATATGAAAAGGTCGCTTTAAATGATTCAGTTTTGTGAGGTGGAATGCAGATTCTATTTTCCACTTGCCTTAATTGTCTAGTGTGAATTTCGTTCCTCCATTTTATTTTATTATATAAGTAGGCAGGATTATTATTATTTAATATGTTTAAAATAAATACAACAATATGAATAAATCTCCTCTCAGACATATTCAGTAAGTTAAAACTGCGTAAGTAAGGGGTTATATGACTAGAATATGGTACAGTTGTAAAATATCTGACACAGGAATTTTGAATTTTTTGTAACCGAGACTTATCATACTGTGAGAGACATGGGCCATATACAACATCTGCATAGTTTAGGTGAGAGAGAACCAAAGTTTCAGAGAGTAAAATTTTTGTATCAGTATCTAGGTATTTTTTGAATGAATGCAATTGTTTCAAACTACAAAAAGCTTTCTTACAGATATTAGTGACATGACTAGAGAAACCTAATGTTGAATCGAAAGACACGCCTAGATTTTTTACAACTGTACACGAAGGAATGTTTTCGTTGCATATTTGTACATTGAACTCATTAAGGTTGCGTAACTGATAAGATGTACCAAACACTATGTTTTGACTTTTATTAGGATTGATCAATAACGTGTTTTTTACTGTCCAATCATTAATAAGATTGAGGTCGTGATTTATTAATTGAGAAGCAATATATGAGTCAACGGAAGAAAAAGATGCTTTTATAGCAGAAATACCAATTGACGACGCCATTACGGGAGAAGATGCAAATGAATGGCGTAGCGCAATAGTCTCAGAACTAAGATCCATAATAAAAAATGATACATGGGAGATTGTAGATCGTCCAGAGAAATGCAAAATTATCGGTAGTCGGGTCGTTCTGAGAAATAAATATGACTCAAATGGAAATATTGAGAAAAGGAAAGCTCGAATCGTAGCTAAAGGGTTTACCCAAAGACCAGGAGTTGATTTTCGAGAAACCTTTGCTCCTGTTGCTCGCTTAAGTTCGATTCGAATCATAATGGCGCTGGCAGCACAATTCGAAATGACCGTTCATCAACTCGATGTAGCAACTGCATATCTGAATGGGATTTTGGATGAAGAAATATATATGGAAATGCCAGAATTGCTTGAAGAAAGTTTAAAATTAATCTTGCGAGAGGATCAAAATCAAGGCGAAATTGCTACGAAAGCTAAGAAAATGCTCGGTGATTTAAAATCTGAGAGCAAAGTTTGTCGTTTGAAGAAGGCTCTGTATGGCTTACGACAAGCTGGGAGGCAGTGGAATACCCGTTTAAATCAAGAATTAACTAAATTAGGACTACAATCCTCAAATGCAGATCCTTACATATATTTTATGTACCAGAATGAAGACTTGGTAATTATTTCTGTCTACGTGGACGATATAATCATTGCATCCAAGAATGAAGAAAATATACAGAATATCAAGAGGAATCTTGCAAAAGCTTTCGAAATTAAAGACTTAGGGAAGATCAAATACTGCCTGGGAATTGAATTTTTACAGGAGAATCACAAAATTATGATGAGGCAACGTGGATATATCAATGAGCTACTTGAACGTTTCGGGATGAATGATTGTAATCCTGTGAAAACTCCAATGGATTATAACACGAAGTTGCTGAAACCGGAAGGAGAAATATTCATGGAAGAAATAAATCTGCCATATCGGGAACTCGTAGGGGCACTTATGTATCTAGCTGTATGCACACGACCTGATATTTCATATGCTGTTAGTTCCTTAAGTCAGTTTAATAATTGCTACCGGAAATGTCATTGGTTGGCTGCAAAGCGAGTGCTGCGCTATTTAAAGGGAACAATAAATCATGTAATTACTTTCACTCTGGAATCAAAATCAGTACGAGGATTCGTCGACTCTGATTGGGGTAATTGTCTAAATGATAGACGATCTTACACTGGGTTTGTGTTCATGTTGAGTGGAGGACCTGTATCTTGGGAGTCGAAAAAGCAACGCACGGTTGCGTTGTCTTCTACCGAGGCTGAATACATGGGGCTATCAGAAGCGACTAAAGAAGCTATTTATCTACATAAATTTCTGTTTCAGCTTGGTTTTCATACACTTGCAGACGTGGAACTATTTAACGATAACTTGGGGGCTCAGAAACTTGCTGAAAATCCAGTTTTCCATGGCCGAACGAAACATATTGATATTCGTCATCATTTTGTAAGAGAAGCTTTAAGGGATGGTCTGTTGAGATTGAGTCACGTTTCTACAGAAGAAATGACGTCAGACATTCTTACTAAAGGACTTCCAGGATCTAAGCATAAACGATGTTTGGAACTACTTGGAATTTATGATCTAAATTAAAAGAAGTTAAAGAAATGCGTATCGAGGGGAAGTATTAGAACACATATTTAGTTAAGTCCTAAGACGATACGCATGTACAACTTAGCTTGCCTTCTTGATATAATATTATAAGTCAGTAGATTGACAGATATAAAATTTAATTTATATAAGTGACATTTTTCTCTGTACTTAAGAAAAAGAGTATTAAACGATTTGTTAAAGACAAAACTACTCGTGTGGATTTCTTTTTGTGTCCTCAACATAACACTGCGTTAACATATTTTGAATATGTTTTCGATATTTTAAACAGGATAAAAATTTTAGAAACATCAATATCAAGTCGATTTACCGAAAATACTTGATATTTTTAGTATTTCGTGAAGTGAGAAGTGTAGGTTGTACTGGGTGGGGTATTTAAGTTGAGGCAGAAGTTTCATCATTTCAAAAGCTGGATCTAATGGCTATAATTTTTTTAAATATGGTCATGTGATAGTCAACTTGATTTCTTTTAATATAAACCTCTTTTCATTGCTCAATTACTCACAAACAATGAGGTCAAATAGAAAAATGGTAAAAACAAAAGTTGTTTATTTTTTAACGCAAAATATGAACCTGTAAAAAAATAGGGATTTATACTAAAAAAAAACAAAGTTGACCTTAAAATGGCCTTGAAGTACTTCACCAAATAAAAAAAAATTATAGCCATGATATTAGATCCCGCTTTTGAAATGATGAAACTTCTGTCTGAAACATTTTTCTCTAAAATACTTTATTTTCAATAAATGCCCCACCTAGTGTATAGTATTTAAAATTTTTTTTACATCAAATTTACTTATTTTGAGATCCTACTATAAATATATGCTGGCTAGGTATCCTAAATAAAATTTTTATAAAAGTTATTAACGTTTATTTTATAGCAAAACATTTTTATTTTATATTTTATTAATTTCATTAATTAGTTCAAAAGCTTAGTGTTCGAGGCCACGCGCGCTTTGCGCGCCGTACTTGCATGCCGCCGCGTTCCATTTTCGTCCGTTAAACAAGACAATCTGGAGCATATATTTTTGATCGTACAAAAAAACTTCATATACATTTTTTATGTGAAATTCCCGTATTTTCGAATGGCGGAATTAGTTTTTGTAAGAAAAAATTATTTTTTCTACGCCTATTATGTAATATGAGCATTATGATGACGATTTTAAATAAGGAATGACCTATATTCCAGTGAGTGATATGTAATATTCATTACATGCCTAAAATGTATAACAACAGTACGTAACAAGCATGGGTTGCGCCATCTAGAAGTAGTGCAATTTGTAATACTGTTTGCGTTTCTGCTGACATTGACGTTTCTAATTCTATTGACAGTTAACCTTAAACGGCCGTTGCACAAAACAAGTTAAATGTAAGTAGATTAATAATTAATTAAATTATAGGCGTAGAAAAAGTATAGTCTGTAATTCGTTTGGAATGGCATATTCTGCGCTCACGGACTGTCCCCCTCGCTTTCGCTTGGGTGACAAACTTCCGCTCGCGCAGAATATGCTCCATTCCAAACTCATTACAGAATATACTATTAAGAGATATTTGACAAAAACTGGTATTTTGCAACTAATTTGTTTAATAACAAATGATGCTCAAGGACTATTGTTGGTAACTTTTGGTATATTGTTCCTGACATGTTCAGAGATGTATTCTCAAAAGTTACCGCTTCCTGGAATTTTTCCGAAGTGAAAATCTCTATTGACTCCACTATAATGAAAGCGGATCTTTCAAAATTCAAGAGATTATTCCCATAAAGACTTTTTATCAGCTACATACATACTAAATAAGTATAAGAATTTTCATTGAGACTCAAATTCAATAAGTTTAGTAAGGGATACAATATGATAACAACAATTTCTAGGATATTGTCGCTGGAACATAAGACTTTGTACTACTAGAAATGTATTAACATACAAAAATTCTGAATGTAAGTAGTTTTAAAACGACCTGTTAAACATAACGCGTTAAAGCAAAACGTTCTCTAATGTATATTTACTTGATACCGCAAACGCTTTTTTTTTAAACATTTATATTACGTTTTTTTGGCGTTTAAATGACTACGACTCCTTTCTGTCACCTGATCTGAAATTGACGAATCGGGTTAGCGCTAGTCCCGTATGTAGCCGAACCGTAAGAAACGTCACGTCGTAGTGCTTCCTTCTTCCTTTTCCTTTGTCGTTTGGCTTGGCTTGGGGTCGGCCATATTTTCGCATTTTTCGTCTGAAGTTGAACAGTTTATTTCATAGTGTTGTATGTGTTACATATTTACAACCGGTAAGTAACTAACCATATTTATTAAGTTTATTATCATATTAGCTATTGCAAAGAGTAAATATAATGCAAGAAGAGTGTGAGTGTCTGAAAAATGCATGGTGGCTGGTGGCCATTGTCTGTATAAATGGGCTAAACCAGGAACATCTTAATACGACGTTCTTGAGCTAAACAGATTCATTATCATTAAATAATAATTATTTTAATTTTGTCAATTTATTTCAAATATAATTTTAAACGGACAACGAAGTTGTTAATATTGTTAATAATTAATATTAAAAAAAAAAGTTACTTAAGTTCTTGAAAATTGTTACCTATGTGTTGTAAATGATTCCTAAGCTGCATGTCCCTTAAAATGTTTTTGTTGACATATCTTATACAGAGCTCTTGTTTGTTGTGTGATTAATATAAATTTTGATAAACCCAAGTCATCAATTTTATTACATAATATGTATAACATTTATATTTTGTTTCAGCCAGTATGAGAGGCATCAATATATAGTGTATATGAAGAAAGAAGAAACTCCATTTAATTTTATAGTGTCCAGTCAAAATAAATTGCACAGGTTTGTCCAAGTTCTTTTTTTTAAATTTAAACATGATTTTAATAATTATCATTAAAATAAATGCTGTTATCAAATCCACTGTCTTTCATTTAACACTTTTCTCATTTGATAATATAAAGTACTTAGTAGTAAGAAGTAGTGAAAAATATTTTTTAGTTACACTCTTTTTGGATTTAAACTATAACGAACTCTAATATCCATTATTCTGTAAAGCATCCCTGTTTCTTACTATGCCTACTTTATATTATGATATTAGAAATTCCCAACTTAGATATTATTAAAAAGATAAAAAGATAATCTAAAAATCACATAGATTCAGATAGATTGCACTACTTGTATCGGAAATAAATGGAGTACCCCGTTTTACCTCACCACCCCGTTTTGCCTCACCTTCCCCTACATTTAAATTCTGGACAATTGGATAAATCATATTGTAAAAACTTAAAATACTCGACAAGATATCGATAATATCCAAATAATTGATAATACACAAGTTAATATGTAATACAATTCTAAGTTAAACTAATTATTAATAGTTAAAATCGACTGTGTAACAATTTTCATTATAAAATTATGCTACCATTTGAATTAAATTTAAATTTCGCGCCTGACAGTACCTACAAAATAATGGCGCAAGGTCACGTAGATTTGGTACGTCAACATCAAAGTCGGCATTTTAAACGTCGCTTCTGGTCTGTTAATTCTGTGACATAACTAAAAAACCTATTTTCGGATTACAAGTTAAAACTGTTGTACCACATTTATATGACTTCTTACTTCACATTCGAGGAACTACTATGGAGACTGGAACTAACTAGGCTAGTCATACCTGGTCATAAGTCGGCTAAGGAAGTTGATTCGTAACCAAGTTACTATAAACTAGTGACCAAATGAAGGCTCGTTACTCGGCTCGTTATGACCGTAAGGCCAGTTCGAGAATTTAAGGTGGGGGATCTGGTTTGGCTGTACAATCTGTAGTGGAAGAAAGGAAGATCCCCAAAGCTTCATCCGCCTTGGGAAGGGCCATATTCTGTCCTCACCCGGATCAATTCAAAGAAATTAGTCAAAGATGAAAATCGTACACCGATAGACTAGTGAAGTATGTTGGAGATGTTGAATGACCTGACCGGGACGATCAAGCTTAAGATAGCGTTCCCGAGAGGATGCCGTCATCATGAATGATATTTCAATTTATATGTTTCACACACGTCCTCAGCATGTTATCAATTATAAGGTTTGACGGGTAGATATATTTTACACTCTCTTTACGTCAATATACTTACCTGTCTCGACTCGACATATGGTCTCCTACGTCTGATATTTCCATAGAGATAGAATTATATTCTATCTCTATGGATATTTCCTTTCAAGCGTGCATCACAGGTGAGATTCTCATCTGTGCGTGCATGTAGATCCACCGTATTTCAGTGTTTTTAGAAAGGAAAGCAGGATATACGGGAGACAGAAAATCACGTCCTGCAAATTATACGATGAATAAATAAATATTACTATACCATTGTCTATATTTTGTCGGAATGATACAAAATTATTTTTAAAACATTGACAATATATAGATATATTTTTCGTTGTTGTGTTTTTCTCATATCTTTCTGGATTCTGACAGATTTTAGAATTAATACCATAGTGAAAGCCAAATTTCGAAATAATTTATAATTTCAGAGTGATTTGCAATATTACTTAGTTTGCCTCTGGAGCCCTTTTAAGGATGAGGCAGTATAATAAATTTACACCCACTTTACAGAAGTCTGTAATATACCCGCTCAAAGCAGAGTCCTAAATAGTTTTTGGTTTAGCAGACGTTCCATAGATGGCGTCAGTGGTACGAAAGCGGATTAGAAAACAAGATAGAATAGAATCATCTAGAAGAGCACCTGGAATATGCTGGAAGGTATCTGTGCAGGTATACATATACATATACAAAGACCATATAATGGTCTACTACAGCCAATTGAATATTAGAAAGTGAACTGAATGATACTGAACAGAAGAGGAAAGAAACAGTGATTAGTACAGTGAGAGTAAACAGATCACAGAAATTAGACAACCACCAAATCCAAAGCCAAAGACTGTCCGAAGTCCGAAAGAGAGTTACATATTAGAAAAACGCAGACAAACTCCATACCCACCGACATTGCCAGTGCTGAGGCTGAGTCTCATGTAAATTGTTCAGTTCAGCGGTGAATTGATTTGATACCTACATGTTGTATCTCTTATGGTGGATCTCCACACCTGCGACGTCCGGCGTGCGGGCCCATCTCGTGATTGGTTTATTCAAAAAAATTTGAAGGGGCGGTTTTAAATCGCTGCCGTCGAAAAGTTCACCAACTTCCAACATTTTTGCGGCTTGACCTCGATGAGGGACCGATCTTTCTCTCTTTATATATCTGTCTTTATTGGAACCGGACCGGAAGCGAACGAAACAGCTGTTTTTGTAATATGAGAAGAACTTCAGGTCATTCATTATAAACAAAAACAATTTCTCTACCTCCGAATTTAATTTAAAAAATGTAAAAATGTCTTGTTATGTAAGTATATCAATTATACAAATTCATATAAATAGAACATAGAACCCTTGTATAGAGTAGCCCTTAAACCTGTTTGTTTTCTTCTATAATCGGTCCTAATAATTTTAAAACACGGGACATGTCGCTGGGTGTGGAGACAATTTAAATTTTGTACGGGATGCGGTGTGCGGCAGCCGCACGCCGGACGCCGGAAGTGTCGAGACCCACCATTATGCCTTCTAGCATATCATGAAGACCATTTCAGAAGTGGTAAATATATAGAAATAGTGACATAGCTAGGAGTTTTATTCGGGGGAGGGGAGGGGGGGTTTCTAACATTTTTTATAAAAATATATCATATAAATTCCTGGACAAAATTAACACATCACCATACAAATTTGATGCTACTTTTTTTCTAAAACTGTGGTCTGATGAAGTTTTTTTTTTCGAAAATTCGTATCAACCTGTGACGTATACGAGCAACCGTAACATATCGCAGTTGAAATGAAATTGTAGCCTCATCTTTCCTTAATATTTTCATTTTTAGTTCACTTCACTATCTCTTTTATTAGAAAAGATACACCCTTTTACAGCTCAACATGTTTTTATAAACAACATTTTTATTAGACTCGGTATAAAAGTAAAATAAATTTTTTATCAAAAATGACGGGTACAATCAACGACATAAGAATTACTAGACACGTAATGAAATGGACTCGTCCACGTACTCAGCGTCTCGTTGGTTTAAAACACGTGGCGCACCAATGAGACGCTGAGTACGTTGGCGAGTGCAAAGAAATCGGAATCATTACTTGTCTAGTAATTCGTATGTCGTTGGGTACAATGATATTATCAAGGACCTATAACTACAATGAAAGAAATATCATTCAAATCGGACCATGGGTTCAGAAAAAGAGTAGCATATCAAATTTGCGGCAAAATAGTGATGCATTAATTTATTAATCAAAAAATCGCTATTTAAATACCTATGACTTTATTAAAACTAAATATATTTACTAACTTCATAAAACAAGGTAGGTACACTTGATTTCAAAAAAAAGTAGTACACGTTATTTTAGCAATGTAAACATGACTTTTGCAAAAATATTTATAAAGTCGAGTATATTTTAACTTGGCCGGTCCAAAGATCGCTTCGTCGTCTGAACTAAGATGTATGCAATGGGTCAGAATATGCCAGCGGTTCTCAAACAGTTCACCTATAACACATGCTGTCGTTAAATAATTATATAAAAATATTAAAGGTGTTATCATAAAAAGTATTAACTCACTAATTTCATCGTTTTAGTGTCATTCTGATTATATATAGGTTCGGGCACAAATGAAACTGATTCCCCTATTTTTCAGCGTTTCCCTCAACGTATCGAGTGTAAAATGTGTTTTTGATTCATAAAAATTATAAATTACTTCCCGTATTTCCATTTTAACACCATCACACACATCCAATGTTTTTGGTTTCTTCCTAATTCGTTTTCTCTTTTTTGTCAAGACATTATTATGGTGCTTAATCCTGCAGATTGTTCTTAGACTTATATTTAAAGCTTCAGAGACTCTTTCATGAACCTGTTGAAGTGGTATCAACGGTCCTTCGTTTTCTCTTTCTTTTATAAAATAATCTATTAAATTTAAAACCAACTTTTTTGACTGTTTATTTAAGACGCCCACTTTAGTTGCCATAATTATCAAATGTATTTTTACAATTTAATATTTTCCTAAATAAATATTACCGTCACGAATACACACACGTTAACCTATTTAATTTTTACCACTAAAATAATAATCCCGACAGGCTTCGCTCTAGAACTCCTCGAATACGCAAACTGTAGGATAGAGGATGAACACGTGTGTTTTATTGGTTAAAATATAGATAGATATATCACGCCCATATCATCAGGTGTTCGGCTTGTTTGACACCGGCCAGCGCGCAAAATTCTATTTATTTAGCAAGAAATTTAAAATACGAAAGATTAAAGGCGTATTTGGTAATGTGTAATAAATAAAATCTAAATAAAAAATAAAAGCTCGCTCACAATGGTAAAAGAAAAATTTTTAGGGAAAAGATGGTTTTAACAAAATTCGAGGCACGGATTAATAAAATAAAATTTTTTCAATTATTTCATTGCCATTTCATCCACTATTTATCGCAAAAAATAACTTACACATTTCATATAAAGACTAATTTAATTCTAATATGAGACGACTGTTAACCCAAATAAATAATAGTTCACAATAACGACTGACAAATTTTCACAGTTTGAGAATCGCTGAATTTATTGAAAACATAGATTATTTATCTCTCTCTTCAGTGTATGTTTCATATTCCCATCTCAATCCGTCTCAAAGGAGGTGAGAGAGAATCTCGGTAGACATACGTGAACAACGTTTTCGGGCTATTGCTTTAACTTTGTGTGCAACAGAAACTGAAATCGTACGCGTAATATCAACTCATACAGATGCCAACTTAAAATATACTCGACTTTAAGTCATCTAAAAGTCAACTGTCACATTTTTTAAGTTAAAGTTTATTAATATTCAAGTTTGATTAGGGAACCATTCTTGAAAATTTTAAATATTTACAACTATTGATAATATCTTGTTCTTCTTTAATATACAAGCCAAACAAAATAACTTCCCTGCAGAATATTTTATAAGAAGTTTATTCTCGCTCTAACATAATACATCATATATAAACAACTGCTTAGTTACCAGTTAAACAAAACAACTCAGTATCTAAATACAATCAATGGCTAACTTAGTGATTAAATTATTATTTCCAACACTACCCCTTAATTGAATCACTAACAGCTAAGTTCATTAGTCCTAAACCTTTAGTACAGTCTTCACACTTTGGTTTACACAGAGCCTTGGTCAGGATGTCCGCAATCATATTTTCCGTTGGTAAGTATTCCACTTTGATTTGTTTAGATTGCACAGCCTCTCTCACAAAGTGGTGACGAATATCAATGTGCTTTGTCCTATTATGGAACCTCTGATTGCCTATTAACTTTTGTGCCGACTGGTTGTCGTTATACAAAGTTATACAATTCTTTTGGCCTGATATTTCATTCAACAGATTTTGCAGAAATATAGCTTCTTTGGTTGCATCTGATAGTCCCATATACTCTGATTCAGTGCTGGACAGAGCTACAGTTCTCTGCTTCCTGCTCTCCCAAGATATAGCCGCACCTCCTAGGGTAAAGACAAAACCAGTATAAGATTTTCTATCTATTTCATTGTTCGCCCAATCAGCGTCAACATAACCTCGCAAAACACTTCCTTTCTTCTGGAACACAAGACAATAATCCATTGTACCCTTCAGGTATCGTAATACACGCTTCGCACATTTCCAATGCTCTTCAGTGAAACATGAATTGAATTGGCTTAACACGCTAGCAGCATGTGCAATGTCTGGTCTTGTACAAACTGCGAGATACATAAGACATCCTATCAAATGTTGGTATGGCAAATGACTATTTTCTTCTTGTACTTCTGATTTCAATAATTTCTTACCAATTTCCAATGGTGTACCCACTGGTTTGCATTCCAACATATTAAACCGTGCTAAGATGTTTTCTATGTATTTCTTTTGATCAATGAGAATATTTTCCTCTTGTCTGCGAATCCTCATTCCCAAGACATTTTTGGCATTGCCCAAATCTTTCATCTTGAATTTACTTACAAGCTGTAATTTTAACTTCTGTTTTTCAGTTTTGTTATTACTAAATAACAGAATATCATCTACATATAATGCGATGATTAAAATGTTTCCTCCATTCAATTTGTAGTACACACATGGTTCCGACTCTGATCGTTTTAGGCCCAAATCCACCAAAACAGAGTGTATCTTCTCATACCAATTTTTGGATGACTGTTTAAGGCCATATATGGCTTTTTTCAGTAAACAAACTTTGTTTTCTTCTCCTTTCTTAATAAACCCTTCAGGTTGTTGCATGTACACAGTTTCCTTAAGTTCTCCGTTTAAAAAGGCGGTCGTTACATCCATATGATCAATTTCCAAGTTTGCTTCTGCAGCCATACCTATCAACATTCTCAATGTTGCGTATCTAATAACTGGTGAAAAAGTTTCTTCATAATCAATACCGTATTTTTGGGTAAAACCTTTAGCTACTAATCTTGCTTTATACTTATCGACTTTTCCTTTTTCATCTGTTTTTATCTTAAATATCCACTTGTTCTGAACAACATTCTTTCCTTCTGGTGGATCTACAAGTATCCATGTATTATTTTCTTGTAGAGACTTGTACTCTTCATTTACGGCTAAATTCCATTTTTCTTTATCTCTTCCACTTAATGCATCTTTCAAGAACAAAGGTTCAACTACTTCATTACAGTTGGCTTGATACAATTCATAGTCAGGATATTCCTTCTGTTTCCGATTTCTTTGTGGATATGTCCGTTGCCGATCTATTTCTTGTTCTTGTTCTTGTCTTTCCTCATAAATGTCTGAATTTGAATTTTCCATAGACAAATTTTCATCCATATTAACCTCAACCTCTTCTTCTAGATAATTTTCTACTAAATTCTCTTGAACAGGTTCTTCTGGTTCTTCTTCGATAGTTTCCTCCTCTACAATCAGTTTATTTTGTATTGAAATTTGATTAGTTTCTTCAGAAATTGCTTTCTTGGAATTCATAAACTCATTCTCAAGAAATATGACATCACGGGCTATCTTTATTTTCTTTAGATTCTGTGGGTCTATTAGCCGATATCCCTTTGTGTCTTCAGAATAACCTACGAAAATATACCTTTTGCTTTTGGAATCCAACTTCTTTCTTAAAGTATCTGGGATATGTGCATATGCAACACAGCCAAATATTTTCAAATGATTCAGATTAACTCTTTGTCCAGTCCATTTTTCTTCAGGTGTTACACCTCTCACTGCCTTTGTTGGTGATCTATTTTTAAGATAAATGGAAGTGTTCACGGCCTCTGCCCAATGACACCTACTCAATCCAGCATCTTGGAGCATAGACCGTGCCTTCTCTATAATCGTTCGATTGGCTCTCTCCGCCACACCATTCTGTTCAGGACTGTAAGTTACAGTTGTCTGATGTCTTATTCCATTTTCGCTGAGAAAACTCTGAAACTTACGGTTAATATACTCCGTTCCATTGTCTGTGCCGACTGGTTGTCGTTATACAAAGTTATACAATTCTTTTGGCCTGATATTTCATTCAACAGATTTTGCAGAAATATAGCTTCTTTGGTTGCATCTGATAGTCCCATATACTCTGATTCAGTGCTGGACAGAGCTACAGTTCTCTGCTTCCTGCTCTCCCAAGATATAGCCGCACCTCCTAGGGTAAAGACAAAACCAGTATAAGATTTTCTATCTATTTCATTGTTCGCCCAATCAGCGTCAACATAACCTCGCAAAACACTTCCTTTCTTCTGGAACACAAGACAATAATCCATTGTACCCTTCAGGTATCGTAATACACGCTTCGCACATTTCCAATGCTCTTCAGTGAAACATGAATTGAATTGGCTTAACACGCTAGCAGCATGTGCAATGTCTGGTCTTGTACAAACTGCGAGATACATAAGACATCCTATCAAATGTTGGTATGGCAAATGACTATTTTCTTCTTGTACTTCTGATTTCAATAATTTCTTACCAATTTCCAATGGTGTACCCACTGGTTTGCATTCCAACATATTAAACCGTGCTAAGATGTTTTCTATGTATTTCTTTTGATCAATGAGAATATTTTCCTCTTGTCTGCGAATCCTCATTCCCAAGACATTTTTGGCATTGCCCAAATCTTTCATCTTGAATTTACTTACAAGCTGTAATTTTAACTTCTGTTTTTCAGTTTTGTTATTACTAAATAACAGAATATCATCTACATATAATGCGATGATTAAAATGTTTCCTCCATTCAATTTGTAGTACACACATGGTTCCGACTCTGATCGTTTTAGGCCCAAATCCACCAAAACAGAGTGTATCTTCTCATACCAATTTTTGGATGACTGTTTAAGGCCATATATGGCTTTTTTCAGTAAACAAACTTTGTTTTCTTCTCCTTTCTTAATAAACCCTTCAGGTTGTTGCATGTACACAGTTTCCTTAAGTTCTCCGTTTAAAAAGGCGGTCGTTACATCCATATGATCAATTTCCAAGTTTGCTTCTGCAGCCATACCTATCAACATTCTCAATGTTGCGTATCTAATAACTGGTGAAAAAGTTTCTTCATAATCAATACCGTATTTTTGGGTAAAACCTTTAGCTACTAATCTTGCTTTATACTTATCGACTTTTCCTTTTTCATCTGTTTTTATCTTAAATATCCACTTGTTCTGAACAACATTCTTTCCTTCTGGTGGATCTACAAGTATCCATGTATTATTTTCTTGTAGAGACTTGTACTCTTCATTTACGGCTAAATTCCATTTTTCTTTATCTCTTCCACTTAATGCATCTTTCAAGAACAAAGGTTCAACTACTTCATTACAGTTGGCTTGATACAATTCATAGTCAGGATATTCCTTCTGTTTCCGATTTCTTTGTGGATATGTCCGTTGCCGATCTATTTCTTGTTCTTGTTCTTGTCTTTCCTCATAAATGTCTGAATTTGAATTTTCCATAGACAAATTTTCATCCATATTAACCTCAACCTCTTCTTCTAGATAATTTTCTACTAAATTCTCTTGAACAGGTTCTTCTGGTTCTTCTTCGATAGTTTCCTCCTCTACAATCAGTTTATTTTGTATTGAAATTTGATTAGTTTCTTCAGAAATTGCTTTCTTGGAATTCATAAACTCATTCTCAAGAAATATGACATCACGGGCTATCTTTATTTTCTTTAGATTCTGTGGGTCTATTAGCCGATATCCCTTTGTGTCTTCAGAATAACCTACGAAAATATACCTTTTGCTTTTGGAATCCAACTTCTTTCTTAAAGTATCTGGGATATGTGCATATGCAACACAGCCAAATATTTTCAAATGATTCAGATTAACTCTTTGTCCAGTCCATTTTTCTTCAGGTGTTACACCTCTCACTGCCTTTGTTGGTGATCTATTTTTAAGATAAATCCCAATGACACCTACTCAATCCAGCATCTTGGAGCATAGACCGTGCCTTCTCTATAATCGTTCGATTGGCTCTCTCCGCCACACCATTCTGTTCAGGACTGTAAGTTACAGTTGTCTGATGTCTTATTCCATTTTCGCTGAGAAAACTCTGAAACTTACGGTTAATATACTCCGTTCCATTGTCTGTTCGTATACCTTTTATTTTCAATTCAGTTTCATTTTCTACAAGTAGTTTAAAATGTCTAAATTTCTCTAATACTTCATCTTTCGATTTTAGAAAATATCCAAATGTTTTTCTACTATAATCATCTATAAATGTCAATAAGTACCTCGCACCATTATGAGATGGCTCGCTCATCGGTCCACATAAGTCTGAATGTATTAATTCAAGTTTTTGTGAAGCTCTTGTATACGATTTTTTAGGATATGGAAATCTGGCTTGTTTCCCCTCAATACACGAAACACAGGGACTTGAGTTCATATCTGTGTACTTCACACCTGACACCATACCTTTTCTCAACAGATTCATACTTTGTTTATTTAAGTGACCTAAACGTCTGTGCCAAAGTTCTTGCGAATTCATAGATATTGTAAAATAAGTTTGCTCTTGCTGTAATGTTTCCAATGGGCTTTGAACATTCAATTTGTAAATACCATTTGTTTCACAAGCACTGGCTATAACTTCACCTTCTACTTTACAATTTGTTCCATAAATTTGACATCCTCTGTTTGAAAAAATCACTGACAGGCCCTTTTCTACCATTTTACTAACGGATAACAGATTAGTGGAAAGTTTTGGTACATACACAACATCCGTAATAGTTTTTACGCATGAATTATCTGCTAAGTCTATTTCAACATCACCTCTACCATCCGTACTTAATTTCTCATTATTTGCTATTGTTACTTCTTTAATTGTGTCCACAGTATAGTTCACAATCCAGTCTTTCTTTCCAGTCATATGTGCAGTCGCTCCGGAATCAACGTACCACTCGTTTAACCCAATATTTTCTGGCAAAGTTGTCAATAGCGAAAATTTTTTATTAGAATGTTTACTTGCAGTTTGACTTGATTGACCTATATTTTGGTATTGTACTGTTTTACCTCTATCTGGACAGTTTTTCGCAAAATGCCCTTGTCGATGACATTTGTAGCACTTAAAACCTTTCTTCTTTTCAAATTTCATACCTTTTGAAAACAAAGCCATATCTTTTTCATTATTTGCACATTCCCACTTCAAGTCTTCTTGTAAAAGTTTCGATTTTACAAGATCACTCGTTATTTTAACATTTGAGCTTTCGAGTGCCATAACCATGGGGTTAAATTCAATTGGTAAACCACTTAATAAGATTACTGCTACAAATTCATCTTCAATTACTGCTCTTATATCTGCTAATTGCTGTGAAATTCCCAATACTTGAGTGACATAAGTTTCCATGTTCTTAAAATCACTAAGCTTTTGACTAAATAAAATTCTTAAAAGTCCTAACCGTCGTGTCAATCCTTTGTCTTCATATGCTCTTTTTAGATTGTCCCACGTCTCCTTTGCAGTTTTTGCATTTCTAATATGAATGTAAGCAGAAGACTTCACACTTAGACAAATTTTAGCACGAGCTTTATGTTCTTTCTTCTCGTCTTTATTCTTGACGTTCCCTTCTGCATCAGTCTCAATACATTCCCACAGATCCTCTTGTATCAAATGCATTTCCATACAGAATTTCCAATTATTATAGTTAGACGAACCTTCTAGTTTTTCTATTCCAGGCAAATTCATATTCTCAGTCATGTTCCGTTGTATATTTTAACACCAAAACGAAGATAAGCTCAGATGAGATAGTCTGGGCCCATAACCTATTGATAATATCTTGTTCTTCTTTAATATACAAGCCAAACAAAATAACTTCCCTGCAGAATATTTTATAAGAAGTTTATTCTCGCTCTAACATAATACATCATATATAAACAACTGCTTAGTTACCAGTTAAACAAAACAACTCAGTATCTAAATACAATCAATGGCTAACTTAGTGATTAAATTATTATTTCCAACAACAACTAACAGAAATTCAGAAGATTAGGTATTGTTTCCAAATTGGAAAATGGATGGTGCGGAATTGCTTCTGAATATAACATAAATAAATCCACTATGATGAAAGTTAAAAAAATATGGGAAAATTAAAGAAACTATATCCCCCAAGCATGGATCTGGTAGGCCTAAACGAAGTAATGAGCAACAAGATGAAACCCTTATAAATTAGTGAATGCAGTTTTGGAAACAAATTTTCCCGCATCAAGATCTACTGCCTGTAGAAGAATTAAAAATAGCATTCTGAAGTGTGCTGCTAGAAAATACAAATTAACGGAGGAAAAAAACAAGGACTGATCATTTTTTCACTCTACCATAATATTATTGTTGAACAATGAAGACTTTTGGTCAAAAGTCATATTTTCTGACGCAAAAGTTTTCCAGTCGTGTAATGATGGATATATAACTATAATCTTATTATCTATCGTCATCAAAATGCGGAACAACTTCGTGCCATAATTGAAGATGAATGGGAAAGTTTATGTAATACCCAAATTTCAGAAGATTTAGTTTTATCAATGCCTAGGAGGAGGCTACAAGCAATTTTAGATGGGGATAGAGCAATGACTCAATATTAATTACTGTTATTTATGTTGTAATTTGTTTATTTGTGTTTTAAATTTTTATTCAAAATGTTATATTTAAAATATATTTCTACTAAAAATAGGATTATTTATTTATTTACCATTATAAACTTACGTAATTACAAGTGACTGCCATCTATATTTTCATTATTAAGTTAATTTCAATAATTTACTGTCAAAAGAACAATTTAGACAACTAGAAATAGGCCATTTCCCATTTCCTTATCTAAGAGCTGTACTACTTTTTTTTGAAATCAAGTGTACCTACATTAATAAGCAGTAACATAGCCCTCTACAGTTTCAAGCCATGAAGTTTGAAATCTGGCAACGCGACAGGTAGGCCACTCTGGTCGTGTTGTTTACCAGCGGTGTTTGTTTAGTAATTACTTTTTAGACTTTGTATTGTTTGTACTTTAGTACTGTGTTATTAAGAATTATTATTAATAATTCATTAACTTCGCTTATTTGAAGTTTTTAAACTGGACAAAGGTAAGAAAGCATTATATACGGTCATTTAGTGAAAACGTCATGTGACAGATAATGGATGCAAACAATGTTTGAAGTTACAAAAATGATAATAATTTAATTAAATTAAAATATTTAAGCACTAAAAAGGTATGTATATGATTGACTTACCAGTATTTTATAACCTGTTATAAATATAACATAATATAATAATCATATAAACTTATAAAACAAAAAATAAAATAGTATTGTACACCTTGCAAATTGTTATTTATAAATGAATACAGTTTATTTGACAAATGTTACAAAATTACACATGTTTCTATCAGTGGATGTTATAAATTTATAAATTGATTGCATCAAATTCTTTGACATTACATATGACTCATGACGCGCACTAAATATGCGTTTATATTTTATATTGTAGATGCCTCGACATTGCTGTATACTATGCAAGTACTTTAAAAACTGAATCCTCAAATAGTACTTATTCCTTCCCAAAGGATCCTGTGCTGCAATAAATTGGCTTAGAGCTATACACACGGAGGACTACTGCATTAGTAAAAATTTCAGCTATTTGCAGTTTGCACTTTGAAGGCAGAGAAGTTACAACCATGGAGCTTTATAAAGATAGGTAATACGCACGAGGCTAACTAACATATCTCAAGCGAATGTGGTAATAAATCCCAAAAAAGAAAAGGAAGAGAAATAACATATCCTCGTTTAAATGAGGATGCAGTTCTTCACATATTTTCCAATCAACCGAAGTATCTTTCTACAACTAAGCCAGTGTCTCGACGTAATCCTGAAGAAAGAAGACAAGATGCTAAAGGCAAAATAATGATATTGACCAGTTTCCTGCCGATGACATCATATCAAGCTTTGAATATTTTGTGCAGGCTGTGCCAAAAAAATGATGCTTCATTAAGTGGAATTACAAGTGTGTGTGAACAATATATGTCTTGTATTTTTACATTTTAAATATTGACTACGACAGTGAAGAATCTGATAGTAGCGAAGTAAAAGTAGTTTCAAGTATTAGCGTAAATCAAAGTTTTAATGTTAGTGTTTTTGTAAATAGTCATGATTTGCCATCGAGCAATTTAGAGTGGATTTTACCCTATTAAGTGTATATTCTAGAATTATATATTTGTAAATTATTCATTTTGGCGAAATAAATTTGTGGCACAAGTTTTGGGATCTTTATACATTATATCCTAAACAAAATCCTTAAATCAGTGCATGAAAGTAAGGGATGGCTGAATTACAAACAGGACTACAATTGACAGGAAATGCGATGTTGCCATTGTTACTTCATGGCTTGTAACTGTAGAGGGATATGGCAGTAATCGTCTGGATTTGCGCCCGCAGCCACAATTTTATAATCGGACTATCGGACACGATTTCGATGTTGTTTCAGCGCATATAGGCTTTGTAATGAAATGAGCCTGGTATAAACTCATTATCAGACTGACTATTTCAATAGGGTACATGCGCGTGTCAGTTTTACACCCAAATTTGTTTTTATGGGAAGCTTTATGTTTGAAAAAGACCAACTAGGTACACCATAATTTAAATTATTTAGACACACAATAATTAATAATTAATAAATAAAATTCAAATTATTTGAAGGTTTCCGACCAACTGTCGAGTACTTCCGACGACCTGCGTGACGTCATACTATTTGTTTACTTCATTACTTCTCGCCATAAACAAATTATCAAGGAAGTGACTGCTGCACGGTCCGAATATTTGACATTTGACATGTAGTGAATTTATTCTTGCTTTACTCATATTTCATCTGCGGTGCGATGGCCTAGAGGCAACGAGCCGGGCTTGGCAAGGAGAAGGTTCAGGGTTCAAATCCCACACTTTCTTATTTTTTTTTTCTATTAAATGCATCAGGCATGAGATCTATTGCGAGTTAAAAGGCGGAGGCGATAGCCGGAGGCAGGTTAGATATGTGTGTTTTTACCCTAATAAAGGAGAGCAGTTGAGGAAGAAGAAATATCCAGACCGTACAGCTATTTTAACGGGGACGGTCGGACCGTGCAGTAATCACTCCCAATTATCAATGCTTCGACTGTGTCTGTAATCCGTAGTTCTATTGAAAACGTGCAAGAAAAGTTTTATTTCAAGAGTTTCAAGCGTTCTGTGTTTTTTATTAACTGGTTTAACGTATATTAATAGTTTAGAAGTGTTTTATTATTATTACAATGGCTGAGGCTGATTTCGTAAAGGCACAAAGTGACAATTTCAGTTGTTTCTAAAGAAAGTTTTCTATCTATTTGGCATTTAAATAATAATATATGTGGAACGATTTGATCTCTCAAAAATATCTTCTCACACATTTATATCGCATATATATAATTTTTCATATTTTGTTCCAGCTCAAAAAAAAAACAAAAGAATATGTTTAACTTTCAATACAGAGTAGATAGACCATTACATAGGTACCTATAACCTTTTATTTATTAACAAAAATATTTCTCACTATCATATTATTTATTATTAGGTAAATAATTACATTAAAATGGTCTTCACAAACAAATTAACAAATCCTCTAGTGTTTTCAGACATCTCGCATTTTCATTTTGTCTCATAGCTCGCAACCACAATTTTCTTTTTTCTTTCAAATTAGCACTTGATCCCACTGGCAATGAAATAAATATTTTTTCCGGCGTTCTAATAGATTTGATTCACATTGTGGCACTATAAGCAGTATTTAGAGCACTTTAAATAAGGTTTTTCCATAGTAAATCAAAAGTTAAAACGAATTTACGAGTAATAAACAGTAAACGGGCAGTAAACAATCACGCTCTTGTCGGTTTGACACCGCTATTGTCAATGTCAAAAAGTAAACAAATAGAGTGACGTTATAACATGGCGGTCGTGACGTCAAACCCGTTTAGCCGGAATAACATTATTCAAATCCGATTTTATGCCGCCAACAACATATTTCAAAAAAATTAATAATCGGGTGTTATTAAAACAAATAGAGAATCCAATTTTATTGATATTAAAGTATTATGTTCCCTATTGGAAATAGAAAGACTATAGACTATACGACAAATGACCAACTGTGGCGCAGTGGGTTAGAGCGTGAGTGACAGTCATTGCTCTGGCTACACTGCCTATCGCGTCCGGGTTCGAAGCCCGGCACCGGCAGATAGCAATGTCGGTGGGTATGGATGTTTGTCTACGTTTTTTCTAATGTGTAGCCCCCTTCCGGACAGCCTTTGGCTTTGTAATTGGGGGTTGTCTAATTTCTGTGGTGTGTTTTATGTTTATGTATGTTTAATAGGTAACCAACTTAGAAGTAGGTACCGAATTTTATTGAAAATGACTACAATTTTAACATAAATCACACAAAACTATATAGAAATATCAGCTTCAAACATTGACAGAGGTGGTCATAATATAGGTGATCTACACACCACACCACACAAAATAATTCGTGTTTTTACTGATTTTACGAATTGTCATCAACAACGAAACATAATAAGGATTTCTACACTTCTATATACATTGCTATGTAATTATTTTGATTGTATAATTTTGTTTATTTGAATTTATTGCCCCACGTTGGTGGCGGCCATTTTATTTGTAGTGTAATTAATTTATTGTTGATTTTTAATTTTAATTTTTTTTAATGTACATAACAATTTTTTTATAGAATTATAGAATATCTCACCTTTCTCATATACCTTATTTTCTTGCTTACTTCCCCCTTATCTCAGGCTCATCTGGGTTCCTGGACGATAATGAATTTGTTTTTAAATCTTTACTTTATTTACACTGGCTATATGCAATTATTTTAACTCTATTCTTGCAATTTGTGTTGCCTAGCTCTTGGCTTTACTATTTTATTTTTTTGTATTCTATGTTGCATACCTTATCATGGACAAATAAATAAAAGGTTTCTGTTTTACCTCAAATATCGATTTACTTGCATAACATTATTTTGCATTTACATAAACAAAAACATTCGAGATTGTTCAGTTTAGTCTACAACTAATATTATCCCTGCTAACTTAAAATGAAGAATACGAGTGGCTATTTAAGAATTCTAGCATAATAGTTGATTAAGTGTGAATAATTTATTGAAACATGGCTTTACAAATCTGCCCTTGAATTTTTAAATTGCCTGCTACTTAATATTTAAGGTTATGTCTAACTTATTATAATAATACCACACAGTTTATAGTGCTTCCTTGCATTGAAAGTTCTTTTTGAATAATTTACGGTTATTTCGGACTGTTTATGGTTTTCAATTGATGATTGATTTATTTCCTTTTCATTTACAAACTTTTATAGTTCTTGGTAAGTACTTTGACTTTGATTAATTTTTATATTGACTCTTATTATGCTCAATTTTAATATGAAACATTACTTTCTTACGCTTTGGTGTCTTCTTTCAGGTTTTGAAACTGGTTATCTTAATTTTCTCTTTTCTGTTTCAGGTACTTGGCTGCATATGACTTATCACTTTACTCTCTGGACATTCAAACTTTTGGACTGGATCGGGATGGATTTTCATTAAACTCTGGTTTTTACCATAATTACTTCAGTTTTGGTTTCTTCTATAATTTTTTTCACCAGGCATCATTTTATTTTTCTGCAGAGAGAGATTCAACAACAACCTAACAACCTTCATTTCTTTTCCCTGGATACCAAGTTTTTATCATTTCATGGCTGGCTTCTTTATTACTGTCATTTTCCATGGCTGGTAAGTAAATGTTATTTTATTTTTAATTTAATTTAATTATCTATTGCTTTTTAATAATTGTCATTATTTTGTTGCTTTTAATTCATTTATTTAATGTTTCATTTCAAATCTGTCATTATTTTCTTTATCTGTCATTATCGTTGTAATATTTATTTATTATGGACTTGTGTTCCTTTTGCTTCTTTTCTGCTTGTTTTTCGTTGCACTGCACTTATTTTAATTCACTTTTAGAACCTTTAGCTCTATTATTTTCACTTAACATCATTGCTTAACTTATTTCTTAATTATATCTGATTTAGGTTTTTCTCTGAACGTTTTCATTTTGGAATTTGGATTTTAATATTCAACCTATGGATTTGATTTGCCATACTGTCCATCTATACAACATTGATTACTCCAGTGAACAATAAGAAAATTCAACTCCGAAATGACTTTACTTTTGTATATTAAGTTAGTGAAACATTCTATAACCTCTGCTATGACATTCAATTTAGGTAAACTTTTATATTTTATTCTTTTTCTTGATTAAAATTCATTGTTTTTACTTATGTGTGATTTTATATCACTACAACATATTATTATTATTTTCACCTATTAAAACTTTCTGATATAAAGCTTAACTAAAGAAACACAATAGCGCAATAGTATATTATTCAACGAGCGAGTTACGATAGCGCTCGCCCTACGGGCTCGGGGCGCAAACTATCTGAATGAGTATAATATGGCCATAACTCGCGAGTAGAATAGGTAGGTACTATACTCTTTCCATGACTATTATGTTTCGGGAAAATATTTTAAATAAATAACTATAACATGTCAAATTGTCAGAACTGTCAGAAGAACTTCGTTTCATTTTAAACTGTCATTCGTCTATAGTCTTATACTTTGTGTGACACAAAAATAACATAAACATAAACACACCGCAGACATTAGACAACCCCCAAATTCAAAGCCAAAGGCTGTCAGGAAGGAGGCTACACATTATAAAAACGCAGACAAACATTCATATCCACCGACGTGACCGACATTGCTATTTGGCGATGCCGAGTCTCGAAACCGGGGATACGATAGACAGTGTGACCAGAGCATTGCCTGTCACTCATGCTGTAGCTCACTATGCCACCGACTCGCCACATGAAAATTTAAATCCAGTTATTATAAAAATTGTGGGCTTCTGCTTGGCTAGAAGGCAATGGTTATGAAAGTTAAGTGGTCAGCAGTAATCGCCAGTCGGTGATTATGAGTTCATAAATCCCTATATAAAAGATAATTAATAACTACAATTATTGCGTGTAAAAAGTAAAAAGTATATTTCTCACAGCAATTATATTTTTATTTTATACTACCGATTTCCTATTTCCTGATCTACAGTTACATCACATCAAAGAGTTAGTATTGAATCTTGCTTGACTCTCGATTCTTGAATCGTGGGTTATGTGAGGGCTTGTGAAACCATTGATTTAAGTATGGAAACATTGCCTAAAATTATAGATACCTAGTCAATATAACTCATTAAATGATCTTCCATTATCAAATGCATTAAATATGTAAAATTAAAATTTAACAAAAAGGGTAGGTAGTTAAGTTCATTAAAACGTCAAACTCACGTGTAAAATTTTACATAGAGCCTTGACGTTTATTTATTCCGTCTTTTTTTATAGGTATTTATTGCTTTAGTCCGAAATAGCTTTGTGTTGATTAAAACATGTAGGTATATAAATAATAAATAAACCAATCAATAGTTTAGGTCTTTGCCCGGAGTATTTTTAGGCAATCCTAGGAGTAACTATAATTTGCACACGTGTAACAAATCGGGATTTGTTAGTTTAAAGTTTAATAAGGGATCTGATAAAATAATAGAAAATAAAATGTAAGGGACTAAAAATTATTTTCGTATTAGTGGTAGAGTAAAACTCAGAGTCATTGTGAGGACACCCGGTATAATAATAATAATATAGAGCGTAGAATAAGAATTATGAACCATAAAATTTAAGGGAATTAAATGTTCGACTTTAAATTTAATAAAATAAGTTACCTACTGCGTATTTAATGATGAAATAATTTGAGTAGATAGTAGATCTTTGGGAATTGTTTAGACTATATCGCTATCTATAAACGAAAATATGTTGTAGAATTTTAACAGTTTTTATAAATGCGAACACATCAAAATTGGTGAGATTGATACGCCATAATATTCTCACATATAAAATTGGGCCAATTAAGCATAAAATCACCGCAGGGCAGTGAGAGAATAACTAACCAATCGCTAAGAAGGTTGAACCTAGGTACGCCGAATTTTGCCCGCTGTTTGATGGGAGTCGAGGAAGTGAGGGAGAAAACTGCCAATGTTGCATTTTTGGAGGAGCACACAAAATTAGGAAGATCGCGGACTTCACTTCGGGCCGGGCAGGAGTCAGAAAGAGACTCACGGAACGGGTAGTTTCGGTCGGTGAGAAATAAGCCTTCACTTCGAGAGGTCGGGCGTGCGAATAATTTGTAAAGTGAAATTTTGTTGGGGTCTGGGAGACCTTTTTAAGTTTAATTGGGCGTGAAGTGCCTTACTTATAGACGTACAGCAGGGCTGTCGTTTAGCGTCTAACTTGTGTTTCTTCTTGGAAGAAGAAAACGTGAACGGTAGTTTAAGTTTCTCAAGGGGGAAGATAAAGATATAGTTAAGTCGGGTCGACGGGTGAATCTCGGTGACGGCGAGTAAATCAGGGGCTTATTGAGAGTTATAAATCAGTTGATAAAATTGGGATCTAGGTGAAAAGAAATAAAGTGCACGCACAAGTGTAATAACTTCGTTTGGGAGTAATTCAGTTACAAAGTCCAGGGACGTGGTAAGTGTAGTTTGCAAAACATTTACACTAACCCCTTTTAAAAAAGGCGCATTGAGTAAATTTGAAATAGCCACTGGTTGAGGTTAAAATTCTCGTGTTGATATTTTGTTTGCTTAGTGGTGTTTAGTTTTATATATTACATAATTTAAGGCTTAAAGGTCCTAACCCTAGTGTTCGTAAGAGATACAAACAAATCTGAGGTCGGGGGCGACTTCATCTAAATTTAGTTCACCGTAGTTCAAGACAACGTAAATAAAGAAAAAGTAACGTCTATCTTGGCGGGTGTTGCATTTTGATAATAAAGCGAAAAGAGCCACCCCATCTTAGATTTAAAAATTGAGATCACTATAGATTTAAAATTCCGTTTAAAATAACTTATACTCATTACCTTCAAGTTTTCAGGTATAGTGTTGTATATGTACTTTATAAATTTGATATGTAAATGAACTTTTAAAACGTTCAGTACGGTGAAGAGGTGGTGTTAAAAGGCCTTTGAATCTTAAATTAAGGGTATGTACATCCGTCCTAAATTTTATTTTCTTATACAAATATTCCGGAGATCTGTTAAGTAAAATTTTATGGTATAAGCATGCCGAATAAAATAATCTAATGATAACGTTTTTTTCACTGATATATTTAAACGTATAATACATGTTTATATTGTAATGAGTTTTAACTGTCCGTTATACATAACGTTTAAACAACGTCAAAGTAGACAATTTCTTTGGCGTATGTATATTTACATGTATATCAAACGTTTTATACAAACATTTATAACACTTCTAGATGTAACATTTTTGACATGTTTCAATAAGACGTATAAAGTTTTTTGCTACCACGTGCACTTTCAATCAAAGTTGGAAGGGAATACTGAAATAAAACGTTTTGATGTTAACGTTTTTTTCCACTGACATATTTAAACGTATAATACATGTTTATATTGTAATGAGTTTTAACTGTCCGTTATACATAACGTTTAAACAACGTCAAAGTAAACAATTTCTTTAACGTATATATTTGCTTGTATATCAAAGTTTTATATAAACATTTATAACACATCTAGCATGTAACATTTTTGACACGTTTAAATAAGACATTTAAAATATGTTGCTGCTACGTGCACTGTGCTGAAACGTTGAGTTTAATGCATGTGGTTTTGTTTGTTTTTAAAGTATATTTACGTGTTTCAGTGCTGGATACACCCGAGGCAATATCTAATACCTTTAAATGTATTGCGGGTTGCAAATGCCAGTTCGTTACCTGAAATAATAATTCTATCATCTGAGTACCACGGGTAGGCCACCACCATTACTTCCTATTTAAAAAGTATAGAATTTTTTGTTCGTTTTTACGTAGTTTCTTTGAAAGAGTATCGCGTCTTGAGGCGTTGGAATTTAGAATCAATTTGAGCTTTGTAAAGTCGATTTATACCCAGGGCTACATACGGGAAACAGTGATTCTAAAGGGTGAACCCTTAACAAAATAACCGATTCACATATCGCTTTCTTAAGGCAATATAGATTGGTGATTTGGTCATTTTTTTAGGTAAGTGTCTCAGTACTGAAATTGTCCTCTACAATTAATATTATTGTTAGGTATTGGTAACGTAAATATCCCAACCAAATAAAACTGTTGGCACCAGTGTGTGTGTGTGTAGTGGGGAAGCGCGCAAGAAAGACAAAACGCAACAGACAGAGACATCCTTCTTCTCGATTTGACATTAGATCGGTGTGCATGGAAGAGCAACAACCAGCAACGTGTTAGTTTTAATTTATCATTATATTTGTCTTGTATATGATAAATAAAGTTTTATTATAAAATACAGTCCACTCTATCTGAAGAGGATTATAAAATCCAGCCATATGATGGTCCTGTTCGACCGTATGTAGAAGGTTATTTATTATTGTGCAATCTTCCAACGCCGGTAGCCATCACGTAGCCATTAGCCCGCCAACGAGGTAAAATTACAGTTGACCAGTAGGATTGTCGCAGTCAAACACAACAAACGAGGTGTTCTATTGAGCTGGGCAACAAGCAACAACATACAAGGACGCGATTCTTTTACAATCCGCAAGGAGCAAAAAAGTGAGTCCATTCCAATTATTTATCCCAAGTATTCATTCATTTCAGTGTGGTTTTCTATTTGTACAAGAATATTAGGGTAACAGCAATTATTGTTGTAGCGATTGTACGATTTATTTGATGCATATTGATTATTTGTTTTACGTTCGATTTAAAACATATTAGTACGGTTCAATTAGGTTGCAATTTAGTACAGTTATTTCGATTTTATAGAGTAATTTTTATCAATCATGGCTACAGCAGAGCTAAAATTATTAAAACGAAAACGTGGTGCAATTAAACAAAAGTTGACATGTTTGAACCGATTGAACTTATTTTTAGTCAGCAAAATAAATTAGATGAGAAAACTCTTGTTGAATTGCAAATAAGATTAGAAAAATTAGAACGAATTTCAAGTGAATTTGATGAAATTCAACTCAATATCGAAATGTTATGTGAAGACAATGACTTAGATAATCAGTACAAGGAACGCGCAGAGTTCAGTGAATTATTTACAAAGCATTTATCAGCTGTAAAATATATCATATCAAAATTTGAAGGTGCAAGTCATGAATGTGACAGTGTCAATTCTGGTGACCAAGAACAAGAACCGCCTTTACAAGTACAAAAGGTACAAACTTCAAACGATTTAAGCAATGTAAAACTGCCTACGATTAGTTTACCAAAATTTAATTCTGAGTTTAATATGTGGCTAGAATTTAAAGATACCTTTGAGTTCTTAATACACAACAATAAATCGATAGGTAACATTCAAAAGTTTCATTATTTACGCGCCTCTTTAGGTAATGAGTCTTTAAAAATTATTCAAAGTTTAGAATTTTCTGCGGACAATTACAATACTGCTTGGGAACTGTTATGCAGCAGATTTGACAATTCTCATTTATTAGTTAATAATCATATTAAATCTATGTTTAATGTCGGTAGCTTAGGAAAAGAATCGGCAAGTGGAATCAGAAATCTGATAGATTCAGTAAATAAACATTTACGCGCGTTAAAAACATTAAAGCAAGCCACAGAACACTGGGATCCTTTATTAATATTCATTGTAACTAGTAAATTAGACAAAGTTACAGCCCGCGATTGGGAAAGGATAAGAGTAGATAAACGTTTACTTAAATTTAGTGACTTAGAAACTTTTCTTAAGAATAAAGCAGAATTTTTAGAAAATTTAGAAACGAATGATGGTATTAAGGATTCAAAGGAAAAATACGTTAAGAAGGGTATGCGTCATTCATCATCTTTTTTATCGACAGATACAAGTCGAAAATGCAATTTTTGTAGTCAATCACATTTAATATATTGTTAGACAAAGGACTTCACCGAGGATATGCCGCCCACGACGCAATCCACAATATAAGAAACATTTGGTTTTGTCTATGTTTTTATGTCTTATCTTTATGCTGAAGTTGTAGAATATTAAAATAAATAGTTAGTTACCCATGATCGGCGTTTCATTAAACACCTAAATATAATAATTCAGAAGTCGGGATTGAACTTTCACGTATTTTGGTTGTTAAAATTATTGTGTATTGTTTATCAGTGGCATAATTTAAATAAAATAAAGTTTTGATAAGTTGATTGATAAGTTAATTTGTTGTAAGTTTATTTACTTAATGATAATGAGTGAATTATGACTTAAGTGACAACGAAACCGGAGAGTAAGTTAGACTGCCGACAAAAAGACGTTGCCAAAAAGGCCTTACAAGGCAAGATGTGGACAAATTAGTGGCCGAAAAAGTCAGTGAAATAATTAGACAATATAGTAATTTAGTGCAAAACTCCAGTGCTCAAAAAAAAGGTTGGAAAAGCTGAACTTTATTTAACCCCGAAAGTTTGGAAGTTTCTTCAATGAAGTGGTTGCACAAAATAGAGCAGATTAGCGAAATAAATAACTGGAATGATGCTACAATAGTATAATGGGCTGTCCAACTATAAATTATCCTGGCAGGAGTGGAAAGAGGCCATAACACGTGCTTTTCCGAGCCACACCAATTATGCTGACCTATTAAAGCAAATGTTGAGCAGACATAAGCTCCGCACCGAGAAAAATCATGGACGAGCTGGGATAATGGAAAACCAATCATCAGCAGACTCGATAGGTTGTTTCGCATGTGGCAAAAGAGGACACCTGGAAAAGGACTGTTAGACGAAACCAAAATCACACTGTACTGTATGTGGGAAAAGTGGACACTTGGATAAAAGCTGCTGGAGAAGACCAACCACTTCCAATCTCTGTGCCATTTGCAAAAACAGAACATCCTATGGAGAAATGCTGGTTCAAGGACAAGGGGAAGATCAAGGACGTCAGAAAATTACAAGGGCAAGTGTGAAATTCTATTTATAATACTGTAGTTATCATTAATGATAAAAGCTTCAATGGGTATATAGATACGGGTAGTCAAATTAATGTAGCACACAGTTCCGTAGCTAGAAAATTAGAAATCGCTTTAATCGAATCTGATATTATGTAAGGGGTTTTGGAAACTCTCTTAATTTACCGGACGATATGTGTGAATTAGAAATAACGATCGAAGACATTTCCGATTTTAAGCCAGTAGTATTTGTGTCAACAAATATGAATAATTATAATGTAATTATTGGTCAACCAATAATTAATGCTGGAAATGTTAAACTTACGGTGGAATGGGAAAAAGTACATTTGTTGTCTCTTGTACAAGTGTTAAAGAAATGTCAGATTTGACCGCATTGTAGTTGCAAAATTATTTATTTAAAATACCCATTAAGGTTTATGATCATGTTCACATACAAAGTTGTGGTGTGAAGCGAGTGCTTGTTCATTTTGATAGTATTGAAGAAATAATTTTGTACCAGTCACCATCACAATCACCCGTTTTCAATTCAAAGTGGCTTAATTAGTGGGCCAGTACAAACTTTGCAATATATAAATTTGGGGCCAAGCCAATTGGTTTAGAATGCGATTTTGTATTAACAAAGGGATATAAGTTATTGATTCCGAGTGAAATAAGAATAAGAGTAAGTCAGCGATCCTACTATACTCTCCTTAGAAGTCGAGCAGATTAAGAATGGAAATTTAGATAATGCTGACCATATTAAACTATCTGATTTATTACACAAATTTAACAATTGCTTTGCATGTAATACGTTAGAGTTAGTAGATAATAAGTCAGTTGAGTTAGATATTATTATTTCTTCACAAAAACCCATCACTCACCAGCCCTATAGACTGTCTGAGTTTAAGAGGAAAATTGTTAAGGAAAAAAATTGATGACTTGCTTAACGGTGGTATTATTAGAGAATCTTCTTCAGATTTTTCAAGTTTTGGTAAAAAAAAAAAAAAAAGAAAAGAGGATTTCGCCTTAGTGTGGACTATAGAAAACTGAATTCTACAACCATTAAAAATAAATATTCTTTAAACAATATCGAGGAACTTGTGAATAGATTGCAAGGGGAAAAAAAATATTCTACTAATCTCGATATGGTTCAGGATTATTAGCAGGTCACTGTTGCGCGAGAGTCTGTTCATAAAACCGCTTTTGTTACCCCCGACGGTCAGTATGAATTTTTAAGTATTCCCTTCGAATTGGCTAATGCTCCTGCAACCTTTCAACGAATGATAAACATAATATTGGTAATATAATATTTGGCTGGGTTATCGCCTATCTGGATGACATTCTGATACCTTCAGATACCGTGGAGGAGAGCTTACTAGTTCTGCAGCAGGTGCTTAAATTGTTAGCGCATGCCAATTTGAAACTTAATATTGATAAATGTTCCTTTTGGAAAATGCAATAAGTTTTCTGGGGTTTGAAATTTATGAAAAGGGAGGCATGCAACTTACATGAGCCACGACAATATTTAGGTTTGAGTTCATATTTCCGTATATTCATAAAGGATCATGCGAAGATGGTTTCTATAGTTGGTGTGTTATTGCGTAAAAATGTAACTTGGTCTTGGGATATTAACTTTACAAAGATGAAGAACTTGGATTAATAAAAGACAAGCTTAAGGGAAGGAAAGTTTTGAATCGTAAACATGTGTTAGTTTACCAAAATCTGCCGTTAATCTACTTAGAAAATATCACAATGACATCGGGCATGTGGGTTTCGAACGTTGTTTTACACTTATTAAAGAAAAGACACGAATTAGTTTATATAAAAAAATATATATATAGATTGATAGATAGATAGATAGATAGATAGTTAGAAGTTTATTTAACTACATTATATTCAGTTTCGTACATTTGCAGCAAGTCAAGAAGAAAATACTATCTTAAATTTAGTATAAAAAAAAAAACATGTAAAAGTGTATAATATAATAAAAATTGGTATATAATATAATGTATACTATCAGAAGAAAACAACAGACACAAAAAAAAAAAAATGATGAAAAAAAATGCAATATGTAACATCTCCTTTAGATTGCCTATATTAGAAGCATGGTAGCTGTAGGAAAAGAAATAGGTATGTATTTCCGATTAATAAGCCTGTAGCTGTAGACTCCTTACATACGTGGCATATTAGTCACTTGAGCCCCTACTGCAAAAGTCATAAAGGAAATTCTTATATCCCAGTTGTTGTTGTCGACTTATTTTCGAAATTTGTCTTTCCAAGAGCATGATGATAGGAGCCCAAGAGACAGTTGACCATTTGACTGATCTGGTTAGTATGTTTAAGAGAATAATCTCAGATAGGGAACAGCAATTACTAGTAAACAATTTAAATCTTTTGTAAATTATCATGTTAAGCATATCTTAAATTCAATGGCACCCCCTAGATCAAACAGGCAGGTGAAACGGTATAATAGGACGATTTTAAACGGGCTTAACTCTATAAACAATGAAAACGAATGGCAAAAATCTCTTCCAAATGTTATTTGGGATATGATTAATACATTAAATAACTGTACAGGTTTTACGCCACACTTACTAATGTTGAATATAACAAAAATCGTCATGCAGAATAGGAGAAGGAAAATTTGAGTACCGGAAGATATTTGGGGAAGGGCAAAAGTAAACATGAACAGGCAAGAAAGGAAAATGAAAGAAAGGTTTGATGCAAAGCGTAAAACATCTAAGACATACAAAATTGGTGAACTAGTATTATGGTCAGGCTGTGATAAAAGTGAGAAAGAAATGAGTGAGAAAGTAGGCTATTATAAATTCGGTGGTCCATATAAGGTACAAAGGGTGTTAGGTAATGATCGTTACGAAATCGTTGCTATTGAAGTTCAGTGCACTAGTGCAGTAATAGTTCAGTAGATAGCACCGATGAAATTAACGATTTGTTAGAGGGATAACTTGAATCTCCTTCAAGAAAAGTGACATTTCAAATTATCATCCTTTTATATATATATAAAAAATTAATGTAGGTATATTCAAATATATTACGCATTGTTAATACTACAAATATCATTATAAATATTCTATGTATGTACACCTCATGTTTTGTTATAATGTGTAAACGTGGTAGAAAAAAAAAACATATGTGGTAACAGTGGTCACATATGCGAAAAAAGAAAAAAAAATGTGGTAACAGTGGTCACATATGCAAAAAGAAAAAAAAATAATATGTGGTAACAGTAGTCACATATGAAAATAAAAATAAAAAAAAATATGTGGTAACCTTGGTCACGTATGCAAAAGAAAAAAATATATATATGTGGCAACAGTAGTCACGTAGGCAAAAGCAAAAAAAAACATGTGGTAACCATGAGCACATGAAGAAAAAACGAACCATATGTGGTAACAATGGTCACATAGGTAGGCAAAAAAAAATAATAATAATAAAAAGAAAAAAATAACGTAGCAATAATCATATGTACTAAATTAAAGAAGAAATTAAGCAAAAGCACACTAGCGTATTCTTAAACAAATATCGAAATGTACTTGAAAAAAAAAAAAAATTAAATGATGAAAACTATAAGGATGAAAATATGAAATGTAGCCGAACAATATTTAGCTCGTACAAAAGGTTAGGTACTGCAAAATTTTGTTTACAGGGACGAATTAAAGGAGTGATACACAGTTGGCGAGGGCAACCAAATCAGGATGGCCGAATGTTAACAAAGGACTTCACTGAGGGACGAATTAAAGGAGTGATACACAGTTGGCGAGGGCACCATCAAGTCAAGATGGCCGAATGTTAGACAAAGGACTTCACCGAGGATATGCCGCCCATGACGCAATCCACAATATAAGAAACATTTGGTTTTGTCTATGTTTTTATGTCTTATCTTTATGCTGAAGTTGTAGAATATTAAAATAAAAGTTAGTTACCCATGATCGGCGTTTCATTAAACACCTAAATATAATATGTTTGTCAAAATTTTTTGGATTTTACAATCCCCGCGAGATGGGAAAAGATAAAAGAATTGAAATTATGTTCAAATTGTTTATGCAAGGGACATTTCTCCAAAAACTGTCGTTCAGGTTCGTGCAAAAAATGCAACCACAAGCATAGCACACTTTTACATCAGGATCAAAGTACAAGTTCAAATGCTAGTCCTAGTCCTTCTATTCAAAAAGTCAACGATGTGCCAGGTAATTCTCAAGTTTTATTGTCGCAACGTCAATATTCAAAAGAAAATGGACTTTTAGAGGTTAACTCGATTCAGAATGACTCTATCAATGCACATGATTCACAAATTGTGATGCTGTCAAATCACAATGTTAGCGATTATGTGTTGTTATCCACAGCTGTGATGAATGTTTGCGATTCATTTGGAAATATGCACAAAGTTAAGGCAATTCTAGACAGTGGAAGTCAATCTTGTTTTATATCAGAAGGTTTGCGTAAAAGACTCAATTTGCAAACTTATAATGCCAATGTGTCAATGTTGGGTATCAATAATATTGTTACGCGTATATTTTATTTACCTGTGTTTTTATATATATCTATTCTTTGCTGATTCTTTTTGTTTTGTGGGCTATTACTTAACATGTATTTACAGTCATTTGACGAGTGTTTTTCTAGTTAGTTCTAAGTTAGTTTTAAGTTAGTTCTTTGTTAGCGCTCGGAGAGTAAACTCGTGTTACTTAGTACAATAAAACTGTTTATCTTGGAAAGTGACTTTTCTTTATGAACTATCCCATAACAATATTACATCAACTTTACGTTCAAAGTGCAATGTTTCGATTTCTTCATTGAATAGTGACTTTTCTGCGAAGTTCACTTGTTTTATTTTACCAAAGGTTACACATCAATTACCCTCCTATAACATAGATATTTCTCAATGGAAAATTCCAAAGAATATTCAGCTTGCTGACCCAAGTTTTAATATGTCTAGTGATGTTGATCTACTAATTGGTGCAAATTTGTTTGGGAATTATTATTAGATAACAAACTTTCTTTAGGAAAGGGTCAACCTGTTTTGCAAAATACTGTTTTCGGGTTCGTAATTTCAGGTCCAATTTCTCATTCTTTACAAAAAATTCATTGTAATTTTCTAAGAAATCAAACTCTTCATGACGAATTGCAAAAATTTTGGGTAATCGAAGAATCAGATCACTTTCCAAATGTATCAGATGATGATGTATTTTGTGAGAAATATTTCAAGGATACAATGTCCAGGAATGAAAATGGGCAATTTGTGGTGAGGATTCCTCTCAAACAGTCGATTTCAGAGTTAGGAGATTCAAAACCTCTTGCTATTAAACGATTAATGTATATGGAAAAGCGTTTTCAAACTAATCCCAATTTCAAAGAATAGTACATTGCATTCATGAATGAATATGAAAGTCTACAGCATATGTCTTTAATTAACGATGATTCAGAACTATCATGTTTTCTTCCTCATCACGGAGTAATTCGTGAAGATAGTCTCACCACTAAATTACGAGTGGTTTTCGATGGTTCTGCAAAAACCAGCAGTGGAAAATCATTAAATGACATTCAATTTCCCGGTCCAGCCATTCAAAATGATCTTTTAAAAATTCTATTGCGGTTTAGGCAACATAAAGTGGTAGTCACATCTGACATCAACAAAATGTATAGACAAGTTCTCATCCATTCTGAGGATAAGCGTTTTCAAAGAATTGTTTGGAGAGCTGATCCAAATGAGGTTATGTCTATTTTTGAACTCAATACTGTGACGTATGGCACATCAAGTGCACCCTATTTGGCAATTCGATGTCTAAGAGAGTTAGCTATTGAAAACAAGGAAAATTCTCCTGTAGCAGCTCAGATTATTCTTGATGATTTCTATGTTGACGATCTGATTACTGGGTCCAGTTCGGAGGAACAAGCTATTAAGATTTGCAAAGAAATTTCTGAAATACTTCAAACAGCCTCATTTAAGTTGCGAAAATGGAATTCAAATAGTTCAAATGTGTTAAACCAATTGCATGATGATTCTGATCATATGAGTGTTCTCAATTTAGGTGATAAGGAACAAATTAAAACACTAGGTATTCAGTGGGGAAGTAAGGAAGATATTTTATCTTATCACATCAGAGATTTTCCTTCTGATATTTCTGTTACAAAAAGAAACATTCTCTCTGCAATTGCGAAAATCTATGACCCACTTGGATTGGTTAGTCCTTGTACAATTTTAGTTAAAATTATAATTCAAAGGTTGTGGACCTTAAAGTTAAGTTGGGACGATGAAATTCCTCCTGATTTAAAAGACAATTGGATGTACTTTCAGAATAATTTAATTCTTCTCAACCAGTTATCTATTCCAAGACATGCTGTTTGCATATCACCTATTTCCTTCGAATTACATGGGTTCTGCGATGCATCCCAAAATGCATATAGCGCTGTTATCTATTTAAAAAGTGTTGATCCTCAAGGATATATCCAGGTTAGTCTTTTGTGTGCAAAAACAAGGGTTTCACCTCTTAAGGTTCTAACGATACCCCGATTAGAATTGTGTAGAGCATTAATGTTATCTCGTTTAACAAAAGTGGTTTCAGATTCACTTACATTTCCCTTAAAATATTTTTTCTGGTGTGACTCACAGATTGTGTTGCATTGGATAAATACCCAGCCTAGTGCTTTACAAGTCTTTGTAGGAAACAGGATTTCAGAAATACAAAACTTAACCAATGAAACGAACTGGTATTACATATCTACAAAAGAAAACCCTGCAGACTTAGCATCACGGGGAATTTTTCCTAATAAGTTGTTAGATTGTCAATTATGGTGGAAGGGCCCACTCTTTCTATATGAGGTCTCTCCACAACTAACACCATTTCAGTATACCTCGATTGAAGTTCCCGAGATGCGCAAACATTGCAATGTTTCTACGGTAAATAATTCAAGTCATGATTTGTCTTTGTTCAATAGATTTTCAAATCTTAGAAAACTAAATAGAGTTCATGCGTATTGTTTAAGGTTTCTATCTAACGTAAGAAAGAAAACACAAGATAGGTATTTTGGGGTTTTATCAGTTTTTGAATTGGAAGCTAGTATGTTAAATCTTGTGCGATTAGCTCAGCATGATAGTTTTTCTAACGAAATTTCAATTTTGCAAACAAATAAGGGCCTTAAACCCAAACATAGGCTTTTAGCGTTAACTCCATTTGTTGATTCCCATGGATTATTAAGAGTCGGTGGTCGACTAAAACATGCTTCAATACAATTTGATACCAAACATCCATTATTGCTGGATGGAAAACATAAGCTAACCCGATTGATATTTGAGCATGAACATATTAAACTATTGCATGCCGCACCTCAACTACTTTTAGCGTCAGTACGAAAGAAATATTGGGCAACTTCTGGAATGAATACAGCTAAGTTAACTGTACGCAAATGCTTGCGATGTTTTCGATACAAACCAAAAGTAACAAACTCAATTATGGCAGATTTACCCAAATCACGAGTCGAAATATCAAGTCCATTTTTTAGTACGGGATTAGATTATGCAGGTCCATTTACGTTGAAAGACAGAAAAGGTCGTGGCAGTAAAACATTTAAAGCTTACATTTGCTTGTTTATTTGTTTTTGGAGTAAAGCTGTTCACCTCGAACTGGTCACAGACTTGACTATGGAATCGTTTCTTGCATCTTTTCGCCGATTTGCTGCTCGACGCGGCAAACCTGCACACTTGTATTCTGATAATGCCACTAATTTTACAGCTGCACAAAAAGAATTAAAAATTCTCTATGACTTCCTTCCTAATTCTAAGGATGAATTTGTAAAATTATGCGCCGATGAAAATATTGTATGGCATTTCATTCCACCAAACTCCCCAAATTTCGGTGGTTTGTGAGAATCAAACATAAAAAATGTAAAATATCATGTATATCGTGCAGTTGGTATAACTATATTGACGTATGAGGAATTTAATACCATTCTTGTCCAGGTGGAAGCTATATTGAATTCCCGCCCCCTCTATCCTATGTCTATTGATCCAAATGATATGGAACCTCTAACCCCGTCTCACTTTCTGATCGGAAGATCTCTATTGACAGTCCCGGATCCATTGCTTGGTGGAAATATTCATACAAATCAACTCTCACGTTTTCAATTATTGCAGCAGATAACTCAAGGTTTTTGGAAACAGTGGTCTCGATTCTATTTGTCTCATCTTCAACAAAAAAATAAGTGGAAGCACCCTAGCAAAAATATGGAAGTTAGTGATATGGTCCTCATTAAACAAGACAACCTTCCCCCATGTAAATGGTTATTGGGACGCGTCCTGCAGACTCATCCGGGAGATGATAACAATGTTCGAGTGGTAACAATAAAAAACAAAAAATGGAATCCTTAGAAGAGCCATATCAAAAGTTTGTCCATTTCCTATTCTTGATGACAACGATGTTCCCAAACTTGCCTGTGCGGATGTGAAACAACCACTACGAGATTAACAGCCAACACACTTAATCTTTTGAACGCTTTAAGTCGTTCAAACGGGGGAGTATGGTAACGTAAATATCCCAACCAAATAAAACTGTTGGCACCAGTGTGTGTGTGTGTAGTGGGGAAGCGCGCAAGAAAGACAAAACGCAACAGACAGAGACATCCTTCTTCTCGATTTGACATTAGACCGGTGTGCATGGAAGAGCAACAACCAGCAACGTGTTAGTTTTAATTTATCATTATATTTGTCTTGTATATGATAAATAAAGTTTTATTATAAAATACAGTCCACTCTATCTGAAGAGGATTATAAAATCCAGCCAGGTATTTTAACCAGGTATTTTAAAAATATTTTTCTTTGTATTTTTTTTAGAATTACTTTCAAATCAAATAAATTTCTCCTATTTGAACTCAGTCTTTCTGGTAAACCAACACCCCCTGTCTCAGTACAGCACTTTCAACCAAAGGTGAAAAGGAATACTGAAATAACACGTTTTAATGATAACGGTTTTTCCACTGGTATATTAAGGTTGTCGCTCATTTGCCCGTCACAGCACGACCCGTCCCGTCAAAATACGGATGGGATTAAAACAATGCAAATGAATGGACAACCGCTCATTAGTCCGGCACGGCACGACTCAGAGAGAACGTCGACGGAAGGAATTGCCGGTCTCCGATTCTCCCCGGCAAACAACGGTACGTGCCGTGATGGACTGGCCAAATGAGCGCGTCGTCGGACGGTGGTGACCAGCATAAAATCTTGTCGAAACCTGTCGGGCGCATATCTGTCAATATTTCGGCAACAGTTGTACAGAAGTAAGCTCAGAGAAAGTTTATATTAACAATGGACGAGGAAAAATTAATTTGCTTGGTCCAAAAATATAAGGAAATTTACGACTTTAGTGACAAAATTTCTTCTCGTCTTCTTTTAGATCGTTAAATAGATGATGGAATTCTCCAAGGTTCGCCCTCTTTTGGTTAATGGGATGGACCCACATGCTCCTCTTTCTTTTCTTTTTATTTTCTTCTTCTGCTAATAATGCGGCCACTACTATTACTTCTTCATCAGAACTGCTGCTTTCAGACATGGTGAACTGCTACATGTAAACTAAACTAAAAAGATATTTCACAGCACACGACGGCTTGCTGTTTCGTTTCCGCCGGAAAAGTGAGCGACGAACCTATCCGTCGTCGTCAAGCGAGGGACAGCATCAGGTCGTGCTGTGACGGGCAAATGAGCGACAACCTTTAAACGTATAATACATGTTTATATTGTAATGAGTTTTAACTGTCCGTTATACATAACGTTTAGACAACGTCAAAGTAAACAATTTCTTTAACGTATATATTTACTTGTATATCAAACGTTTTATATAAACATTTATAATACGTCTAGATGTAACATTTTTGACATGTTTCAATAAAACGTATAAAATTTTTTGCTACTACGTGCACTTTCAACCAAAGTTGGAAGAGAATACTGAAATAAAACGATTTAATGACGTTTTTTTCACTTACATATATGTAAACGTATATTACATGTTAATATTGTAATGAGCTACTGCCCATTACATATAACTTTTGTGAAACGTAAAAGACTTAATCTAACTCTATATTTACTTATTGTATATCAAGCCAAACATTTAAAGCACGTTTAAATAAAACATATAAAAGACGTTACTGGTACATCCATTATATATTGACTGACGATGAAACGGTATAGTGGAATAAAACGAATTTACAAAACGTTCTTCACTAGAAATGTATTTATTAACATACAAAAATTATGAATGTAAGTACTTAGTTTTAAAACGACCTGTTAAATATAACGCGTGAAAGCAAAACGTTCTCTAATGTATATTTACTTGATACCGCAAACGTTTTTTTAAAACATTAATATTATTACGTTTTTTTGGCGTTTAAATAACTACGACTCCTTTCTGTCACCTGATCTGAAATTGACGAATCGGGTTAGCTAGTCCCGTATGTAGCCGAACCGTAAGAAACGTCACGTCGTAGTGCTTCCGTTCTTGAGATAAACAGATTCATTATCATTTAATAATAAATATTTTAATTTTGTCAATCTATTTCAAATATAATTTTAAACGGACAACGAAGTTGTTAATATTGTTAATATTAATATTAAACATTTACTTAAAAAAAAGTTACTTAAGTTCTTGCAAATTGTTATGTGTTGTAAATGATTCCTATAAAGCTGCATGTCCCTTAGGGCCAAATTATTAATAAGCTGTTAAAGTCCATGATAAAGATATCTCCCTGTTAGTATAATGATGGAAATTATAAATACCCTGTTAGAGGTAACTAGAAGATAAAATGTTGCTAACATGAACATTATTTAACAGCCGCCTCATCTGCCTGTTTGTATTTAATCTGCCAGATATATGTGAAACTATAACCTATAACGTCAATTTTCTATGTCATCCATTGGACAAAGCTTGTTAATATTTCGGATTGTATTTATAATGGATATTCCAGGAAACATTTCTTTATTGGATGTGAACATTTTTTCCGATTCATCGGACTCTGACAGTGATCTAGAGGATTATGTAAATATTGTGTTCAGAAAACCTCGTACACTCCACCAAAGAGCAGATCATCTAAATTATTAGGACGATTTAGATTTTTTTAACAGATTTCGGCTCTCCAAGAACACCGTACAATTTTTGTTGAATGAAATAGAATTATCATTATCACTGAACACTAATGCCTACTGTAGGGACTTGAAAAGGTGGGTACTAGGTACCAAAAATGAATATTGTCAACGAAGTAATTAATAATTAATAAGACATAAAACACAGTTTTGTAACTTAGAAACGGACGCAATCAGGAAATGTCACAACAAAAATACGCTGTTTGCCAAGTTGTGATGCAGATAGTATTCTAGCTAGGACATACCTCACTAAAGGATAGTAAACGGCAAGTTAATTTTAATATGATAATTAGAATTTGTTTTTAACAGAAGGATAAAATTTATCTATCCGCTAACAAACAGTCACTTTAACAGCCTATTAATAATTTGGCCCTAAAAACTGTTTTTGTTGACATATCTTTCAGAGCTCTTGTTTGTTGTGTGATTAATATAAATTTTTGATAAACCCAAGTCATCAATTTTATTACATATTATGTATAACATTTATATTTTGTTTCAGACAGTATGAAAGGCATCAATATATAGTATATGAAGAAACTGATGAAAGAGTCCATTTAATTTTATAGTGTCCAGTCAAAATAAATTGCACAGGTTTGTCCAAGTCCTTTTTTTAAATTTTAAATATTAAAAATCGCGAAGCAGAAGTCCTTGATTCAAACGATCAGTTTTCCATGAACGCTGTTAGACAAGATGCACTAAATAAGCATTGAAAAGTTTTTCTATCTACAAACTCTATAAACTGTTGGAAATTTTGCAAAAAGACGTAAAAATTAAATTTCATTAAAAATCATAATGTGGAAATACAACCCTTAGACATTTTTACATATTTCATTATGTAATTATAAAGTGGTACACAAAAGAGTTAATTTCTGATAATTTTTCGGAATTGCCTGCTCAATAAAATACCTACATAATACCGCAACATTGCTGTACAGTAAAATTACATTTTTTTTTATGTAAAATTCTGACTTTTATCTCAGAATTCTGACTTAAATCTCAGAATTCTGACTTTTATCTCAGAATTCTGACTTAAACTGACTTACCAATTAATCACCCTTTATATCTTATAGATCTAAATGTTTTAATTTTTGAATAAGTCAGAATTCTGAGATGAAAGTCAGAATTCTGAGATAAAAGTCAGAATTTTGAGATAAAAGTCGGAATTCTGAGATAAAAGTCAAAATTCTGAGATAAAAGTCAGAATTCTGAGTTTTAAGTCAGAAATGTGAGATAAAAGTTAGAATTCTGAGTTTTAAGTCAGAATTCTGAGATAAAAGTCAGCATTCTGAGATAAAAGTCAGAGTTTTACATTTAAAAAAATTTATTTTTGTTGTGGCCCTTCTACGCCTTCGTAAATAATTTTATCATTAAAATAAATGCTGCAATGTTATCTGTCTTTCATTTAACACTTTTCTCATTTGATAATAAAGTACTTAATAAGTAAGAAGTAGTGACAAATATTTTTTAGTTACACTCTTCTTGGATTTATACTATAACGATCTCTACTTCTAATTTCCATTATTCTGTAAAGCATCCCTGTTTCTTACTATGGCTACTTTATATTATGATATTTGAAATTCGCAACTTAGATATTATTAAAAAGATGAAAAAGATAATCAAAGAATTAATCACATATATTTGCGAATTATCTTCTATTTTGTGAAACACCGGTGAAGTTGATATGTTTTTCAAGTTCAATTCCATCGCAACATTTAATCTACTGGACTTCTGGCAATGCAGAGGGTAAGTATTCATCAGTACCTAGTCCATAGATATTTATTTTCTAAAACTTAAATAAAACGTTTATTTTTGTTTTTTCTTTTCGTTTAATAATAAACGAAAAGTAAAAACAAAAATAAATTTGTTTTATTTACGATTTAGGTACCGTTAAATATTCACTAATTATCAACGTTAATTATTAACGTTTATTTTTTTGCCTAATTTTCGTTTAATTAACGTTGAAAATTAATGAATATTTAACGTTATCTAAACCTTGAATGTTTATATTTTACGTTTAATAATCGGTTTATTAATGTTGTAAAACATCAATAAAAAAAAGTAATTTATGCTAAAAATAACGTTTAAATAAAACATTTATTTTCGTTTCGTAAACTATGAAAATAAACGTTTTTTAAATAATTCTGCACAACGTTATTTAGCCGTTATATATAATGTTTAATAGACGTTTACATGTGGTTAAACAAAACGTTTTTTCGCGCGACATTTTTCCGTTGAATCAACTCGTTTCTGAAAACCATATAACAACGTGTGGTTTTCGATCTTTTTTTAACGTTTTTTAAACGTACGTGTGCCCATTGCGTACTTGGTCATCGCAAGAGGTACTGCGTAGTTCAAATGGTGATGGGTGAGAAACCATCTTTAAAAAAAAGATCAAATCAACATTATATTTACCTTATTAGCTAAAAGAACAAATTGATCCTGTCTCATATGACTCTTAACACTAATTATAGTCCATTTCTGTATGGTCATCGCCGCGAAAAATTTTTGTCCTCTCCACGTTCCCTTAAGTGGAAGAACACGATGGTTATCTGCATACTGCAATTGAGGTGATGGAAGAACTCTAGCTTCTATATTCTCAAATGTATCCCCTACAGTAAATCCAAATTCTTGACAAACACAATTGTTACTATTATAGTTTGTCTTTCTAAGGGCTTCTTTTATTTTACTCTTACGATCTGTTGTGTTTGTGAGGGCATGCTTTATCATTTGCTTAGTTTGGTTCTCAGTCATTTTTCTGATTACAGGTTGGTCCTCTACTATGGAACATAATTCTAGAGGTAGAAAAATTTTTTTATGACCACCAACCGATAAGGTTGGTAAATACGGATACTCCAATCGACAATTGCGAAATTTTTCAAAATGTTCTTCTATTGTAATATTTTTTGTAATACCTTCATTAACATTTGTAAATGTGCTATGTCTAGGAGATTTTTCTACCCCATCTACAGTGTATATACTTATTTTTGAATCGTTTTTAGCAAATTTATAATAAATTTTTAAATTTTTAATAAATTTGTTCAGAGTATTTATTTGTATATTATTCAATGGATTGTGAAGGTCCACATTTCCTAATAACTCTTCTACAAGTTTGAGTACTGAGAGATTTTTAGGAAATGCTTTATGAGCAACATCAATATTCAAGAATAGTTTCGACCCTCTCGTGGCTGACTGAAGAAAACCATCATATATTTGCATACCTTCTTTCAAGTCTAATTCCTTGTCCAAAACTTCTGGTCTGAAAAAAATACTTCTTCCAACAGGTACAAACCCGACTGTAAGTGCACTGCGTAAAATAATGTCCACTACTTGCAGTGCCTCCCGAGAAGTCTGCTCTGACATTGACAAATCTTGTAATGGTGTCATATCAACATATTTCACAAATTTTATCTCAATTTTAAATTTTAAATTAAGTCCCGGAGGAGTAACTTCATCCTCAAAGTGATCATCCTTGAAAGGTAACTTGAAAGAACTGTAAAGATTTTTCCTTCTGTCAAAAGCCGGATAACGATTATTACAATATTTTCGTATTGAACTGTCAACAACATTTTTTAAGTATCTCTTAGGTTTATCTGGTATTATATTCACATCGTAATGTACAGCTGTTTTTAGTTTTCCCAAATCTAAAGAAAAATGGTTTGTTTCTATTCTTATCTTGCGTAATGTATTAGGTTTATCGAAGGCTCCAAGTGGCAGGAGCTGAGGATTACTATCACCAAGTTTAGTTTCACTAATATCCATTTTAGATATTCTACCTGAAAGTGGATCTTGTGAGGTAGAAGCTGCAAAAACAAAACATTAGTAGTGCCAAAACATAATATAGCATTTACCTGAAAAATATTAATTTTAAAATTTACCTATACTCGAGTAAACTTTAACTTGGCGTGTGGATGAGTTGATATTGTGCGTATTATTGTATTTTCTCTTGCACACAAAATTGAAACAATGGCCCAAAACCATTGTTTACGTATAAACATACGTGAACAATGTTTTTGGGTTATTGCTTTAACTTTGTGTGCAAGAGAAAATGAAATAGTATGCACAATAACAACTCATCCACACGCCAAGTTAAAGTTTACTCGACTATATATATTTTTCACAATGATTATTGCGTGTACCTATGTGTTAAAATTATTAAACTCATTTTAGAAAAAGTACATTTTCAATATGAAATTACTTAACTGATTTGAAAAACCTCCAAATGAAGTGTGGAAAGAGAGCTTTATGACCATTCAATTTCTTAAGAAGCTATAGCTATATCAGCGAAAGGGACTCATTGATAAGTTCTGAGAATTACAATCAGTAAGACTTTCATTACACAGGATATGATGCTAGTTACTATTGAAATAAGAAAATAAATACTACAAACTGGCAATAATTTTCATTTTTTTCAGCATGAATCTTAACGCCAAACAATAGCGATAATTTTTTTTTAAATGGAAATTACAAATACCTTCCCGTAGTAGGTACTAAAAATTGATGACATTCGAATCCTGAAGCCATTGGCAAATAAATACAAAACTAAAATTTCGAAACCTGCTCGGTTGCATCTCTTTAAATTATTCCTTTACTAAGAGATTATATCTCTACTTTACTCAAATAGCATTGAGTAAGTTATAATGTTAGTTGTTATAATCTATATCTTTATGATAATACAAAAGTTAGTACTTATAGAATTAAATTAGTAAATTACATTTTTTATCAGTTTGCACTTGAATAGTAGGTATAGTAAGCGACGCACACCAACCTACTCCTCAACCCCAGCTACCCCAACTCAAAAATCATAAATGACAACTCCCTGCTTGTGATACCTCATTGATGAGCGCTTGAGGAGTGCTTTCCAAAAATACCAAAGAGAGTTTATTTTGCACTATTGGTTTTTGATTAATTCATGAATACGTATTAAAAAGTTAAAAATTATTTATTTAATAAACCGTTTATAATAAAATGATTCCCATTATTTTCTAGACAAAAATATAGTCTGTTTAAAAAATATATATTGTACGTTTTCAAATACCTCTCTGGGAATAGACCGGCATTCTTGAATAATTCTATGCCGCAGTTCATTAATGGATTGAGGTTTGGTTTTATAAAGTACTGACTTTAGGTGACCCCATAGAAAGAAGTTCATAGGAGTTAGATGTGGTGATTTTGGAGGCCATTCTAGGATCCTCTTCTGCCAATCGACGGTCCTCCATCCTGTTGAAAAATATAGTAAACATACTACTTACGTAATATTTCTGTTGCTTGTGCTGTATGACGAATCGACATTGTCTAATACATGACAAGTTGTTCAAGAACTCAATTTAGGATGCTTCATCAAGTTACCTAGGTTGGGTTCTTTTTTTATTGGCGACAGATCTCGATTCTGCAAATTTAGAAACTAGTTGCCCGACATAAATGTAGCTTTACATTTCTATCAGAGGTGCTTTCCAGCACTTCGCCTGTACAGCTCTGAGCTGTACAAACTTAGAGCTGGAAAACACCTCAGGATACTTCTGGTTGATTGATCTGGCGGTTCTGAAGGTACAATGATTTTCAGAACCATAAATGAATATTATTTCAACACGTTCAGCCAAGTTACAAACCATTATTACAAGCAGGGGATTGCCATTTTTTAAATTTTTGAGTTGGGGTAGCTGGGATTGAAGGGGTAGGTTGGTGTGCTTCGCTTACTTTATTATTCGAACACCGAAACAGTTTCGAGCGATTTTTTATATATTCATTACTTCCGGAGATATAGAGATCAAAAGTTTTCAAATTGTCATCCTGTATATGAGGTATAAATTTATTAACTTAAGAAGTAAATACTCACCTCTTAACTGCTGTCTTCGTTTCTGGTTTATAGAAACTGGCCCAGTAGGGGTATATTGTTGAATACCTTCTTGACTGCTGCTCGCTACCTGTGGTTGTTGTAAATAAAAAGGAAAACCTGGTGATTGCTGTGGAATGTCTGATGGAACTTGCTGAATCCAAAGCTCTTCTAATTGTTGAGGGTGTTGATCCCAAGGCTGTACTACTCTTTGTGGTGAATCAAATTGTTGATCTGAAGCGAATCTTTGAGTGGGTGGATAACAACTAGATGAAGCGTACTGTTGAGGTGGATAATACTGTTGAGGTGAATAATACTGTGGAGGTGAATAATACTGTTGAGGTGAAGTGTCCTGTTCAGGTGAAGTGTACTGTTCAGGTGAAGTGTACTCTTCAGGTGAAGTGTACACTTCAGGTAAAGCATATTGTTGAGGTGAAGTATATTGTTGAGGTGAAGCATATTGTTGAGGGGAAGCATATTGTTGAGGGGAAGCATATTGTTGAGGTGAAACATATTGTTGAGGTGAAGCATATCGTTGAGGTGAAGCATATTGTTGAGGTGAAGCATATCGTTGAGGTGAAGTATATCGTTGAGGTGAATCATATCGTTGTGGTGAAGAATATCGTTGGGATGAATCATATCTTTGAGATGAAACGTATCGTTGATATGAAGTATGTTGTTGAGGTGATATCAAATGTTGAGGTAAAACGGATTGTTCAATAGAGGGTTGTTGCAAATCCCAAAGTTGTTGGAATGGATCAGCTTGATGAGTTTGCATGTACTCTGGCCACCATGGTTCTGCCTCTGAATTTAATCTTTGAAGTGAAACAAATTGTTGTGCTGAGTCGACTTGTTGAGTAGGTTGTTGTGTACCCAAACGTTCTCCTACCCATTGTGTTGAACCAACTTGTCGTTCTTGATTTGGTTGTATATCAACCAGAGTGTGGTGCATTTGATGTTCTATCCTTCTGCCCATTTCCCTGATTGAAAATGAAGAAGACAAGCTTTGCTGGTGAGATAAACTAGCTTGCTGTGGAAGTTGTTGTCTAGAACCTCCTTCTGACGATCCTTGTCTTGATAGATCATCACCGGTTTCATATAAAGGAGGTATTCTTTGCTGCCAAGAAGAACTAGCTTGTGAAAGTTGTTCCTGTTTTTGTGATTGAAACACTATTTCACTTTGATCGGGCTGTTGCATGGACCATTCTCTAGAAGGTCCTTGTCTTAACAGATCATCACTGGCTTCATATACATGAGGTATCCTTTGCTGCTGAGATAAACTAGCTGATTGTGAAAGTTGCTCGTGTCCTTGTTGTTGTTGGGAAGTTTTGACATCTAGGTCGAGTGAATCTGTATGAGGATGTAGCCTAGAACTTGCTCTAGACGGTTCTTGTCTCAAAGGATCTCCACTGATGTCATATGAAGGAGACATCGTTTGCTGTTGGATTAATAAGTCAGTTTGTTGAGAAAGTTGCTCTTGTTGTTGAAGTATTGAGGTGGTAGGATCTATATCAAGTTGTTGACTAGAATTTCCCTGTTGCTGTTGTTGTTGATTCTCTGACGTTGGCGCTACAGTTGCTTTAGTTTTTTTTCCTTTCTTACCTAAAAGAAAATATAATTATACATACAGAGTGATCCATTTGAAAGCGGGGCACCTCTGTAAAGTGGCTATTTTTTATCCGATTTTGATCAACTTTCTTTTGGTTTGTTACTCATGGAAAACAGATTTTGCGGCAAATCGATAGATTTCTATCACAAAAATCAAGGCCTACTTTGCAATTTTTTTGGAGCAAAAATTCGAGAAATCATATTAATACCTACCCTAAAATGGGCCTGTACCAATAGATTTCATCCTAAAGTACCGTATATTAAAAATGTATACTATTATTTTTAAAATACCCGGAAATGCTCCAATAATTCTCTCAATAAATTTTTTCACTTATTTCATGAGTTATTTGAAGTTCACAATGCATTTCCGGGTATAAACTAATTTTTAAGAGAAGGTATAATATAAATTATTAATATGCGGTACCTTAGGATGAAATTTGGTACACACCCCTTTTTAGGGGACGCTGAATACAGCGGCGTACCTACTTAGTTTTCAAATAAAAAATCGTTAATACCATTTCTCCAATTTTTGTTCCAAAAAAATTGCAAAGTGGGCCTTGATTTTTGTGATAGAAATCTATCGATTTGCCGCAAAATCCGTTTTTCATGAGTAACAAACATTTATTATATATATATATATATATATATAATAAATGTAACAAACCAAAAAAAAGTTGATCAAAATCGGATAAAAAATAGCCACTTTACCGAGGTGCCCCACTTTTAAATGGGTCACTCTGTATAATGTCTGAACATATACAGTGCGTTCACAATGAAAGGAGTAAATTCAATATAATCCGAACAACGTGGTTTTGCCAAAAACGCTCGGACACGCCAATTTGCAATTTTGAATTGGCACACTTTTTTTATAAAAAGTAAAATTATACCTAACATAAGTTAGGGTCCCTACCCTTATAGATAAGGGAGGAGGGTTGCTGCCACCACCCCGTGAGACTGCACGTGAATCTTCGGAAGCGGCTTTCGTAGCCCTGAAAATAGGGTTTGGGAAGAAATTCTCTTTGAGAAGAATACCAGAAAAAGTTTTAATGTATGAATCGAATCGTTTCAATGATGTTTCGCAGACGTTTCCGAAACGTCTGCGAAACATCATTGTTTTTATTTTAGTTTACTTATATTTTATGTCAAAAACCAACCTTTAACTGTTCCTTTGACGTAAAGTCACAGGTGTAAAGGTTATTTTTGTTAAAATCCAGAGATATTTTTTAGATTGTCTGGGTAATGTTCAGAAGTGTGGCGGTAAATCCCAAATAAGGACAGAAAAAAAAATTAATTTAGAAAGTTTTCAAAGTGATTTAGAAAATACAGGGTGTCAACGGAAATTGGAAACAGTCTGCCATTTGCTTGTCTTTTGAGTTAGGAGTTTAAAATTTGAAGGGTTTAAATTGCACACCATTACTGATATAGTCCGTCCCAAGTCATTCCCGGTATAACCGGAAGTCATAGCAACTTTTGTTATTTCAAATGGTACGCTATATTTTTTATCACATCATCAGATTATGCTTAAAACTCTCTTTCCAATGATATATCATATGTCGACATTTTATTTCAAATTAACCTTAAAACAAGCAATATTCGCTAAAACTATATAAGATGTTCGTGATTTCACATTTTATTTTTTTAATTTTCATCAAGTAAGCCATGGCATATATTTATAATCAAAATTGTTAAGCCGCGTCCTCATTGAGTCGACATTGTCGATCGACTTTGACAATGTCAATTAAATGCGGACGTGGCTTTCGACGTTGTCGATCGACAAAAAATGTTGTTCCACATGTCGAATGCTTTCCCGCCGATTTTCGGTAACATCAAAGGCGTTTGACGTGTTGAATCTAGTGTGCGTACGTGTCCAGTTGACATTCGACCTTCGACATCCGCGTCCTTTTTACTGTGTTAGCGTCGCATCGTTTCTACCGGCAAAGTGGAATGGGAAAAAGAAAAATTAGTGTACATATCTTTGGCCCGATTTTTTGCAACAAATATTCAATTCACTTTCCGACATTCTAAAGAAATTTCTAAAACCACCGTTACATCTGTATTCCAAGTTTAATATGTCCACATCAACTCTTTTTAAATCATCTATCAGATTACTACCGCTGTACCGATTTCTACTTTGAAGACTTGGTCGAACCCAAAATCTTCGTTTACGGGGTAATTTACATTTTTTAGCCGCGATAATAATAAATGCGGCACAAAGGCACAAGCAATAATGTCCTCATCGTCATCGTACATTTCGGTTTCGACTAAACTTCCTGTCTCCAGTGTCGACTTTGTCGAGCAACACTGTTGACTCAATGAGGATGCGGCTTTACACAGTCGATTTTAATTATTAATAATTTAACGTAGGTAAATTGATCCCATGTGAGTAATTGTTCATATTGACAAGAAAAAGAATAATTCTCACAAAATTTCTTTATTATTGTGACCGGTTTCGTGACCAAAATTTGCATCACATCTTCAGACACAAAAACTACAATTAATAAAAGAAAATTAACACAGTGACATAATACAATATTAGGAGGTAATATAAAGCAATTATTAAAATATTGAAATTAACTAAACTTAAAAGTAAATCACAGAGAGTAACTATATGTATTTAGACTATAAAAACCAATAAAAGAATCCTAATAAAAAGGATAACATTATTAAATTAAGAATATAAAAAAAACACTTAACAAAATATTTAAACAACAAAGATTATATTAGTAAATTATAACATGCAATAAATAAAAAAGTTGTATTATTAATATTTAAAGAAAGAATGTACAGTCGGCGTCACCCAAATGTGAACGGCAAAATCAACGACATACGCACGATACACATAAGCTTTATACCATGGACATACGGTAGGTAATTCTTATGTCGTTGGGCAAAATTGTATAGTGTAATTTACACTTTAAATCATAGTCGCCATAAAATTTGAAGATAGTTGTCAAATATATTAGTCATAAATTGTCAAAAGTAAAAGTAAAGATAACTATGCCAAGACATTTAACTGAAGCGCAAAAAGCGAGGGCTATAGCTAAATTGGAAGAAAATAATTAAGTCTTTGAGTGAAGTGGCTGCTGATTTAAATGTTGGTAAAAGTTGTATACTTTATATAAAAAAAAAGCGCTGGCAAGAAGAACAAAGACTGCAAAGACCTATAAGGCAAGGTATAGGGAATTAAGGTCTCCAATGAGAATAAAGACAAATGCTCTGGTCGAATTTATCCATCATCAGAATCCTTTCGAAATCGCTGTCAAAACTCAAGAAGAAACATTATTCCCAGGGTCTTTCAGCACAAAGACGTCTTAAGCTATATCTGGCCTGACGAATTGCTGATTTTTAAATATAGAGATTAGTTTTTACCATTTTTATTTTATTGTTGTTTTTCTGAATTATAAATTATTAGGTAGGTATGTGTTGAAATATATTAATTATTGTGGTAAATGTTGAGATAACGGAATCTCCGATTTTCGGAATTTTTTTGCTTTTAACATACGTAGTTTTGTCCCCTGAACAATAAATTCTAAAAGAAAATCGCCGCTCGTCAACAGTTTTCGAGATATTTGGCCCCAAAGTCTCTGAAAGTCGTATTTCTCCACTGCCATAATCACTTATTTTCACCATATTTTTCATTTTATGCTTATGAACACCTCTAATACAGACTTATTTAAACACTTTTAAATAGTTTCAACACATTTATTCCAATCAATAACAATTTTTTGAACCTTCTTATAAAAGCCATGAAAACATAACCTAAAATTTCAAACATTACGATAGTGGCGCGGGACAACGACTTATAAAGAGGAGACTGGTGATAAGCTGAATTTGTTTGGCCTGAACAATATACACCAGTTGATGCCCAATTGCCACAGAGCGGTTGCGCAGTTAGGTACTTTCGTTTTGTTATTTGTTATTCTACAAGGCTTTGCGACGCCATTTTAAATCTTGCTTGATTTGTGTGTCCAGCTTTTTTCTATCTCGTGTTAATTATCTGCTTTGTGGTTAAAAACGTTATAAATACGGTTAAACAGTGTTTGTATTGTAAAAAAACTTTAGTATTAACGTCAAATCGAAGTTTTCACATGTAAGTACATAAAAATCATATATTATGCATAGACGTCACTTTGGCTGATAATTATACCTAATCTGATTTTGTTAATCCTACATTCCGGGCTATATTATGCTTCTTACGCAAGTGTGTACAATTTGTATTGATCATATATAGGTACCTAAGTGTTTATTGAAATATTATTTTTAATCGACGAACGAAATATACACAGTTTGCTCAAATTCCGTATTGATGATTGCTTGGAACCATTTCTGTCGCATAATTTCAACCTAAGGAAAACAAAAAAGTTAAATTATATACCTAATAAGTAACAATTGCCTACATAAAAGATTCCATAATAATTTTAATGTTATCAGCGACGATGTTATGAAAATCTTGTGGCATCGATTGAAAATAATATTTCAATAAACACTTAGGTACCTATATGATCAATACAAATTGTACACACTTGCATAAGAAGCATAATATAGCCCGGAATGTAGGATTAACAAAATCAGATTAAATATTAATAAAACTTAATATTTATTTTCTGAATAAATGCCAAAGTGACGTCTATGCATAATATATGATTTTTATGCACTTACATGTATTGTGAAAACTTCGATTTGACGTTAATACTAAAGTTTTTTTACAATACAAACACTGTTTAACCGTATTTATAACGTTTTTAACCGCAAAGCAGATAATTAACACGAAAATAGATAGAAAAACGCTGGACACACAAATCAAGCAAGATTTAAAATGGCGTCGCAAAGCCGTGTAGAATAACAAAACGAAAGTAACTGCTCAACCGCTCTGTGGCAATAGGGTTATTTCATGTTAAAGAAAAACTTAAAAATACCTATCAATTTGGATAGTAGAATATGCAAGAATAATGTATTGGTAAATACCATATCTTTATTATTTGTTAATTATTTATAAATCAATAAAAAGTATCGTCAATAATTTCAAATTTTATTAACTTCTGACGTCACGGTTTAGAACTAAATCTAGGAAGATTTGTTTTTGTTAAGAGTCTAGAGTCATTTGACACTTTTGACAGTTTGCTTTAGTTTGTGTTAGTTCATCATTTTTTACTATTATGGAGCCTAATTTCGTTAAAGCTAGCAGTGAAAATTTACCTGAAGTGAACTACGTTATGATTCAGGAATTCTTTGCGAAAAATATGGACTATTTCAGTGTCGAGTTTAAAAGCGTGAAAAATGTGAGGTTAGTTTTCTTGAGATATTTCATCTACGCTATACTGCGCATGCGTAAACATTGACGTCACGGCTGTTGGCGGGAACTTAATATTTTCAAATTACAAACCGAGTTTAAAAATACGTAGGCGCAAAAAAAATACTTTTTTTCCAAATATACAGTATTTTTAAGTGTTCCTGATTGTAAATTTAACATAAATATAAATTGTGAAATAACCCCATTGGGCATCAACTGGGGTATATTGTTCAGGCCAAACAAATGCAGTGGATATATAGGCGATCTCCAGTCTTGTATTATTAAGTCGCTGGCGCGGGATCTATTATATGCATAAACTAATGTTCCTTCTTTAACATAAAAAGATACTGCACCCGCCCGCCCCAGGGCGGGCGGGTACAATATATTTTTATCGTTTTATCTCAAACATATTAGTTTTATGCGTATTCTAGATTTCAAACATTACAAGTTCCGCGAATAAAACGAATAGGTTCCTTTTTTGATATAAAAATATACTGCACCCGCCCGTCTCCGGGCGGGGGGCGGGCGGGTGCAGTATATTTTTATATCAAAGAAGGAACATATTCGTTTTATTTTATACCGTACCCTGGATCTTACGGCACTATCATAACCTCGAATGATCTTAGTGTTGTTTGAAATTTTAGGTTATGTTTTCATGGCTTTTATAAAGGTTCAAAAAATAGTTATTGATTGGAATAAATGTGTTGAAACTATTTAAAAGTGTTTAAATAAGTCTGTATTAGAGGTGTTCACAAGCATAAAATGAAAAATTTGGTGAAAATAAGTGATTATGACAGTGGAGAAATACGACTTTCAGAGACTTTGGGGCCAAATATCTCGAGAACTGTTGAAGAGCGGCGATTTTTTTTTAGAATTTATTGTTCAGGAGACAAAACTACGTATGTTAAAAGCAAAAAAATTCCGAAAATCGGAGATTCCGTTATCTCAACATTTACCCGCGTGTCGGCCTTCATCTTTCCAATTATTATTATGGTAACAGAAAATAATAAAAGTAATATTATTTTCTGTCAATATAATATCCTCTCTATGTTACGCCACTAAACAAAGTCTGACTTACTACAATAAAATTCAGAAGAAAATTCCATGACAACCAAAATGCGTTCACATTTGGGTGGCGCCGACTGTACTTACATTTTTATAAAAATAAAATAGGGTAGTCAAATATAAATATAAATTGTTTAACAACATAGTCCATAGTATGTAAATGTAAAAAGTTAATTTAAATGTATCTATGTTATAAATATTAAAATATTTAATTTTTAATAAATTCTTTAAATGAAAATCGACTAGCCACTACGAGTACACTGCGCGTCATATAATGTGGTGCAACAGTAGTTGTAACAACCCGAAAATCATGTTTTATTAGTTGTGTATGGTGATCTTCCTGAGCTTGACTGATGCAAACTGTCATTTAAGAGCTTTGTAGGTTATGATCAAATCAGAGACGTTAGAATTGCAACGTCTCCAGTCAGTTCACGTTATAAGGTTGGGTCTCCACAGTGTCAGTGCAACGTCGACATTTTAACTGTACAAATAATTACGCTTTTATTTAGCAAGTACTTGTCTCCATACTACAGATGACGTCGTCGTCACGACACGTTTTATTTACTCTCTTTTACTATCAGCATAATCTCCATAATTCATAATAGTAATAGTAATATGTGTTTATCGGTTTCAGGATATTAATCCTTTGTTTATATATGCAAAAGTAGGCTGGTAAATAAGCCATAACTAAAGTTGTACAGTTATATTTATTGCTTAGCTTTGTTTGTCATCAAAGTGTAGTGCAGAAAAGTGTAGGTTTAAAAGTGTACAAAATGTTAACTAGTGCAGATGTGTAATTCTATAACAAACAACTTTAGAGTGTACGTACTCTTGTCAGAAAATCAACATAACCTATAAATAATAGCAATAATAGATTCACTACCAGTATCTTCACTCTCATCATTAAATAACTGTGACAAAATTACATTATTTCAATTCATACCTCTGTCAGACAACCTGTTTCAGTAAATCTCAAACTTCAAACCACAGAACAGCTTCAAACTTCAACTCAGGTGCCTGCGCTGCACTATCGACACTCGTTACACCTCCTCAGGAGTCAGTGACAAAAGTGCAAGAAAGTGTACACTATACTGGTATACCAAACGGCTAGCACTGTCTGCACTAATTTATAACAAACGACTTATTGGCAAAAAGTGTAAAAAAGTGTACACTAGTGGCTGATGACAAACAAAGCTCTTGTACACGGTAATATTACAATACAGATCTGTCAATAACTGTCAACAGATGAAATAATAAATAATGAAACTATAGGGCTATTTATTAATACAAACAGACAGAAAACTCCAAACAATAATAATTAAATACTGAAATCCAACTGAAATGTATTTTCAGGCAATCCAAGGTCCATTTTTATGTAGCCATTGTGACATTAAAAATGTAAACATTTATGTAATATGAAAAAAGATAACAAATAAAAACAAACAAAATATAACTATAACCATGGCGACAAAACAACCCATACAGACTTAACCAACTAATGAAATGAAAACGTTATTAATAAGAGAATATCAAAAGGTAATATCTATTAATAATGTCTTTATTTTCTGAAACCGATAAACTATTGAACAAATCACGGATGCTGAATTACAAGAGCCTTAGATGTCTTAAAATCCTCGCTCTACAAGCTCGGATTTCAAACCGACATCTGCGGCAGTTAGGATAGTCATAACATTCCTAGATATGTTAATAGCTATTAATTGTTTGAAGTGTCATTATGAATGAGGATAATGAATTTATTATTTATACTAAAAATTTTTCAGGAATTTCAAGGTCATTGTGTTTAAGTATAAATATATATATCTACTAGAAGGACCTCTACTTGGTCAATAAAATATATTATATTGGTACAACAAATCTAAAATATTTTATTTGTTCAGCAAAACCATCGGGAAGGTGTAGTTTTCGCTAAATTATTTTACCACTCAAAAATACATTTATTGATGTTAATAGTAATAATTACACATAGGTACATCCAGTTATTATATTAAAAAGCAGTAAAATAAAATAAGGATTTTTGCCAGGATTGGAGAAAGTATGTAGGGAAAGTGGGTGGGGAAAAGGGGCGACAAGGGGAAAAACTAAAAAATAAATTCTAAAAATAACGAATAACGAATAAAATAATTAAATTATTATAACAAAAGATAGTCACTCTTATGCACGCATAACAAAATAAAGATATCAAATTTAACACTTACTTAAAGAATGTTGATGAATGCATAGGTAAAAAAAATAAATAATTATTCTAATAGAAGTTCAAAATAATTTAACGTTTATACTTAAGCGGAATACGCACATTTAGTGCGCGTCATATAAGTCATGTAATGTCAAAATTGGATGCAAACAATTTATGAATTTATAACATCTACTGATATAAACACGTGTAATTTTGTAAAATTGATCAAATAAACTGTATTTATTTATAAATAACCATTTGCAAGGTATGTACAAGATTATTTTATTTTTGTTTATAAATTTAAATCTTTATTATATTACGTTATATTATAACAGGTTATAAAATACTGGTAAATCAATTATATACATACCTTTTTAGTGCTTAAATATTTTTATTTAATTAAATTATTATCGCTTTTACCATTGTTTATAAAGTATTATAGTTATTCAACCTGATTTCTAAGTATGTGCTGCCAACTTGTGAGTAATTTACATACTAGTCAGTTTCTATGACTACGTTTACAGTTTTTTGACTTTTGTTTTTAAAATATTTTATCATTAAAAAAATATACATTTCACGATACATTACACATTGCGGCCATTGCGCAGCCGGATGTGACGTCGAGCTCGAGAAAAATATGAATCTGTCGTGTACGTGACATCGCAACTAACCTCAAAAATATGATTTGCACGTCATCAAATGACGCGTTTAGTTGAAAAAGTAATACCAGCGCACAAATATGTAAAGTCAACATTTCGATATACATTTACAAAAATATACATTTTTAAAGATTTTCACATATTAAGCTGCTTTTATCAAAATCTGTGCTTGGTTCCTGTACTATCAATTAAAATCTTCTTCAGTGCATTACTAATGAAGTTTAGATTATATAATAAATTAAAATCGAAAATAAATAGAAAAAAACTCTAAATTCATTTTTAATGATCTACGACGTACAATATTGAAACTTTATATATCTACTGTCTGAGAGAGTTTTTAAATGTTGATATGGATCTAAGCTGTAACTACAAAATTATGATTAAAGTTGAAAATAAATTTACAAAAACTAAAAATTTGAGGTTGTGATCATTTACCCATAATTGATGCACATGGTCTATATATGTGATTTCTGACATTCTAGGTGAACATCCTGAACATCCAGATCAGTAAAAACTAGGTTTCAAATACAATATACATAACATGTTCCACTTGCCATTTTTCAAATTTATTTTATCTTTTCCGTGGCCAAGCTCTTTTGCTAAATCTTCGTTCTTCGGAAAACAGAAATATTTTATATTAAAGTCTTTTTTTTGTACTTTAATTGGTTATAATTTTTTCACATAGCTACAGCACAATTCGTCATTATAAACAGTCAACAAACATAATATAAAAAAGAACATTAATTTAAACACCTTCAGCCTGATTTCTAAAGTCACGAAATTGCGAAAAGCGAAATGCGAGTCGTGTTGCTATTGGTCAATTCCAAATTTTAATGTGAAATGAACCAATAGCAACACGTTTCGCATTTCGCTTTTCACAACTTAGCGATTATGAAAATCAGGCTTTACAACTAACCTCAAAAATATGCACTTTTTAAAATTTTTGAATATTATGTAATTTTTATCAAAATTTCTGCTTGGTTCCTGTACTATCATCTAAAATCTTGTTCGGTGCATTACTCATGAAGTTTTAAATGTCCTAATCTAATGAAATAGGATGCTCTTTGTTGACTGGAAATCCAACCTATAAATAGCAATTCATTTTTAATAATCTACGTAGGTACAATATTGAAATTTTATATATCTACTGTCTTATTAGAGAGTTTTTAAATGTTATTATGGATCCAAGCTGAAGCTACAAAATTATAATTAAAGTAAAAATAAATTTACAAAAACTAAACATTTTAGGTTATGTTAGTCATATGATGTATAAATGATTCATTTTAGAACAAAAAATCCAATAGTTTAATAAAAATAGAAAACTGACACACTGTCAAAAGTTATTAATATAGAGTCAAGTTTCGATCTATGACTTTAGTTCCTCGTCGAATGTCATGTGACGTAGATGCACCGGATGTACGAAATTCGTGCATGCGTCGTAGCATTGTTTATAATAAACAATGGTCGTAACGTAAACGACACCGGGGGCTACGGTCGTAATAATGGGCACACATCATCCAGCACGCCATCTACCAATGATCCACCGGTACTAACAAGAGGTTGAATAACTATATACTTTATAAACAATGCTTTAGCGATATTAGGAGTAAAGCAACATTTACCGCGGGTAGTACATGGATGGGGACTATCCATGGAAAGACGCGGTCTCGCTTCCCTACTTCTAGCGGCTTGTATATCAGCTATATCGCAGAAGCAATACAACTGTAGGCGAGAGGTGTATTGAGGATATACCATCCTTCGGAGGGGATATAAAGCAGTCGGTCCCTTGTCTATTAAATGTTAGGCAAGTAAAAAATCCCTACTCTTAGTAAGATAAGAGGTTCGGCAAAATTTCCAGGTTGGGGGTTGCTCGTCTCCTGGCGTCGGTGATTGGCCTCCGTAGCGGAAATAGGCCGACGTTAAATAAGTGATTAAAAAAAAAAAAAAACTATATACTTTATAAACAATGCTTTTACTAAGTTCAAACATTGTTTGCATCCAATTATCTGTCAGATGACGTTTTCACTAAGGGTATGGTCCGATATTCACCACAAATTTGGTTTCGCGTTCCGAAATTAGCGGTTACTGTCTGATATCTGAAAAACCGGTTACTTTAGGAACGCGGTTCCTGAAAAAACGGTGACTTATCTGTCAACCAATCTACCGATCTATTTTTACCGGTAACTAGTGGCATTGTTTATAAAGTATATTATAGTTATTCAACCTCTTGTTAGTACCGGTGGATCATTGGTAGATGGCGTGCTGGATGATGTGTGCCCATTATTACGACCGTAGCCCCCGGTGTAGTTTACGTTACGACCATTGTTTATTATAAACAATGCTACGACGCATGCACGAATTTCGTACATCCGGTGCATCTACGTCACATGACATTCGACGAAGAACTAAAGTCATAGATCGAACCTTGACTGTATATTAATAACTTTTGACAGTTTGTCAGTTTTCTATTTTTATTAAACTATTGGATTTTTTGTTCTAAAATGAATCATTTATACATCATATGACTAACATAACCTAAAATGTTTAGTTTTTGTAAATTTATTTTTACTTTAATTATAATTTTGTAGCTTCAGCTTGGATCCATAATAACATTTAAAAACTCTCTAATAAGACAGTAGATATAAATATAAAGTTTCAATATTGTACCTACGTAGATTATTAAAAATGAATTGCTATTTATAGGTTGGATTTCCAGTCAACAAAGAGCATCCTATTTCATTAGATTAGGACAATTAAAACTTCATTAGTATGCATCGAACAAGATTTTAGATGATAGTACAGGAAACAAGCAGAAATTTTGATAAAAATGACATAAATATACAAAAATTTTAAAAAGTGCATATTTTTGAGGTTAGTTGTAAAGCCTGATTTTCATAGTCGCGAAATTGTGAAAAGCGAAATGCGAAACGTGTTGCTATTGGTTCATTTTACATTAAAATTTGGAATTGACCAATAACACGTCTCACATTTCGCTTTTCGCAATTTCGCGACTATAAAAATCACTAATAGTGCTGTAGCTATGTGTAAAAATCATAATAAAAGTAAAAAAGGTATCAATATAAGATATTTCTACAGAAAAGACAAAATAAATTTGAGGAATGGCAAGTAAGTGTAGGAACATGATGTATTGTATTTAAAATCTAGTTTTTTATTATTTCATCTTTTAATCAGCGTTTATGTAAAAATAATCAATCACCGAACGTTTAAATTTATTACAATAGCCCTAAAGCCGTCAAATGGATCATGTATGATGCACATGATCCAGCATATAGGACTGAAATAACCTCAAATTTAGAGTTTCTTTTAATTTATTTTCGATTTTAATTTTAGTAGTTTCAGCTTGAATCCATTATAATATGATTATAACATATAAAAATTATCTCAATAAAGTTTCAATATTATAGATTATATTTAAAATAAACTGCTAATTATAGGTTGGATTTCCAGCCAACAAAAATCATTTTATTTTATTAAATTACGGCAATCAAAACTTCATTAGTAATGCACTGAACAAGATTTTAATTGATAGTACAGGAACCAAGCACAGATTTTGATAAAAGCAGCTTAATATGTGAAAATCTTTAAAAATGTATATTTTTGTAAATGTATATCGAAATGGTGACTTTACATATTTGTGCGCTGGTATTACTTTTTCTACTAAACGCGTCATTTGATGACGTGCAAATCATATTTTTGAGGTTAGTTGCGATGTCACGTACACGACAGTTCATATTTTTCTCGAGCTCGACGTCACATCCGGCTGCGCAATGGCCGCAATGTGTAAATGTATCCTGAAATGTATATTTTTTTAATGATAAAATATTTTAAAAACAAAAGTAAAAAAACTGTAAACGTAGTCATAGAAACTGACTAGTATGTAAATTACTCACAAGTTGGCAGCACATACTTAGAAATCAGGTTGAATAACTATAATACTTTATAAACAATGCTAGTGGTTTGTATATGTCAAACGCATGCAAACGTCAAACATTCATTAAGTAAGTTCGGCTATTCTCACTCCTTTAACTCTTTTCACTCCAAGTCTACTATTATCCAATCCAAAGACGTCAAAAGTAGACTTGGAGTGAAAAGAGTTAAAGGAGTGAGTAACCCGAACGCAGCTATTGTTGTTTGTCGTGAACGGACTCGGAGTGTATTATTATCCATAGATAAAATATTTATAATATAACAATTATCTGTAAACGCATAAAAATGGTAAATAAAAATGTTAAATTAATAATTTGTTAAAGGTATCTATCTGGCTGGTCCGAATTGAACCAAGATTTCAGGTTACCATCAGTAACCGCTGTCAAAATCCGTGGTTTCTGCTGGTTCCACTTTGGTGATTATCGGACCATACCCTAAATGAGCGTATTCTACGGTTTTTTGTGTCAGAAAAATAATCTATAATGTCATCATAAAACTGATCGTTTTGTCGTAACTCGCGAATGAGATCTTTATTAATAGAAATTATTGACATATTGGAAAGTCTATGTTGGCCGGTTGTATTCCGCGTAAAGGTTTTTATTCGTTTCAGACTCGAAAAGCTTCTCTCAATTGAAGCGGAGGTAACTGGAATAGTCACAATTAGGCAAAGTAATTTATATAATTCGGGCATGCAAAGATTGAGTTCGCAGTTGGTCATATATTCTAACATCTCAAATGGAGTATTAGAACTACCAAGAACTTTATCACAATATAAAACAGAGAGTTCATTTCAAAACTGCAAAAATAAATAAAATCTCGACACGACACGACACGGCACTAACGAGGGAATGTTTTCAATGTTTGTATCCAAGTATCCAGCGTAACGACAGGTGGGCTTGTCTGCCTCAAGATTTAGGTTTTTCAAGCAACTTTCAACACTATGTACTGCGCTCTGTTGTGCGACATTGACAGTATGTCCCTTTACGAATTATTAACTATTCTAAAAACATCTCGTTCCCGGAGGCATGCCTCCGTTGAAACACGCAGGCGCAGACGTCGAAGAAACAAGCACTTATCCGTCAGTAAATAAACATAGAGTGGCGCTTGGTTTTTTATGAGGGCTTATATGGGCTTATAGGAAATAATAGTACAGGACCTTCGACAGTTATATATATTATATATTTATATTTATTAATATTTTTATAATTTTCTTTCGAACCAGCATGATATATGGATTTAAAAATGAAAGACATATTTATTAAAAAAAATTATTTTTTGTAATTTCTACAGGGGAGGCACTGCCTCCCCTGCCTCCCCTGACGAGCCGCCACTGGCATGCGCCAATGGCTGCGCAGTGCGTTCATAATCAGTCTAATTATTTAGGTCTGTGAGTCGTACTGCCACCGTGGAGACTCACCATAGACGTTATAAGTATCTGTGACAGATCTTATAATGCAAAATCTCAACCAATTACTTCTTATATACCCCGTGGCACAAATTAAAATTAATTTTTACATTAGTAATAGCTATTTCCCTTCTTTTATAAAACTTATAGCCTCGATTTGCTACATGGTCATCTGGCACTCAAGTTTAAATTGTGTTTTCCACATTAATTTGGGGTCATTTTTATTTCTGTCTATAGCTTTATAATAATAATTCTTTTTTTTTATTTTTAACAATGCCCTCATTTAGATTACGTACGTACGTACGATAAGTTTTTTGAATTTCATTTTCATATTTTAACAACACCGTTTAAAGAAATTATTGAATGGTCAGTTATTTTTGGACAATCATGAACTGTTGCATTCATAACACTATGATTAGTTAAGACATAGTCTATGAAAGTTGTGCTAATATTAGTACACCTAGTTGGTTCATTAATTACTTAATTGTTCAATCCCACACAAATTAAAAAGATTTTTGATTTTTAACTGTGGTAACTATCGTCCAGAAAATTTAAATTAAAATCACCCACTATTACCGAATTAATATTATTACAGAATACCGTATCGCAAACTTCTTCAAAGCCCTCAATGAATGTAGCGTGAGATGAGCTTGGCGAATGATATTATGGTTAATTCAAAATTATGCGGCCAAACTCTTAGGTGTATAGAGGGGCTCAAAACAAAACGAAAATTATAAACATTTGGTCAATACTGCATATTAAAGGAGTTACAACCTTCCAAAGATGAAGAGAATTTTTTTTTGAAAACCAACAATAATTATTAACAACAAATAAAACGAACATGGGAACAATTCAATACAAATTACATTTACAGGTGTTCAAAATAATTGCCGTCATTCTCTAAGCATAAATAGCATTTTTCAACTGTAGAATTTAAAACGTTATTCCGCATTTCTGGTGTGGGGGTGGGTGGTGAGTGGGTGTGTTGGCGTGCGTGTGTACCACATATGTGTGTTTCTTGGAAATAAATTGTTTATAAACGAAGAGGATATTTCCCAGTTTTAAACTGGTTAATTTAAATATTTTTTAGATAAATCGAATTTTTTTTAATAGGAATCTCAAGGAATGTGGTAATAAATCCCAAAAAAGAAAAGGAAGAGAAATAACTTTTTAATTACTTCCAAAAAAAATTGGGCTGACAGATTTCAATAGCAACTTTTTTCCGCAATACTTCTTTATTAAAAAGCGGAAGCGCAAACCAGCGCGAGGGGTGGATGGCGAGCGGCGAGCATGATATGCGAGATGATATGGTATAGTGGTGGCGAACTAAACTGTGGACACTCGAGCGTTCTGCGTCCGCAAATCGCTTTTAAACTTGCATTTTTATTGGTTTAGTTTATATTATAATATTATTATACAGTGGGTTCGCAATGAAAAGCATAATTTTAATATAATCTGAACAACGTGGTTTTGCTAAAAACGCTCGGACATATCGATTTGAAATTTTGAATTGGCACATTTTGGAGTCATACGGCAAGTCAATGTCACTTCCGGTGTTTCCGGAAGTGACATCAACTTTGTTATTTTAAATATAATACCCTGTATTTTTGTAGGTACTGATTTGTATAGACGACAAAAAGACGTTTCCAAAGATGTAGTAAACACGTTTTTACTATGAATACTTTTTGTATTATTTACAAACTTTACTGCACTAACTGTCTAAAAAATTGCGGTTGAGTACGAACTCTATCACCAAAACCAATCATCAAGCACCTCAATTCGATCTTTTTCCGTTAAATTCATTTTTTCAGTAAATAAATGTCACTTGAACTTACAGTTTACAGACACCTAATTATATTCGAACCTTCAATTACTTTTTGACAACGTAAAAATCTGTTTAACGCTTACTATATAAATTTTTTAGGGTGTGACTCCGCTACCGGCGCCGGCTCCCATGATGGATACCGGCACCCAAGAATAGTATACTAGAAGGATAGTTCAAATACGCTAATTTGTCGGTGGTGGGCGTGGCTACGATGACGTAGACTCCTGACCAGAATTTAGAAATCATTATTGTAAGGGACCGTATATGCTAAGATATTGTGATATTAATTTAAACTACTGCTGGGGGAGAAAACTAAAATATTGAAAATCGAAAGCAAGTGGCAAATACTAAATGTTGTAGAAATATGAAACCTCAAGTGTAACTCGTTCTTCCAAAAAAATATATATATATTTTACCCACGAGATTCGCGATTTGCGACCTATCATCGCGAACGCTGCAAAAACGGTGCAAGATACGATAAAATTTCACTTATACAAATTTGTAAAGCACAAAATTTCCTACAAAAAAGCCAGTGACGGCATATATCTAACTTGAATGGTGTAGGCGCCAGAGGCCACCGAAAGAGCGCGAGCACATAAATATGACATTGGTAACGAAATTTTTTGTTAATTTAAAAGAAATTGTTATTTTCAATGCCTATTTACAAGATTAATTGTACAGTGTTTTGATCAATGACATTTTTTAGCAACATGGGATTGTAAAAATTTGGTAATATAAAATAATTTTGCGTCCTTTGAGACATAAATACCTAGTTATACTTACCTCTATTAAGTAGGTAGTTAAAATATGTATTTGAATTATTATATTATTATTATTATATATACATATTATGAAAAAGCTATAAACTATAATAAAAACAAATATAATTTTTTTTATGAATATTTATTAAGGTTAAAAAATAGTTTTGTGTAACTAGTGTAAAAAGCGTGTATATTTGTTGCACGAGGCATGAAATTTCATCATCAATCATGCTGAGTGCAACAGATACACCACAATTTTTACGGTCGAAGTAAATAGATTTTTTTTAAATTTTTATTGAACAAAATAATTACATTGAACAGAACACATGCATCGCACTTGTATCAGGATTAAATTTATCGGCACGTTTACAGCAATTAATCCATTCTTTCAGAATAGTTTTGGAAACAAAATATTTTGTGTGATATACAATGCTTGCATTGCTGATTTTCATAATCATCCTGCTATTATTGCAGCCATAAATAGCACACCTACCAGGTATATTTCTATATAATTACCTACTCGGTTTCTGAAATCATTTAATTAAGTTTTTACCAGTTATCCATCAAGTTTAAAGCAAAGAAAATACTTACAATAAACAACACTAAACACAATAATCACAACATCTACTTTTTAAGTCTATATTCAACAAAGAAACAGTTTAAAACAGTCTAAACACAGCAGAACAAACGTAAAAGCAAGCGAAAACTGAAAATTTAGGGCAGGAGGTGACGTCACAAGCACACGGTACGTGACGGTCGCAGAGCCAACATAGGGTCTTATGGGAATAAACCATCCTTCTTAGTATATTATTCTTGACCGGCACCGGTGTCCTCTATGAAAGTGATGTGGCTGCCGGAGCGCTGGGGTCCCTATTCTCGAAACAAGGGAATTTATTCTCATGAGAAAATGACGTCAATATGACGTAAGTTAACAGTCATTTACTATTGGTTGACTTACTATTTATAGAGAGAAAATGACGTCATTTTCTCATGAGAATAAATTCCCTTGTTTCGAGAATAGGGACTAGTAACCACTATCGCTGCCAGCATACAAAATCTAAAATAGGTAAGTACCTACAAAATATAAAATCAAACTCAAAACATGTTTTTAATCGAAATTTAATGGACTTTTCCTTTTTATAAGATAAGTAACTTACTTTTTAAAAAATTCACGTATAGCTTGAAACTAAAGAAAAAGACGAATTTGTCTCCCACTTTCATTTTGTAGATTCCTTACACAATTTAAAAACGAAACAGCCTGATAGCCACCGAAAACTTAAAGCACAACTTATAACTAAGACAAGACAAGCCAGCGCAGAATATTTTTTAGGTTAGAAATGCCGGTAGCCGAGTCACCCCGATGCGTACTTTGCATCGGATGCCGGCGCCGGTTCCCGTAACGTAATAATTTGGGAACCGGCACCGGTTACTACAATAATATACCATATTGGATTGCTGTGCTGTAATAATAATCAATCCTGAAGAGGGGTTGGAACCTTTGGTGTAGAACTTACACTTGGAGTAGTTTTCCACACACACCAAAACACTTTTGCACACACTCGACGCGCGTTTCGCCAACCAAGTTGGCATCATCGGGAGATGATTAAAACTGGAGTGTGTGCAAAAGTGTTTTGGTGTGTGTGTAAATAATAATCGGGGTGAAAAAAATTTGGAAAATTGATTTTTTGACAATACCTCGTATATGAGAGGTTCTATCGCTTATTTAATCGGATTCCTCATAAAAAATACATGAGAATAGATTTTCATTTTTTATATTAACCCAATAATAAAGCCAGGAAATCGAGTGAGCCTCTTACGTGGAACACCCTGTACATGCAAATCGAACGATAAATAGTTGCAACGTTGCGTAAGGACGGTGATTTGATACATGTTTTTATAGTTATGAAAATAACAAACAAAAAATAAGAACATATAATAAAATAAAGGATTAATTAAATAATTATAATTAAATGCCGTTATATCACATTACAAGTTAAAAAGCTCAATTTACATAATTATAGAAAATACATATACAGTGTGTCCACTGATGGGGTTGACAAGAGGGCAAAATGTAATTTTGGAAGAGTCATTCTTGATAAAAATGTTTGCTTGCCAATAAAATACGATTCCCTCTCAGAAAAATTTTTCATCCAGAGTGCTCAAAATACAAGAATAAGACTTCGCAAAATGACGAATATTTGAAATGAAAGAAAATCAAGTATCAAAACTAAGGAGCACCAAATTACAATAAAAAAAGCTTAATAGATTTTTCCTATAGGTTACAATAATTGCTAAGAAAATTAATCATTAAAATGCATAACTTTAATTTGTTTGATTTTCCTTCCAGTTTCAAGTTTAATTTCCTTAGTAGGTATAACTATATTATTACAGTTGAAGTACTAAAGAAGAAAAATGTGCAGTTACAAGACAAAAATGCTGGCCAAAATAATAAAACGTAGGCGTCCAAAGGGGTACGGGAATACAGTGACTGAATTTAAACGTAAAAAGAAAAACCTGTTATGTAGGTACTTTTCATAGATATGTAAATATATCGTTTTTTAGTTTATTTGAGAATAACCCGCTATTTTAATTTTTTTTTACATTCTAAAAGTTAAACTGATATGATAGCTATGACGTAGGTAGGTAGAGATATAACAATTTAAATTATTTTTATTTGTTACTTATCTTATAGTCCAATCAATGAATATATTGTAGAGTGCATGGAATATGCGAGACTTTTTGACTTCAGGACCTAGTTGGGAGTAGTTAGTAGGTAAACATACTAAAAGTCCCCGCCCCTGGGAGGTGAGCTTACGGTGGGAGAGGGGGGAGAAGGTCCCATTTTCGGGTTTTTCGATTATATCTCGGAAACGGTGGCCTCTGCTAGAAAAAATATGTTCTATATAAAAATGAAAGCTAATTAAATTTCCTATAAAATTGTATATACATATTTGTCGAATATTATACGGTTTTCAAAGATATACGTTATTGAAAATCGATAATTTTCTAAAAAATCATTTTTACCTAACACTTTTTGTCAAACATTTGCTTCTAGTGCCTCCAACGATCGTTTCTCAGAAAAACTGTAAAAACGAAGTTGTAGAGCATTAAATTTCCTTCACTTTGATACACACTTTTGCTACTTTATCTTCAACCAATCAAAAGTTATAGAATTTCCAACATGTACGCTCAAATTTCGATGTTCCTCTAGAAATGAGGATGTTGACGCTACCATGATGATTAACAACATTTTAACAATAGAAATAAGGTAGTTGCAATTGACACAACACTTTTTTTTATAATTATAGCTTTTATTATATTATTACGAATCATATTATGAAAGTATTTACATGGACTGATAGTAATTAAAAAATGAAAAAATAATCATTCAAGGTGACATCTTGGTTTTTTTGAGGCGGAAGGGTCGATGCTCATTCATCTTCGTCAGCAGTGGAGACGTTGTCTAAAGAGATTTTGGTAGTGTATCGATGTCGTCGTCGTCCCCTTTTTCCTGAATTAATATGCCGACTCTGTTGTTGCAACTGCCCTTGCATTTCGGGCATGCGACAGAGCAGTTTAACGATGCTTTTTTACAACCACACCTGCCTCCGTCACATCCTTTCGTGCATCGGCAAAAAATCATCTTCAAGATTTCGTCAGGAGCAGCATCCAACTTTGACAGTTTCGGAACTAGTTGGTCATTCTTCCTCTCCCAACCCCAATCGGCGCCCCACAATCCTCCTCTAAGCACAGGTGTACTTGGTGGTACGTCCGTAATGCATGCTGCTTAACAGCTCCTTCAGTTGGAGGGAGAGTTGAACGATCAGGCTTCATGTTTGCAGCTGCTTTGACAAATGATTTGTAGTGGAACTCGTTGAGGGATTTTTGTGTGGCTAGAGCGTCATACCATGAGAGAGTACTCATGATCCCAGCTGTCTCAATGGAGTCAGGGGAAGAAGAACCGATGGCAAATACCTCAGCTGCACGTTGTATGATTTTGGACTTTTGGACATTTTGACAAAATCCATTTTACTCTTGCCACACTCTGCGGATGTTGAATCATAGCCTGTGAATGCATGTAAGAATAACAAATGGGCATTGTCCTTCATTTCAGCTCATGCTGCAGCTGTTGTGAGAAATATACAATAGTTTTGACCTTTCCTCTTCCAGGTTTTACCAGCAGAATGTCACAATCAGTTGAGGTTTTGGAGAACAGCCAAGTCGACGTCCTCTCCAATTACAGCTACCGAGGAATTTTGCGATCTGTTGATAGCTGTCTTCACAATATCAACGTCAGCATCACAGACCACAGTCAGCATCACCTGAAGCATGGAGCATATTTACCCAATTTTCTGCAGCTGTGTCATCAGCAGGTTTATCAGCTGACTCTTATTATGATAGTTGGAAAGGAAATCACCATAATCATCATGGTAGCGTCAATATACTCATTTCTAGAGAAACATCGAAATTTGAGCGTACATGTTACAAATTCTATAACTTTTGATTGGTTGCATGAAGATGATGATAAAGTAGCAAAAGTGTATGTCAAAGTGAAGGAAATTTAATGCTCTACAACTTCGTTTTTACAGTTTTTCTGAGAAACGATCGTTGGAGGCACTAGAAGCAAATGTTTGACAAAAAGCGTTAGGTAAAAATGATTTTTTAGAAAATTATCGATTTTCAATACGTATATCTTTGAAAACCGTATAATATTCGACAAATATGTATATACAATTTTATAGGAAATTTAATTAGCTTTCATTTTTATATAGAGTCTAGAGTCCACCGTTTCCGAGATATAATCGAAAAACCCAAAAATGGGACCTTCTCCCCACTCCCCCACCGTAAGCTCACCTATCAGGGGCGGGGACTTTTAGTATATTTACCTACTAACTACTCCTAACAAAGTCCTGAAGTCAAAAAGTCTCGCATATTCCATGTACTCTACACCCCTCTTTTGAGCACTCATTGACTGGATTATTATAAAAAGAAAAAATCCATTAAATTGCAATTAAAAACATTTTTTGAGTATGATTTTATATTTTGCAGGTACTTACCTATTTTAGATTATGTATGCTGGCAGCGATAGTGGTTACCCAGCGCGCCGGCAGCCACATCACTTTCATAAAGGACACCCGTGCCATTATGGGAGCCGGCGCCGGTAGCGGAGTCACACCCAATTTTTTAATATAGTAAAAAAAACGTGTTTACTATGTTTGGAAACGTCTTTTTATCGTCTATACAAATCAGTACAAAAATACAGGGTGTTATGTTTATAATAGCAAAGTTGCTGTCACTTCCGGAAAAACCGGAAGTAGCATTGACTTGCCGTATGATTCAAAATGTGCCAATTCAAAATTATAAATCGACGTGTCCGAGTGTTTTTGGCAAAACCGCGTGGTTCAAATTATATTGAATTTATTCCTTTCATTGTGAACGCACTGTATATATTATTATACAGCCACAACTCTGGCCATTTGTTTGGCCTGCGCGCTACCTAGAGCTAATAAGTCCTTGTGATTTCTTTCTTTTGGTTATTTGCAAAACTTTAGTTTATCGCAATAGAAAAATGAATAATGTGAAAGAACTTCGACTGCGAATAGATCTTGTTCGTAGCGAAAGAAATTATACATATTTTCGCTGCGTGTGGTGACTTATTGACTCAGGGTTACGCGCGCATCAAACGAACGGTGACAATTAAACGTACCGATCTGAATACGATAAATAATTATTATTGGTAAGTTTTCTATGTTCGTTATTTTGCAACTTTTATACGTACGTAAGTACCTAGTTTTTAACAAAATGACTTATTTTTACGTATTCTAGATCCTGTTAAAATAAATGCCTCAACTTTGAGAACACCCTTTATTATATATTTAGATTCGTTTAGATTATATTCACGAACTATACAGGGTGATTCATTTGTAAGTGTACATACTTTACCTGCATACGTACTTAGGCGGTTCCATATCACCCAAGGTTAGTGGGTTAATAATCCTTCATTACCAAGATACGTTTTATTGATTTTGTCTGTTTTTGTTTTGGACCATAATTTTAAAACTACTAGGTATAAAATAGTATATTATATTACTAGGAGTAGAACGCACTCTTTTTTTGTGTTGAGCCCAGAATTTGCAGCTGAGGCGAAGCCGAAGCTGCAAACTGGGCGAAATACAAAAAAAGGCGTTCTACTCCGTGTAATATATACTATTTTTTCTTCAAGCGTATTAAAATGCAAAATTTTTTTTATTTATTTATTATAAATGTACAATTATTCAAATTAGCTCATCACAGCGACAGGCGCCTGTGACTCCGAATATCAACATAACCACTAATGGAGTAATGACATAATATATGACAGATGGTTTGTAGATAGCGCGTCACCGGCCGCTCTGGTGGCTTTCCGTACTAACATTATGTTACTAGTAAAAAAATTTCCACCACGGTGGCGTTCTGTATTAACATTTTGTTATAAGTAAAACAATGTCCTATTTCTAATTCTGTTTTTGGTAGCACAATTTAGACATTTTAATACGCTTGAAGAAAAAAGTATTATTTGGTGTGTATGTTCTACTCAATCAGCCATACTGATTTGTCAATTTAGTGGAATCAAAATTCAGGGCCGAATAGAAAAAAGGGGCCGAATTGTTAAATCTCAAAAACAATACCCACTATCGAAAGTTTTAAAAATCTGTTTTAAGATTTGAAAAGAGCATAAAATAATAAGGCAAATAAAGTACATTTTCAAATTATACCTACGTTTCATTTTTCTATTTATTTTCTTTGATAAAAGGAAATTTTACAAAACTAAGACTATCTGATGCAAATTTAGCATTTTTTCTTTATAATTGACTACGAATTAATAAAAATTTTCATATCAATAAAAAACCATTCATACAAGGTATAAGTCCTAAAAAGTATTCAACCATCCAATTAAAACCAACAGATTTACATGTTATTTTAAATTCTTATAGGTAGAATTTGACTACAACAATTAAAATTTCAAACAATCAATAAGTGCGTTGTCAAATTTCTGACAGTAGATCATTCCTAAAAGGTTAAGCCATTGAGTAAAAAATAATAAAGAGTTGCAACTGTCAAGGTTTCGAGATTTTAGTATTGTATTTCTTTACCAATAACTTCATGATTGTCATCAATTTTTAGTGCTACGGGAAGGTATTTGTAATGTGGCTGTATAGCCCTTAAAATTGAAGACAATCATGAAGCTATTGGTGAAAAAATACAACACTAAAATCTCGAAACCTTGACAGTTGCGCCTCTTTATTATTTTGGTTAAGCTAAACTTTGTTTAAACTTTTCTCACCTAAATAATAATAAACTTTACTTAATAAATTTAGAGGCATTTTACTTTAAAGTTTATTATTATTTAGGTGAGAAAAGTTTAAACATCTTAACCTTTTAGGAATGATCAACTGTCAAAAATTTGACAACGCACTTGATTGTATAAAATTTTAATTGTGGTCAAAACCTACATACCTAATAATAAGATTTTAAAATTGTTAAAGTAATCTGTAAATCGGTTGGTTTTAATTAGATGGTTGAATACTTTTCAGAACTTACGTTGTATCAAAGTATCAAAGATTATATTGTATAATCTTTGGTTGTATGAATGGTTTTTTATTGAATATGAAAGTTTTTATTAATTCGAAGTCAATTATAGAGTAAAAACGCTATTTTGTATGAGGCGAGGTATGGGTGATTTTAACATAAATATGTTAAATGATGGTGATGATAATGTTAAAAAATTCAATAATCTCATGGACACGTTAGGCCTTACCCTAATTATTGATAAACCAACGCGGATATCTAGGTCTTCATTATCATTGTTAGATCTATTCTTAGTTTCAGATAATAGTAAGATATTAAGTAAGGGACGTTATAGACTGTGATATATCAGACCATAATTTAATTTATTGTAGCACTTCTGTAGGTAATGCAAATAAACCCCGAAATATTAGTCTTGGTAGAGACTTTTCTTTGTTTAATTATGATATATTTTTAAGAGATTTGTACGCAATACCTTGGTTTCTCATATTTGATATGGAAAATATTAATGATAATAGTAAATTTTTTTTTAAATCGGTACCTCAAAATCGGCATTAAAATGATTGAAATAAGTCATTAAAGTAATCCATTATTGTACGATTTTTGTAGTTGGCGGAGGTGACAGATAAACGTAAACATAAATTTTTTATTGCTTGTGATAATAATTTTATTGTGTTGTAATAAAAGGTAAATACAGTTTTTTAAAATCAGAATTGTATTATCACTATAATAATTGCTAAAATTAATGGTTTTCCTACAAAAAATTATTCCGATTTGACATTTAAAAATAATTATGTCATTTCCTAATGTCACTTAAAATTTTAAATAATTATGACATTTTTTAATGTCACTGAATATTATTTAAAAACCAGAGTTAATTAATCTTAATTTCACAGTTTCTGGATTAAAAAAAAAATGTAATATGCACCTCGGCATTAAAGTTCCTTTTTATCACTCATGTGGTTTATTTGCCTCGGCCCTACGGGCCTCGGCAACTAAACTCCACATTCATGATAAAATGATGAACTTTAATGCCTTGATACATAAATAACTATTTATTAACGAATATTTAAATATTTTATTTGATATGCATGCACCAGTAAAAGAATTTAGGACATCTAAAGAAAAAAACACATGGATAACGGATAATATTAAATTTATGATAAAACTTAAATAAAAAGCTTTTATAAAATACAAACAAACTAAAAATAACGGACATTGGGATTATTAGAAATCACTAAAAAATTTAGTTACAAAGTACCTATAGGTACTACTCGTATAAGAAGGGAAAAGAAAATAGCGTTTTTCCTGATTTATGGAAAAAAGCTATGGATACACCACTGCCCAAAATAAAAATTCCTAATGAATTAATGGACCTTCGACCCATAAGCATATTGTGCACTAAGTCTAAGATTTTAGAAAGAGTAAGGTTGATTCTCACACTCAGCTCGGCGACGCCGCGCGACCTTGTGCTACAAATTGCTACAAATGCTTGCGTCTAACCCACTTCAGCGCTTAAAGCCGCTGTATATTTTTTACTTAGACGGTAGCGCTTCTTGCATCCGCTTCACACAGCGGCTTTGCTAAAATTTAGCCAAATAAATTTGGGCTTAAAAGCTGGATACATTTTCATGAAATTCAATTTTGAGGTTATGTTAACTGCATATTATGTCGGAAACGACGTTTGTTGTCTGATAAGTAATAAAATGAAAGACATGCACATCGAAGTTTTCACAGGCTAAAGTGCAGTGCAATCTGATCATCATTAATGTCATTTGCGTCACAAACATAAAAAAACTCAAGATTGAGGTTAGTATTATTTGCAGACGACACTAAAAAGCACAACACGGCGTTTTCGGTGGGCCAACCACAGACCGGTGGGCGTGTCCTAATTCAAATTTCGGCGGGTTCATGTTGTAAGATTTGTCATAATTGTCATTGATGTTATCTGGTTGTCAGTTGTCACTAAAGCCGGGTTCATGCACTCGCGAATTGCGAAAAGCAAAATGCGAATCGTGTTGCTATTGGTTCATTTTACTTTAAAATTTCGAATTGACCAATAGCAACACGTTTCGCATTTCGCTTTTCGCAATTCGCGAGTGCATGAACCCGGCTTAGAAACTTCCTTTAAACGTTTTTTGTGTACCTACATATTTTTGCCGTTCAAAGAGATTGTTTTACAAACCTGTTCGTTAGAACATATTGTTTAAATACTAAGAGTTTATTTTAACGAGATATCATGGATTCATCTTTATTTTTTACATCCGATTCAACAAAATCTGAAGAAATTCCATCAATAGCGTGACACCTTTGCAGTAAAAAATTTAAAAATGTGGGATTAAGGAATCGCCATATCACAAGAGTCCATAAAGTAGATGTGTTGAATCCCAGAATTACACACACACACACACACACACCCACACACATTATTTGTCCATTAGGTATCTTTTGACTTTTCTAACAAACAAGAATACGACACATGAAGTGTGAAGAAAAAATTGAGACAAATTATGCAATGCACAGATCGATTCTCAGAAAGGAACATAAGATATTGTACTTTGACTGTAACAGAAGTGACCACAAGGTAGGTTTGATATTATCAGTGCCTACGGTATATAAAGTACCTAACTTCAATAATTATTTTAAATATATGCCTAGGTATATAACAATTACACAACATATAATAATAGGTTATACTCTTATCTATTTTCAGGATACGAGCCCAATTGCAACAAGAAGACGGAGAAATCTGGTGAGACAATTAAAATTAAAGGAGTATGTCCCTCCGCATGCAGGTTGATTTGCAAACTGCGTGATGAAGGACAAGTTTCAGTTAGTTATTGGAAAACACATGCTGGACTTGGGGTACCACCGAACAGAATTTTAGAGGGTTCAAGAAAATTAGAAGTTCCGAAACTGGGAAGATTGAACGTTTTAACAAGCAAAGACATCACAAATTTGTCGAGAAAATATAACATTAAGAAGAAACGAGATCAGAATGATATGGTAGCAGCAGTGAAGGAGGGGAATGCTATAATGGCAAAGTACGTAACAAAAGGGAAGGTACCTACGTAGCAAAAACAATTATTTGAATTTATTTGTAAGTAGGTATAGTGTGATGCAACAAGTGGTTTATTTCTAATAGGAGAAATACACATGATGTGCTGAAAAAAGAAGATTTTGCCCTGGGATTTATGAATTCAGTAATGGAAGAAAAACTGCGTCAATTCCCCAACATAATTTGCATGGACGGCACAGATGGTACGAATAAAGCTTCGTTTACAACCTCGTTTTCCAGCACGCACAATTTTCGTGCTGAAGTTTGGCAAATGATTTTTTTATGACACTGTTTCCGCAAAATTTTGTTGGGCACGGCACAGCACGTGCCCACAAAACCAAAAAGTGTGCCGAGGTTTGGCGAAGCCAAGCTTTGTGCGTGCTATTGAGTACCTACTTTGGTGAATGTGCGAACAAATGTCAAATTTGTTTATGTAATGTTGAGATTAGATATGCCACCGTTGTTTTCTACATAGAACATGAATAATGTGATTAATATGAATATGAGAAGGTTGAATTATTAATTAATACTGTTGAAAAGTAGTGTGGGACACATCCTGTACATCGTATAGAAATAATACAATTGAGATAAACGCATGAAAAATCATGACAATCCTCTTGCTGTTTGTTAATAAATACCACCGTCTTCTCTTTCGTTTCCCATCATCATTGTTCTTACTTTTGACCCACTTTTCAAGCACTTCATCTTAGTTTAAAAAATAAAGTTAGGTTTTGGTCAGTTTTCAGGGCCGTCAGCTGTTCGTGTTGTGTCGTGTCGTCCATTGTATATTGTAAACATAGAGAAGTGGGTTCCACAAATACTAGCACGTACAATTTACGTGCCAGCATAATTTCGATTTGGTTGTAAACGAAGCTTAAGAAGAAACTAATAGTGGACATTGACATATTAGTGCATTCTGTGAGTCGGACGAACATACAAATATTTGGGGAGTCAGCCAAACTACCACCTCCCCCCGTTTTCGAGGATGCTGAACACGTTGGTGATGTTTTTTCTGCCCCCTGAGTTGACCCTACCCCCCCAAACGGTCAAAAAACCTCCCCCAAAGGGGGAGAATTGCATATTCGATATCTTTCACCGGCAGAACTTATGTCACCCCCCGTTTTCGATGATGCTGAACACGATGGTGATGTTAGTTCTACTCCCCGAGTTGACCCTACCCTCCAAACGACCAAAAAACCACCCCCAAAGGGGAGAATTGCGTATTTGACGTCTTCCAACGGCAAAACTTATGCCACCCCTCGTTATCGAGGATGCTGAACACGACGGTAACGTTAGTTCTGCTCCCCGATTTGACCCTCTACCCTCCAAGCAACCAAAAAACCACCCCCAAAGGGGGAGATTCGCGTATTTGACGTCTTCCACCGGCAAAACTTACGTCCCCCCCCCCTGTTTTCGATGATGCTGAACACGATGGTGATATTAGTTCTGCTCCCCGAGTTGACCCTACCCTCCAAACGACCAAAAAACCACCCTCAAAGGGGGAGAATCGCGTATTTGACGTCTTCCAACGGCAAAACTTATGTCACCCCTCGTTATCGAGGATGCTGAACACGACGGTAACGTTAGTTCTGCTTCCCTACACCCTCCAAGAGACCAAAAAACCACCCCCAAAGGGGAAGATTCGCGTATTTGACGTCTTCCATCGGCAAAACTTATGTCACCCCCCGTTTTTGAGGATACCGTGAACACGTTGGTAATGTTAGTTCTGCTCCCCGAGGCGAACCAACTCTCCAAACGGCCAAAAACTACCCTCCAAGGGGGTTAAAAATGTGTTTCGTGCTACAAACGAGAAAACCCACGTTATCTCTCGTTCTTGAGTTGCTGGGCAAGAGAAAGATATTACCAAATCACCTCGACAAATGTTGAAAATGATTTATATTTACATATAGTAAATAAGTAATTTTATGCATCAATAAAAATGTTACTTCACTTACCTCATAAAACCGCTCGTCAAAGGGGTAGTTTGTGTCCGTTCGAGGGGTTCGCGGGGATCGAGGTGACTTGGTAATATTTTATCTTATCCAGCATCCTCAAAAACGAGAGATAACACGGGTTTTTCCCGTTTGTAGCACGAAACACATTTTTCACCCCCTTGGAAAGTGGTTTTTGGCCGTTTGCGGGTTGGTTCGCCTCGGGGAGCAGAACCATAATCACTCTTGTGTTCAGCATCCTCAAAAACGGGGGGTGACATAAGTTTTGCCGGTGGAAGACGTAGAATACGCAATTCCCCCACTTTGGGGTAGTTTTTGGCCATTTGGGGGGTACAATCAGCTCGGGAGCAGAACCAACATCATCGTCGTGTTCAGCATTCTCGAAAACGGGGGGTGACATAAGTTTTACCGTTGGAAGACGTCAAATACGCGATTCTCCCCCTTTGGGGGTGGTTTTTTGGCCGTTTGGGGGGTAGGGTCAACTGGGGGAGCAGAGCCAACATCCCCATCGTGTTCAGCATCCTCGAAAACGGGGGAGGATTGTAGTTTGGTTGACTCCCCAAATATTTGTGTTTTTCGAGGTTTTTTCCGACTCACAGAATGCACTATATACTTAATTTAAGGTTATTATAAGATTAAGTTTTTAAATGTATTTAATTATTAATTATACTTCTTAATAAGATGGTAGAATATGTGGAAAAAATAATTATATAAATATGAACTGAATTTTTAACTAGGTTTCATTAAATAGTTTTACAGAAGGTTGAAGAGAACCATTCCTATTATTCAGTAAAACAGATTAAAAGAGGCATATAATTATTTAGATTTGTTTGAATTGAGATCGAGGGTTTCTCTGCTCGTACTCTCTCCCCTCGTGAATTCAAGGCTGAATATACGGCACTCTCCAAATTTCTTTAAAAGTTATTGTACTTTTCAATTAAGTGTTTGTTTTTAAATAAATTAGGGGTATTTACGAAACCTTGTATTATTTGTGTTTAATGCTCATCTCAAATCTCAGGGCCGTCGAGAGCCACAGCGGGCCCCGGGGGATACACATTAGTATGAATTTAAATAGCTAAGTATAGCAGTAGCATATACCTTGAATTAGCAATTAGCACGCGAGTTTTAACAAGCATAAATCATATAATTTCAATATTTTTTAACAAAAGTTAATTTACATTTTTATACAGTATGTATCAAAAGAATATGACCATTAACTGAATATGAAGATAACCATATTTATATGTATAAAGTACAAATAATTACATTAATCAAGAAAAACTTTGTGGGCCTTACGATCAGCGAAGGTAGATATTACTGAGTCAAAGTTGACATTTGAGCAAGATACGCAGCATTTTTGTAATATGTAATAATATGAATAATTTGTTTCCGTGTCGGGGCCCCCCCAATAGACCCCAGTCCAGTCACCCCAGCCGACATGCACCTACTCATCCGTAATGGGTATAAATAAAATAAACACAACATGAGTAGGTAGATTCGATCGCAAGCTTTTCGCGAAGGGCCCAGGTAAGTTTACATCACACGGTTCAGTCTTGTTGGGATACTTACTGCTATAACTTTCCATCACCACAAAATAGAAAATATAAATTTTTATTGTACAATGAGAATCTATATAAAATTTATTGATATTTGTATATAATTATTTGGTGTCTTATTTTATTCAGAACTAACAAAATTAAACTATTAAACCTGTGTATAATACACATCTTAATAATTAAACTGGATTAAACTTATTTCATTTCTACATAAAAAAAATTGTGTCCAAATATTTACGTATTTTTTTTAGATACCTATTATACCTAAAATGCAAAATATTACCTATCTTATATCTACATTAGATTTTAAACCTAAAATATATTTACCTTTTCAATTCCATAATTATATAGGTAGGTAGGTAGGTAGGTACATTAAATTTTAAATGAAAAAATAAATACATTTATTATGTACTAACAATAGTAATTTCCAACGACAAAAGAATTCTTATGTCGTTGGTAATTTCCATCAATTTAATTTTAACAGAAACATGAAACCCGCCTAAATTTGACGCCCACCGGTCTGTGGTTGGCCCACCGAAAACGCCGTGTTGTGCTTTTTAGTGTCGTCTATTATTTGCAGCCATTCAATACCCGTCTAACCACATAACCACATTTTTGCGCTAGCGCTGAAACAGCTTTCGCTGACAGGCTGGAATGGGTTAGCCACGAGCAATGATTCCATAGTTTTAAATGGATATCGTTCCCACTTGCGCTGCACTACAGTTTGTGACGCGTCGCTTCGTCGCGCGGCAATGCTGGAATTGTTCCGTGAGCATTTTTTATGTTATGTCGCGCGGCGTCGTTCAGTACAATCTTGATTATATACGTTTCACATGCTGTTTTGTTAAAAATGTCTACTTTTAGTCCAGGAGGCAGTGAATTATTTTCGTACTTATTTTCCCAGTCGGTGTATATATTTTAATCTGTTCCCTTAGTGACAAAAAACAAGAATTCTTGAGTCTGGCTAAAATTTTTGGATGGATTCAAAAAATAAAAATAAAATACAAGTCCACTTATTTTCCCAGTCATAAATATTTTACATTTACTAAAGTGGAACATAAAGTTTGTGAAAATAGCAGTCTGGCTTATCTTGGATAGCGGAAAGTGAGTCTGGCTGAAAATTTGCGGATTCAAAAATTTGACTGATTTTGCGGATCCGTAACCCTTATTTTTCCAGGCTTGAAATTTAGTATATAAATTGTTATAATCATAAACTGTAATTAAAAATAAGTCTGGCTGATTTACGGAATTGGCACATGAGTCTGGCGGCATCTTCAAAATGGGAAAAATAAAAAATTTTTGCTCTTATTTTCCCGGGTTTGAAAATTTGTCACATGATAGATTACACTATATTTTCATAGAAAGTACACGTCTGGCTGACATTTACAATCACGAAGGCCTTGCCAGACTCACAGCCTAGACCCCCTTCCCTTGTATCCCTATCTTTTTTTTTGTATTTTCAATTTTGTATTTCATTGTTTAATGCTCTCATAAAAAAGAACATGTACGTATGACACTAATCACCTCTGTATAATCGAACGTGCCGACTTTAGGGCGCCTGGACGATCATTGGACGAGTCTGGCAAGGCTTTGGGGGTGTTCCACATTAGCCAGATTGTATTTTAAGCTGTTATTATAATAAAGGCCATCATCTGATAAATTTTCATGACTGCGAAAATGAGGGAAATTTTTTTGATGAAAACTTTTCAGTTTTTCACCTGCCAGACATATTATCCATGCTCACAGATTAGCCAGACTATTTTTTTTACTTTACTTAAGTATACCTCTTACTACTAGAACAATTTTTATCACTGGAAAAAAAAGGGCTGTGTATTCGTATGTTCTGATGCATTTTCTGCCTCAACCCATCGGAAAACCCTCCCTAAATATACACTATTGGTAACGTTTAATCTTGGTAGCCGATATAAATGCATCAGACGGAGATAACTTAAAGCATTTACAAGTTAAACAGACAACGCGCTATCCCCTAACTCCCACCTTCCATTCTTTACAACACGCGGTCGAAGGGGACGACGGAATCGGGCGAATGTGTCGAACGGCCGCGGTGTCGCGGCACAGGTCACCTGTCGAGCGAGCTACACGCACATCCCCTCTTTAGTAGGAGTGTAGGAATGGTTAGGCATCTCTTGTTAACTGAAGGCTTTGCCTCTATGTACCTTCTCTCTTAGTTGCATTACAGATTTCGCACTCCAAAGTCGAAGCTTGCCAGCAGTGTATATGAATTTTGCTTAGAATTACTAACCGGACAATTCTATCCATGTTTGCTGACTGGGAAAATAAGTACCGAAAATCGTCACTGCCTCCTGTACTATTTGGACGATGAAAAGGCAGAGCAATTATTGATCCTTGTGGCTGAATCATTAGAATTTTACGAACAAAAACTACAGTAATCAGCAAAGAAAAGAGAATATTTGGCACATAAGTAACACGACTCGATAAAAAACTAGACATTTTTAAGAAAAGAATCCAATTTAATGGGGTTATTTCACAATTTATATTTATGTTAAATGTACAATCAGGAACACTTAAAAATACTGTATATTTGGAAAAAAGTATTTGTTTTGCGTATTTTTAAACTCCGTTTGTAATTTGAAAATATTAAGTTCCCGCCAACAGTCGTGACGTAAATGTTTACGCATGCGCAGTATAGCGTAGATGAAATATCTCAAGAAAACTAACCTCACATTTTTCACGCTCTTAAACTCGACACGGAAATAGTCCATATTTTTCACAAAGAATTCCTGAATCATAACGTAGTTCACTTCAGGTAAATTTTCACTGCTAGCTTTAACGAAATTAGGCTCCATAATAGTAAAAAATGATGAACTAACACAAACTAAAGCAAACTGTCAAAAGTGTCAAATGACTCTACCAGACTCTTAACAAAAACCTAGACTCTTACCAAAAACCTAGACTCTTAACAAAAACAAATCTTATTTTACAATTCTCCTTCTTTGCTTGATATTCATTGTTTATAAATGACTTTGTTTAGGATTTATACAAGCATAATAACAACAAACATATCCAAATTGATATACGTATATTGATGTTTCATCTCTAAACATGCTATTATTAAATTCATTGGACTTTCTTTAATATATGATGGGTAGTGGATTAAACATCATAGAATTCAAAACGTCTAAAAACAAATTATTAAAAAAATTTTTCAACTCACCACAAAATAATTCATTTATTATGGTCACCAATCAAAAAACGAAGTCCACAAGAAGATGTACATATTCTTTCGCTCTTACAAGCTCTTCAGGTGGACAATTAACCTCGCAAAATAAAGTGATTTACTTGAACTTACATTTTATAATCAATAAACTGTCATGTAACCATAGAAAACAAATTTCTATAATTAATGCCGCCTACATTTTCATGTTTTCTTATAAAATACTCTACCTCTCTTTATTCGAGACTTGTTGTCTATAAACAACCTTATTCAAGCCTTATATTGGCCCAATAATAACAAAATTATCTAGTATATTTATTGATGTTCCATTTCTGAACATGCAAATATAAATTATATTGAATCCAAAAAAAAATTGTTGAAAACACTTTAGAACGTTGTTATTGTCGAATAATGCAAAAACAAAATACTCTGAAGGACTATATGTCATACAGCATTGAATTATATTGCAGAATCCATAACATTCAAAGCGAAACGTAAAACATTTAAATAAAAATTATTAATCTTCATAAAAATTAATATAATCTAGTTTTAGTTTAATTGTGACGTTAAAAATTCCCTATTTTTAATTTGATTCTGACATTGACATTCAAAAAATAATATAACCTCATTCTAATGTCAAATGGATATTTATGAAACAAATTGATATAACCTAAATCCAATGTCAGTCTAACATTAATTGACATTGATGTCAAAAATAAATCAAAATAAACTAGTTCTATTCTATTCTGACATTGATATCAAAAATTAATTAGTAATAAAAATATATCACTCTCTTTTAGATAAGGCCTATTCCTTTATATCTTATTTTACAATTCTCCTTCTTTGCTTGATATTCATTGTTTATAAATGACTTTGTTTAGGATTTATACAAGCATAATAACAACAAACATATCCAAATTGATATACGTATATTGATGTTTAATCCACTACCCATCATATATTAAAGAAAGTCCAATGAATTTAATAATAGCATGTTTAGAGATGAAACATCAATATACGTATATCAATTTGGATATGTTTGTTGTTATTATGCTTGTATAAATCCTAAACAAAGTCATTTATAAACAATGAATATCAAGCAAAGAAGGAGAATTGTAAAATAAGATATAAAGGAATAGGCCTTATCTAAAAGAGAGTGATATATTTTTATTACTAATTAATTTGTAATGCTTGTATAAATCCTAAACAAAGTCATTTAAAAACAAATCTTCCTAGATTTAGTTCTAAACCGTGACGTCAGAAGTTAATAAAATTTGAAATTATTGACGATACTTTTTATTGATTTATGAATAATTAACAAATAATAAAGACATGGTATTTACCAATACATTATTCTTGCATATTCTACTATCCAAATTGATAGGTATTTTTAAGTTTTTCTTTAACATGAAATAACCCTATTCAATGACAAACAAATGTCAACTATGGACTTCACTCTTTGCTAATATAGTCCAAGAAAGTATGGAAAAAATGAGCGAACTTTTTTAGGCTGAGATTTTTTTATAGAAAAGTGTAGGTTTTGAGGTCAGAAAATATATGTCATACACGCAACCACCAGCAACATACAGCGTTTGGAGATATAGATGTATATGTATGATTTTTCCCGTTTTTTGACCAAAAACTGCCAATTAGCATTTTTTCGCGAGTTACTTCTTGGTAACATGTTGTAAGTTGTAAGTACGTCATCGTTAAAGTGGTGGGGATGGATGTTTCGGTTGTTAGTTAACCACGCGAAAATGTAGGAAGTTACCTACTGACTGTCATTACTGTTAATACCATAACCTCATTGAACATTTTATAGATAGACAGTATGGACCACATTAGTGTGACGTCACATAATTATGCAACCGTACGTACTACTATCATGACAGACATAAAGTTTACACTGCTGCTAACTTCATTATACTTCTGAGTTGTTACAGCTGTCGTTAATGTCAATGTCGCTGACGCAAATTTTATAACCTCTTACCTTGGTGTCAATAATACAATAAAAATCAATTAAACCTATTTAAAAAAATATAGAATATTAAAGAAAGCACAGGTAGGTATTTAAGCATTATTTTGTCTTTACACTTTACATATAACCATATTTAAGAAACGATAATCAAACTAACATACACATTATTGCTTTACCTCTTTTATTTTAATTTGGAATCCTTTGGGAAACTAAACATTTTACATCCAGTTTTATTGATATGATCACACTCATGTGCAAAGCACAAACCCATATTTGAAATTAAGCACAAAGACTAGTGTATTAGAAAAAATAGTAGAATAGATTTGAAACTGGGAGAAAACTTAAGTTAAACGTCAAGTTCAATAATTGTCAAAATGAACGAAAATGAATTAAGTGTTTGAAGTTAGCTGCAAACTCATAATTTGAATTTTTGCATTCTTTATTTATATCGTGACCAATTCCCCAGCGTCCACACTCTTTTTAGTCTTTTCCGGGTTCATAATTATTAATTTATAAACCAACCAAGTGCCAACGACTAAGTACAGAACACAGAACATAAAGGTTAGATTTTAAATGTCAATCAACTCTGCTCTCGCTCTCTGCTTCACAGAACGAAAGAACTTTAGTTCTGTGGTCTGCTTACAACAACTAACCTACGTACCGAGCTAGGTAAGCTGTGGTAACCACAGGGCATAGGCGATGATGTAAAGTCATGACGTCTTATGATTTCCCCTACGTTACTACTTCTCGCAAAAATGGAATATTTACACATACTACTAGCTGTGGTAACGCTGTTGTATGTCGCGAAAAAATGCCAAATATCTCTAAGAAGATGTATGTTTTTGAAGAAAAGCTTCAAGTAAAAGTTGTTCATAATTAAATTTCCTACAAAATTGCTTCTATGAAAAATTTCGATTTTCCCAATAGTTTTACCGCAAAAGCGGAAAAACTGTATATTTTCTTGTACGCTCGGGAAATTTGACACTTTACTAAATTGTTTGAGACATTTGTAAGTGACGTTGTCAAATTAGCGATCTGTCAGTGATACACTTACCAAGGAAGTGAGTAAACTAATTAATATAGAAAGTGTTGTTGTATTATTAGTCATTATATTTTTTATTTTTATTGGGGAAAGAAGACAATATGGAAGATTTGGGCGTACTTTGCGATTCCGCATTAGGTGATAATAGTGTGCGAGTTGGAGGTAAGGCAAGAACTTCGATGATTGAAGCAAGTATCAGGGTGCAAGATGGCAAAGAAAAACTCATCAAGGATAGAGCAGAATTACTTGTTCATGTTAATTGCAAAATATATTATTCTTTACGGAGACATTCCAATTCTTCGAAGGTATTAACAGGTTATGCAGCAAGTACAAGCAATAGAATTGATTCAGCAGGAGAGTTCATATTTGAAAATGAATGTCTTTACTGTAACAAAAATTGTTCTGATACACTAATTAAAAAAAATCCGAAAATGAATATAAGTTTTGCTGCTAAGAATACGCGAGATATTCTTCTTGATCGTATGAAAGAATCCAATTTTTCTTCAAAAACATGCATCTTCTTAGAGATATTGGCAGTTTTTGGTCAAAAAACGGGAAAAATCATACATATACATCTATATTTCCAAACGCTGTATGTTGCTGGTGGTTGCGTATATGACATATATTTTCTGACCTCAAAACCTACACTTTTCTATAAAAAAATCTCAGCCTAAAAAAGTTCGCTTATTCCGTCTTTTTATGTCTAACTTTCTTGGACTAATAGCGCGTAGTGTCGCGTCGCTGTGATATGAATACCATCAGCGTTACGACACTTTGCAGCGTTGAATCGCGCCGCGTCGCCGAGCTGAGTGTAGGCGCAAGTGAGAATCAACCTTATGGAAAAACAAATTAAAGATTTTTTAAGACGATATAATATTTTACCTGAAACAGTCTGGTTTTCGATTCGGATATAGTTGCAACACCACGCTTCTAGGCATGACAGATGATATATTTAAAGCTACAGATGATAAAAACTTAACTGCATTGATTGTCTTAGATTTTTCAAAAGCTTTTGATACCATAAATCACAAAATGTTGTTATCCATCTTGTCTTTTATTGGCTTTGATATCAAAGCTATCAATTTAATAGAAAACTATCTTTTTAATAGATCACAAATGGTAAAATATCAAAGAGAATTATCTAACTCTTTAGAAATAGAGCAAGGCGTTCCACGAGGTTCTATATTAGGACCTCTATTATTTTCAATATACTCCTGTAATATTAATTCAAGTCTAAATCATTGTAAATTTCATATGTATGCCGATGATACCCAAATATACTTTAGTTTTTCGCATAATGTAAATGAAGCTATGACTTTGATAGATTCAGATTTATATAGCGGAACCTTGTGGAATATTGCAAAATGCACTCACTGAAAATAAATTCATCAAAATCATCTTTCATGTTGTTCGGGAGTAAGTTCATAAGAGATACCGTTGGTCAAGGATTTATAGTGAAAATGGGAGATGAGATATTGTAATGTTTGTAAAAATTTAGGTGTTCTGATCTCGGTTCTGATTGACAAAGATTTACGTTTTGAACAACATATTACTCGATCTATACAAAAAGCATACTGCAGTTTAAAAATTTTATATGCTAATAGATATTGTGTCAGTAGAGATTTAAAAATATTGCTTTGTGATTCTTTGGTGCCATCATGTTTCAATTATTGTGACTCCTTATATGATTCTTGTATAACTGAATATGTTAAATCTCGTATACAAAAATTCCAAAATTCTTGCCTAAGATTTATTTTTGGCATACGTAGAAGGCAATCGATATCACACTCTTTACAAATCGCTGGGTGGCTTAACATGTCCAATAGACGCAAATTACATATATCAACTTTATATTATAAAATCTTGAAGCTGGAAACACCTCCATATTTGTTTAAGAAAATTAATTTTAGACGAAATATTCATAATGTTAATATTCGGTCAAAACATTTAATAACAATACCTTCTCACAAATCATCATTTTATAAACGATCATACTCCTATAATATTTCGAAATATTATAACACAATTATTCCAGATAAACTAAAAACACGATCAATAAATGAGTTTCAAAAAATCCTATAGAGAAATCCTTTTCAATTCACAAATTTAAATAGTCTTTATTAAATACGGTACCTATACGTAATTTGTATCTGTGAAATGGCATTTTTCTGTATGTAAACAACTTTTTTAATGGGAAATAAATGGAATTATTATTATTATTATTATTATTATTATATTATAGTTGATTCTTAGTTTTGTAAAATTCCCTTTTATAGTATAGTAAATAGAAAAATGAGACGCGCAATTTGAAATACTTAGTTATTTATGTATCAAGGCATTAAAGTTCAACTTTTTATCATGAATGTGGAGTTTATTAAATAAACCACATAGGTACATAAGTGATAAAAAGGAACTTTAATGTTGAGGTGCGTATTAATTTTTTTTTAATCCAGAAACTGAAATTAAGATTAATTAACTCTATTTTTTAATTGACATTAATAAGAAACGTCATTATTATTTAAAATTTTAAGTTACATTAGAAAATGTCATAATTATTATTAAATGTCAAATTGGAATAATTTTTTGTAAGAAAAACATTATTGAATTGTAATAGTGATATATAATACAATTCTGAATTTAAAAAACTGTACCTATTTATTTACCTTTTATTACACAATTATTGTCACAAGCAATGAAAATAGTTATTTGTGTATCAAGGCCGCAAACTTCGGATAAGGCCGAGAAAGATCATTTGGCCGAGGTGCACACAACATTTTTTTAGGCAGCTGTCTCAAAAAGTAAAATAAAAATATTTTTAAAATTGTTTCGCACAAACTACTGCAGACATGGACAAAATTTTGCGAAAAACCTAGTAGGCTGACATTTTTAATTCGTTTGAAAACGTCACTGGATATTTTATTGACAAGCCGTGCCGTTTCTGTCATTAGTAAAAATAAGTGATAGTGATAGCAATAATCCACCGGAAATTTATGAATCTGCAAATGCAAGGTTGGAAATCTACGTCTGTTTTAGTTTTTCTTTAAGCCTAAATCCATTTCAAATATTATTATTAATGATCAATTAATACATGAGACCGCAAAGAAAATGCGGACGTGAAGTAAAAGCGGACGTGAAGTAAAAGCGGCCGTGAAGTAAAAGCCGCCAAAAAAACATAAAATTGACAATGGGTCCGACCCATCGCAGACCCATCAAGTGGCATATCGATTGAGTCGTCTTTAAAAGGAGAATTCAAATATGTAATAATATACCTAGTGTTCCATTTAAAAAAAACATAAGTTTATGACATCACGCCTAAATCGATCACCCTGTATATTTCAAAATATTTTTATACTATGCACCATTGTGTCCTCATCATCTCGTTTTTGAAATTTTTCGATATCTCTTATAGGAGAGCCAGGACATTTGGCCGACGCGAGGCTGGGACACCCTGTATGCATCGCGCTTCATTAGGATTTTTTGCTCTTTAACCAACCAGCATGCATATTCGAGCATTTCAAGCCATGTCTTATTAAATGCACATTTCCTTTTCTTTTTTTGGTATGTCCGTATGAATCTTCATATCGCGATGTGTTTTCTAATTGTTTTATCAGAATGATCCATAACTGTAAAAATAGGTAGGTACAGGGTGTTTCCTATAAAACTATACCCCCCTTATTTCGGTCATGTACCACCGATTTTAATTTTTCAAAAACCGGTCTAACACAGAATTTTCCGTATATTTTGAATATGCTATTACTTTTTTTCCTACTTCAACCGTATACGAGGGGCAGAAAAAAGTATGTTTATTTAAATGGAACACCCTATATATTTTTACATATTTAGATTCGCCTCGTCCTTCTGATTACAAATATATATGATACTTATATATTTGCTATAAAAATGGCGCAAATATTGAATTTTACGTATTTAGATCCGTCCTACCTTTCTGCTTATAAATATAGGTATATATATGTTAAAAAATACAGGGCATTCCATAAAAAAAACCATACCTTTTTCCACGCTTCGTATCCCGTTGAAGGGAGAAAAAAAGTAATAGCATATATGAAATTTACGAAAAATTTTATGTGTAGGTTTTGAAAATTTTGAATCGTTAATAATTGACCGAAATAAGGGGGGTATAGTTTTGAAGGAAACGCCCTAAGTTTAAATTCAATTATTTACGCCATTTTTATAGCAAATATATAAGTGTCATATATATTTGTAATCATAAGGACGAGGCGAGTCCAAATATGTAAAAATATATAAGGGTGTTCCATTTAAAAAAACCATACTTTTTTCTGCCCCTCGTATACGGCTAAAGCAGGAAAAAAAGTAGTAGCATACTCAAAATCTACAGAAAATTCTGTGTTAGACCGATTTTTAAAAAATTTAAATCGGTGGTAATTGGCCGAAATAAGGGGGGTATAGTTTTATAGGAAACACCCTGTACATAAAAATAAATAAATACACACCCCACAAGAATTACCGCATCACTACAAATTGACCATAAGTTTGATGTTAATTTTCTTCTGAGTCGTTTGTCCGATTTGGATGATCTTTTTTTGCTATGATGTACTGATGTACTTTGTTCCGAAAATTCGTAACACCCTGTGAAGTGCACCAGCAACAACAGCAGGTAACGGTGGGCACAAGTATCTGGACTTGTATCACGACGTAAGACATCAGTGTATCGAGATTCATATGTATATACATGTTTCAGAAAATCCTTAAAAAAAAACTTGTATATACATATACAATTTATGAGGTATGATAAAGTGTTCACATTAAAGAAGTTAGTCAATATGCCTCACAAGACAATTTTCTCTTTTTAAGTGCATGCTCAGTTATTATTTGAAATACAGGGGAAATCAAAGGGCCTGTAACATGTTATATTAATTTCTGAATTAACGGTGGAGGATGGCGCTTATTTCAGAAACTATGTGCAAGTGGGACTTGAGAACTTCGAATATCTGTTGCAAAAGATCGCACACCAAATGAAATAGAGGTGAGTATTCAAATACTAATTTAATGCATTTTTATATTAAAAAAAGCACAAGTTTTACACTTCTAAAGCCAACCCAAATTAAAATATGCGGAGATTTGTGTCATGTATATATTGAATTAATTCCCACAATGTATGAGGGACAGGTCAACGCATTGTACTGCGCCCTGCGCCCACAAAATATGTGAACATATAATTTGTGTGAAACTATCCACACATTTCCGTCCACACTTTTTGACCTGAGGAAAACGTATGTCGAATCTTTATTAGGAGGGACTGGTCGGACGCGCTCGGTTGTGAGCTGAATGCGCATGCGCAGTAATTGGATTGCACATGCGCAGTAGTTTCCGTTTCATTAATACCTGGGAACTCTTTCAGCATTTTCATGTATATTTCCAAAACATTACATTCCTTTAATAAAATTTGGCATAAGGAATAACATGACACTTTTAAGGCTTACAAATATATTACCCTCCATATTACGTCACAATAAATTTGAGACTGCCGTGATATTTTACATGTAGGTACATCAACTTGTATGTAAGAGGAGACAAAAGCGTAATAATTTAAGCGGTTATTGGCTGTACACCTTTTCCTACGGCGTTGCAATGAATTCTACATTGCATACAGCAGTTCCTACTTCATATTACATAATATGTCAAAATTTGGTGAGGGCATATTTTTTTGTTTGCGAGTTAGAGGGATAAGAGTAATAATTATAGCGGTTTTTGGGCTGCGCACTTTTTCCTACGGCGTGGCAATGAATTCCACATGGCTAATGGCATTTCCTACTTCATATTACATATCATGTCAAAATTTGGAGAGGGTACATTTCCTTGTTTGCGAGTAAGATGGATAAGAGTAGTAATTATAGCGGTTTTTGGGCTGCATTTTTTTTTCCTACGGCGTGGCAATCAATTCTGCACGGCTTACAGCATTTCCTACTTCATATTACATATCATGTCAAAATTTGGAGAGGGTACATTTCCTTGTTTGCGAGTAAGAGGGATAAGAGTAATAATTATAGCTGCACACTTTTTCCTACGGCGTGGCAATGATTTCTACACGGCTTACAGCATTTCCTACTTCATATTACATGTCATGTCAAAATTTGGAAAGGGTACACATCCCTGTTTGCGAGTAAAGAGGGATAAGAGGAATAATTATAGCGATTTTTGGGCTGCATCCTTTTTCCTAAGGCGTGGCAATTAATTCTACACGGCTTACAGCATTTCCTACTTCGTATTACATGTCATGTCAAAATTTGGAAAGAGTACACATCCCTGTTTGCGAGTAAGACGGATAAGAATAATAATTATAGCGGTTTTTGGGCTGCACACTTTTTCCTACGGCGTGGCAATGAATTCTACATGGCTTACGGCATTTCCTACTTCACATTACATGTTATGTCAAAATTTGGAAAGGGTACACGTTCCTGTTTGCGAGTAAAGAGTGATAAGAGGAATAATTATAGCGACTTTTGGGCTGCATCCTTTTTTCTACGGCGTGGCAATGAATTCTACACGGCTTACAGCATTTCCTACTTCGTATTACATGTCATGTCAAAATTTGGGGAGGGTACATTTCCTTGTTTGCGCGTAAGAGGGATAAGAGTAATAATTATAGCGGTCTTTGGGCTGCACACTTTTTCCTACGGCGTGGCAATGAATTCTACATAGCGTGCAGCATTTCCTACTTCATATTACATATCATGTCAAAATTTGGAGAGGGTATACATCCCTGTTTGCGAGTAAAGAGGGATAAGAGGAATAATTATAGCGATTTTTGGGCTGCATCCTTTTTCCTACGGCGTGGCAATTAATTCTACACGGCTTACAGCATTTCCTACTTCGTATTACATGTCATGTCAAAATTTGGAAAGGGTACACATCCCTGTTTGCGAGTAAGACGGATAAGAATAATAATTATAGCGGTTTTTGGGATGCACACTTTTTCCTACGGCGTGGCAATGAATTCTACATGGCTTACGGCATTTCCTACTTCATAGTTATGTCAAAATTTGGAAAGTGTACACATCCCTGTTTGCGAGTAAAGAGGGATAAGAGGAATAATTATAGCGATTTTTGGGCTGCATCTTTTTTTTACGGCGTGGCAATGAATTCTACACAGCTTACAGCATTTCCTACTTCGTATTACATGTCATGTCAAAATTTGGGGAGGGTACATTTCCTTGTTTGCGCGTAAGAGGGATAAGAGTAATAATTATAGCGGTTTTTGGGATGCACACTTTTTCCTACGGCGTGGCAATGAATTCTACATAGCGTGCAGCATTTCCTACTTCATATTATATATCATGTCAAAATTTGGAGAGGGTACATTTCCTTGTTTACGAGTAAGAGGAATAAGAGTAATAATTATAGCGGTTTTCTTTTAATTTTCGCTTAGAGATTTTCGTGTGCCAAAGGAAGACGGACGGCTGTAGGAATATTTTGTGAAGAATACTTTTTTTCGTGAGATCAACTGTAACCGAGTATTGAGTTATTTTATTTGAAGAATATTTTTTATTTCAAATACCTACACAACTGAGAATATTTTCTTTTAATTTTCGCTTAGATTTTCGTTTGCCAAAGGACGAAGGACGGCTGTAAGAATATTTTGTGAAGAATACTTTTTTTCGTGAGATCGCCGTAGGAAAAAGGATGCAGCCCAAAAACTGCTATAATTATTACTCTTATCCCTCTTACTCGCAAACAAGGAAATGTACCCTCTCCAAATTTTGACATGATATGTAATATGAAGTAGGAAATGCTGTAAGCCGTGTAGAATTAATTGCCACGCCGTAGGAAAAAAAATGCAGCCCAAAAACCGCTATAATTACTACTCTTATCCGTCTTACTCACAAACAAGGAAATGTACCCTCTCCAAATTTTGACGTGATATGTAATATGAAATAAGAAATGCTGTGCGCTATGTATAATTCATTACCACGCCGTAGAAAATAGTGTGCATCCCAGAAACCGCCATATTTATTACCCTTATCCCTCTTACTCGCAAACAAGGAAATGTACCCTCTCCAAATTTTGACATGATATGTAATATGAAGTAGGAAATGCTGTAAGCCGTGTAGAATTCATTGCCACGCCGTAGGAAAAAGAATGCAGCCCAAAAATCGCTATAATTATTCCTCTTATCCCTCTTTACTCGCAAACAGGGATGTGTACCCTCTCCAAATTTTGACATGATATGTAATATGAAGTAGGAAATGCTGCACGCTATGTAGAATTCATTGCCACGCCGTAGGAAAAAGTGTGCAGCCCAAAAACCGCTATAATTATTACTCTTATCCATCTTACTCGCAAACAAGGAAATGTACCCTCTCCAAATTTTGACATGATATGTAATATGAAGTAGGAAATGCTGTAAGCCGTGCAGAATTCATTGCCACGCCGTAGGAAAAAAAATGCAGCCCAAAAACCGCTATAATTACTACTCTTATCCGTCTTACTCGCAAACAAGGAAATGTACCCTCTCCAAATTTCGACATGATATGTAATATGAAGTAGGAAATGCTGTACGCTATGTAGAATTCATTGCCACACCGTAGGAAAAAGTGTGCAGCCCAAAAATCGTACAGCCAATAACCGCTTAAATTATTAGCTTTTGTCTCCTCTTACATACAGTTGGTGTACCTACATGTAAAATATCACGGCAGTCTCAAATTTATTGTGACGTAATATGGAGGGTAATATATTTGTAAGCCTTAAAAGTGTCATGTTATTCCTTATGCCAAATTTTATTAAAGGAATGTAATGTTTTGGAAATATACATGAAAATGCTGAAAGAGTTCCCAGGTATTAATGGGACGGAAACTACTGCGCATGTGCAATCCAATTACTGCGCATGCGCATTCAGCTCACAACCGAGCGCGTCCGACCAGTCCCTCCTAATAAAGATTTGACAAACGTTTTCCTCAGGTCAAAAAGTGTGGACGGAAATGTGTGGATAGTTTCACACAAATGAACATATAAGTATGAGGATGAGGATGTGTATCACGATTTATCAAATAAACAAGTATCTCATACAAGTTCAGCTACTTGTGCCTTGTGCCCAATCTAAACGTACCTTTACAATTCAGTGCTAACCATTGATTAAGGAATGAATAAGATACGCGACTCCAATGTAAAGTGCGAGGCTTTTTTTGGCAGCGAGAATCCCGGTAAGTTGCGAGCATTCCTGTGATTCACGTAGTATGCTTTTGATAAACCTGTGTCGTGTCTGGTTTTATATAATTTATAATCTAGTGAAAACAAATATTGAATGTTCAGATTGATTTTAGTTTAAAATTATGTAACGGTTAAAAGTCAAAGAAACGTTGAGAAATAGCTGGCAGAGAGAACATACTACGTTAATAATTTTAAACTAAAATCAATCTGAACATTCAATTTTTGTTTTCACTAAATTATTAATGATATAAAACCAGACACGACACAGGTTTATCAAAAGCATACTACGTGAATCACAGGAATGCTCGCAACTTACCGAGATCTCGCCGCCAAAATTGGCCTCGCACTTTACCATTGAAGTCGCGTATCTTGTTCATTCCTTAATCAATGTCGATAGGTACTACTTTGTGGTGATCCACACGGTAGCATTCTAGGACCATTGCTATTTTCTATTTATACGGCAGATTTTCAGAAATATCTTCTGCCACTGCCCTTACACCAGTATGCAGATGATACCTATATTTTTCTTTTGATTTGATAATCTCAATATTATTGCATTTAAATATACCGGGTGACACAAGAAGTAGTTACCCCCCCATTTTTGTTGAAATACACAGATTCTCATATTTTGACATAAATCATGTGTTAAAACCACTTCCGGTTTAACCGGAAGTGGTATCAACTTTCATATTTTAAATGAGAACACCCAATTTTTTTTCAATATTTGAAATCTACATAAAATTCCCTTTCTAATGATGTATAACACATTGACATTTGCTTTCAAGATGGCGACGAAACATTACTTTTATACTAAATTTAAGTTGGCCATTGATTCGCCGCCAGAAAACAAAACGTGATTGGGAGGCTGTGGGAACAAAAAAATTATTTATTGTTGCTTTGCTGATAGCATTTTTACTTCCTCATTAGCAGCCAAATTCATCTTTGTCTTATTAGAATTGAAACTAAAATTCACAATTCTAATAAGAAAAAGATGAATTTAGCTGGTAATGAATAAATAAAAGGGAACATGTCATATATCATCATGAAGATAATTTGATGTAGAATTCACACATCACATAAAAAACATAGGTTTCTTTTAAAAAAAATGTGAAACATTCAGCTTTTGTTTTCAAATACACGAAAAAAAGAAAATGATCCTAGTAGACATTATGGCATGTCAAATGTTTGCAAATGATGCTATCAGCAAAGCAACAATAAATCATTTTTTTGTTTCCACAGCCTCCCAACCACGTTTTGTTTTCTGGCGGCGAATCAATGGCCAACTTAAATTTAGTATAAAAGTAATGTTTCGCCGCCATCTTGAAAGCAAATGTCAATGTGTTATACATCATTAGAAAGGGAATTTTATGTAGATATCAAAAACTGAAAAAAAAATTGGGTGTTCTGATTTAAAATAAGAAAGTTGATACCACTTCCGGTTAAACCGGAAGTGGTTTTATGTCAAAATATGAAAATCTGTGTATTTATTTCACCATAAAATTTTGAAATTTTCATCTATGAAAATGCCAACAAAAATGGGGGGGGTAACTACTTCTTGTGTCACCCGGTATAAATTATAGACAATATCACATATTCGAGTATGCTCTGATTTTAATAACATTATTATTTTTAATTTATTAAACGTAATGTTTATTTTGTGTTAGTATAACTCTTATTTGTTTATTATTGTTACTTGTTTATTATTTATTTATTTACAATTAAATACTATTAAAATCAGAGCATACTCGAATATGCGATATTGTCTATAATTTATATATTTAAATGCAAATATTTCGAAAAGTATTACAAATAAGTACCATGTGTGCTATATTGTCGAAATCAGAATAAAATTTTATGTCGAAAAATGTAATAAAATACAGGGTGTTCCATTTAAAAAAATGCAAGTTATATCTGTAACTTCGTAATTTGTTTTTCAATTGTTTTTTTGATACCATATTTAAAAACTTCATAAAAAGTTCTACAATTTTCGTTATAGTATTTTTTTTGTAATTGAAAAAATAACAGAGAAAAATGGGGTGGGAAAGTTAAGTGAATCACCCTGTACATCTACTTTAAAGCACAATTCCAAAGCACAGACTACGGATCGACAGTACAAGTGTCTAGCAAGGTGGGCAGGCGGTTAACTAACGGTTACGGACTAACAGCAAAGCGACGTACGGATACCAGGATTAGCAGAAGCAAACACCAAAAAGCATACAAATATCAAAACAGGTTATGTGCAGTGTACAGACTTGGCTTATTGCGCAGCATTAACTAACAGCAGAGTTATGGAATTAACAGGATGCTTCTTTTAGGCCTGGGTCTCGGATACTGGAAATAAATTATGATTAGTTCAGTAAGTTGCGCTACATACGTATACACTAGATAGGAGGAAGTACCCTCGTATCCAGCATAAACCGGCAGCTAGCTTACAAAAAGCTGAAAAGAACTAAGGTTACTGGAAGCTTTTCTCTGGTACGACGGACTAAAATGAAGTTATGATTAGTATTACAAGCTACGCCACCTACGTATACACTGGATAGGAGGAAGTACCCTCGTATACAGCATAGACCGGCAGCTAGCTTTCAAAAGCTGAAAGGAATTAAGATTACTGGAGCTTTTCTCTGGTATGTCGGACTGACATGAATTTAGAATTAGTACAGTAAGTTGCACTACATACGTGTACACTGAATAAGAGGAAGTACCCTCATATGCAGCATAAACCAGTAGCTAGCTTACTCAAAGCTGGAATAAAAATAAGATATTACAGGACGCTTCTTTTTCGGGCGGCAACAACGGACTGAAAGCAAATTATGATTATATAACAAGCTACGCCACATACGTGTACAGGGTGTCCCAAATTGCTTGATTTTGGCTGGTTTTCCTATTTCCAGACCAGGTAGACAAAAACTGACATATGAGTCTAAAGCTCGATTTTTGTGAAACGCCGATTGGTGAAAACCACATTTCGATATCTCTAACCGTTTCCGAGATATCAGCAAAAATTGACATTTTACAGATTCCGAAAAACTTTTTTTTAGTGTTAAAAAATGTCATATTTAAAGAGAAATGTGTTATATTGGCAGCAAGGATGACTAGACATATCTTGACTTATATATTTTTGGAAAGCTTATTTTTTTTTCCTATTTTCTAAAGTTAAAGCCAACTATGGTTTCCATTTGAAATAACAAAGTTAGCTTTGATATCAAACAATCGAAAAGCGATATATTTTTTTTGACAAATGCGTCTTATTCTACGTCAAAAAGTGCCTGTAGAAAGTTTTTACCGTTTGAAAAATATCCGCAAATAACAAAGTTGACAGTTTTTCGGAATCTGTAAAATGTCAATTTTTGCCGATATCTTGGAAACGGTTAGAGATATCGAAATGTGGTTTTCACCAATCGGCGTTTCACAAAAATCGAGCTCTAGACTCATATGTCAGTTTTCTCTACCTGGTATGGAAATAGGGAAACCAGCCAAAATCAAGCAATTTGGGACACCCTGTACACTGTATAGGAGGAAGTACCCTCGTATACAGCATAGACCGGTAGCTAGCTTTCAAAAGCTGAAAGGAATTAAGATTACTGGATCTTTTCTCTGGTATGTCGGACTGAAATGAATTTATGATTAGTATGACAAGCTACGCCACATATGTGTACATACACTGGATAGGAGGAAGTACCCTCGTATACAGCATAGACCGGTAGCTAGCTTTCAAAAGCTGAAAGGAATTAAGATTATTGGAGCTTTTCTCTGGTATGACGGACTGAAATAAATTTATGATTAGTATGACAAGCTACGCCACATACGTGTACACTGGATAGGAGGAACTACCCTCGTATACAGCATAGACCGGTAGCTAGCTTTCAAAAGCTGAAAAGAAAATAAGATATTACAGGAAGCTTCTTTTCGGGCGGCAGCGGGCTAAAAGCAAAGTATGATTAGTACAGTAAGTTGCACTACATACGTGTACACTGAATAAGAGGAAGTACCCTCCTATGCAGCATAAACCAGTAGCTAGCCTACTCAAAGCTGGAATAAAAATAAGATATTACAGGAAGCTTCTTTTCGGGCGGCAGCGGGCTGAAAGCAAAGTATGATTATACTCTGTACCACCAACAAAAAGCAGTAGACTCCTCCCCAAAAATGCCCACTAAATTTGAATGGAATTTCTCTATTGGTCGAATTTATAGAACCCGAGTTACAAAGCAACCACTAAATTTGACAAAGGCCGACTCCACAATACTGGCGTCACACATTAAAACTTTTATGTATTTTGGCAATAGACCAATCAGCTATGTTATCATTGTCGCGAAACGTATAAACGCTAAGGGCCGGTATATCCACCTCCTGGTAAAGTGCCTGTTAAAGTTATCTGGCTGTTAGCTAAAAAGAGCGGTATATCCAGGTTCTGGTAACTCTAACAGCAGGATAAGTAGGTCCTAACAGCCACATAAACTAATTGCCACTTTATCCAGCCGTTTAGTCTTACCAAGAAGATAAGTATAGTATTGTAACCTAAAAATATATTATTTTGTACTGATGGTTGATATAAAAACATGGAATTTTTCGATGTGGATATTTTTTCCTCGGATAGTGATGAAGATCTTGAGGATTTTGCGAGGGATTTTGTAAATATTATATTTAGAAGACCGTATACTATACGACAACGTCCTAATCACCTGGAATATTGGGACGATGAGGACTTCTTTTGCAGGTTTAGATTATCAAAAAACACCGTTAATAATTTATTAGAAATGATTGCAGAAGAAATTCGGTTTCCTACTGAGAATGTTTTATAACAAGATCACATAACAAATCTATTTCTGTATTAGAAAAATTTGCAGACCTATCTTTCTTCTTTTTTTCCTCAGCCATGATTACAAAAGTAAGGCAAATAGGCGTTACAAAATATATACTCACATGAGTAATTTTTTTCCTCGTAACAGTTGCAAGTAACTGAAACTGAATGGGTATCATATGAGACTACTTGGACTTGGAGACTACAAAGCAAACTAATTTTTGGGTTTCGCGTTCCCATTGATTAAGGAATGCGTTCCTTAGTTTCTAACCTCAATTATTTGAAAATACTGTCAAAAAGTCTGAACTGAAATTATCTGTTTTGCTATTCATAAGTACCAACATCAGTGTATATGATTTATATTCAAGTTAACTTACCAGAGAGATACATTGTTATGAAATACAGACACAGCCATAACAGACACTTTAACAAGCAGATAATTTTTATCTCCTTGGTAGGTAACAGCTAGTTTACCAGGAGGTGGATATACCGCAAGGCTTATAGACTTTGTACCAGCCTTGGATATACCGGCCCTTAACATATTAAAAATCGCGCATAAATGCATGATACAATAAATAAGAGATAAGATATCGCGCAGCTCATGACGTCAGTCGGTGAGCTAGGACGCCATTAAACGCCCGGCTGTCAGGAGTGTCAGGTAGAATTGTCAAGTTGTTGCGGATATTTGTAGTTGTATCATGGCATAAATGGGGAGCCGGCCTCACTGTAAACCTGTGCTGTCAACTGTCATATTCATTCGTCTATGTGAAATTATTTCAAATTTATATATTTGTTTTTGTGAAGGTACGTATAAGGATTAACCTTATTTGTGTATTAAGTATTAAGGTAAGTAGGTAATGCAAACGATTAATATTGATTAAATGTTAAAACATCGTTTTTTTTTTAAGGTCAAATCGAAAACTCAAGAGAAGGGGGCCCAATTTCTCCACCGAAAAAACGAATCTCCAGGCATTTTTTGAGGATAAGGAAAACGTGTTGAACATCTTTAAGGCGAAAACGTATGAAAAACGCGAATAAATGGGGCGCCGGCGTGACTGTCAACTGTGTTATTCGTTTTTGTGACATTTCACATTTCATCTGGGAGTTAAAGTAATAAAGTACGTAAATGCAAACGATTAATATTGATTAAATGTTAAAACGGGTTTTCTTAAGGTTTATGATGGCTGAAGGAGGTATAATTTCTCCACCCAAAAAACGATTATCCAGACATTTTTCGGTGGAAGATAAGGAAAAGGTTCTGAACATTTTTAAGGCCTACGATGGGAAGAATCCGGAGAAACCAAAGATGGAATGCATGGAGTTCACTGCAAAGGCAGCAGGTGTGAGTGTTCCAAGTGTTTCTAATATTCTTCATGAATACAAACAAACACACCAACATCAGCCACCAAAAGTGTACCACCGACAACGGGCAGTTTTGGACAATATTGATGAAGGAACTAAAAGTGCTCTCAAGCGTATAATCCATTCCTTTTTTGAAAGAAATGAACCACCAACTGCAAACAAAATTTTAGCAGCAGTGCATGAAGATGATTATTTGCCTCATCTTAAACGGAGTACTTTGTGACGATTACTTTCGGACTTTTTATTTCTTTGTGATGTAATGTAATTGTGTTTGGCATTATAGGTTCTCAAAAAGGTCACGTAATAGTGCCCTAAGGAAAGAACATAGAAGTTGTAGTTTTTAGATGAGACTTGGGTGAACGTTGGCCTTACTGTAAGTAAATTATGGTTTTTTTTTCGTAGGAGAAATAAGAACTGCTCGCCGGTTCTGACTGTTCAGTGTAAAAAATAAAAGTGACATCATATATTATTTTTCCAATTATATTATATACGTTTATCTTATTATCGTTGTTTTAATATTATTTACAAATTTATGTATATGTAGGGCTTTTAAAGTCTATTTTTTTCTACTGATTTAAGTACCAAATGTATTGTAATGATAAATAAAGCCATTCTATTATTATATTATATTGATATCATTCATAACTTTCTTATACCAAAGTTTACTGAATACTAATAGTAAACTTTGCTTATACGTAGGAGCTGTAATAGATAGAAAACCTTGTGAAAATTAAGAAGAAGTAGGTAGGTATGTGTTTATTTATTTGGACATGTTAAAACTTATAAGTAGTTAAGTTCTTGCCTTCTAGCAAATGATAGGCTTTTTAAAGATTTAAAGAATAAAAATAAAACAAGATGTAGATACCTATATTATATAATATATAGTTTGTATAGTTTTTATTGCTTGAACATTCCACGACTATTCGTAAAAAGAACCAAAAGCAATCTTACGATAGATATTAATAAATAAATATGTACAGTGGTGGAAACCAAGACAGTAAACGACTCGGCAGATTTGGCTATTGAGTAGTGCATGGGGGTCATTGGGGTTTATCCAGTGGAGTAATCTATGTGAAATTGTTACAGTAAATCACAAACTAATCTTTTTTGCCTGAAATAACCTCATACTTTCTTTTAAATATGTGGAAATAACTCGCGAAAGCACCTAACCTAAAAACTACAAATGTCAACAACAAACCATCAATCAGATCAGCTGGTCTAGACAGACGACCGGAAATCAGAATAGGCATTTACGATAATTGGAGCGGGTAATGTATCCTGGTACATTGCGGTAATCAGCTGTTTTATGTCAATACATCTACCGAGCTAAGAATTACCGAACGCAAAATTTCAAATGTAACCTAAAGCATCACTTGACTAATTAATAAATATTTGAAAATTGAATTACTTTTTTATTTTATGCTTATTCATAAGTCCATACTGCTCGACATGTCAAAATGGAAAGTAAAAAAACATTTGTATTGCATATTTAGGTATACCTACTTAAACTTACTTAATTTATTATACATATACATAAATGTTTTCCGTCCTCATCTAAAATTACTTCATTATTTTCTCAAATACTCACAAAATGTCAAAAATTAAGTTGTTTTAATCATATTTTAAGATTATACCGCATTTACCAACCGATGTAGTCGATCCATAAATTTTGGATCGGGTAGATGTAGCGAATACATTCGATACATTTACCGAACGCGGTTCGGTAGATATGTTCTTATTTTCGAACGCTCTGATACATTGCGGTATGTAGCGCTCCAATTATCGTAAATGCCTAATGTCTCTGATACCTAAGTAACTTGAGTTTGCGCAATGCGGACCAACTTCGTTTAAATTTTACGCGGGAATAAGTATTATTTTTAAAAATCCAAAATTGATAATGTATAATAGAAAATTTAATGGGAATAAACATTATAAAAATACAGTATAGCTGTAGTATAAAATATAACACGTATAATAAACAAATTTTGTTGAAGCTATCTCAACTTTCTTTAATTTCATCGTGTAAAACTGACTATTGCGCCCACCGTTCTGCGCAACCATAAAATTAATGGGGCGGAGTCTATTGCTTTTTGATGATGGTATAGGCAGAGAAGAACGATCACAGAGAAGCGACATAAAGGCTTTCAGCGTGAACAGTTTTCGTATGCGCATGCGCCAACTATGGTGTGTTGTTGTCACTTGTCACTTGCGTATATTTCAATATTTTTTTAGGTTATACCTAAGTATATTGAAAATATTTGTTCAAGCAGTAAAATAACGACTATTAAATCTATTTCATTTAATGATTAAAGACAAAGTAAACGAAATACCTAATCAACTTGCCAATTTTGATGTACTTATTTAGGTTATAAAAACGCTATGAAGTAAATTGAAATAGGTAGGTAAAGTCGAGCTCACGAATGTTTGCGGATGACTCAACCCTGACCGTCGTCCGATCTAATCTGTTGAAGGTCCCGCTTGATATGATTTCACTGGCGGCGCGCTGTTTCGATATGCTTATCAACAACGCAATGTTTTAGATTTACACGTAATTGATGTAAATAATTGAGAAATCCGTATGGCAAAATGTACTTTTGTACTTTCATACTAAAAATGTACTTAATTTATTACAAATGTATTAATACAAATGTATTAAAGCGGCATCCCTGAGAGAGTCTAACATACGCCACTGGTGGAGTGTGATCCTAAGTGACATTGTGCGATACGCACAATAGCAATGTCTTTGTCAAACGTGTTTACGTTATAGAGTGAGAGCGAACCGCACAGATGGCGTAGATTGGACCGGCCAACTGAAGACTAACGTTTCGGTAAGGTTCCATAATGCATTAAATGTGCAAAGGAGATAGGACTACAGCGTGCATGTCTGTGATATTTTCAGTATGTAATTAGTCATCCGCAAACATTCGTGAGCTCGACTTTATATGCAAACACATTACATCAGGAAAAAGTATTAAAATATTTTATTCTGTTAAATATACTAATAGGGATTTCAAAATAAATAAAGTAGATAGAAAATTGAAAATTTTAACCCATATATAAATAAAAATATTTGTTGTGAAACATCTTGTTAAATATAAGTGTGTGAATGTGGCACAAAATCCTTCTAAAATGTATTTTAAGAAATGCATTAAATATCTCTAATATTAGTTTATATGTGAATCAAACTAATTTATATTTTATTATAAATAATGCCAAAGTTTTGCAATAGAGATTATAAATATTTTAATTGGTCTACATTTAATTAACATTTACCCATGCGCTCTAATTGCGATGAACAATATTATATAATACACTGTCATGCAGTTCGCTCAGTGTACATCTCGGTGTACATGTACCAAAAGGATAACTTCTCTCAGTGTAAACGTGTGTGTTTACTTCAAATCGGCTGGGCCATAGAACTTCAAACGTTCCGCCGGCACTATCGCTTCTCTGTGATCGTTCTTCTCTGGTATAGGGTATAGTACAGTAAGTTACGTCACATAAGTATATACTGAATACGAGGAAGTACCCTCATATGCAGCATAGACCAGTGGCTAGCTTACACTCAACTGGAAAGAAACAGGGAGATTACTGGAACGGATGAGAAACTGCGACAGACTAAAAGAAAACAGGAATTAATACTTTACAATAGCCAAGTCCTCACTTACAATCTCTACCTGTATACCCTACTTACTGTTGCTTCCTCGGCACGTCTTAATAGGAACGGTGGTGAACAGCTACTGACTGTTTTGAAGTCGGAAATCGGTATTATAATTATTCTGAAATATTTAGAGTAGTAGGGATGACGCCAACTGAGCAGCGCAGTGAATAAACTACGTCACTGCTGGACTTTGCCGAAATTCGGGCCCAAAGGTTACTTACTTTCAGTGATGTACGTCTGGTCTCCGGCGTGGTCAGCGATGTACTGATTGTCGCTCTCGGCGGCTCGGCATATCTATTCTTGATGTGTGGTGGGATCGCGCTACGTCACAGCGTGACGATTACGGACGTCGGATGTCTGGGCGCTGATTGACGTAGTACGACGCTGTAATTGCTAGCGAGCTCTCGTCGTCCCAACTGTTCACGTTGACTCGGGCAGGTAGACTGAACTGATGGTAGACTGTGGGCTCGCCACTGGCTCGGCGTTGATACACTTCACTTGCTAGGTATTGCCGGGGCAGATATCGGCGCGGAATATTATTTATTTGTGCTTTATTAATTACGGATTTATTAATTACTTATTAATAACAGAACAGGTTATATTATAAATCAAAATAAATACTGGTTACAGGTAAAAATAATATAACAATGCGGAAAACAATAATTAAATTCTATACGGGGTGTGTCGAATAATATTCTTTTTAACAGGAATTAGTAACGAAAAAATCACTTCGTTACAGTAGTAAAAGGGAAAGTGCAATAAGTGATTCTGACTTGGCTATTAAATTAAAGGGCAAAACTTTTACTATCTAGTGATTTTTGTAGAAATTTGGGTTTATGGATAGATGTTAACCTTAGATCTTGTAGTCGACTTCTTCAAAAATCATTTGTTAAAACTTCAATTATTATATACCCATAAAGAAATTCTTAGTATGTCCATGTAGTTAAAGTTATAAGACTCTTATTTTATAATTTCTAGCATATTGTGTATTGGCATGCTTTCTTGTATCGTGGCACGCCCACGGAAAGTTTGCAGAGGATTCAAAATGCATGTTTGAAGTTCAGTAAATTTATAAATTTGATCACATTTCAGCTAGTGGGCGCTGGCAGATCTAAATTTGCAGGTGAATGGTATAATGGTGTTGCTAGTTCTTTTCACAAATCTCTGCCGAGTGTAAAAAAGAAAAGTATCTAATTAAAGTTTTGAATGTTATCTTTTATTGCCAGTTTAATAAAGAACTTGCTAAGCAAATTGTTTTATTAATTTAAAGCAAAACTCTGCCAATATTACAGTATTGTTTTTTATTTTTCTTTTTACAATGTTTATAAGTACCTACAGTGTTATCTAACGTAAGAGGAAGTAGTTAAGACTAGAAACTGTGTCACCGTCGCTTCTAACGAAGTACCAATTGCCAAGTCAGAGGGCGCTACCTACATGTTTCCGTGCGGCTACGATACTAAAGTAGTAAACGCATTTCATTCATTAATTTTACAAGCCAAATATTTCTGATATATGCAATTTACTATCTCACGGGACAAATCGTGACTTCGTTTATCTTCGTTAATAACCGACGTTTGGTCAAAACTGGTGGGAGAAACGCATTCCGAAGTAGGAATCACGGAATCAGACAAGTTTCTGGTTATATTTACTTTACTTATATAAATATAGCACAGAGCAGAGATGATATAGCGAGATAATAAAATTTTTCAGTGAAAAATAATATTATTTGCTTTTATATGTGTGTTACAATATTATTATTGAAATTGCGAGTTGTGATTGATTATTTACGAAGTGGATACATTTATTAGACACTCTATACTTGTTCCATTTTTATTGTTATTCTGTTGTTTTAAGGTTATGCTCGAATGAAGTAACGTTTTATAAACTTTCTGTGCGTAACCTAAACGACTAAGAATAGTGAAGACTGTCTGTAAAGAGACAGCGGTAAAATTTTACATTAGCGTATCTCCGATTTTTAACTTTTTTTTACCTACGTATTTTTGTATGGAAACACGAATCTGAAGTCAATTTTATCCGCTCTCCTATACTTTTCGAGATATAAGGGCCGATGTACCCCAAAAATGGCATCCCGCCTTTGGCATAAATAGATAAATAACATATTATTCGGCGATTTTTATCGTTTTTGTTATCACTAATGCTTATTTGAAAACCGCAGAACGTCGCTTTGGTCACTTTATTTGTATTTAATAGACTTAAATTGTTAATTAATTGACAACACGCACATCGCCGCCAAAGATTACTATCTTTGTCGCCGCTTTTCCGAGCAAGAACTAGAGATTTTTACGTTGTTATGTTGGCAATTTGCTTAGTTCTTTTGGTTTCAAACTTAGGGCGGGCTTACTCCTGTTACCTGTTACTTCAAAGAAGGAACATGTTTTTCTTCATGAACAGGATATAAGTATTAAGGAGGAATTTTCAAACAAAATCTGCAAAAAATAGACTGGCAATTCAAAACAATTTTAAGCGTGCTTTGAAAGTTTGAAATCAAAAGTAAATTGCCAACATAACAACGTAAAAAATCCCTATAGTTCTTGCTGGGAAAAGACAACCATTCTGGACAAGAGAAGTCGTTGGGGAAAAGAGGCGATGTTCGTTATCAATTAATTTACAATGTATGTCTGTTAAATAAAAAAAAGACGAAAGCGAATTCACAGAAACGTTCTGCGAATTTCAAATAAGCATTAGCGATAACAAATACGATAAAAATCGCCGAATAAAATGTTATTTACGCCTATGGCGAGATGCCATTTTTGGGGTACATCGGCCCCCTATATCTCGAAAAGTATAGGAGAGCGGATAAAATTGACTTCAGATTCGTGATTTCCAGACAAAAATACGTAAGTATAGATAAAAAAAAGTTAAATATCGGAGATACGCTAATGTAAAATTTTACCAAATAAACAAGTACCTAGGTAACTTATGTCTGAACTTCACAAACACATTTCATTATTCATTAATTTTATGCATAAACATTTTTTAACCAGTTAATACAAATAATTACATTACACAATAAAGCTATTTTCAAGCTCATTTATTTAGGTTATAAAAATATTTTATATTCTTGCTTGTCAAATGTCAAATACTAGCATTTTTTAACAATCTAAAAATACGGTCAATACTATTATTAACCCAATTTACTGTTGCCGTTCGATAATAATAATAATAGTCTTTATTAATGCATTAAATATTACATAAAATATAATACAATACATAAAATACATTAGGGGCGAAGTTTAGCTATAATAGTTAATATAATGTCGTCATGTAATACTTTTGTCCAGTCACAAACCAGAATCAAATTAACCGGTTACCGGTGTATCTCTCTCTAAAAATAACTATCATTCATTCATAAACCCTGCAGGGTGCTGGCAACGTCACCAGCGTCACCTGCACTAGTTTGGCTGAACTAATAGCGTCCGCCATGTTGCAGACAAGCAAAACAGTTGTAATATTTTAATCTGAGCCCTACATAATAATGTTAGGTACTTTGAAGAAAAATCAGGTAGGATTATCTTCAGAATACATATAAGAAAAACGTAAGGTAAAAGAAATTACATAGTAATAAAGTTATTATCACGATATTAATTAATTTCTACTGTCTATGTAAAAGCACATTTTAAATAATTAATTTCTCGGAGAAATAAAAATTTCTTTCGTATATTTTAAGGTTACTGCCTTTGCCAGTATGTGTTTTGTCAGTTTCTAAAAAATTAAGCTTTAATTTTAAGTTTTAACAAAATAAATCGGGATTAGAAATTGGCCAAATATAATGCATTTTGCGCCAATATTAGGCAACTTGTAGTACATCAGTTTCTAGTCTTAAATCAGGGATAGTATATTTTATAATTGTCTATTTATGTATTTATTTAAATGAATACATTTAATTTCCTTAATTGATACGTGCATAAACAAAAACATTATATTTGAATTATTAATACATGGTAAAATAAAATGGTTATATAATTTATTAGGTGGACTGCGTAATAATATATGATGCTCATGATTTAAACACGGCGCCGCATACAGCATATAATATGCTTATCGGTGCACAGCATTTAAGTGTAATCTTTTACACTCATTTAGAATACTTGTCTTGAAACACTCCTTAATAAGTTTACTGAGTAAATAGCTGATTTTTTTTTTTCAAGACGCTTTACACATTCCAGCGCAAGAATCATTAAATTTCCATGGAAAGCACATAATCTAATATTAAATAAATCTTCAGAAATCCTAGGAGTTTTTCATTATTCAAATAAACAGATTAGTGAGCATGAGATTGCTCAAAATTGTAGAAATTTACCTGCATCTTATTATTTGATTCATTCGCCAGATTGCTTATAAAAGCTTTTCTATAAACTTAATAATTAAAAGCAATGGTGGTATATATATCTAATTAGGCTCAACAATAAAAAATTTTCGAACAGTCAACCTAATAAAGTGAAAATACAAATATAATGATATATAGTAAATTATAACAACAGTGATTACATTTATAGTGCATAGTTAAATTAATTTTGTCAATAAAATGGAAAATTCACACAAAGAACATCGGTTTGTCCCGCCTTATTTCATCTCGAATTTGGAACTTTAAAAATTCCTGTCTCAAATTATCCATTTGCAAAGATGCATGTTCAATATAAACTTTTGCTCTGGCAGCTGCTAAATGTGCATAATAAGTAGGTGCTGGATAACTTACAGATCGGGTACATCTAGTAAACATGTGGCATAAAGAGTAGGTTAATTGTTCTACTTCATCATTCGACATATTATTATCATCATATAATGTAACATACTTGGTAGGTCTTGCCACACCTTGAATACTCGCATGAGAAACCAAATAAAAATCTTGCATAAAGGGGTGAGTAATAGTTGTATCCACACAAGTACCTAAAAAACAGAAATAGAATAAATACAATACAATTTAAGTTTTATTACGGGCAAAATATACCCAGCCAAGTTTTTAAAATATTATTAACAGTAACTGCATTGCCCCTGGCATCTTCAAAAAAGACGGGTCGAATGATTTGTTCAGAGCATATTGCGCACCAAACAACGACTTTTTGATCAATCTACACATTCTCTTGAAAAAACAAGGGTTTTGTGTACCTCAAAAACGATCATTTTGCTTGTTAATATGACCAGAAAGGCGGAAATTTGCTTCGTGACTCTTAATCAAATTTTGTCAAAAATTGGGTTCTGCTTCCACTAAGTTTGTAACAATTTGTGTGTATTGCAAACTTCTTTGAATATAAATTGGCTGTAGTTTGAACACAGTTTGAATTTTGTATGGATACTTATGCGAGTCAAAGTGCAAAATTCTTCTTAAAGTCCGCTCAGACAACCCTAATTGCGGAAGAATTTGGTTCTGCTTGAACACGCTCAACATTTTCGTTTGAGCGACCAGAACGAGGTCTTCGAGTATGCTTTACATCACTTACTGGGCCATTTTGTAAAAACATGTTTGCTAAACGCCGAATTGTTTCTTCGCGTGGAGCTCTTCAGTCGGGATACACTCTCCTAAAAGCGCGTTGAGTTGATATTATCGAAGAAAAATTTTGGAAATACAATTTAACAATTTCTGCACGTTCTTGAGGCGAATCCATAACAAAATTCTGCTTCGTTCTTCTTTTATCATTAAAACTTTACTTTTCACAGTTATAATAATTTTAATAATAATAAAATGTCTTCTAAATTAAGGCGAAGTCTAGCTCAGAGCTACTCAACTTAACCTAACTAATAAAGTTGTGTACTTAGTATAAGAAAAAATACAGAGGTAATAGTAAGTAAATGTAATTAAGATATATTCAAAAATGAATATATAGGTACCTATTTGTAGTACATCCACGATATGTACACACAGACATACAGGGTGTGCGGTTTAAGACCGGAACACCCCATTATTTTGGAACGCGTTGACCAATTTTAATATATTTTTTTTTTGGGGACATAGTGCTCGATGAGCTCTATTTGACCATGTGGAAAAATTTTAAATTTTCATTTTTTCAAGGCCTGCTAAGACCCGCTAAATGGGTCGAAATTTAGAGATCGACCATTAGTCAATTTTTTTTCAAAAAAAATGGATAGCGCATTCGATTCAGACGTGCCTCAAATACTTATATAGGGTGTTTGTCACAGCGTAGCAAATTTCCTAATTTTTCACATTTCGACTGACCCTGTATAAAAATCTATTATGCGTACAAAAAAGGTAATGTATTCATTCGACTTAGAGCCAAGTCAGATATCTAGGAACGAAGATTTATGGCTGTAACTTCTACAGGTAGATGTCTGGATTTCAACAATTTTTTTTTATTAAGTAGATACTTTACTGTTGAAATCCAGACATCTACATGTAGAAGTTACAGCGATAAAACTTCGTTCTTAGATATCTGACATGGCTCTAAGTCGAATGAATACTTTACCTTCTTTGTACGCATAATAGATTTTTATACAGGGTCAGTCGATATTGAGATTCATAATAAATAACGATTCAAAAATAAGTCACCCTTATAGTTTATACTAGAATGTCACATTCTTGAAGGAATGTGTTTATGTATCTTTCTTAAGTATATGTTTAGTTTAAAACCATTATAATGATTATAAAGTAATAACAAAACCTGACTTATGAAAACTGAAACACTTTTGTAAGTTAATATACTTTTACCCGTTGTAGTGTGAGGATGTAAATAAATTCATAATTATTAAACTTTACCGTGTGTTTAGTTCTACCCATATTCCGAATAGTCGAAAAGTGAAAAATGTGAAAATTCGCTACGCTGTGACAAACACCCTATATAAGGTATTGAGCTCAAACTTTGTATAAAGTATAAAGGTATTTGAGGTACGTCTGAATCGAATGCGCTATCCATTTTTTAGAAAAAAAATTGCCTAATGGTCGATCTCTAAATTTCGACCCATTTAGCGGGTCTCAGCAGGCCTTGAAAAAACGAAAATTTAAAATTTTTCCACATGGTATGTTATGAGTCTGCATCTATCATAATGAATATGCAGGAGGCCACATAGTCACATTTTTTTAAAAGGAACATCCGGTGTATTTTTAGATATTTGGATAGCCCTTTTTATCTCCTTTATAAATATATATAATTGTAACATATTTCATCCTCAAATAACTTATTCAAATAAATACACCTAAATGCAAGAAAAGCAGGTTTACATTTTTAAACCATTTTTTAATGAAAATAACGACATACAAAATAAGTAAAAATTATAACATGTTTTCAAAAATTCAGCCATTATTTTCTTAAACAACGGTTTAATGTTTTTATGTAATTTTGTCTAAAAAAATAAAATAGTTGTTATTTGAAGATGAAATATAGGTACACTATTGGCAAGTTTTAACTTAGAGTGCGAAATCTGTAATGCAACTAAGAGAGAAGGTACATAGGGGCAAAGCCTTCCGTTAACAAGAGACGCCTAACCATTCCTACACTCCTACTAAAGAGGGAATGTGTGTTGATGTGGCGCGCGACGACAGTCAGCGGTTCAGCTTACGGACGTGCGATATTTTTACGATGTTTTCATTCTTTTATTTATTTATTTTTATTTATTTATTTATACAAAATTTGTGATAAATACATATTTTTACTTATGTCTATTTACCTGATTTATATTTATATGAATTTTTTATTGCACCTAGATGTTGGAAACATCTGTATGTGATGCTTACAAGTTAATTTTTATGAAGCATCTAAAACAGTTTAAACAAGATACAATGTACAATATTGTGCAAAAAGTGCCTCAAGAAACTTAATAGTATTGTAATTTTTTTTTTCTTTTTTTAACCTGAACTTAATGCCTATTGCCTATATCATATAAGCTTGTTAAATTTTTCATAGTTTTTTATAATAAACATTTTACTCTTTTTATTAAAGTTTTTTTTACTTTTTATTTGAAAGAAATGAAATCCAAAGAAGTCAGAAATCCATAGAGGTAAACTTTAATAGAATAAAATAGCAAAATAAATTTTACTATTCAGCCTAAATCCTCTAATGTCTTAAAAAGACATAAATACTCTTTTCAGAGCTTATTTGCAAACTATCTACATTTAACTGATAAAAATTTGGTCAGTACTACGAATGTAGAAAGCAAATAATTTAATAATTGCAATAAGCCCCACCAGACGGATTAATCCAAATAAGGACTCCCTCTGTTACCAGGCAGTGCAAGTCACCAACCCATGGACCGGTTTCTGGCTTATTAGCCTTCATCAGCATGGTATAGGCAACTCACACTGCACGATAACAAAGGGACTCCAGATCTTGTCAACATCGATCGACATGAAGTCGGTAAGATGCGAATGTGGACCGTGGGGCCCTCTGGTGAAACTTATTGCAATGTGGATTTTGCCCAGACTAGGCTCGTATGAAAGAAATGAAATCCAAAGAAGTCAGAAATCCATAGAGGTAAACTTTAATAGAATAAAATAGCAAAATAAATTTTACTATTCAGCCTAAATCCTCTAATGTCTTAAAAAGACATAAATACTCTTTTCAGAGCTTATTTGCAAACTATCTACATTTAACTGATAAAAATTTGGTCAGTACTACGAATGTAGAAAGCAAATAATTTAATAATTGCAATAAGCCCCACCAGACGGATTAATCCAAATAAGGACTCCCTCTGTTACCAGGCAGTGCAAGTCACCAACCCATGGACCGGTTTCTGGCTTATTAGCCTTCATCAGCATGGTATAGGCAACTCACACTGCACGATAACAAAGGGACTCCAGATAGTTTGCAAATAAGCTCTGAAAAGAGTATTTATGTCTTTTTAAGACATTAGAGGATTTAGGCTGAATAGTAAAATTTATTTTGCTATTTTATTCTATTAAAGTTTACCTCTATGGATTTCTGACTTCTTTGGATTTCATTTCTTTCATACGAGCCTAGTCTGGGCAAAATCCACATTGCAATAAGTTTCACCAGAGGGCCCCACGGTCCACATTCGCATCTTACCGACTTCATGTCGATCGATGTTGACAAGATCTGGAGTCCCTTTGTTATCGTGCAGTGTGAGTTGCCTATACCATGCTGATGAAGGCTAATAAGCCAGAAACCGGTCCATGGGTTGGTGACTTGCACTGCCTGGTAACAGAGGGAGTCCTTATTTGGATTAATCCGTCTGGTGGGGCTTATTGCAATTATTAAATTATTTGCTTTCTACATTCGTAGTACTGACCAAATTTTTATCAGTTAAATGTAGATAGTTTGCAAATAAGCTCTGAAAAGAGTATTTATGTCTTTTTAAGACATTAGAGGATTTAGGCTGAATAGTAAAATTTATTTTGCTATTTTATTCTATTAAAGTTTACCTCTATGGATTTCTGACTTCTTTGGATTTCATTTCTTTCATACGAGCCTAGTCTGGGCAAAATCCACATTGCAATAAGTTTCACCAGAGGGCCCCACGGTCCACATTCGCATCTTACCGACTTCATGTCGATCGATGTTGACAAGATCTGGAGTCCCTTTGTTATCGTGCAGTGTGAGTTGCCTATACCATGCTGATGAAGGCTAATAAGCCAGAAACCGGTCCATGGGTTGGTGACTTGCACTGCCTGGTAACAGAGGGAGTCCTTATTTGGATTAATCCGTCTGGTGGGGCTTATTGCAATTATTAAATTATTTGCTTTCTACATTCGTAGTACTGACCAAATTTTTATCAGTTAAATGTAGATAGTTTGCAAATAAGCTCTGAAAAGAGTATTTATGTCTTTTTAAGACATTAGAGGATTTAGGCTGAATAGTAAAATTTATTTTGCTATTTTATTCTACTTTTTATTTGTTTTATTTCATTTGGTAATAGGTTATAAAACTTAGGGGCCAAATAATCTATGAATTTTAAGTTTATAGTCTTTCGACTTATGGGTATAATCACATGCCTATTTATCTTACCTCTAGTTTGATGCTGATGGCTCACAATGTTTTTAAGTTTTTCTGTTTTATGAAAATAAGAACAAACAGATTGAATATACAGTGTATTTATGTTGCAGATCTCATCATTATAGAGCAAATTTGTTGGAAATAACCAGTTTTTATTAAACATTATTTTCAATATTGAATTTTGAATAACAGCCAAAGGCTGTAGTTTACATTTGTAAGTCCCTCCCCATACAATTATTCCATATCTTAATAATGATTCTATAAGTGCTTTGTATACTAGAGTAATTACTCGACTGACATTCAAAAATTCTTTTAGCATATAGAATTTATGTATTAATTTCCGAATTTTTTTTGTTAGATAATTAATATGATCCGACCACTTTAAATGTTGGTCTATAATGATTCCAAGATATTTAGTATTTTCCACTGCTTTAATTGTACTGCTAGATTTATTATCTATCGTTATGCTATTAAAATTTGGTCTATTAACATTCTTTAAGGAAAAAGCTATGTAGTTGGTTTTTTTATATTTAAAGACAATTTGAATGTGTCAAGCCAATTTTTTACTATTTCACAGCCTTGTATGACACTATCTTTGGTTTCCTCCCAAGTACTACCAGTGAAAATAAGTGCCGTATCATCTGCATATGACATGATCTTACCATTTATCTTAATGTTTAACAATGAATTAATATATGTAATGAAAAGAATTGGGCCGAGAATAGTACCTTGCGGCACACCAATTTTTATTTTTTGAGGATCACTGAGGGTATTATTTATTTTTAAATACTGTTCACGGTCGTTCAAATATGACTTGAAGACTTCCAACACGCTCCCCCGAACTCCATAATGTGACAATACATCAAGAAGCTTTTGGTGAGGGACAGTGTCGAAAGCCTTTGCAAGATCAATGAACACGGCTATGCATTTTTTACTGTCGTTTAAGCTATTTGTAATTTCTGAAGTGATAGTATACATGGCATCTGCCGTGCTAACATTTTCGGTAAACCCGAATTGATTATTAAACAAAATGTTATTGCTTTTAAAAAAATTCGTTAGTCTTTCTTTAAGGCATTTTTCTAGTAGTTTTGCAAAGTTGTTAATTAGACTTATTGGACGATAGTTTTGTACTTTATTTTTTGGGCCGTCTTTGAAAATTGGTGTTACAACCGATTGTTTAAAATAGCTAGGAACTAGACCTGTTTTAAAAATTAAATTGATGATATGGGCCATAGGTTGGGCCATTTCTATATATGTTAGTTTAATGAGTTTAGCTGACACTCCATCTAAGCCAGGAGCACTATGATTTTTTAATGAGAAAATTTGGTTTATAATTTCATTTTCGGTAACTGGTTTTAGATACATAAAATCAGTGGAATGATAGTCAAATATAAAAGGATTTTGTGGTACATCTATTTTCTTTTCCATTTCAGTTCCGATATTTATAAAGTAATTATTACAAAAATTAGCCATGTCTGTATTATTTAAAAATTCACTGTTTTTTTCATCCACGAAATTAATATTTGTGTTTTTGTATTTATTTTTTTCATTTGTGGCGTCAGATATTATTCGGTATATTTTTTTTACGTCATTCTTATTGTTCTCAATTTGTGATTTGTAATAGTTGTATTTTTGTTTCTTTATTAACGTATTTAATTGATTTCTATATAATTTATATTCTTTTTCTAGTTCACGAGTGTAATTTCTTAGCAATTTTTTTTTAATTTGTCCCTATGTTTAATAGATATGATTAGGCCTGTTGTTATCCATTCCTTTATTTTTTTCTTTTGTCTACTTTTCATAAACTTTCTTGATTTATATTTATTTAAAATTTGCTGAAAGATTGTCATAAAAGTATTAGTAGCCTGTTCTGGATCATTGGAGTTTAACACCTCAGACCAGTCTTGAGAAGAAATCTTGTCTTTAAAAGAAGCATAGTCTATAAATTCATATGAGTTATCAAGATGATTGTGAGAATTATTTACATTTTTTTCTGAGTTAATGTTTAATATTATTGGGTAATGGTCCGTTATATCTGTACCTAATATAAAGGACTTCAAATTTAACTTATTTATATTAATTTTTTTATTCACAAATAAGTGATCAATGCATGAAGATGTTTCAGTAGTGACCCGAGTGGGAGAATTAATATAAGACATAAAACCATGTTGCCCCATTAATGATAGATATTCATTTACACTATGGTTATCGTTATTGTCTATATTTATATTTATATCACCAGTAAAAATTTCTATATTTTTTTATAAATTTTGCTCAAAAAAACCTCTAAGATCCTTAACAAACAATAATTCATTAATTGGTGGAGGTTTATAGACAGCAGAGATGCCAAAAGTTACACCACACTGATTAAAAGTTATTCTAGTTACAGTAGCTTGGGACGAAATCAATTTGTTGTGACTAAAAATAATATCAAGGTCTGATTTTATCAATATTAAAATACCATCATTCTTATTAAAGTCACCCATATTATAATGAGTTGAATAGCCTGGTATGTTATACTGATTACATGAATTTAATTGAAAGCATTCACTTAAAATTATGATATCACAATAATCGAGTTCATATGTTTCTAATAACAAGATCAGTTGATCAAAATTCTTTTTGACACTTCTAATATTAAGATGTATAAGGTTTAATAATTTGTCTTTTAATACAATTTGTTGTTTTAACATTACGTCATTTACTAGATTCCCATATAGATCTTCTCCTATAGAGTCCAGTTGTTCTAAAATTTCATCCTCTTGGGGCTGGAATGTTAAGCATTGTAATCTATTTTCTGTTTCAAAACACTTATTTGATATTTATAACTGGGACATTCTGGATCAGATGTTTTATGGGATACGCTATAGTCCGTTTTAGATTTTATATTCGCTTGTGTACAGTTATTACATTTAATTACAATCTTCTGACATTCGCTTATGTCATGATCGTCAGAGCATCATGTTTATCATCGCTGTTGCATTTGACAATACAACAGCGGTTTAAGAGTTGATGTTATTTATTAGCCTTAAACCTAAAAACGAAATAAAAACTTGTATTTTAAAAATAACAGTTTGTACTTCGCAGGAGAAAGACATCGCGGCCGTTCGACACATTTGGCCGATTCCGTCGTCCCCTTCGACCACGTGTTGTAAAGTATGGAAGGTGGGAGGTAGGGGGTAGCAAGTTGTCTGTTTAACTTGTAAATGCTTTAAGTTATCTCCGTCTGATGCATTTATATCGGCCACCTAGATCGGACCTTACCAATAGTGTATAACAATTATAGGTAATTGTTGAGATAACGGAACCTCCGTTTTTCGGAATTTTTTTGCTTTTAACATACGTAGTTTTGTCCCCTGAACAATAAATTCTAAAAAAAAATCGCCGCTCGTCAACAGTTTTCGAGATATTTGGCCCCAAAGTCTCTGAAAGTCGTATTTCTCCACTGCCATAATCATTTATTTTCACAAAATTTTTTATTTTATGCTTATGAACACCTCTAATACGGACTTATTTAAACACTTTTAAATAGTTTCAACACATTTATTCCAATCAATAACTATTTTTTGACCTTCTTATAAAAGCCGTGAAAACATAACCTAAAATTTCAAACAACATTACGATCATCCGAGATTATGAAAGTGTCGCGAGATCTAGGGTACGTATAAAATGAATTTAACGAATATGTTCCTTCTTTGACATGAAAATATACTGCACCCGCCCTCCAACGGCGGGCGGGTGCAGTATATTTTTACGGCACTATCGTAATGTTTGAAATCTAGGATACACATAAAACTAATATGTTCCTTCTTTGAGAAAAAAATGATAAAAATATACTGCATGCCCGCCCGGGGGCGGGTGGGTGCAGTATAATTTTATGTCAAAGAAGGAACATTAGTTTTATGCATAACATAGAAAAAATTTCAAAAATCGGGCGATCCGTAATATAGAAAATTACCTTTGTTCTAAAGTATTGAAATAAACATTGGTGATGGTGAAAAAGTTAAGAAACTCCGAAAAAAATAGCTTTTGCGGTGATGGCGGAAATGTCATTTTTGTGGTATATTGAACCCCATATCTCGAAAAGTACTGCAGAGCGGGAATTTTTGACTTGAAATTCGTGTTCTACGGACAAAAATAGGTAAGTACGAGAAAAAAAATTCCGAAAATCGGAGGTTCCGTTATCTCAACAATTACCCAATTATATATATTTATAGAGGGGATGAAAAGGGCTATCCGAATTCGATTCCGAGCCATCAGACGTGATGGCGACAATTTAAAACAGATTCAGGCAGCGACGTGCGATTCCTTTGCTTATGGATGAATTTACTATGAAGTTAATCGTACGCCACTGACTATTGTGTGCGTCTAGCGATAACTGAACTAATAATGATTGTACTTGTCATTTTTATCAAGTAGACTGGACTGGCTAGTGGCTACTTAACTTAGTAAGTGCTCATATTTTCCACAACTATATAGGTATTCGCTATGTGCAAGGTCTCTAGTGCGCCGCTGGTGGTCAATAATTTAAATCTTTGGACCCCTAATTTGTCAATGTCACGACACATATGATTGTCAATGTCAAGATGTCAAGACATGACAGCATAACATAAAATAATGGTGAGTATACTTTTGCGTACCGGATTTAAACAAATTACGCATTCCATTAAATTTACCAGAAGTGTATTAGAGAAGGGAATTTTGTCATGTGAAACATACCTATGAAATTTGTTTGCCGTAATATTTTTCCGGAAATATTGTCGGAAGATAGGTATGCAGGGCTGTGCTGTGAGGATGCTCTAATTTTTCTCCTCCTACAAAGTGCTGGCTACATATACGTGACCTTAAACTCGGCTCCCACAGACTTCCGTCAACCCGGAAGAAAAACGAAATAATATTTTTACAGATTTACTGCAATAATTTCTGAATAAATATTAAAATCATGCTTTTACTTGACTCTTTTCAACGCTTTGATCCATGTCACTCGTTCTCCAAGGTTATGTTTCCACACAGGAAAACTGTAAAGCTTTATTTTACGGAAAGTGTCACTAACACCACAGCCTAGAACACAACATTTATTTGCAGGTGGCTTAATTTTTCCATGCATGTTTCGTTTATAACCGAAAAACACTATTTAAATTACTACTCTTCTCGTTCAAACAATTTTTATTATTTGACACTTTTGACAGCACAAAACGTATGATTTTGACAAATGGGAAAAGGGAAAATTAGGGGCTCAAAATTTACAATTATGTCCGCCGCAATCGCTCGCGTCGGATTTAATTCAAAATGAATTAATTAGCTTGCCCACATCAGAAACTGCACCCTCCCCAAAATTAATAATGCGTCCCACGAATGATCAATTTTTAAATAGTTATTTTAAATGTTTATGTAGCATTTAGAAATTTTTAAATGGTTGAAAAATGCAATGACTTTGAACGTCTTAAAAATTTTTCGTTAGCGGCGCAATTTGAATAGATAACGGTCCATGTACATTACTATAGCGGCCGCCATACCTCTTTAAAGGTCGCGTGCCGCCACTATAACATGGTACCATGTGTACTTTTGATTGGTGGAGTTGGTTTGAAAACAATTGGTCAAGAAATTTTTTTAAATCTGGAACACGTGAATTATCTGTAAAATAGTGTATTTTATTTTTGCAAAAATACTCGAACAAGTCGATTTCTATTTTGAATTTGCCATATTTTGAAATACAGTTGAACTTGGCTATAGCGAACCTCCAAGGGAACCGTAAAACTGTTCGTTATATGCGAACGTTCCTTATAAAAGATCGACAAAAAAACAGCTTCAACTTAGAGAGCCCGTGATCACGGCAAATTTGTGCATTTGCACAGCCATTTTCTAGCTTGCGAATTATATTTAACTCATCCGACAAAGAAATAGATCTTCTATTTGCTTTGTCAACATTAGCCATTGTTCAAATGCAAATTCAACAAGCAATTTAGCACCCACTCAAACAAAAGATTAATTGTAGGTAACTTGCAGACTTGTTTGCAAATTCGTCGCGCGCTATTCGTTCGACATTGAGTCAAAAAACCACTCGCTAGTTCGTTATAACCGAGTTAAGAGGTCCGCTGGGCCAAAAATGCGGTATGTTATAACCGAGTGTTCGTTATATCCGAGTTCGTTATAGCCGAACAAAAATACATGCGCTTAATAGGGACTTCGGACGGGACTTTTCGATTCGTTCGTTATAACCGAGTGTTCGTTATATCCAGTGTTCGTTATATCCAAGTTCGACTGTACATAGATAACAGTAGTAGTAGATAAATAATTTATTAATATTGGCAATAATTTATAACAAAATTCTTACCTGCAGGAACGTTTATATTTCTGTCCTCAGAATCACGTGGATTGATAGGAAATAAACGAGTATGATGACGTTTTTGAACAACCAAAAAAGTGATTAAAGGCTTGTAACCATTTTGTAGTTTTCTACAAGCGCTGTGTATGGCAGCAATTTCTATCTCTCTTACTTGTTGAAATTGACCTTCAGAAACACCATCTCTGAAGAATATAATTTTTTCTGGTTTTTTCTTTTTCCCCTTCGAACAATAGAAATTTATCTGTTCAATAACAATTGCTTCAAGATCTTTTATTATTTCATCTTTGGGATTTTGTAAACGCCAACAAATATTGTATTGGAATGCATGTATGTCATGAGAAGCCGTTACAGCTGCAACACTAGGAATACCTTGGGAGTCAGGTGATGGATGTGTCACATCTGCACCCATTATCATACAATTTTCGTACAACTTGGGAGGTTGTGTTCCTAAGTAATGATTAGTTCCATTTAATTTACTATTTACCTTCAAAAGTATATTACTAGCTGTTGCAGGTTTCATGTTTTCTACAGTTTTTCTTTTAATACATTGGGTTAGACATCCAGTATTTATCTCAGCAGCTGTTTTAACAAACGAATATTGTGGTCCACTATTAGGTACAACGACAAATATAACGTCAAAGTGATCTGCCGGTTTCTTTTTCTTTTCCATTCGAAAATACTCATTTATATCATTTACAGAATGTCTTATATTTTTAAATGGTTTTACAGGCTGTCCTATGTTCATTCCACTAGCAACTGCATTCTCGAATATCTAAAAAATGGATTTTATAAATATAGAAATTGGTGTATATTTTGTCAAAAACTAAATACTACAGGTAAATCCGAAGGTAAATGATTGTGTTTTCATAAAAAGGTAAACCTTGTACTGAATGCAGCTAACTATAAATTATTTGTAACATCAAATTAGATTTTTTCACAATAGATACAAATTTTATGTGAGGTTTGATAATTTTTTAGAAGGAAAAAAATTCTAATTGTATTTTATATAAGTAGATCCCTGGGTTATAATCCTTTGTTTACATAATATACAAGGCTGGTAAGTAAGTCATAACTAAAGTTGTACAGTAATATTTATTGCCATGCCAGCAGCTTGAATGGTAATATTACAATACAGATCTGTCAACAACTGTCAACAGATGAAATAATAAACAATGAATATGAAATTATAGGGCTATTTATTAATATAAACAGACAGAAAACTCCAAACAATAATAATTAAATACTGAAATGTATCACTACTGCTCCTGCTTCTTATAATATCTATTAATAATGTCTTTATTTTCTGAAACTGATAAACTATTAAACAAATCACGGATGCTATAAATCACAACAGCCTTAGATGTCTTAAAATCCTCGCTCTAATCTGCGGTAGTTATGATACTCATAACATTCCTAGATATGTTAATAGCTATAAAATGATTAATAAGTAGTTTAATTATCTTAGATAATGTAGAAACATTATAATATATAAAGTAAAGTATCAAGAACTATAAGACGTGTTTATCGATCGACGACAATGTTTACAATTTTGCCGGAGGCCGGTACAATCATTAACGTTCGCGATGCTTATACTGATTTTTTCACGATCGTATTAAATTACGAACAAACACATTAAATATTATTGCATTTCATTCGGTACCGTCAAACGGGGTGAAGTGGATATAGCGGGGAGGAAGAGAATCACCGTGAACTATTTTGAAGTTATTGTGGCTACACTTACATCATTTGAAATTATACCTCAGAAATTACGTTACTGGGATAGTAGACACATCCAAGAAGTAGAAGTAGTCATAATGCAAGGCTTGACCAGCCTTGGTCATAATGAACCGGTCAAAGATCTTAACATAACCTTAAAATATTCTTGTTCCGTGCCTGTTTTAAACGTTTTTTTTAAGTGGTATAAACAAACTACTGCAGAAGTGGACCGGTAATTATTTAGTATACCTACTACAAATTGCTTAAAATTTGCAAAAATTTTTGCAAACCCCTTAAATCGGGTCTTCAATTTTTTTTTTGGAAAAACCCTTCGTCTCCGGGGTAAAAAAATCAGATATTCGTGTTCAGAAGACCCGATTTAAGGGATTTGCAAATATTTGCAAATTTTAAGCAATTTGTAGTGTACTAAATAATTACCGAAACACTCATCAGGTACGTGTACTTTAGGGTACGGTACTCCTTTGGAATACGGCCAATGAAGAACAACATCATGTTCAAGTCCCACAACAGGGCGGTGATGTAAAGAATATAGTGCAATTGTTTTTAAATAAAAGCGGCGTAAATAAATATTTTACAGATAATCGTCCTGGGCATGACTAGTTTTTAGCATTTCTCAAACGGCATCCGCAACAATAAAAATGTCTGAAAATATTAAATGTGTGTTAGAGCAGGAATAACTCGAGCGACAAATCGAGATTATTTCGAAAATTTGCAAAATAGTATTAGGGGATTACTATTTATTATTTAATTTCTTAGTTTCTCAATGAATTATAACCATTACTTTGTTATTATAATTTTTTTCTCAACATTTTGTGACAATAAATATTTTTTTAAATTCGTTTTACTGATCCTATTCATCCTAAATGTTTTCCAAGAGAATATTAGACGATTTTAAATCCACTTCACCCCAATTAATGGAGTGGAGTGGATCACAATTCTAAATTTTTTAAAACTGAATATACCTGTGCAAAAATTTTTGTTATAATGCTAAAATGTATGAGAAGCATGCCATAACTTATATGATTTTTTTAAAATTATTTGAATGAACGTTTCTGAAGGAAATATGGAAAAAACTTAAAAAATTGATCCACTTCACCCCGTTTGACGGTGCTAAATTAGATAAAGAATGATTTATATTAATTTTACTTACCATTCAGACATCGGTAAGTAAATTACTTACCAACGTCTTAGGCCTAGCAACTAGTAAATATAACCTACCGTTTTGGCAGTATGTATATTGTAAAATTTGTAAATAAAAAAACCTCGATCATGTAAAAATTCTTTATGTAAGCTTCATCTCATTTATTTAAGAGTATTATTATGATTTTGCAAAAGCTGATTATATTTATTTTTTACAATTCTCTTTCTTTGCTTGATATGCATTGTTTATAAATGACTTTATATTACTCTGAATAACTATTTTGCTCCAATAAATTGGGAAAATGTATTAGATTTAACGATTTAACCATAAACTAAGCTATGGATACTTTTTATCATACTCTTAAATTAGCTATCGACTTGTTTGTTCCGTTAAGGGAGTTTAAAGCTTCGTCATTTTCTAAATGATTTAATGCAGAACTGACACTTAGTTGCTTAAAAGAAAATTGCTCATAAAAATTATAAACTTACAACTATAATCATTTTAGAAATTTGCGTGATCGCTGCAAAATCCTCTCGAGTGAATGTTATAATAAATAAAATAGATAAAGTTTTTGCCATTTACCCCAAGAAAGAAACATGATGCAGCTACGGACACGTGTTTCGGAGTTATTGCTCCTCATCAGCGTAGCGTATCTTAATGGATTCGTGTGAATAGGATCAGAAACACCGAATATTTATATACATATGTATAATAAAAATAAATACTGATTGAAAATAAATAGTTTTTTTGTAGTTAGGTTTACTTTCTAAATCCCAAATGTATATCCTAAAATTTCACCAATTTTTTATTTTGGTTATAGATAAATGTTTAAAAAAATGAGTTTTATTTTTAGAAGGCGGTAAGTATTTGGAGGGGGCAGCCGTTTTATGTCAGGTTGCCCAGGCAGAGCTGGGAAATAACTAAGATACAAGATATTTTTTAGTAACTTAGATACTTTATCTTAGATACTTTTATTTTCAAGTAACTTGTATCTATTTTTTAGATACTTTTTACAAGTAACTAATATCTAAAGTTATTTTTTAAGTATCTTAGTTATTTTTAGAGTATCTAAGTTACTTTTTAAGTATCTTAGTTAATTTTATAGTATCTAAGTTACTTTCATAGTATCTTAGTTACTTTCAGAGTATCTAGATACTTTTGAAAAGTATCTAAGATATTTTTTAGCAAGATACTTTATATGAAATATACAAACTAGCGCAAGGCGCAAGTTTACACATGTTTGTTGCCTGCCTGGCCAGATTAATTTTCGAGCAAAAAACCTTTTACTTGTTTAAAGTATTTTTAGCACTTTCAGCTGCGGCAGTATCTTAGTTACCCAAAAGTAACTAAGATAATTCCAGGTATCTTAGATATTTTAGGAAGTAACTAAGATAATTGAGAAAACTAACCAAGATATTTTTACATGTATCTTGTATCTTAAGATACTTTTTCAAGAAGTATCTAGATACTCAAGAGTTTTATGTTTATGTTTATTTACAACAATTTTCTAGTTTACAATTAACAAAAAAATTTTTTATTTGAAAACCCCTGACAAACACACAGTCTCACCTAAGCACTAATTGTGCTTGTTTTGTGTAGTTCTGTTTGTCTCTCAGAAGGTATTATATCTAATATATAAAAATGAAAAAGTGAGCAGTAAATTATTATTAATATTATACAGTATGGCAGTAAGAAGACAATAAACAATAACAACAATAGTGTAATGAAGAAGTAAGCAGAAAGAACAGAAGTGAACGTGTTAACAAACTAGCCTAGACTAAAAAACATTAGTAAGGATATTCGTATTTTGTCTAATAAAATGTTTTATACTAATTTTATATTTATTTATATTTGTTATTTTTTTTAGATCAATAGGTAGCCGATTGTACAGTATGGGTCCAAAGTAAAAGATATATCTTTGTGTATGGGATTTCCTAAATAAAGGCACATTAATGGACAGATTCTCAACAAATCTGGTTTCCCATACATTGTGCCGAGTATCATAATTTGTTCTATTTAAGAACATCCACACAAGACATTGATAAGTATATAAGTATATTTCTTATATTAAATAGACCAGTCTCTGTATATAATAGTTCCGTTGTATATAACCTACTTTTTTTTTAAATGATTTTGATTAATGTGTTCTGCACAGCTTGTAAACTATTTAATACATTGTTAGTTAAGCCACCCCACGCACTAATACAATATCTTAATACTGATTCCACTAAAGAATAATATAAGGTGAGCATATTTTTTTGTGTTAAAATTTCTCTTAGAGTGTAAAATTTGTAAATAAGCTGTCTAAGTCTTTTTATGATGAAGGAGGCATGTTCTTCCCATCGTAAGTGCTGATCCAGTATAACACCAAGATATTTAATTTTTTTTTGTTTTTCTATTGTAGGGCATGTGCAGTGTGTTATATTTGTGCAGATTATATCATGGATTTTAAGATTGTCTTCTGTTGGTTGATCAATTCGTGATAAGGTAAAAGTTAAGAATTTAGTTTTAGAAACATTTAACGTGAGTAGATTATAATTTAACCAAATTTGTATATTTTTTAGCTCTCGTTCCGCAGTTTTATATACTTCACTCCATGTACCACCTGTGTATATAATGACAGTGTCATCCGCATAGGAGATGAGATGACCTTTAAAATTGTTAATACAACTAATACTGTTGATGTATATGAGAAAAAGTATTGGGCCTAACACCGTACCTTGCGGAACACCAACTATTTTAACTCTCTGTGATCTATGCAACAGATAATTTCGCAAAATATTAAAACTTGGTCCTCGGATACCATAATTATATAACTTATCTAGGAGTAGATCATGTGACACTGTGTCGAACGCCTTGGCCAAATCAAGGAAGCACTTCTCTGATTTGTCCAAGGCACCCACCGTTGCTTTGAGAAAGTCTATAACAGCATTCTCTGTGTTTGAATTGTTTATGAAACCAAACTGCCTTTTAGTTATCACATTATTTTTATCAAAGAAGGTAATTAATCTTTTTTTTATAGTGTGTTCGAATATTTTCGCAAAATTATCAATCACAGAGATTGGCCGATAGTTTGTTAATTGTTCTTGATCACCTGATTTGTGTACGGGTGTAATAATTGAATTTTTCCACTGTATGGGTAAATTACCGTTCTTATACGCTAGATTAATAACATGAACTAGTGGTGTAACAATATGTTTATGTATATTTTTTATTATCTCTGTTTTTATTCCATCCGGACCTGGAGAGCAATTATTTTTGAGATTTGAAATTATGCTAATTATTTCATTTTCTGTTACAGGTTCAAGAAACAATGTGGATTCTACGGATATATCGTTTAAAAAGCGCTGAGGAAGTTCATTGGATTTTTTTATTTTTTGTGCCATGTTAGGCCCTATGTTTGCAAAAAAATCATTTATTACATTAACTTTTTCCTTATTTTCTGATATTATATCACCAATTTCGTTTTTAATGGGTATATTTTTTAGTGTTTTTTTGGTATTATTATTTGATATTTCATTTATCAATTCCCATGTTTTTTTAGAGTTTCCCTTAATCGCGTTTAATTTTTCTTTGTATTATTGGTTTTTAGTTTGCTTAATAAGTTTATTTAATCTATTTCTATATGCCTTATATTCATTACGTAGTTCCTCTGTATATCTAGTTCTTAATTTATTTTTTAGGAAGTCTCTTTTTTTTATTGAATTTATCAGCCCGGTAGTTATCCACGGTTTTATCTTATAATTTTTATTATTGCATACTTCACGTACAGTTGTTGTCAACCTTATATAATCGTTTAATTTATTAAGAAATTTATTATAAGATTCTTGTGTATTTTGACAATTAACCACCTCTGTCCATGTTTCAGCTTCACAAATAGATAACAATCTAGTATAATTAATTTTTTTTACAGTTAATTTTGATTTGTTAGGAATTAAGTTATGTTTATTGTCAGGAAAGGTTATATTTAACATGGTAGTGTAATGATCGGATAGATTAGTTTGTACGACGGCTGAATTAAGTAATACGTTTTTTTTGCTATTTACTCTGCGAACAAAAATATGATCTATTATACTCTCCGATTGGTCAGATACCCTGGTTGGTATATTGATATAAGAAATAAACCCATACTGATTAAGAATATTTATATAATTATTTACAGTGTTTGAGAACCCCTCCATTAAATTAATATTTATATCTCCCACAAACAATTCAATATGTTTTTTATTCAAGCTTAATAAATAATTGTGCAGGTCCTCTTGATATGTATATATGTTTGTTGAGGGTGGCCTATACGAAGTGGTTATTCCTACCTCAGTATTATTTACTTTTACTAACATTCGCAGAAGTTTTGTTTCAGTTAAAGAGAAATTTTGAATATTTGCAGATATATCATTTTTTATAAAGGCGATTAGACCGTCATTTTGATTAATTTGATTTGATTAATTTGATTGAGTAACTTAGATACTTTTCTAAAGTATCTTCGAAAAGTATCTAAGTTACTTTTTTAAAGTATCTTTCCCAGCTCTGGCCCCCAGGGTTGCCGAAACCTTAGAGACGGCCCTGGATATTTAAACTACACTATGCTGATGAGGAGCAATAACTCCGAAACACGTATCCGTAACTGCATCATGTTTCCTTCTTGGGGTAAATGGCAAAAACTTTATCTATTTTATTTATCTTCCCAAAAAACTTCTTTCTTTGTTATAATAAATATTTAGCAGACCTTGACAACAAATTTTATTCAGGACCTAGATCATTTTGGAGAAATTTGAATAAGAAATATTCCAGTTATTCAATTCAATTCCTCATAAAATGTTTTTAGATAATGAAGAAGAAAACGGTGGACAAGATATTGCCAATTTATTTGCAAAGCATTTTTCAACTATTTATACAAGCATGCCGGATAATAATTTTGAAGATGAAATTTATATACTAAGCAATTTTGTGTTAGTTTTTCTCCAGAAGAAATTTACGAGAAAATTAAAAAAATACCAGAAAAATTAACTTTAGGACCAGATGGCATTCCGAATTACTAAATGCATTTGGTCTATAACATTTCCATTGTCTCTGATCTTTAATGCTTCTTTAGGATCTAGTACTTTCCCAACAAATGGAAAGAAAGTTTTGTAATTCCGGTCTACAAAGCTGACTAAGAAAGAAATAAAAAATTATCGAGCAGTTTGCAATCAATCAGCAATACTTAAGTTATTGGATAGTCTAATTTATGATCAACTTGCTTTTCCTGTAAGGAAATTATAATTGATAACCAACATGGCTTTATGCCAAAAAAGCCGACGGTTACTAACTTGTTTGAGTAAGATTTTATATTTGCTAAGCAAATAGTAAAGGTAACGATACTTGGAAATCCATGGCAACCGCCAATAAAATAAATTTAGGACACGGTTTCTATTCAAACGACAACTACTGTCAAAATAAATTAAATCATATTATAATAGCTCTCTAAACATTTTTGAAAATAATGTCGGATATAGAATATATAGCTAAGGCTCGTCTGGATTTACTTCCAAAAAAGTCCCAAAAGGACATACATATAACAATATCCAAGTTAAATTCGCCCAAATTTACTTTATTTCCCTAGGTACGTTATGAAAAGTAACGACCCGTTGCCACCCGCAGCCAATGGCTATTAGTATATTATATTCCAAGGGACTAAAGTATGCCTTTTAATCCTGAGGGTGAAGCTTGTTCCCCAAGCGCTAGAGAGGGCAGCAATCACATGAGGGATTAAAAGGCACTTTAGTCCCGTGTTACATACGTTAGGTTTGGCATCGCGGGAACTAAAACCTCGTCATATCGTAAATTTGAATACAATTCTTGCTACTTGCTACTTTTTATCAAGTTTAAAAACTAACGGGAATTCTAGTAGGCTAGGACTTTGACATATAACTTAAACCAAAACGTCATTAAAGTTTGTGTCACGACTATATTATTATATTTAAAAATGAGTGCTTTTAATATCGAACAAGCTGCAGAAGAGGCAATAAATGATTTAATGATCAAAAATAATGTTAATAAATAAAAATGTAGGTAACAAAGTACTCAGCGAACAAAAGTCCCGACCTGCATTGAATTACGCCTACAAATTCAAATTGGTAGCCAAGTTTATTATTTGTCTTTTCTTTACCAAACACAGACCGGTTTCGAACTTATTATGTTCTCGTCAGTGTGCCATAGGTAATCGAAAGGACAAATCATAAAGGCAAACCATACTAGTCTTTATGACAGACAGCAAATTAATAATGATGGGGGATAAGTGTATCCCTCTGGTGGTCAGTTGCTACTACTTGTCAAGACATACAATGTCTCTGTGACAAATAGCGACTCTACTAAAGTACCTTTTAGAGCAGGCGACCTCTAGCCCAAGTGGACTAAATTATAATAAATAAAAATGTAGGTAACAAAGTACTCAGCGAACAAAAGTCCCGACCTGCATTGAATTACGCCTACAAATTCAAATTGGTAGCCAAGTTTATTATTTGTCTTTTCTTTACCAAACACAGACCGGTTTCGAACTTATTATGTTCTCGTCAGTGTGCCATAGGTAATCGAAAGGACAAATAATAAAGGCAAATCATACTAGTCTTCCGATTACCTACATTTTTATTTATTATAATTTAGTCCACTTGGGCTAGAGGTCGCCTGCCCTAAAAGGTACTTTAGTAGAGTCGCTATTTGTCACAGAGACATTGTATGTCTTGACAAGTAGTAGCAACTGACCACCAGAGGGATACACTTATCCTCCATCATTAAAAATAATGTTACTATTGCGAATTATGCAAGACGTAAAGCATTTCTCAAAAGAAAAAATGTTTGTTATAAACCTAATCAATCTGTTCTACGTCTATTGTTTTACTTTTATTCTCGCAGGGATTAAAATTTTTCTTATTCCCCGAGGGAGTAAAAGTGGCACACTAGTCCCTAAAATCGGGGCCTAAAGTACTTAGTTTTAGTCCCTGCGGTGCAAAAAAGTATTTCACTTACGGTCGACAAAACACTGAAATTAGAGTATACTTACAGAGGGAGGTATGACAAAAAGATACTTTTTCTACAATTGTGCAAAAAGTATCAACTTTTTGCACTATTTCCAGTGCAAAAAGTAATACTTTGTTGCACTAGTGCAAAAAGTAGTTTTGTTGCTAGGCAGCGAAAGTTTAGTCATAGTTAGGGCGAGTTGCTTTATTCACCGGTTGATCCACCAGATGTGTTTTATCTCATTCTAACCTCGGAGATAGAACGAGATAAAACACATCTGATGGATCCACCGGTGAATAAAGCAACTCGCCCTTATTTATGGATGGCGTTGAACAGTGACAATTTATCTAGTTGTCAGTTTGAATTTGACATTTAAATATTTTGTGTTAATGTAATATTCTATTCCATAAAATTTTAAAAAAATCTATTTAATTCAATCGTAGAGAAAATGTTGTGTGTAACACTTGCAAAAAGTATGTTTGTTGCACTCGGCATGATTGCAGCTCTCCCTTCGCTCGTTCTGCAAACTTCATGCCTCATGCAACAAACATGCACTTTTTGCACTAGTTACACAAATAACTATTATTAGTATAACATGATAATATCCGATAATCTATTGTTTAAATATGAAAGACGAAATCAACATTATATTTACCATGTCAGCAAAACGAGTCAGTTGGTCTGGTCTCGCACTACCCCCAACACAAATTATAGTCCAATTCTTTATGGTCATTGCTTCGACAAATTTGTCTCCTCTCCATACACCCTTATTTGGAAGAACAGACCTCCCCGCATACCGTAATTCAGGTGGTGGAAGAACTCTAGCTTTTAAATTTTCAAATTTATCTGCTACAGAAAATCCAAATTCTTGACGAACAGAGTTGTCATTATTATGGTTTGCCTTTTTAAGAGCTTCCATTATTTTATATTTTCTATCTTTAGTGTTTGTGACGGTATGACGTATCATCAGTCTTGTTTGATTTTCTGTCAATTTCCTATTTACATTTTGATCCTCTACTATTGAACAGAATTCTAGTGGTAAAAGAATTTTCTTATCACGGGGGCCAACCCATAGGGTCGGTAAATGAGGAAATGTCAATGTAACACCATGATATTCTTTAAAATATACATCTATTGTAGTATCTCTTGAAATATTTTTTTTATCAACCCATGTAAATGTGGTATCTCTAGGCGACTCTGCCACTCCATTTACGACATATATCTTAGCTGATGAAGATTGCGTAGGTAATTTATAATAAATTTTTAACCTTCTAATAAATTTATTCAGGGTTTCTTTTTGAACATCATTTAACGATCTGTGAAGGTCACTGCCTTTAAAGGGTTGGTAATAGCTAGTCAATAATTCCGTTATCAGTTCAGTTACAGAAATGGGTTTGGGAAATGCTTTATGAGCAACATCAACATTTAAAAATGGCTTCCAACCTCTTACGGCTGACTGAAAAAAACCATTATACATTTGCATACCTTCTTCTAAGTCTAAAACATGTGTCACATTTGGTTTGAAAAAAAAGCTTCTTCCGACAGGTATAAATCTGAACGCAAGTGCATTGCGTAAAACAATGTCAACTACTTGCAGTGCCTCCCTAGGAGTAGGCCTTGCCATTGATAAATTTTGTAAAGGTGTCATATCAACATTATTTACAAATTTAATCTCAACTCTGAATGTTAAGTTACGTTCTGGGAGAGCAATTTCATCTTCAATGTGATCATCCTTGAAAGGTAACTTGGATGAACTGTAAAGATTTTTTGTTCCATCAAAAGCAGGGTAACGATTCCCACAATGTTTTTTTCGGAAACTTTCAACAACATCTCTTAAGTATTTCTTGGGTTTATTTGGAATTATATTTACGTCATAATGTAAAGCTGATTTTAGTTTTCCCAAATTTAAAGGAAGATGGTTGGTTTCAACTAATATTGTTCTACCTAATGTACCAGGTGCAATTTGTCTGAAGAACTCTAGCGGCAGAAACTGAGCATCACCACCACCAAATTCCGGTTTATTTATATCTAATTTAGATAGTGGAGCTGAAAGTGGGTGTTGCGAGGTAGAAGCTGCAAAAACAAAAAATGGGAAATGTTAAATCTTATAGTGTCTAGTATAGAGTATAGAATATAATAGAATATTTATTTTATTTGTACTAGGGATAATATAAAATCTATATTTTTTTTACAATTCTCTTTCTTTGCTTGATATGTATTGTTTATAAATGACTTTTTCTAATTTTGACATAAAATTACACATAAAATGACATAAAATTACACTTTTCAAAACTGACTTAAGTGTCAAAACGTTCTACTTTTCATCACTAGTTAAGAAAAATAAAAAACTCTCAAGGAGAAATAGAGACAACGTATATTCAAAACATAATACAAGTTTATAGGAATTATTATTTTTTAATTATAATATTAACTACCTACCTACACAATTTATGAAATTTGTCAAATTAACTCCTGAAGAAGTTTTATTTGTTGAATTTGCCATTATATTATGTGCTGCTTTATACACTAAATTAATAGCATTTGTCATTTGTCACTTTTGACATTAAAATTAAATGCGTAATAATAGAAACAAAGGTAATCATAAAAAATTAAGTACCTATTCATGTAATCATAACATGAATAGGTACCTACTTAATTTTTTATGATTTTTAAACATTCTGTAACGAAGTGATTTTTTTTCGTTACTAGTTTCTGTTTAAAACAATATTATTCGACACACCCCGTATAGAATTTAATTATTGTTTTCCGCATTGTTATATTATTTTCACCTGTAACCAGTATTTATTTATTTTGATTTATAATATAACCTGTCCTGTTATTAATAAGTAATTAATAAATCCGTAATTAATATAAGCACAAATAAATAATATTCCGCGCCGATATCTGTCCCCGGCAAATACCTAACAAGTGAACGTTGAATCGCCGGCCGAATCAGTGCCCAGCCAGCCATCAACGAGGATAGATGTGTCAAGAGCACCGAGGCGTCCGTGATACGTCACTTTATGACGTAGCGCTACCCCACCACGCATCTCGAATAAAATATTGACTCGCACCGGAGAGAAGTCAGTCCTGCGTTGGCGACACGAGCGATCAGACGTACATCACCGTAAGTAAGTAGCACTTGGGCCCGGATTTTGGTAAAGTCCAGCAAGTGACGCAGTTTATTCACTGCGCTGCTCAGTTGGCGTCATCCCTACTACCATAAATATTTCAGGTTAATTATAATACCGTTTGCCGTCTTCCAAACAGTTAGTAGCTGTCCACCGCTGATCCAGTCCAGACGTGCCGAGTAAGCAGAAGTAAGTAAGGAGTAAAAACTCAAGAGTAAGGTTTGGCTATTGCAAGGTATCTTTGTGTGAAGTGAGCTAGCCATTGGTCTATGCTGTATATACGCGACTTCTGATATACAGTGTATTCGTAAATAGCGCAACTCACAATATTAATCATAAATTTATTTCAGTTTGCTGCTGTCCGCCACCTGTTCCGGTAATCATATTTTCTTTCAGCTAAACTGAGCTAGCTGTTGGTATATGCTGTATATACGCGACCTCTGATATACAGTGTATACGTAAATAGCGTAACTCACGATACTAATAATAAATTTTCTTTCAGTCCGCTGATGTCCGCCACCTGTTCCTGTAATCATATTCTCTTTCAGCTGAGGTGAGCTAGCTATCGGTCTATGCTGTATATATAGTGTCAATATAGATTTTCTCCTTTACAAATTAGAAAGAATGGGATTACGAGGAATTACTTTAAAATGGCTAAAGTCTTACATGCAAAACAGACAAATTATGGTATCGTTGGGAGAAGCCCAATCAGAACTATTTGATGTCAACATAGGAGTAGGACAGGGGTCAATTTTAGGTCCTCTCCTTTTCCTCATTTTTATAAATGACTTATCAGACAATATTAATGGTGGAAAAGTCTTTATGTATGCGGATGATTTCTCGGTAATTGTCCATGGAGAATCATTAGAAATTCTTAAGGTAAAAACGGAAAGTGTGATTAACAGGTTTATAGAATGGTGCTATAGTAATTCGTTAATAATTAGCACTGAAAAAACAGTATGTATTAATTTCACAAATAAATTAACAAATAGTGAGGATGGATCTGACAATTTGCAATTTAACATATATAATAAAAACACCATAGAATTATCAACCACTACAAAATTTCTGGGAACGGTCATTGACAGAACATTGACGTGGTCTTCTAATATTGATTATATATGTACCAAAATAGCAAAATCAACATTTGCTTTAATTAATTTAAAAAAAGTTATCAGTAAAAAAGATTTAAAAACAGCTTATTATTCATTAGTCTACTCCGTATTAAGTTCCAATATCATAGTGTGGGGTCAAGCCACTGAGAGTCACAGAGTATTTATCATGCAGAAGAGAATAATAAGAATAATGTTTGATTTATCTTTCAGAGAATCATGTAGAGATACGTTCGTAAATGAAGCCTTGTTACCATTAGTGTGTATTTACATATATAAATTATCTGTATATATTTTTGAAAATTTAGAGCAATTTAAATTAAACAAAAATATTCACGGTCATAAGACAAGAAAGGCCAGTGACATTTATATAAAAAATTTCAATTTAAGTAAGTCTAAAAAATCACCGCAGTGTGCAGGTAGCTATATCTACAACAACTTACCAAAATATATAAAGAGAGCAACAAGTTTACGTGTATTTAAAAAACAACTGAGAGAATATCTAATAAAAAAATGTTTTTATAGCATGAGTGAGTTCATGGTTGTTTTCATTTTTATTATGTCTATGTCTACAATTAGTATTATAGGTTAATATATTTTATGCTTGTATATTTCCTCTTGAATAGACAAAATGTTATGTCTTTTATATATTATTATTTGTATGTTTCATATTTAATGTAAGAACGTTAATGTGTATTTTATCTACTATGTTTCATTTATTTAAATTCTTGCTTCTATTGTGTAATGTGTCAATTTAGTATTCTAGAGTATGGAAATGAATGACGATACCATATCTTGTATATTCATTGGTAAATAAAGTTATCTATCTATCTATCTATCTATCTATGCGACATCTGATATACAGTGTATACGTAAATAGTATAACTCACGATACTAATAATAAATTTTCTTTCAGTCCGCTGATGTCCGCCACCTGTTCCTGTAATCATACTTTCTTTCAGCTGAGGTGAGCTAGCTATCGGTCTATGCTGTATATACGCGACATCTGATATACAGTGTATACGTACATAGCGTAACTCACGATACTAATAATCAATTTATTTCAGTCCGCTGCTGTCCGCTACCTGTTCCTGTAATCATTTAATTCTCTTTCAGCTGAGGTGAGCTAGCTATCGGTCTATGCTGTATATATGCGACATCTAATATACAGTGTATACGTACATAGCGGAACTCACGATACTAATAATCAATTTATTTCAGTCCGCTGCTGTCCGCTACCTGTTCCTGTAATCATTTAATTCTCTTTCAGCTGAGGTGAGCTAGCTGTTGGTCTATGCTGTATATATGCGACATCTGATATACAGTGTATACGTAAATAGCGTAACTTGCCATACTAACCTAAAAGTTTTCTTTCAGTACTCAAGATCCCGACCCAGAAGGAAGCCCGCTGTTGGTTTGATTAAACCCATAACCTTACTTTTCAGCCAATACTACGCTTTAGCCAAACCTGTAACTTGTAAATAGATTGTTTGATATTTGTATGCTTTTTGGTGTTTGCTTCTGCTAATCCTGGTATCCGTACGTCGCTTTGCTGTAACCGTTAGTTAACCGCCTGCTAGAAACTTGCACTGTTGATCCGTAGTCTGTGCTTTGGAATTGTGCTTTAGAGTAGATGTATATAGTGTAAATAGCTTTTTCTTAAGCCCTGCTAAAAACTTGTATTTAAATTAGCTTTTAAGCCCTGGAAATTATGTAATTAGGAGAGAACTTTAGAATAAACCGTATCCTGTGAAATATATTGAATAAATCTAATTGTGATATCAAACTGTGCCTTTTAATCCGAAACAAAGTCTAATTTTTCCCAACGACCCACTGGAATCTTCCGTTTCTTCACTGTAGCTGCCTGAGTAGTGGTGTTTCTGCACTATAAACGGAAACTGGCGCCCGAGTAAAGCACCGCCGTCGACTCGAGTGCCATAGTGACACTTCGGCCATTTTGCCTACAAACCGAAGTACGTCACAATTCTATTTAAAGAATTTTATTTTTAGACGTTTAAATTAGAAAAAATCTTGTATGTAACACGTTACGAAAGACCATTTTGTGTAACTCATGTCATTTTGCGGGAACTCGTTTCGCTCATCCCGCTTCCGCTCATCCACTCGTTACACAAAATAAAGTCTTTCATAACTGGTTACACAAATAGCTATTATTTAGGCTTTATAAAGGGTGGCCCATAATGTAGCGACACATTTTGAAGTCTAATAACTTTGCCTCTAAAAAACCTATAGGTAAGTTTTTGATGTTGTTCGATAGAAAAACTCAAAAAGTTTTTTTTGTGTTGCAAAAAATACAGGGTGTGCCAAAGTGTAAAACGATTTTAATCAAAATATGGAACTCAAGAAATTTCCATATTTCGCATAGCATTATGCAACATTAAAGGAGAAATATTCCGGATTTCTGTTCGAATATTTTCTCTTAAATCGTCGATATTTTGCGGATTATTGATGTAAACCGTGGATTTTCAACAATAAAAGCGCGATGATTCATTTTTCGAAACCGGCAGTATGTTCTGTCTATTTGTAATGTCTATTTGACAATTATAACAAATAAAAATCTCCATGGTTACGCTTAAAAAAAAACTAGTATACAAAATGTAACTATACATAGTTATTTTTTGACTTGACTTTTTATAATTTGGTACACCCTGTATTTTTTTGCAACACAAAAAACTTTTTGAGTTTTTTTATCGAACAACACCAAAAACTTACCTATAGGTTTTTCAGAGGCAGCGCCGCTTTTTTTGAAAATCGAAAATTTTTCATGAGTTCCCGGGAGAAAAGGCATAGTTCCAGAGTTCTAGTAGAGAAACATAAAGAGTTCCGGTGAATTAGGCTCAGAAATCGAAAAAATCGATATGACAGCGCTAACTTCACGCAGCGCCGCTTTTTTTTAAAAAAAAGGGGTTCTGAGGGAATTTATCGGTAGAGGCAGAAGAGTTCTGGAGTTCCTGATGGTTTTCGAAAATAGTTCCCGCGTTTTCTCAAGTTATGAATTTTTTTTTTTTATATATATAAAAAGGTTTTTCGCCGCTTTTTTTGAAAATCGAAAATTTTTCACCAGTTCCCGGTAGAAAAGGCATAGTTCTAGAGTTCTAGTAGAGAAACATAAAGAATTCCAGTGAATTAGGCTCAGAAATCGAAAAAAAATCAATATGACGGCGATAGTTCTGATGGGAGTTCTGAGCAGCGCTCGATGAGTTCTACAAGAGTTGCCAACGAGAACTTACATTAAAAAATCGCTGCAATTGTTATTAACAAATTATTCGCTGAAATTTTAAAGTTTTCTATTTTCACGCCCCCAAAGCTACAAAATTAATTTTGCGATAGTTCTGATGGGAATTCTGAGCAGCGCTCGATGAGTTCTACAAGATTCGACAACGAGAACTCTCGTTAAAAAATCGCTGCAATTGTTATTAACAAATTATCGGTTGAAATTTCAAAGTTTTCTATTTTAACGCCCCCAAAGCTACAAAATTAATTTTGCGATAGTTCTGATAGGAGTTCTGAGCGGCGCTCGATGAGTTCTACAAGATTCGCCAACGAGAACTCTCGTTAATAAATTGCTGCAATTTTTATTAACAAAGTATTGGTTGAGCGCCGCTCAAAACTCCCATCAGAACTATCGCAAAATTAATTTTGTAGCTTTGGGGGCGTGAAAATAGAAAACTTTGAAACTTCAACCAATAATTTGTTAAAACAATTGCAGCGATTTTTTAACGAGAGTTCTCGTTGGCGAATCTTGTAGAACTCATCGAGCGCCGCTTAGAACTCCCATCAGAACTATCGCAAAATTAATTTTGCAGTTTTGGGAGCGTAAAAATAGAGAACTTTGAAAATTCGACCAATTTGTTAATAACAATTACAGCGATTTTTTAGCGAGAGTTCTCGTTGGCAACTCTTGTAGAACTCATTGAGCGCCGCTCAGAACTCCCATCAGAACTATCGCAAAATTAATTTTGCAGTTTTGGGAGCGTCAAAATAGAAAACTTTGAAAATGAGATCAATTTGTTAATAACAATTGCAGCGATTTTTTAGCGAAAGTTCTCGTAGGCAACTCTTGTAGAACTCATCGAGCGCTACTCATAACTGATTTTTCTAACATTAAGGAACCTGCTTATGCCAATTCTTGTGAAAACAGAATTGAGGAAGATAAAAAAGCTGTTAATGATATACTTAAAGAAATAAACATTGATCTATCCAATGTTAAGGTATTTTGATTAGGAAAATATAAACTATCCAAAACCAGATTGCTTAAAGTTGTTCTCAATAATTCTGATGGGGCAGCGAGCGGAGGACTGACTCACTTCATAGCGATATGAAGTTAAGCAACAGGTATCGCGTTCAGTACTTGGATGGGTAACTATCCACGGAAAGACGCGGTCTCGCTTTCCCACTTCTAGCGGCTTGTATATCAGCTATATCGCAGAAGCAATACAACTGTAGGCGAGAGGTGTAATGAGGATATACCATCCTTCGGAGAGGATGTAAAGCAGTCGGTCCCTTGTCTATTAAATGTTAGGCAAGTAAAAAATCCCTACTCCTAGTAAGATAAGAGGTTCGGCAAAATTTCCAGGTTGGGGGTTGCTCGTCTCCTGGCGTCGGTGGTAGGCCCTGGTAGCGGAAATAGGCCGACGTTAAATAAGTGTTTAAAAGAAAAATAATAATAATAATTCTGATGACGTAATGAATGTACTTAGAAATAAAAGGAAAATTCCAGCAGCAAATGTGCATATATTTGGAGATCGAACTAAAAGGCAACAAAATTATTTTCGTACTATTAAGAACCAATTAGAAAAGCTGAAAGCTAATGGTGATGATACCAAAACCATTAAATATATTAATAATAGACCTTGTATTGTAAAAAAATTACAAAATTTAAACTAAAAAAATGATCCTAATATACTATACAATAGTGACATCATATATTTAAGCATCCAAAGCTTATTATCACATAAATCTGAGTTAATTGCTAGTATTAAATGTTATAATCCGACCTTTATTTAACTAAGTGAATCAAGAACCACAAATGATATTGAAAACTTTGACCTTGATATAAGTAATTCAATGGTTCGGTGTGATTCCACTTCAAGGCATACAGGAGGGGTTTTATTATATATAAGAAATAATATTAATTATTCATTGCATAAAGAATATGTACTAGATGGGAATTATTGGTGTAAAGTACTTAAAGTGAAATATTGTGGAATAAACTGGTTAATAGGATGTATATATCATTCACCTAGTGCGAGCCATTCAGTTTTTCTTGAAAATTTTGAACATATATGTGAAGATGTTTTATGTGGTGATATTCGACGATCTTAATAGGCGATTTTAATTTGAACTATCTCTGTGATGAATTTTATTCCGTAAAAATAAGAAGACTACTTGAGGTGTATGGTATAAAGCAAAATGTAAAAATATGTACTAGATGTACTAATGTTAGTTCAACTTTGATAGATTATGTATTATCAAATTTCGAAAATATAGTTATTAACATTCATGATGAACCCAAAATAACTGACCATAGGCCAGTCAATATCGGCACAAGAAAAGTCAAACATCGCAAACGCGCATGTATCCACGATTATTTTATATGTTATTAGGACCCCTGAGAGTAGTTTATATCCAAGTTTGCAACCCTGAAAACCCTGTGCTACTCCCGCGGTGCTCAAAAAACTGCGAAATTCTGACACTTGTTGCATTTTTTTTTGAAAATAATACATTAAGGAAGCGTTTTTCGGGTATCTTCATTATACTTTTGTAAAGCAAACTAAATTTGCTACAATTTAAGCCTAACCAGAGCTCTCTAGGTCCATTGGTTGTGGAGATACAGCCAGTGAAAGATGGACAATTTTTTCTAAAAAGTGAAAATTTATCGGTAGGGTCATTTTCTATGACACGTACTGGCTAAACTGATACTCCTAGAGAAAAGTCATTAAAATGAATTTGTAGAGAATTGAATTAGCCTCAATTTGATCCCAAAATGGTGCCTCTAGGCCTCATAGTTTCTTCAATAACGAAACAATAGTATAACATCGGATTTTGGGAAAACATTGTACTGAATAATGTTGGTATATATTTCTTTAAAAAAACGTGCAAGAATTTGAATTTAACATTTTAGATGTAACATATGGCTTCAAATAAACATATACTAAACAAATACCGAAAATTCATTAAACAAACAAAATTACATACCGTTTTTCTTGTTTTATTTAAAATGAAATATGTTGAATATATATATGATGCAGCCAGAGCCATTGTGGCGGGATACGTCAGCTACGTTGTCAACCGATTTGGCAAAAACGTAGCTGTGGTTTTTGATGGATACCCACAAACCACAAGATGCAGCTATGAGGAGCACTAAATCAGCTGAACGCCTGCGACGCTCTGCTTCTCTCTCCTGCAGTGACATTTTGTTTGATGAATCAACACCCATCAAAGTGCCCCAAGCAAAACTGCTCTCAAATGAATCTAGCAAACGCCGACTGATCACCATGAATTTGAGAGGCAGGGTATCGAGGTACATCAATCTCAAGAAGACGCCGATGCTGATATAGTGAGGACTGCCTTCTCCAAGAGCTCATCGTTCGACCAAGTTTTCATCATTGGAGAGGACGTCGACCTACTAATCCTTCTCAACGGCTTAAGCTCTCTACATACGAACGTGTACTTCCAGAAAGGCGGCAGAGATGGGTCAGAGTGCGCCCAATATCTAGTAAATTCCTTCACATGTGGAAAAATGCACGTACCACAGACGGTTTTGTTCCTGCATGCCATCAGTGGGTGTGACACCACCTCTGCCCTTTTCTGGCAAGGCTAGATGAAGTGGTGCAACGTCTTCAAAAAAACCCACTGGATAGACCTCGCCAGCATTTTCCTTGATCGAAACTTCAACCAGGAAGAAATAGGAAATGCTGGCGAGAAAATCTTGATGAACCTCTACGGAGAAGATGAGGGAACGCTGAACACCCTGCGATACTCAGCATTTGTAAAATCGGCCGCCTCCCCGCCACCACAAAAGCTGCAAAATATCATTCTTGGAGGACCTATCACCAGGTGCAAAAATGGTTGGGAGTCGATAAAAACCCGTGTGACTGGGGATGGGCTACCAGCGAACAAAATCTGATGCTAGTCAGTCACAATGTGCGCAAAGCCCGCTCCTAAAACACTGCTTAAAATGGTGGCTTGCAAATGCAAGAAAGGGTGCTTAGGGCCGTGCACTTGCGGAAAGGCAGGGCTTAAGTGCTCTATCCTATGTTCCTTTTGCCAAGGTCGAAGTTGCAGCAACACCACCCCTATCGTCCTGGACGGGGAGGACGAGGATGTGGATGACCCAACAACATATCACGACTCGCCTCCACCTCCGGAAACCCTCGTGTCTCCTCCCCCTCCCACTCCCACTAATCCAGACTGGATGACACCCCGACCTTCCAAAAGAGCGAAGTTTTAAACTACTGAGGTGTTTGTGCTTGACTGTGTAAATAGTATTTTATAGTTTACATTTATGTTTACGTTGTTTATTTTATGTTTACGTTATGTTAAATTCAAGTTCTTGCAAGTTTTTTAAAGAAATACAGTACAATGTTTTTATCATTTTCCCAAAATCTGATGTTTTACTATTTTTTAGTTTCTGAGGAAACTATGAGGCCTAGAGGCACCATTTATTGAATTATTGAATTGAAGCTAATTCAATTTTCTACAAATTCCTTTCTCATGATTTTTCTCTAGGAGCATTAGTTTAGCCGGCACGTGTCTTAGAAAATGACCCTACCGATAAATTTTCACTTTTTAGAAAAAATTGACCATCTTTCACTGGCTGTATCTCCGTAATCAATGGACCTAGAGAGCTCTGGTTGGGCTTAAATTGTAGCAAATTTGCTGCTTTACAAAAGTATATTATGAAGATACCCGAAAAGCGCTTTCTTAAGTTATTACTTTCAAAACAAATGCAACAAGTGCCAGAATTTCGCAGTTTTTCGAGCACCACGGGAGTAGCACACGGTTTTCAGGGTTGCAAACTTGGGTATAAACTACTCTCAAGGGTCCTAATAACATATAAAAGAATCGTAGATACATGCGCGTTTGCGATGTATGATGGTTTTATTGACTGGCCTACCACTCAATAATTTCAGCAAATTTTTCAAATACTTGTAATAATAATAGTGGCAATATTATTAAGAAACAATTTCGAAGTCTCAGTGATGAAAATTTGTTCAAAATAAATATGAATTTAATTAATTGTAATTTTGAGCTTGATTCTACTAATGTGAATCAAAAATTTTGTCCCTCACATTTCATCTTCTATCTCTAAAGCTCTCAGAATGCTTGGCTTTATAAAACGGATTTCGCAGGACTTCACCAACGTTGCCTCAGTCAAAGTTCTCTATTGCACGCTAGTGCGGCCACATCTTGAATATGCCTCCACGGTATGGAATCCCTATTATGCCATTCACATTAGTAATATAGAACAGATTCAACATCGATTTCTGAGATACATTTCATTTAAAACCCCAACTCTTCCTCCTCGCACCTATGATGTATTAGAATCTGAACTTAATATCTCTTCTCTAGTGAACCGCCGTAAATTCAGAGACCTAAAGCTCCTATATAATATTTTGAATAATAATGTTCAGTGCCCTTACCTCCTATCTGGGATTGGGTTGTTTGTCCCGCCCAGGACTACTCGCTCGGCCTATACATTTCACGAAACAGTTCACAGAACAAATTATGCTTTCAACTCTTACATCCCTAGGTGCACTAGATTAGCTAACCTGTATAGTAACGAGCTTGACTTTTTTGATCCACCGAAAGCTTTCATAAGAAAGTTAAAACAGTTAATGTTCTCTGTAACCTAATGTGTCATAGTTTCCTTTACTGTAAATTTATTTAAGTTTGTATTAAGTCGGTTTTGAATTTAATTTTTTCTTGGTAATGAAATTATGTATTATATATATATACCATCATTTATGTAATTTATAATTTATTTACGAAATGCTTATGGTAAACTTTACTGTCTTTCTTGTTAAATTGTGTGTATTTAATGGGCAAGTCCCGTAAATAAAGTTAAATAAATAAATAAATAAATAAAATATATAATAATTTGCTAAATAATTGTGAAATTGTTCTAAATCAAGTTGCACCTATCAAAACTATAAACTGTTCTACAAATGACTTACCATGGTATGACAATGAAATCATAAATAAAAAGAAAGAACGAGATAATGCATATAAGATATTTAAAAATTTTAAAATTAATAGTACTAATGATAATTGGCAAAATTATAATAAATAAATAAAAAAGAAATGAAGTAGTTAACCTTCTGAAAATAAAGGAGCAACAATTTTATTATAGTGAAATAGATAAACACAAAGAAAATGCATACTTAATGTGGAAAACTTTAAAAAAATTAATAAACCCAAGAAACTATAATACTAACTTTAATAACGGTATAAAATTTGAAATTAATGGCGAAATAACATATTACAAAAATGAATTACATATTGCTGAAAACTTTAATAAACATTTTATTCATAGTATTGAGGAAATTGTCGATGGCATAGGTAATCATGAATATAAAGCTAGTACTGCTAAATATATAACTCTAATTTAAACAATTTCAAACTAATTACCATGCAAGAATTACGCAAAATGTTTAACGAATTAAATAATAAAGGGTCTACAAATGTCATACTGAGTAATAAATTAATTAAAACATCATTTGAAGTTATTGGACATGTTTGGCTGCATTTCATAAATACCTCTCTTGATTCAGGCAAATTTCCTGACAATTTAAAAACTAGCACAGTAATTCCTATAGAGAAAGTTAACAACACTCATAATTCCTGGGAACTTCGACCAATTAATACGCTACCTAGTCCTGAAAAACTTTTAGAAATTGTAGTATATAATCAGTTAATTGATTATTTTAATAACAATAATTTATTGTTTGTAAATCAGTCTGGATTCCGTGCTAATCATTCCTGTGAATCAGCCTTACAATTAACAATAACGGAATGGAAACATAACTTGGACAAAGGAAATTACACTGTAGCTGTTTTTCTAGACTTGAAACGAGCCTTTGAAACCATTGATCGTGCAATATTAATTAAAAAGCTCACTATGTTTGGTATTCAAGATAAGTTTTAAATTGGTTAAAGGACTATTTATCTAATAGGAAACAAATAACGAAAATTGGGGATAGCGTATCCTCATCGATAGTAAATAATTATGGAATACCTCAGGGAAGTGTCTTGGGTCCCTTATTATTTATTATTTATATCAACGATATCAATGAGTTTCAAGATTGCGATTTTTTAAATCTATTTGCTGATGATACGTTGCTGTCAGTAAGCAATGATAATCTAGATATAGCAATAAATAAAATGAATAATTCACTCAAAAAAATTTCTCTGTACTTCAAAAATAATAAATTAAAATTAAATATTACTAAAACTAAAGCAATGATTATTACCACACCATATAAATATAAAACTATAAACACTAACCAAATTAGTTTAACAATTGATAATGAAAAAATTGATATAGTTACTGAAATAAAATATTTAGGATTTATATTGGAAAATCATGTGCAATTCAATTCGCATTTTGTATATATACAAAAAAAAATTGCAAAAAAAATTATACTTCTCTAGAATATCTCAAAAGTTATCAGCGAAAACTAAAATTACCGTTTACAACACCATTATCCAACCTCACTTCGATTACTGTGCCAGTCTATTGTATTCTTTTGATTTAAATAAAATAACTGCCCTTCAAAAATTACAAAATAGAGGAATGATAATTATTTTGAAATGTAGCCGATATACTTCAATCCAAATGCTTTCTTGTCTTCAGTGGTTGTCTGTAAAAGATAGATTGCTTTACATGGCTATGGTTTTTATTTTCAAAATTTTAAATAACTTAATACCTACATATTTAAACAAATTTATATTTTTTGCCAACCAAATACATCAATATAATACAAGAAATAACAACCAATTCTATATACCAAGGCAAAATCTACGTCAAACCATGAAAATTTTGTTGTACAGGGTCATCACGTGAAATTGTTAGATTCTACTGTAACTTTGTTGTTTTTTAATTTATCGTAAAAGTAAAAACTGCTTTAGTGATTAATTTTTTACCAGGAATTCAAATTTTTATAGAAAAAAACAATCGAGCATCGCATTACAGAGATATAGCAATCAACTTTGTTTTTTCTTATGTAACACCCTATATTATTATATCTTTTGATTCTTCATTTTTTCCTGATTTCATCAATATAAACATGTAAACTATTATCTTTCATTTTTTACGAAATATAGATAATTTGGAAAAAAGATATAGGTTAGGTGTAGAAAATCAAGGAAGGTAGTTTGAACAGTATCTATAAAAAATAATTATATATTAATTGTTGTAACTTAAATTATGTAATTATCTATATCTCGCAAAAAATAAAAGATAATAGCTTACATGTTTATATCGATGAAATTAGGAAAAAAACGAAGCATCAAAAGTTGTAATCATATACAGGGTGATACATAAGAAAAAACAATGTCGATAGCTATATCTCTGTAATGCGATGCTCAATTGTTTTTTTCTATAAAAATTTGTATTCCTGGCAAAAAGTTAGTCAGTAAAGCAATTTTTACTTTTCCGATAAATTCAAAAGCAACAAAGTTACAGCAGAATCTAACATTTTCACGTGATGACCCTGTACAAAGGTCTCGACCAATATAATAAGTTACCAAATGATGTAAAGCAATCTAATTCTGTATCACAATTTAAACGAAAAATTATGAATTATATTAAGTCAATTGATTAGTTTATCACTTATTATTATTGTTTATAATATGTATATGTATGTATATGTGTATATATGTGTATATGTGTGTATGTATGGTGGAATTTCCGGTTATACCGGAAGTTGACCCTAACTTTGTTATTTTAAAATAAATGAGATAACCCCATTTTCAATTTTTTTTTAGATTCCATGGAAAATTTAAAGGTCATTTCATTAGAGGTTCCCTACATCTAAAATGAATATTTTCTGAGATATTAATTTTTTTCCCAAAATATTGACGGAATAGTTGTATAATGTAAAAATCAATATCTCAGCAACAATTAATGATAAGACGTTGAATTTTTTATTGAGGTAAGACAAGGTATTGGAGCTATCCATCATGTAATAAAATTGTCAAAATCTCAACTGCAAAGTTTCTAAAATTAATGATATCTATCGACCTCATAGAAACAGCAATAAGTCATTTTTTTTTTAATGGAACCATATCTAATTAAATACACCAATCGATAGCGAGAAAAAAATGCGCATCTAAGCATGTATCATGTTCCTATATGTGTCACTACATTATGGGCCACCCTTTACAAGCATAATAACAAAAAACATATCCAATTTGATATATGGTCTGTTCACTGATAGAATCCCGGAGTGACGGCACGCACGTCTCAACTAAGACGCTGTAGGCGCGTTGATGTTTTCATAAAAATGCCGCACGTCAGTCACAACTTGACCACAAAGATTAAAACTTACGTTACAGACTTACAGATTAGGTAACAAACAATATTTCAATATAGACAAGGAAACCGAGCTCCAGACGATATACGACCGGGATTCTATCAGTGAACAAACATACTCACATTGATGTACAGTTGGAATCAATTGCTTTCGAATAGTTTCGAACGACCTGCGACACGCTTTTCTGAATATATTGTTGCCGAAGTATCGGCATGGCAACATAGCTTTCAGCTATCGCTTGTTCCCCTTTTCCAACTGGCTACCTGGGGCCTTATTCTCAGCCAGTGGATTTCAGCATTCCTATGAGAAAATCCGCCATGTTTCTACTGAAATCTAATAAGCCGTATTCTCGACCATTCCCTTCCTACGAAATTTCAGTAGAATACGAGCAATTTTGTTCTCCTGCTTTCCACCAAGCGAATTTTGTAATTTCAAGAGAATCGCATGCGTATAGTGTGCGCAAAGTGTAATTTACTTTGCATTGTAGGCACAGATTAAGAAAAGTTGTAGGTTAAGGAGGAGCGTTCCCATTTGTGTGAGAGAAAGTTCACTTCTCTCAATTTCGTCTCCTCGATGAGAATAAGCACCCTGGAGTCATTTTAAGACCAGGATTACATACGTAATTGAAATTGTGCTAAAAGTTTGGCTACTGTATAAGAGATGGAACCAGTTTCGAGAGTTTTATTTACAATTGTTAATACAATTGTTGAAAGCATTGACTCTAATGTCACATGGAATAACAAAAACTGTAATTTATATCCCACAATGTCTAACTTCAAATTACTGACGATGAGTGAATTACGTCAAATAATTTACTCATTGGATAACAAATGTAGCATATATGAAATTCTTAACGCTAAAGTTTTGAAACACATGGGACATGTTATCTTAAATCTTATTAATACATCTCTGGAAACTGCAAAAATTCCTTATTTATTAAAAATTAGTACTATTGTCCCAATACCTAAAATTATTAATACTGTTAATGAAAATGAATTTAGACCTATAAACACTTTACCTCCCATTGAAAAAGTTCTTGAAATTACGATATATAACCAGTTACTCGAACATATTGAAAAAAATAACATTCTAATTAGTAATCAGTCAGGATTCAGGCGAAAACATTCTTGTGAATCTTCATTGCAGTTATGTTTAAGTAAATTTAAAGAAGATGTTGATAATGATAAATATGTAATTGCTATATTTTTGGACCTTAAAAGAGCATTTGAAACCATCGATAGGAATATATTATTAGCTAAACTTAAACAATATGGATTTGAGGGTACAGTTTATAACTGGTTATCTGATTATTTAATGGGAAGAAGGCAGAGAGTAAGAATAAAGGATTCAATATCCGGTGAAATTTCTAATAATTTTGGTGTCCCTCAAGGCAGCGTACTGGGGCCTCTCCTTTTTATATTGTACCTTAATGATATAAATCTTTTTATTAACTGTGAATTTGTGAATCTCTTTGCAGATGATACATTATTAGCATGTAGTGATGTAAATTTGAATCATGCAATACAAAAAATGAATGTAATATTATCCAGTGTAGAAGATTATCTAACTATAAATAAACTGAAATTAAATGTAACAAAAACCAAAGCTATGGTAATAACTACTAAATATAAATACAATAATATAAATATCGATGACGTTAAGGTTTCAATATACAATGAGAAAATAGAGGTAGTAACAACAGTGAAATATCTTGGATTTCAAATGGATAATGTTTTATCCTTTGATAACCATTTTGAATATATTTATAAAAAAATTTCAAAAAAACTATATTTTTTTTGTAGACTTTCTAATGATTTATCATTTGCGAGTAGGATTACTGTCTATCAGGCAATTATACAACCACATTTTGACTACTGTGCATCTCTTTTATATCAACTTAATTTAAACAAATTATCACAATTGCAAAAACTTCAAAATCGTGGTATGAGAATTATTTTAAAATGTAATCGTTACACACCAATTGCAATGATGTTAAATACCTTGCAATGGCTTTCTGTTTCTCAAAGACTTTATTATTTCACTATGATCTTAATATATAAAATATTACATAATTTGGCACCTTCTTACTTACATAATAATATTAAGTTAAATAATGAAGTACATAATTATATTACAAGGAATAATAACAATATATACATAACCAGAACAAAATATAAAAGCAACATGAAATCTTTGTTCTTTCAAGGTTTTAGTCTTTATAATAATCTGCCACTAGATATTAAAAATAGTTCTTCTGTTAATGTATTTAAACATAAATTAATAATATATACAAGGAATGTGATATAACAAATATATTTATAATTAATATGTTATTGTCAGTAGTGTTAGTGCATGTATATTGTAATAATGTGTATTTGTATATTAGACAAAGTCTATTTCAATAAAGAATGTATATATATATATATATACAGAGGCTTTATAGAGACAGAGGCGACAATAGGTTGTCAGCACTAATATTATTAGTAGTAGAATTCACGTGGTATAAAGTGAGGCTAAACTTTTTTAAATACAAGGTGCGCCACACGAACGGGCGATCTAAAACCACGAAAAATTATCGAAACGTTTAGAGTAGAAAAATAATTTTTACTTCAAATTACAGCTAACGAGTTACATTTTTAGGTTTTAAAGATAATATTTTCAAGATGCCGCCCATTTCGCTCGAAACATTCTTCTAACCTAAGACGCAAATTGTTTATCACATTTTGGAGCATTTCTACTGGGATACGGTCAATTTCTTCCCTAATTGTTTGTTTTAACTGAGCGATATCTTGAGAGCCATGAGCATACACTCTACTTTTCAAGTATCCCCACAAAAAATAATCGCACGCTGTCAAGTCTGGGCTTTTCGGGGGCCAAAAGATGTTTCCGTTCTTGGACATAACTCGATATTTTCCGATGTTCGAACCGACTTTCCTTTTCTGATTTTCTTTTTCAGTGCAGAACCGGTTTCGTCAAAGTTTTTAACCCATATTTTGATGGCGCGGTCCCCGTGGCATTTTCATAAAATTGTAACTAATTGACAACATTCCAAAAGTGACAGCAGCCTACTATCGTTATCCGTTTGAAAATGAAACGAAATTCATAATCGCCCGTTCGTGTGGCGCACGTTGTAGATCAGGTGCATATCATATTACTAACATAACCCTACATTTGTAGTTTTTGTAAATTGATTTTCAATTTTAAATTTAATTTTTGTAGTTTCAGCCTGGAACCATTATAACATTTAAAAATTCTTTCAGGCAGTAGATATATAAAGTTTCAATATTGGAGATTATTAAAAACAGACTGCTAATTAATTATAGGTTGAATTTCCAACCAACAAAAGGCATCTTATTTATTAGATCAAGGTAATTAAAACTTTAATAATAATGCTCTGAACAAGATTTTAGTTGATAGTAAAGCAACCGAGCAGAAATTTTGATAAAACAGACATAATATTCCAAAAACTTAGAAAAATGCGTATTTTTGAGGTTAGTTGTAATACGTGCACGATGCACGACACCAGGAGAATGGTTCAGGTTGCCTTGCCGTCCAATTTGTGTATCTACTGCGCATTACGTCACTCAGTTTAGAAAACGTCGAAAGTCAGTTGTAATTTCGCACATTTAATTTTTATTTTAATATTTTTAATAGTGTTAACGAATAGCAGGGTCATTCCATGCCAAATCAACCAAGCAAAAAAAAATATACTCTTAGATTTCTGTGAATTTTGGTATACATGTTAAACCTCTCCAAGGCAATAAAAATCCAGAATTTTAAATTTTTTTGGTACGCGGTTTTTGAAATATAGAACTCAAAAAAATAAAAAATCGACACATTTTATTATAAAACAGTTATTTTTAATAATTAATATCTCAGAAACCTATAGGAAGAACTTTTTGTGTAAGAACTCATATAGTAGTTCATGGAGGAAAGTTTATTTTTGTTGAAAAAAAACAACATAATTTAATTTCCTCAAGGTCAGATTCAAGGTCATAATTATTAAAATGGGATTATCTTACAAAGTATATTTTTTAAAAAAATCAAAAAATTCAGCAATATTAAATGATCTCTCTTGTAACCCTGTGCCGAATTTAAAAGTGGGGCGACGACAAATAAGTAGAAAAACGAAGTGCCGCTACACACGCAAAATGAAAATTGGCAATATTGTCCAACCACGGGCGGCGGACGGTGTCACAGCAGAGCCAGTCTCAACCCGCCGTGTATACAGGGTGAATACCAATAACTCATTTTAATTTTAAGGGTAGTAGATCCCTTAATGGTAAGGCTATATACCAAAAATACAAAATATATACCCTGTAATTTTAGAGAAAGAAAATAAATTAAAATACCTACCTCAACATTTTCAGAACTTCGTAACTTACCTATCTCAACAGAAAATAAATCAGGATAGGCCTTTGCCTGTGGCATTCACCTTGTTTTTTGCAATCACTAGTTTCACTAGTTTTTGCTGTCGCTGCCAATTAACTTGTCTCCGAGCGCAAATTTATAATATTAGAACAGTGTCGGCCTGTGTTGCATTTAGGCGGCTTAACTTTATTAGACTTTTTTGTCACGTTTTTTATGTTAGAACTTGGAGTCTGTGACTTGGATACAAGGCATGTTGTTCACCCCATAAGTGGGTCAGTAGAGCGACGAAGCGGTACTCGAAAGTTTACCAGAATTTTACGTAGGGTAGGTCAGTTTTTCAACTTTCTTTTTTATATTTTTTATTGGTAATTTGTGTTATAAATATCAACAGCAACCCCCTCTTAAAATTAAAATGAGTTATTGGTATTGATTCTTGGGAATTAAAGTGAACTTTATCAAGCATTTAAATCGGAGCTGAAACATCAATGTCAGAGAGTGCTCGAAAAATTTTCTTAAACAAAATTTTGTATTAGCTACCATCTTTTATATTTATTTCTGACAATAAATATGTAAAATAATTGTTTATTGGTTTTTGCTTAGCACACTACAGTTTTAAAGTATATTACCGCAGTTATGTATGACTAATATGTAGAGCACAGGGGTCCAAAATCTTATTTTCAAGACTAATAATAATGCCTTTGACATATGTAACTCAATATATTGTCAGTCGCATCATAAAATATTCAACAGTTACCTAATGGATTGCTATTGGTGTCTTAAAAGTACATGGTACACACAAACAATATTTTTTTTTACGGTTTTAACGTTGTTGTCCCACTATGAAATTTTGTGTAGTGGTAGATATAGCCTTAATGAACAAATACAATTTTTTTCATAATTTTCAAAAATATACTTTTTGAATAGTTGTACTTTTAACGTTAGCAACCTTGACCTTGTACTTTAAATTCAAGGTCAAATCATTTTTTAGACTAAACTAGAAAAATCTTACTCAAACACTACAAATCAACGTTTGCCCCGTCTTTATATCCCTTACCGTTCTCGAAATATTGTAATTTAAAAAATCCAACTTTTCCAAAAAATTGACATTTTCTTAATTTTCAATGAGTTATTACTCAAAAACCAATACACTAAAAATTTTGAAAATTTGGAATTTTCATGCTGTTGGCAGGTACAACGTTTCCACCAAAAATTATTAAAATTGAAGAGGTCAAGTTTCAAAATTTAATTTTCATTAGTTGATTTGGCATGGAATGACCCAGCAATTGCTTGCTTGTGCTGTGGCTGGGTGTAAAAATGATTACACAAAGACAAAAAGGTACTGACATCATGTATTTTACATTTCTCCGCGTTGAAAAGCTCGCGAAAGTATATGGATCAACGATAAAATTAATTTGAAAAATAGCAGGTTAATTTTTTATTTCGCCGGTTTATCCGTTTCATTACATATTGTCTGTTTATAGCATGTATTTCTTCTGTACATTTCAACCCAACAGAATCAACAGATTTTGAAGTTCCTTTGATACAGCAATTGTTGTTATATTCCCCCCAGAAACAGTATAGAAATTTAAGATCTGATGCAGTTCCAACTGTTAATATGCCTAGTAACGTGCTGTTTCTTGACCATCTTAAAAGGAAAATAAATTGTGATAGATCGCTTAGGTTGAAAAAAATATTAAAAATAGACTACTAATTTTAGGTTAGAATTCCAACTAACAAGAAGCATCTTATTTTATTAGATTAAGCCAATTAAAACTTTATTAATAATGCACTGAAACAAGATTTTAGTTGTCATGTAGATGTCATGTAGAAGTTTTAATAAAATTGACATAATATTCGAAAATTTTAGAAAATACATATTTTTTAGGTTAATTGTGATGTGATGTCACCCCTGCCACTTTTTAAACTGAGTGACGTCACCGTGCGTGCGTGCGCGCGGGCATACCATTCTCCTTATACCATGCACGACACTAATAATTGTCCTGTCATAGTTAGATATTCCTGATTATTTTGTGCTGTCAAACTGGAGTATCCTTGTGCATCTTTCAATTTATTGTGATTTATTAAGCCTTTAAAAACTGTGTGTGTGGTACTAGTGATTAGTCAGTAATGATTGTGATCAAATAATTTCCCGATATGTGGTATTTGGATTAAAAATAGCCAACAAAAATCAGTAACAAATTTGCAATAGTAAATGATTTGGTACTCGCATATAACTTTATCTTTTATGGAATTACATTAAATAATACGTAGATATCATTCAGACGTGCTTCCTGATAGTTTCAGCAATACAAATAACGAAAATATCACTCTCAACAGAAGCTTATTTCGATTTTAGAAATGAAATATGTATAGAAGGTTCAACTTCACAATCACCATTGGAATTGTCACAATCTTCAAGTGATGATACAGTACAACTAAAGAATCAAATCCAGTGATTTTTCAGAAATTATAAAAGAAGCAGAAATTGGAAAAATGAGAAAAATTGTACAAAAGAAATCTTATCGTAATAAATTACAAAATTGTAAAACTAAAATTAGATAGAAAGGCACATTAGAAAAAGTTGTGGAAAAGGAAAGACATCATCATTGAAATCATACCGTAATAAATTACAAAATTGTCAAAACAATTCGACAGAAAGGTAAATGAAAAACATTTTCAGAAAGCAATTATTGCCATTATTTGAAGTGCCTCCCTCACACCTACATTTTGTATTGTTTTGTATACAATCGTGATTATAATGATAATTTTTCTTATATAAATAAATATTTATATTTATATATTAGTGTATTTTACTTATTTATTTGTGCAATAATTAATCATTTGATGTAATAATTTATTGTTTATTGTTTTTTATAATTGTTGTAATTGTTTATTGTTTTTTATAATTTTATATAGCTTTACTTTACTCCTTACATATTTTTATCTATTAATTATTTGTATTTCTTATATGTAATTTTTGACGTATTTTCTATGTACCTACCCCTGTGTAATGCATATGAGAATAAAGTGATTTTTTTTTTTTTTTAGGGATTCAAATAGACAACAAACTTAATTTAAACCTCCATACCAAAACAATCAAACGACGTACAAAGGCAAGAGCTACATATTTCAGATGTTTAACCTACAAAAATAAAGGAATTAATATTAGAAATGCCTCAAAAATATACAAAACCATTTGTAGACCTATTCTGGAATAATAATAATAATAATAATAATAATAATAAATTTATTTCAGAGAAAGTTTCACAATGAAGTAGGTACATGTAGAACTTTAAATGAAACAACGTCACAACATATATGTCATATACACTATGTAACTTAACAAAAGATATATCTTACATTCTATTCAAAAAGTAATCATTGAGAGAGTAAGGTTCTAGTTCAACTAGGAAACTTTTTACTTTCTTTTTAAATTTATTCAAGTTTCCAATATTTTTAAAATTGCTAGGCAAGAAATTATATAATTTAATACACATGTAATGTGGATGTTTCTCTGTTAGTGTTAGCCTATGTATTTGGAAATTTACATCAGTAGTTCTGGTATTATAATTATGTTGAACATTGTGAACAGAAAATTTGCTTTTATTTTTAAAGATAAATATAAGACATTCATATATGTAAGTAACAAAAATCGTACATATATTTTTGGATTTAAAAATTTCCCTACATGTTTCTCTATATTCCATTTTGCACATCAATCTCAAGACTCGTTTTTGTATAATAAAGACGTTATTTATGTTACTATTTCTTCCCCAAAATATTATTCCAAATCTTGCTACTGATTCAAAATTTGAGAAATATATATCTCGCAGTGCTTTTTCAGTTAAGTACTTACTTACAACTCTCATACTGTAACAAATTTTATTTAGTTTCTGGCATACCGTATTTACATTTATTGTCCAATCTAAGTTTACATCAATCTGTATTCCTAAAAATTTTATATTATCTTCTAAATCAAAAGACTCGTTAACAATTTTTATGTTTTTGGCAATTTCTGTTTGTGATTTTTTAGTTGTAAATAACATTACATTGGTTTTCTCTACGTTCAGTAGAAAACCATTTTTAATAAACCATTCCTTGGCATTCCAAAACATTTCGCTACTTTTATTAATAATGTCAGGAAAATTTTTGGCTGTTACTAATAAATTTGTATCATCAGCATAATTTGTTATCATATTCTTTGTATCTGTTACTAAGTGTGCCAAATCATTCATATAAATAATGAACATAATTGGTCCCACCACACTACCCTGTGGAACACCTATACTTATTTCGCTTATTTCAGATTTAATTTGTCTACCATTTTTTTCCATCACAACTCTTTGTCTCCTACCGGTGAGATAAGATTTAAACCAGCCTAATGCATTGCCTCGTATTCCATATAATTCTAACTTATTCAATAAAAAATTGTGATTTAAACAATCATATGCCTTTGATAGGTCTAGAAAAATACCCAGTGAAAGTTCATCTTCCTCGAATGATTTTAATATCTTTTCAGTAAATTGAAAAATAGCCGTTTCAATTGAGCGACCTTTTATATAACCGTGCTGACTTTCACTGAAATTGTTACACATTTTCATGAAAGTCACCACTCTATCGCACATAGACATTTCAAATAATTTGGAGAACGAAGGCAACACGCTTATAGGTCTATGACTTTCCATAAGTTCAGGATCTCCTTTTTTATATAAGGGCTTAATTAATGCCAATTTTAACTGTTCTGGGAAAATACCATATTTAAAAGAGTTGTTAATTATGTGACATAAAGGATTTGCAATAGAGTTTATACACCATTTGATAATACTGGTGGGAATTTCGTCGTCACCACTACTTAATTTATTTTTTAATCTTTTCGACAAATTCTCTAATTCTTGCGTTGTTATTGGTTTTACAAACATAGATTGACAATTATTTCGTATATCACAACTAAATGGTACTTTTTCTATATTTCCCAGTAGGTCTGGAACAATATTTAACAAAAATTGATTATAATTATTAGCAGTCTCTAAAGGATCTCCTTTTAGTTGTAATTCTCTATTTTTGGATTTGCCAGTAATTTCATTGTAAATACTCCACATACATTTGGATTTGTTGTCAGATTTTTTAATTTTATTTTCATAATTTGTAGCTCTTGCTTTTACCAATAAATTATTATATTCTTTTTTGGTCTCATTATATAACTGCTTAAAATTTTCATTATTTTTGTACAGAACTAATAATATGTCTAATCTATTTTTACATTCTGTTACTTCAGGACTTGCATAAAACTGAACCTTTTGTTTTCTATTTTTTACATGTTTGAGTGGAAAACATTCATTAAATATCCGTAAAAAATTGTTTATAAAACAAATCCACTGCCTGTTAACATCGTTATCATTTACTTTATATATCTCTTCCCAAGTTTCCGTCTGTAATCTTAGTCTAAAGTTAATTTTATTGTTTTCTGATAATATTCTACAATATTTATAATTCAGTTCGGTTACTTGATTTAAGAAAAAGGTTAGTTTTTGCGCCGTGTGATCTGATATAAAAGAATGTAAAATCTCTATTTTATATAAGTATTCATAATTGGTAAAAATATTATCTATACAACTTTTTGTGGTTTGAGTTATTCTAGTATAGTCATTTACAGCAACTGAAAAGGAAAAGGAACTCAACAGTAATTCTATATTATCTCTATTCTTCTTGTTGTCCTTTAATTCGATATTGAAATCTCCTGCGATAAATGTTAGTTTCTGTTCTTCAAATATTAATACTAATAGCTGCTCCAATAGGGATAAAAACTGTTCCAGATTTCCTTTTGGGGGTCTATACACACTTACTACTAAGATTTGTGTTCCGTTAATCGTTAATTCAGCACCTGCACATTCAAATATATGACACTGTGATAAAGTATTTATGTTTTTCCGCATTTTAAAGGGTACTCCATTACGACTATAAACTGCTGCACCTCCATGTTGACCTTCTGGCCTACAGAAACAAGATATCAATTTAAAGTCTTTAATAGCATATGTCTTTAATTGATCTTCTGTCTTCCAGTGTTCTGTTATTGCGAGAAAATTACATTCTGGATGTTCATCTAAAAAAATATTTAACCCATCAACACTGTTACCAATCGACTGAACGTTTTGATGAATTATACTAATTTCCTTATTACTATTTCTAATTTTCGGTTTGTCCTCTCTGAATTTGTTTTCTATAAAAAATCGATTTTGCTTTTTTTAATGTCTAACTTTCTTAAATATGCTGGACATTCCTTACTCCATGTGTTATGCTGATAGTCGACATGTTTAATATTAAGTACTTCCACTGCATATTTGCAATTCACACATATTGCTTCATTCTTTGCAACTCCACATTCCTTCATGCTATGTGGGCCACCACACTTGGCACACGCTATTTGTCTATTACAATGTTTTGCAACATGATTAAAGCCACAACATTTATAGCAGATTGCGATATCGACTGCATCATACACTGCACATCTATCCCAACCAATATTTATCTTCCCAGTTTTCAATATTCTACTGTAACTCGCTCCATCCATCTGTACGTAAGCTATGAAACTCCTTTTGTTTTTTCTACTTGCTGCCACACTTAATACCTTAATTTCTGCTATATCTATTGGCAACATGGGCATACCCTGTATTTAAATTGTAGAAGACCAGCTAAAAGAAATATCAAAGTAGCTGAGAGCACATCCTTACGAATTATAACCAAAATACGCCACCCTACAAATCCCTTATATAACCCATCAACCGTTTCTCTCTATCAAAAGACTAATATTATACCAATCGAAGAGAGACTTCTACATCTATCAACCAAATTTTCCAAGCAACTTCATAACCAACAACTCATGGAACCACTGCTGCTGGCCAGAAGGATGAATCGCCCCAGATACAAACATCCGGAACAAACGCTCCAAGAAATCCTAAATAGACTTTCCGAAAGCTAGATCTAATATCAACGTTTAATAACTAAACTAATTGCTAAGGCTGTGTCAACGTAAAGTTAACCATTCGTTATAACCAGTGATAGTTGGAGGGAACGACCGATATTCGTATTAAGTCAACCAACCGCTGTCACAACATCTGATTTAACTCTTGGCCGTTGAATTCAACGCAGGTCGTGGCAAACCCTTAATATATCGATGTCTCGACATCGATAGATTAACGGCAACTGTCGACAATGAATGCTTCCTCGTATACAGGTTTCGCAACTTCCTGAACTAAAGATATAACACTAGATAGACACTATGCACAATGTACAATTCACTTCTGACACCTGCCCAGACAGGTCTTGCTCGTTCACTCTTCTTTGGCTCAGCCGAATGGTCAAACCGACGCAATTGCGAGGGTCGTAAGCTATGGGGTCAACACAGATACTAGACTAATACTAGAACGCAATAAGAAGACATGGATAATAAATAAGGGTATATATTAAACAATCATCATAGTACATATAGAGCCTCACCTAGCAAGGTCTGCCACCATAACCACGATACCCCCACAAGGGGTCAGCGACCGCGACGGCCGCGCTTAAAGACTATACTCGGGCCAAAAAGAGTAGTCAGTAGAGCCAGGGGCGTACGGATTTACGAATTTCATAAATTCCATAATTCGAACAAATGAAAGCGGATTGTGTTAATTATGCATGAGTATGAGTTACCATGTCTTAAATTTTAAATAATATGCTTACATCTGGCAACATTATCTCCACGAATTAGGTATAGCAACGCAGTTGAACAATGCACATCCGTTGCGTTGCAGCATATGTGACGCCACTGAATGCGCTACGATAGACTTGCTCGACGACCTTCCTAGTAGTCGAACAAATTATTGGGTAGAAGGCGCCACGTTCAAACATGTACTCTATTTGGTTGACTATAGCAATTACACATAATGACCTAGTTGTGGTTTTCGTCTCTGGTAGGCGGATAAAACTTGATATATTTCTTTGAATTATATGGGATTATATGGTAAAACGAGCTGCCGCTTCTGTATTCCATAACAGCTAAATGCTTTGAAGAATTGCCGATAACTTTTTGCTCTACTGACTACTCTTTTTGGCCCGAGTATAGTGATCGATTGCCGAAAGAGAATTATTACATGGACGTGACTGGCAATTTAGTGAGTGGGTTTTATAGATTTACTGTTAGAATTATAGACAAAAAATTTAAGGTAATATTCTCCAAAAGGGGTATATGCCGTTAGACGTCTGTGGATATTTCAGAAAAGGGAAATCTCTTCGAATGCTATCTCACAAGGCGGTCACCTGGTAATAATGGAGAAGTGCCCCGGTACCCGTGCGTACCGCAATGAGGCTTATCCTGGCTTGATTTAATCAAAAATACCGCATTTCCATTTTGCGAGATCATTGGGAGGTCTCCCCTTATATATATGGAAAGGACCCGAGACCACTCAATGTCGCCACGTGGCATCGCAAAATTCCGCTATTTCCTATTTTTATTCAGTTCCTAATATTTTCAAAATGGTGCTGGCAGACACGATCCCGGTAGAGACGATGACCAATGAGTAGGCGGGGCCAGCCCAACCATCCTTGGAAACCGTAGGTCACGGCCTCACAAGGAATTCCAGAACGCGAGGGTAGAGTGAACCTATTCTTCCGTAGATCAGTGCGACCACGAAGGTGGATCAGTCTGTGATAGATCTGATCAAGAGCTACCGATCTACGGCCTTTGTGGAGTATTCCTGTGATCCGTTAGACCGGCTGAATGACAATGATCATCTACGCTATGATCATTGTCGTGTCACAGTCCGTCCTTTGAGGAATCGGTACTGGCTGAGGACAATGCATGTCCTTGGTCGTCTCTACATGCTGCATCGTGCCTGGATGCGTTCGTTCAAACATGGGATAATGGCCGAAAAAGATAAATGGAATTTCGGAAACTGTACTGAAAATCGTCTTATAAATTTTATAAAAAATCCTGATATGCACGGAATCGTGCATATCAGGTAAAAAGATGGAATTTTGGGTTTAGGAACTGAATTGAATTTCGACATATTTTTGATAAAAAAATGGTGTACATGGAACAGATGTTCCACATACACCATTCAAGCCTTAGCTTGTGTGCTTATATCTAATTAGGATCTTTTGCTTAAAACTACTTATACAGCTTCTCCTGGGTACGTTAACACTAACACATTCTATACATTACATACTATAGACAACACTGTTAAAAATAAAATTTTAGATTATTCTTATATATTTACATATCACAATCAAAAAAAGGAATTTTTTTTTTTTACATCAGACGAATCATGTTATTCATTAATTATTATTTTTTTTTTGTAAACTAGCTAATAATATAAAATGTACATACTCTACATTACATAATTGTATACAGGCTGAAGGACTTAGGTCGATGGCCATTTGGTTATCTCTTTTTGTTAACCAATAAAGAACTTTTATTATTATTATTATTTTTATTTTTTTTCTCCGAAAGAAAGTGCTGGACAGTCTCCCTGTGGCCTCCGACACCACACAGAGAGAGCGCCAGCGAATAATCTACAGCAACTCCCCACATCCCGCAGGGTTAGTCACTGTAGATTCCAGACTCGTGTGCCCTAAGTAGACGAAGGGATCCCAGGATGACCGCTTTCTGCATTTGACCAGCCAACCATTCTGCCGATGTTTGGCAGGCAGGCATGGTCTTCAATGCGGAGAGCAGCGTGGGCTTCATACCTCCGAGTATACCGATTATCAGGACGACCATTTTGACAGGGTAGCCTGGGTATAGCACTTGGAGCTCGTACCAGAGATCTCTGTATTTAGTCCGTTTCTCCTCCTCCTTCAAGGCGATGTTTGTCTCAGCAGGTGCTGAGAACTCGATGACATACATCACCTTGGTCTGATGGTCGAGGAGGACTATGTCAGGCTTATTGGCTTGAATTCGCCTGACGGTCGGGAACGAGTAGTTCCAGTAAATCCGGCATTTCTCGTTCTCGACAACGGACTCGATATCTCCGGGGACGTAAGGCAGCACTGGTGTTTGGTCTATCTGGTACGAGTGCCGTAGATGGTAGTATAGCACTCGTAAAACCGCGTTATGTCGGTGGATGTAGAGCGAAGTCGCATAAATCGGGCATGCAGATAATAAATGCATGAGCGACTCCGGCACCTGACGGCAGGTCCTGCAGTTGATATCAGGTACCTCTACACCCATCACGCGACTGCGATAGACCAATGTGTTAATAACACCATCTTGGCGGCCACAATGTATCCCTCGGTCTCCGACTTCAGCCCCGCTGACCTTAAAAATGCGAAGGTCAGCTCTGTCGATAAACCCAGTGCTTCTATGTTGTTATAGAAAACACCGTGCAGGGGTTTATCGACGTGCTGCCTGAACAGATTTCTCTGTTCGGCAGCTTTGATGTGGGCTGTCAGACGATTAAGCGGAAGCTCAGTGACTGAGTCACCTCGCCGGCCTTCTCGCCTGTAGTCGAACACGAGACTGAGTTCATCTGCGGCCCTCTGTGCTGCCCTAAACAATAAAGCGCCAACTCCCACAGTTTCATGATCTCTCACTAACTGTAGGAGTGGGTCTGAGCTTCTGATGACATTACATGCCATACTCAGTGCCACTCTGCCATGCATGCACTCCAGACTCAAGAGTCCTCGGCCCCCCCGTTGACGTGGGAGGTACACACGAGGAACGGACGATCTAGGATGAATACTCCTATGAATATTCATCATCTTGCGGGTATTCCTGTCCAATTGACGCAGCTCATCTACTCCCCATTTGACTACGCCAAAGGAGTAGAGCAGAATCGGAACGGCAAGCATATTAGTGGCAGACACCTTGTTCTTCCCCGAAAGTTCTGATGACCAGATCTTTCGGAGTCGGTGTCTGTACTTGCCACGGAGAGAATCCTTTATTTGGTTCACATCCTGGATGTGGCGTTGTTCCACACCCAGGTATGTGTAGGTCTCTCCGGCATCCAAATGTCGTAGGATGCTTCCGTCTGCGAGCTGCGCATCTTCGTGGAATTCCCCGCATCGTCCTCTCTTAAGGTGGACGACTGCGCATTTGTTCAACCCAAACTCCATTCCAATTGCCCGCGTGTATTCCTCGACCACCCTGAGAGCATTTTGAAGTTCTCGCTCTCCGGAGGTATATAGTTTAAGGTCATCCATATAAAATAGATGGGTGACCTTATGCCTCCGGTTGCTGGGTGGCCCACAGTGATACCTGCGGGTTTGGCGGAGTCCAACAGATAGCGGCAGCAGTGAGATGCAGAAGAGGAGCGGACTCAAAGAGTCACCCTGAAACACTCCTCTCTTAAATGTCACCAACTCTGTCGAAACTCGCTCGGCACCGGATGTTATGGTGAAGCAAGTTCTCCAAAGCGGCAACAGTTGTTCGATGCATCTCACTAGTGGTGCTGGTACCGCAAGACATCCGAGCAAGTGTAACAAAAGCTCGTGGGATGTTGTATCAAATGCCTTGCGATAATCAATCCAGGCCATTGACAGATTCCGCTTGTACTGCACAGAATCCTGTGTATCTATCTATCAGCAGGTTTTCCTTGCAACCTGCCAGGCCCTTCTTGGCACCACGCTGTTCGTTTATCTGTTGGTAGACCGGATCAACAGACCTCAACATCCTGGTATACAAGATACGAGTAAATAACTTGTAGCAGGAGTTGAGGCAGGTAATCAGCCTATAATTTTTTGGGTCAGACAGATCCCCCTTTTTGGGGATTAGCACAGTTCGCCCCTCGACAAACCAGTCCGGAATTTGCTGCCCCTCGTTCAACCATGAGTTGAAAACTCGGGCCAGATGGCGGTGGGTGGAAGGAAACGTCTTCCACCACCAGTTGTTTATACCATCTGGACCCGGGGCAGCGAAGTTCTTGGTTCCAACAAGTGCTTGTTGAACCTCTTCCGTACTGATTGCCGGGCACACTTCGTCTGGCTCTTCTAAGACTCTAAGACTCTACGACAGAGAGCCTCGAGGTGTGGTATAGCTGGAGTGTCATTATCGAATGGACTCGCGACTTCGTAGATTCCTTTCCAGAAGGCTTCGACATTATCAACAGTCGGCGGATTTTCAACAACACGCTGTGGCTCTTGGAACAGGCGAGATGGGTTTGTTTGAAACAATTTGTTTTGTTCCAAACTCCGCATTCGCCTGACCAAAGTTTTCTTAATAGCCATAAGCGCTCGAATCCTATCTAGACAGTGCTGCTTGATGGTCTGCAGCACTGTGCGATTTAGAGTGTGGTGTTGGCGTCTCAGTCCGGCTGCCACTCGCCGGACCTTCGGTGTAAATGGTCTACCTGCGACTATATAATCCACCACACTCTGGATTCGAGAAGCGTGTTGCCTTGCTGATCGAATTTTCGCTTCGATCTTCTGTACGCGCCGCTTAGCTTTCTCGACCCTATCAACTGCGCTTGCCAGGCGCTGTTGTGGGACGAGTTGCTTGGCGGCAGCGTACACCGCGCTGTTGATCTGTCAGATGTTGGCATCTTCTGGAAGCTCCTCACTAATCAACGAATCCATTCGTGCCAGGTCTTGTGGTTCTGGGTTAACCCTGGTGTTAAGGTTAACCCTCGTCCTTAAAGTAAAATCGGTGTACTCAGGAGGATGTTCCTCGTCAGCTGGTGTTTGTCGCGGTGGAAGTGCGGCAGGCACTTCCTCCCGCTGACGAGGTGCCCTTACATAACCTGTTCTGCGCAGGAAGTATACTTGATCTCTCAGATGTTGTTGAGAGAAGGCGCGATACTCCGGGTGCATATCGCACCACAACCGGTGTAATCGCGCCATGTACCCCTTGCGCTCAGGCACGCTGCTCTCGTAGCAGGTCAGCAAGTCATCCTTTAGTTCCCTCGTCCACTTAAAGCGTCCATGTTCATAGCGTGGATCGTCAACGTTGAGACCATCCGGTGAGGCCCCTCCCATCTGTCTCTGACCCCCATCCGGTTGGGGTCGATTGTGAGGGGCCATTTCTGGGGTCTGTGGAACCAGAATAGGGGGGGTTTCAGGGTGGTTAGCCCTGAAACCCCACGTCCGACATTTGTCATAGAGGGTTGCCCCTCTCTGTCTAGGGTGCACCGCGTGGAGGTTGCCGGTCCGCATTTCGCACCCCAAAATTGTGATATTATTATTATTATTATTATTATTATGTCTATGTAATATGTGTTGTTTATACGCCACCAGCAACCAACATTGATTGTTTTATAAATAAATTAGACTTGCTATTAGAAAGAGCTACAATGGGAGATAAATCAGTTTTGGTTGCGGGGGATTTTAACTTTGATATGCAGGCATCGACAAAGAACATAAAAAATAAAAATCTAATAGTTAATCTGTTGAATGCATATAATATGCAAATCTCAACTCAGGAACCCACCAGGGTTAATCGTAATACATCATCATGTCTTGATAACATACCTATATATTCAAAAATACCAAAAGTTTTCTTCAAAAATCATTAATACCAATATTTCCGATCATTATGCACAAAAACTTGAGATTTATTGTCGTGATAATAGTAAATCAAAGCCTGCTTATGAATACAAAAGCATATTCAGTGAATCAAATTACCAAAGCTTCTATAACTTCCTTAACGAGGAAAAGTGGCTGTCAGTATATGAAGCTGTCTCTGTTGACGACAAATATAACAAGTTTATTACCATACTGTTAGAATATTACAATAGCGCATTCCCTCTGAAAAAAGTAAAAATCTCAACAAAAAAGAAACCTAAATGGATAACAAAGAATGTTCTTGATGCCAAAGAAACGTTAAATTTTTTCTCGGAATTATACCTAAATAACAGATTAGCGAAATCAGTATATACTGAATATAAAACTTTTTATACTAACCTACTCATAACTGAGAAAAGGAAGCACTATGGACAAAAAATAACTAATTCTGAATAAAACCAAAACTGTATGAAATATTATAAATACTGAAAACAACAAAATTAGCAACAAAAATAATAAATTTGAAGGAATTGTTATAAATAATCAAATTATTACTTCTCCTTTAGAAGCAAGTAATGCATTTAATAATTTTTTTATTACAGCGGCACCTAATCTTGTTCGCAGTAATCCAGCAAACCCCAACTTAGCACATATATCGATAAATGCAAATTCAATATATCTTTCAGAAGTAACTCAAAATGAAGTGTTGGAAATAATAAATAATTTAAAAAACAAATTCTCTGCTGGAGATGATCATATCTCTAATATATTATTAAAAAAAAATCAGTTTTTTCATAGTTGAACCATTGACATATATCATTAATGAGTCCCTATCAAAAGGAGTCTTTCCAGAGAGACTGAAAGTTGCAGTTGTTAAACCAATATATAAAAAAGGAGACCCACTTCAAATGGATAATCATAGACCTATAAGTATGCTCTCGAGCTTCTCCAAAGTATTGGAAATAGCCATGAGTACAAGATTATTATCCTTTCTTGAGCTTCACAAAATTATTGCTGCAAATCAACATGGCTTTCAAAAGGGCAAATCAACAACGACTGCAATTTTCAGTTTCATTGAAAAGATTCTAAAATCATTAGATGAAGGATACCTTATGCTCGGTGTTTTTCTGGATCTATCTAAGGCTTTTGACTGTGTGAATCATGACATACTTTTAAATAAGCTGGAAAAAATAGGTATACGAGGTCAAGCACATGATTGGTTTAAGTCTTACCTTAAGGGACGTATACAAAAAGTAAATATTAATGATAACGGCACAGACTATTACTCAGAATCTAAAGGCATAACCATGGGAGTTCCACAGGGCAGTGTGCTTGGTCCGATCTTGTTCATAATATATGTAAACGATCTATCGACGGTAATCACTGATGACTCAATTATGACATACGCAGATGATACAAATGTTTTAATCTCTGAAAGAAATTTTACCATAATAGAAGAAAAAACACGGGCAAATATGTCACTAATCTCAGATTGGTTTCATAACAACTCATTACTGTTAAATACGGGCAAAACCAATTGCATACTATTCAGACACAGTAGAAATAATAAGACCTATCCCGCAGAAATTAAAATTAATGATGTAGACATAACGTTCACAAACTCAACTAAATTCTTGGGGGTCACTGTTGATCAGAATATGAATTGGTTGGACCATGTGCACTTGCTCTGTGGAAAACTCAGTAAGGTCTGTTACACCATTAAGGAACTAAAAAAGGTGGTGGATGAGAGCACGCTATTAGCACGCTTACTATGGTAACTTCTATTCATTAATGACCTATGGAATAATGTTTTGGTGTGGTTCACGCAGTTGGGAGGTTTTCAAGATCCAGAAAAGAGTAATTAGGATTATGACAGGGCGCAGAGTAAGGGACTCATGTCGTGGTCTATTCAGAACAATTAAAATATTAACTGTGGCAGGGGTATATGTATATGAAAGCTTGTGCTTCGTTTATAACAACAAAGACATCTTTAAAGATGCCCTTATAGAGCATCAACATAACACAAGGCATAAAGAGAATTTCTGTTATCCAGTTCACAAAAGTGCCTTACTTGAAAAAGGCTGTTATTATAAATGTCTGCAATGGTATAACTGCCTACCCGATACATGAAAGAAATAAAAACACAACGACTCTTTAAAAAAACAATTAGGAATAAATTAATACAATTAGAACCATATGATATGAATGATACAAGCTCTTCAGGTGAACGATTTCTCGCAAAATAAACCTGAAGAGCTTGTAAGAGCGAAAGAATATGTACATCTTCTTGTGGACTTCGTTTTTTAATTGTTGATCATAAGAAATGAATTTGGTAAGTTGAAAAAAAAAAAAAAATTTTTTAATAATTTGTTTTTGGACGTTTTGAATTTTATGAGGTTTAATCCAGTATTAATCATGTACCTATTAAAGAAAGTCCAATGAATTTAATAATAGCGTGTTTAGAGATGAAACATCAATATAAGTATATCAGTTTGGATATGTTTGTTGTTATTATGCTTGTATAAAGCCTAAACAAAGTCATTTAAAAACAATGCAAATCAAGCAAAGAAAGAGAATTGTAAAATGAAGCTACTTTCCTGTGAAGTATTTGCGGGTTCTGGGGTGCGAATATGTATGTATATTGATGTCTTTTTTGTAACCTGTAATAAATCAATGAAAATAGTTTTACAATCTGTTGTATTATAGTCTGTTGTATTTTTTATATATTTTATATTTTTTTATATTAAGTGAATTTTATTGTATTGTATTTTCGCTAATATTAAGCCTCTTTTAAAATATGTTTTAAATCAATACTTAATGTGGGCATCGGTATTGAATACTGAAGCCCACGTCCGCTAACTTGTACTACACAATTTTGTATTGTCCCTAGTATAAAATAAAATCTATCTATTATTATTAATAAATGTTTGTCCATCTTATCCATTTTTAAATAATATTTTTACTGTACCCATATGTAATGGAGTTTTATAATAAATAAATTAATAGATATTAAAAACTGTCTTTCTGTAGACGAGAACCATCAGATGGGCTAAAGTATATATTTTTATAAACTAAATTTTGATTAGTTTTGCTTCAAATTGAGAAAAATTTGTAACTGATATACCTACTTATCTTTATATATATATATATATATATATATATATATATATATATATATATATATATATCTTTATTTTATGTCGGCATAATTTAGATAGATAGATATTTTTATTAGTTCATATCAAAAAAGATACATTTCGCCCAAGCGGGCGTTGAACATGTCACAGTTACATTCATATAATAAATAAAGTAAAAATTATAGACTTACACGAACACTTGGTAAATAATACATAATGCATAAAATAATTTTAATAAAGAACTACATTCACTTGTTTACAACCTCACTGTCATTGAGAAACTCATTTAAGGTATGGGCCGATATTCACCATAAATTTGGTTTCGCGTTCCGAAATTTGCGGTTACTGTCTGATATCTGAAAAACCGGTTACTTTAGGAACGCGGTTCCTGAAAAAACGGTGACTTATCTGTCAACCAATCTACCGATCTATTTTTACCGGTAACTAGTGGTTTGTATATGTCAAACGCATGCAAACGTCAAACATTCATTAAGTAAGTTCGGCTATTCTCACTCCTTTAACTCTTTTCACTCCAAGTCTACTATTATCCAATCTAAAGACGTCAAAAGTAGACTTGGAGTGAAAAGAGTTTAAGGAGTGAGTAAGCCGAACGCAGCTATTGTTGTTTGTCGTGAACGGACTCGGAGTGTATTATTATCCATAGATAAAATATTTATAATATAGCAATTATCTGTAAACGCATAAAAATGGTAAATAAAAATGTTAAATTCATAATTTGTTGAAGGTATCTATCTGGCTGGTCCGAATTGAACCAAGATTTCAGGTTACCATCACTAACCGCTGTCAAAATCTGTGGTTTCTGCTGGTTCCACTTTGGTGATTATCGGACCATACCCTTAATGAGTAATTTATAGAATCATTATTATAATTATATATACATTATATAATTACATGTGGTGTTATTATATTATTATTATTATTATTATTTAGGTATATTAAGCAAATCATATCAAGCAAAACAAATCTTTCATTCCTTCTATTCAGTTAAGAAAATGATTAATCTCTTAAAATTAATGTGCTTGTGCATAAATCATGGGCATCATATTACTAACATAACCTTCTTAAATTTTTAGTTTTTGTAAATTTATTTTCAATTCTAATTTCTGTAGTTTTATAGCTGTTTTACACGATCCAATTTATTGCCCAATAAATTGTTCAAGTTGACCTTCAATTTATTGGGGTACGTGTAAAACACAAATTGTACGTCAATTTCTTGTCTACAATAAATTGACCAATAAATTGTACAATTAGAACCTGCTCTAATTTCTTGGCCAATTTTAGGGATATTTAGTAACATTTGATATTTCTTTATCAATGCCAACCCTCAAAATTTGTTGATTATGTGTTATGTTTGGTTTATTCAATGTCACTCATTGTTTATTGTTTGTGAAAATGGTGAAGAATGGTGTTTTCTTTAATGGTAATGTAATTACTTCAATTGAAAGTCAGAGAAAAACTAGAAAATGGTGGGTTCGACCATGGATTGAGCGAAGAACCAATATGCCAGTCGCATTCACCACATGTAAACCTTTAACCTACAAATCCCAGCAAACTCTTATCTATTCTGTCCCAGCAGACTGTCAACAATGTGAACATTTTCCACCATGGTTATATTGGCAGTAATGAAATTGACAAATAAATTGTTGTATAAATTGTCGTGTGTAATCAGTCTACTACAAATCGTTAAATTGATCAATTTATTGGACAATAAATTGTACAATTTATTGGTCAATAAATTGGATCGTGTAAAACAGCTATTAGTATGGATCCATTATAATGTTTAAAAATTCTCTCAGATAGTAGATACCTATATATAAAGTTTCAATATTGTAGATTATTGAAAATAGGCTGCTAATTATAGGTTGGATTTCTAACCAACAAAAAGCATCTTATTATATTAGATTCAGCAGATAATTAAAAGTTCATTAGTAATGCACTGAACAAGATTTTAGTTGATAGGACAGGAATCAATTTTAGAAATATTTACATAACATCTGAAAATTTTAGAAAATGCATATTTTTTTAGGTTACTTTAGAACAGTAAATACATAATTAATTTTCTTCGTTATTATAATAAATTAATATATTCTAGACTTTCATTAAATTATATTAATAATAATTATAACATCATAATACGAATTCAATAGTGAACTAAATAAAACCAATCTATTAAAATATGCTTGCATCGTTTTCACTGTATCTGATAAATTTAAAATTTAGTCTCATTTTGGTGGACGTGGCTTTATTTTGGTAAAATTAAAATTGTGTTTTATAAAATATATGAAGATAATATAATAATACATTTTGAATCTAGTTGTCTCTCTCTCCGATTTGCGTCTGCGCTTTGAATTTTAACCATTGTCTATAAGCAAACGGTTTACTGCATAACCAATCACGGGGCAGGAAATTTGTAATCTACCAATGAACATTAATTAATTTGAAGACGTCCCTAGCGCAAAAGTTCGACCAATGGGCACAGACAACGACGGATAGACCAAGTGACTAGTAATTTTTATACAACCCTTACTACAGAAATCTTGTATTACAAATTGCCTTGTAGCTGCAACTGATATCGAGATGCCATACTGTGTTCAGTAGCGGTATTTAAATAATCAGTGTTATTCTGTAAGCCATTGAAAAGTTCCCAATATTGAATAGATTCCAATTTATGTTTCAATCACATTTCCAAGGGTGTTTCCAATATTGAGAAATTTTGCAATTCTGTAAACCATATTGGAAACATTCAATCTTAGTCACTAAATTTAAAACGGTTAGTACAATTATTGACAAATAGTGCTCAATAAATTTGGAAGAAGAAGAAGATTAACCTCAATTTTGTTGTTTTTGCGCCATTCTGTGGTGTATTTTGAATTGTGATTTGTGGTCGCGAAAATTTGGTGACATGGCCCCTGCTAATAGAACAAGTCCAGGCCCCTGCTGAAAGAACAAGTCCACAGCAATTTGCCATATATGTTCGTTATTTAAAACAGTATCCTCTTCTACGAACGGGCAAATTTACGTCTTTGGTTGGCCCAGATGAATTAAAAATAATTTGGGGCGACAATTACAATTATCGTGCATTTGAAGTATTTATTGTTTGATTAATTTAGAAATATTTTATTTTTAATTTATCACATTGTTTTATATACTCACACTTCAATTATATTTTCGACTGCATTTATAATGAAAATAAAATGTCTATTCATTATGAATTACAAACGCCTTTTATCGTTGCACAAATCAGTTATTCAAAATAAACGTTTGAGGTTATGTTCTATTGGAAACTTAATAACAAGAGCAAAAATCGGTTGTTAAGATTTTCAAGATATTGATTCAATAAATTGAATTCATTGTGGTTACAGAATACGAACATGACAAGGTCATTGGAATCTTTCCAATTATTGGGAATATCCAATATTGAATACTTTTCAATGGCTTACAGAATAACACTGATTATGACACTGTACAAACTGGTTCTTATACTAGCTGTAAGTTGACATCTCCCAGATATATTTCCAAACACAATTAAAATTAAATTATTTTTATTCGACACAAGCGCCAAGAGAAAGGTTGTACGCGCTGTTGCCATGTCTAGGCTATTAGGAGAAGTGCATAGGAAACAGGCCGCGGGTCGTTCGAAAGCAAATGATTCCAACTGTACATCTTCTTGGGGACATAGTTTTTGGTTGGTGACCATAATGAATGAATTTTGTGGTGAGTTAAAAAACATTTTTTTCAATCATTTATTTTTAGACGTTTTGAATTTTGTAATTTTTAATCCAATTTTTATCATGCATTAAAGAAGATTCAATAAACTTAATAATTGTATGTTTAGAGACGAAACATCAATGTGAGTATATCAAATTGGATATGTTTTTTGTTATTATGCTTGTATAAAGCCTAAATAAAGTCATTTATAAATAAAATCTATAGATGAGCTTTAATATTTTGTTGAATATAGCGGCAGACATGTAGCTAATAAAATCACGTAAATCGTAAATCACGATATAAAATTAATCTCAAAAGTAGTTAATAAATAAGCATAAATAAAAGATACGTGTAGTAAATAAATCATATCTATGTACAGGAAGGGAGTTCAGTCAACCTCATTTGGATTATATGGTTCTAACTGTATTAATGCTTTTCTTATCGTTTTTTTTTTTAATTGTAGTTTTTATTTCTTTGATGTCTGGGCAAAAGGTTATAGGTACCACTTTAAACACTTATAATAGCAACCCTTCTCAAATAATTATTATGTTTTGGAGGTCAATAATGGCTTACCTAAAAATTTCAATATCAACACGTCCAGGGATGAAGATGAAATAAATATTTAGTTTTGTAAAAATATAAATTGTACAGTGTGATCAACTTAACGTGTCCATATTTTAAATCCATGTAGAAAATTTATTTGAAAAGATAGAAAAAAACATAATTGGAAAAAGTTGTAGCGTTTTTCTAAAATTTTTTTACTGAGGCTGAACAACTAAAGTTCATCGTTTAATTAGCAAGGAGCGAACATAACCACATTTTTTATAATGAAACACCCTGTATATTTACTTTTCTTGCGTCATACTGCCACAATAACTTACCAGTTGAACTCCGCAATATTTGCGCTGCTAAATTAAAAAGTGTACTGAAGTCACAACTTAAGTGAACTATCATCATTTTTAAATCGCCAACTGTTTTAATGTTTTAATGTGTCATTGACAAAAAATGTGTGCTGCTCCCTATTATATGTAATTAGGTATCTTGTTTTGATCTGCTAGGGTTAGATTTAATATCAGTTTCTGTGTCTAATACTTTTGTATGTATGTAGTATTATATTTTGTACGATAAAGGTTTTATTATTATTATTATTGTACTATTCCATAGAGATTTTCATCCTGAATTTAACAATTTATAACGCTTTGTTTTCCCTTCATTTTTTTGACTAAATAAATATAAATATTATACATCTAGGAGTTAATTAATAGCTATACAGGGTGTCCCTTAAATTGCATCGACAAACTATAACCACGCGATTCTACGTCAAAAAAGAAGACGATTTTTCTGATAACATTTAAAAAAAATACATTCTTCCAAAGCTGAGGGTTGGAAACATCAAATCCTTATTATCTCGAGAACCGCTGAAAATTTTCTAATGAAATTCATGTATATTTCAACAACCCTATGTAATATGAAAAAAATACATGTGGTTCTAAGGGTAGTTTGGGGTTATAGAGGTTGATGATACCCTTATATAAGTTCTCGAAATATCATCTGATGCCAAATTGAAAATTGAAACAATTTTATTTTTCATTTTTCTCTTAAAGGAAACCGTTTTCCAGCAAAATGCGTAAAATCATAGGCGTGTTATTAGACTGAGAATAAATAAAATCTGCTATATTTTGAAAACAGTATTATTTTTTCGGTGAAATTTAGTATAGGTTACTTAAAACAGTTTGCTTTTATCAGTGGTGTTATGTTGCAGTATAAATTATAGTTTTAAGCATTTTTAAGCACCTTGATATTCATTCAATTCTGTAATTTCTGTGAAAAATTAAATATTTTGAACAATTTATATTTTAAACCATTTTATACAAATGTAAACAATGTTAAGCAATTTTAAACATGAAAATAAATATACAAACTGGCCAGTACTTTATAACACGCTTATGATTTTACACATTTTGCTGGAAAACCATTACCTTCAAGAGAAAAATGAAAGACATAAAATAGTTTCAGTTTTCAATTTGTCATTAGGTGATATTTCGAGAATTTCATTTGGGCAACTGACAACAAATATATAGAGGTATGATCAACCTTGATATCCCCAAACTACCCCTACTACAAATGTAGAAAGCAAATAATTTAATACTGCAATAAGCCCCACCAGATGGATTAATCCAAAAGGACTCCTCCTTTTTTTTTCATCTACTTTATTTCGGTCAATGACAATACATCACTACGAAAATAAGAGCGAGGATGCCAAAAATATCTATGAAGGAAGATATTCCTTTAGACAGTATATTAAAAATAAAAGGCACAGTACAGTGTCAAATGATATATTCTAACTGAACGGGTATTAATTAAAATTTGTCGTATATTTGTGGACAAGATTTCGAAGCTCAGTGCATGTGTCGGCTTTGGACAATAAAGCTATTTCTAATCACGCCTTTAGCTCGATTATGAGATAGCAGTCAACATGTTAACACTATAGAACCACATATTTTTTATTTCCCATTCCATGTTAATAAAATTTTGAGTTTTAAAGTTATCCGACAGGATGTTATAGAAATTAATACTCAGTTAGCATAAAATGAGTAGGTAGGTTGGCAATTTCGTTTGCTTTTTGTATCATGAAGTTCGCGGCAGTTGTGTATAAACTTTTTACTAGCAATTTAACCAATTGCTTGCGATTATATTCACAGGTGTTACATTTTTTTACATCTCAAAAATATTCATCATTTCCTTGAGCCAATTTTTTAAATGATACCTAGTAAAGAAATAGTGTTATTCTACACCAGATTATTTATTTTATCACGCATTATAACAAATGCTTTTTTAATATTTATTATCGTTATACTATTTAACAACTATTTAGTTTGAAAATGGTCATTGATCATTTTGTTGGACCGGGGCTTTACAACTATATGCTATTCACATTTTATTTACATGAGGGGAGGCTTTGGAAAATCTGAATTCTGTTGGTATGAATGGGCGCGTTTAGCGAACGCAACTGCTGCCAATCAGCACTCAACATTTCGCTGAATGGTATGAGCATCATGTCATGTTTTGTGGTTAGCATCACAAATCACATTAATTATTATAGGTTAGATTCTTCCTGTGCAATTGTCCAAGCATTCAACCAACTGTTGTGTGAATCCATGTGTAAAAATTGTCTGCACAACTTATGTTGACCAAAAGCAGGGTAGAAATTTACCGCTTAGAAAGTTGTGCAGCAGCTGACAGCTAGCGCATAGGCAACCATCCCGTTCAGCGAACGGCTACCGGTCAGCACTGTCAACGGTTGTGTACGCTAAACGCGCACAATGACTCTTAATTACTGAGGTTATGTTGAAAAGTCAAAAACATAACCACAAATTCAAATTGGTTCTACATAGTTGCCAGAGTGGAACCCTAAAGAAAGCACAGCAATGTTATCAATAAAGAATTTGGCAATTCAGCCAATAATGAGTGACAGTGACGATCAATTAAATCTGATACTTCAATATTTTGTTAATAGTAGACAACCTAAGAAAAACATATCATAGCCTCCCCTCATGTAAATAAATTGTGAATAGCATATAGGTATGTAATTTCTATATATTTAAAGAACAAATACTCACGTCCTTGTTGGGGACCTCCTCGTTGTATAGAACCTTGCTTCTTGCCTTTTTGAGGATCTTTTGGCTGCTGTACTGGTCCTTGTTTTACATCTCCCTGACCACCACTTGATATCTGTGATTGATGTTGTTCATGAGAAAATCCCGGCGGCTGCTGGGGAAGACCTGGCGGAGGTCGTTGACCCCAAGCTTGTTTTGTCTGTGGTGGCCCAACTTGTTGAGGAGAAGGTTGCTGTGAACCCCAATGTTGTTGGACTGGAGCAGCTTTTTGAGTTGGACCTTGCCCCCTAGGTCCTCCCTGCAAACCCAATTGTTGTGGTGGAACAAACTGTTGCTGTGATCCAACTTGTTGAGGTTGTTGTGGACCCCAAGCTTGTCTTGTCTGAGGTGGCCCAACTGGCCGAGGAGAAGGTTGCTGTGAACCCCAAGGTTGTTGGACTGGAGCAACTTGTTGAGCCTGACTTGGCCCCCAAGGTCCTCCCTGTGAACTCAATTGTTGTGGTGGAGGAAATTGTTGTGGTGGAGAAAATTGTTGCTGTGGCCCAACTTGTTGCTGTAGTTGACGAGGAGGTTGTTGTGGACCCCAACGTTGTTGTTGGACTGGAGCAGGTTGTTGAGTTGGGCCTTGACCCCAAGGTCCTCCTTGGGAACTCAATTGTTGTGGTGGAGCAAATTGTTGCTGTGACCCAACTTGTTGAGGAGGAGATTGTTGTGATCCCCAATGTTGTTGGGCTGGAGGTTCACGACGTTCTGAACGGGCGTGTTGAGGACTTTGACTTGGTTGTATACCAACTTGGGGTTGATGTGTTTGACCTCTTCCTCGTCCTCGTCCTCTTCCTCTTCCCATTCCCTGTCCTCTAGGGGCATCTCCACCAGTCTCATATGAAGAAGATATACTTTGTTGCTGAGATAAACTAGCCTGTTGTGGAAGTTGTTCTTGTGCTTGTTGGGAAGCCTTGACACCTGGGCCTGAAGGATCTGCATGAGGTTGTTGCCTTGAACTTTCTCCAGAAGGTCCTTGTTTCGAAGGATCTTCTCTAACGTCTTGACCAGATAATCCTGTATGAGGTCGTTGTCTAGAACTGCTCTGCTGAGGTTGTTGTTGTGACTCTGATGACTGTGATTCATCTTCTTGGGTTTTTTTCCCTTTCTTACCTAGAAAAAAATATAATGTATTTATCAATATCTAATTATTATTTTTTTTTAATTCAGGGTTGTGTTGGCTTTGGTATGTGACCATTAGCAAAATTATAATTAACTCCTCACATTTACGCAACAATAATCGAAATATTCAAAATGGTATATATACAGAGTGTTTCAGTTAACATTCCCACAGCCGATATCTCGGAAACTAAAAAATATATTTTTATTCTGTAAACGGTAATAGATATACATATATTGTTAATGTTTTCTTTAGGAAGTACAATTTACTATTATAACATCACCAGAGATGGCGCTGCAGTTTAAAAATATTTTTCGATCGAGGAAGCTTTCAGATCTGCAGTAGTTCTGTGGCAGTAGTTTTTAAGATATTTTATTTTTATTGTCCAATTTTTTAGTATTGCATTTTTTTTTTTTTGAATTACTGTAACTTTGACAAATTTAAATTGCGACAAGTAAGGTGCTTACTTTTACTTTTGAACAATACATCTTGACAAAAATATGTATTTACGATAGATTCTCGAAATTACTTCCATTTGTTTAAATACACCTATCAAAGCGATGTAAGAATTATTTCTCGTTACATGTCCTTAATAATGTGGATCTATTAATTACACAAGCGCAAGAGTAGATTTCATTGTACAAATCTACCATATCTTCTATTGACTCTTGATATATATTTGGCTTTTTAAATATCCCCACAAGAAAAAATCCAGGCAGATTAAGTCCGGAGAAGACGAGGGCCATTTAATCGGTCCTGAGGTGCCAATCCAGCGCCTTGGAAACAATTTCTCCATGGCTAATGAGAGTGCGCGAGTTCAGGGTCGAATCTTGGACAGGGTTGAACTTGTTTCATTTTTATTTTATACTAAGTTTTATTTTGGCAGGTAAAATTGAAAATGTAATTATACATCCATATGATAGAAAGTGCCAATTAAGAATATTTCAAATCTTTTAATTTAAATTTCTCAATTTTAAACAATTTCTGGTAAATTCGGAAGTGATATTAAAAAAAATTTACCACCAGTAAATAATTCTCTTATAACTGGCAAAAAAGTTACCAAGAACCTACATCCGAAAACGAATATAAAAAACATTACAGCAATTTAAAAAAAATACAACACTAAAAATTTAGACAATAAAAATAAAATATCTCAAAAACTACTGCAGATCTGACTTTTTCGATAAGAACAATAATTTTGCTTAAAATTTAGTTCTTAATCGAATGGCATGTTTCAAAGCCTCCTCGATCGAAAAATATTTTTAAACTGCAACACCATCTCTGGTGACAATGTTATACTATTAAATTGAATTTCCTGAAGAACGCATTAACTATATACATCTTTTACTGTTTACAGAACAAAAATATATTTTTTAGTTTCCAAGGCATAGGTTGTGGGAGTGTTAACTGAAACACGCTGTATATCCTACATATTCTTATTTGTACTGATTTTCTGTTTTTTTTTCATTTTTTTTTATTTTTAGTAGATATAGAGGGTGTTTCAGTTTTTAATCTCAGGACTTAAGGAGGTTGTAGAAAAACTTATTTTAGGCAAAATATTTCTAGTAAACTTGTACTCCGAATCGCTTCCTAAGGCAGCTACGCTCTAATAAAGGATTAGGAGGGAAACAATTTTTTTATAAATATCTCAAAAACTGTTGGAATGTATTCTGATATACTTTTATATGATGACTGTTTCGACGAGTACCTTTAATTACATTGTACTTTGGTTTATGTAAAATAAACAGAGGCGTCTCATTTGGGGTATTCTTGACTATATCAATAATTTTTTTTTCTCATAGAAAATTTCATCAAATCGATACGGGATTGAGAATCTACAGTAAATAATAAATAATGTACTCTTAGTCAAGAGTCGATAAGATGCATGGTTTTCGCGAAAATTTGATTCAAAGTAGTTTGGGCTCACCTAGTGTTCATTGACTATTATGAAGTATAATAAAATAAAAACAACTACATGAAAAAATGTATAACAACCTCATAGAGAACAGCAAAACGGTAATGAAATCTTCAAAGAGTGGTCAAAAACCAAAAAAAAAAACAATAATAAATCTACAAAAGGTGCTCAAAGTGATCCATTTTGTTCAATACGCAGTTCACATCTGGGCATTTTGAACAATAATTCAAAAGGGAAGTACCTTGGTATAGCTTGAATTTACTAATCTTAATAAAATATGACAGTTCAGATTGTCACTAAATACTTATCCCTTTATTTATTTTTTCATAGCACACTTAAAATGATTTAGTGCTTCATAACACAAATAAGTGAACCAAATCTCCTTTAAATTAAATTTTCTCGAAAACGATGCATCTTATCGACTCTAAGAGTACATTATTTATGTATTGTCTTCTGTAGATTCTCAATTCCCTAATAATTTGATGAAATTTCTATCAGAAAAAATATTATTGATAAAAAATCGTCCAGAACTCCCAAATGAGATGCCTCCATTTATTTTACATACAAGTACAATAGTATTCGGTGAAACAATCATCATATAAAAGTATATCAGAATACGTTCGACAGTTTTTGAGATATTTATGAAAAAATGGTTCCCCCCTAATCCTTTATTGGGGTGTAGCTCCCTTAGAAAGCAATTCGGAGTTAGAAATATTCTGCCTGAAATAAGTTTTTCTACAACCCCTTAGTCCTGGGATTAAAAACTGAAACATTCTGTATACGTATTCTTCTTAGTACTAATTTTCTGTTTTTTTTTAAATTTAATTTTGTTTAGGTATATAATATATATACATATGTATTCTTATTTGCACTAGTTCTTTTTTTAATTATGTTTTAGAACATACAGAGACACATATGTATTATTTGCCAAGGAGTCATGGCTCAACGTACAGGGAAGACCACGGTCAAATTTGTGAGATGCACAAAGGATAATCGCACTGGATTCGCAAAAACTACAAAAAATTATATACCTATCTAAAATTTGTTTTTAAATTAATTTTACTAATAAACTGGTATAATAATAAATATATTTTAATATTTTCATTTTCTAATTTTAACAAAGAATTGAAAGGCTTCTCATTATTTAATTATTGTTATTCAATCTTAATTTTGCAATGATTTAATTTCAGATTGCTAAGATGTCATGATGTCATACCTTATTTAGAAAAGTTCGTAGATAATATACTGGGGATACAGACTCATGGTACACCCCCTCGTCTCCTTTAATTTCTCAACTATTTTTCTGAAATTTGGAACATTGGATATTCTTACTAAGAGGCACTTTTTGACATACTGGTAGATTTTTTTCCACATCCAGTTTTACCGGAAATTATATAAACTTTCGATTTTTAAATGGAACACCTGTAGGTACCTATAGATATTATTGTATTTTTGAAATCTACATAATATTCTGAATCTAATATCTCATAGTTGATATTTCAACTGTCAGAACGCTCATTTTATTTTTAGATCAAGAGAGCCATGAACCCTCTAAAATTATTTCAAATAATCAAAATAATTAAGAGAAAGAAGTTTTTTGAAGTTAAATGAAAAAGAGAAATGTTTTTGCCATTTACCCCAAGAAAGAAACTTGATGCAGCTACGGACGTGTGTTTCGGAGTTATTGCTCCTCATCAGCACTATGTGCTGACTTATCATTTGTTGGCACAAATTGGCACATGGTGCACAAAAACACAAATTGAGTACTGTGTGCCGTTACTTCTAACCATTCATAGTTATTGTTTCTGATCCTATTCACACGGATATTTACAGGGCCGTCTTAAGCATGCAGGCAGACGGGCGGTTGCCCAGGGCAGCCATTTCTTGGGGGCGGCCAAAAAATAGAAACTAGGTAATATGAAAAAATATATATGTACCTGGTGACCACGAAATGACGCTCGCCCTTATATCTTCTTTGTTTTACAAGATATAAATTTCAAATTTGGGCACGTCAAATAACTATTAAATATGCATTATTTCAACCGTTCTATCAATTACATTCAACAAGATATAAATGAAAATAAACTATAATAATAATATTTAACACTGAATCAAATAGGTGCCTTTGAAATGTAACGAAAGAAACAAATGATTAGTTTGACAGCTCAAATAATATTTAAATCTATGAGAATCAGGTATTATTTTGCTGCGTATTAAAAAATTATGGTTTATTCACAAAGTGACAAAGTGAATATGCTGTTGATATACGAGGAATGTCGCAGAAATAGTCCACTAAGAAATCATTCTGGCAGACACTACTTTCTTAGAACGGGAGCTGAGACAAGAGAGAGTAGCTCAAGAACACCACTTTGTCACTTGTGTGAATAAACCATAATTTTTTAATACGCAGCACCTGATTCTTATAGATTTAAATATCATTTGACATTTGAGCTATCAAACTATTCATTTGTTTCTTTCGTTACATTTCAAAGGCACCTATTTGATAGAGATTCAGTGTTAAATATTATGAGTTTATTTTCATTTATATCTTGTTGAATGTATTTTTTATGTATTATAATATGAACAAATAATGAAGTGTTTGGTACCAAGTTATCGGTAATAAAATGCTTTATTAAAATAACATAGTCACCATGGTGCCATTTAAATAAAAATTAGTTATTCTGGAAAAACGATTTCCGAAATGTTTAAGATCTTATAACACAAATGTCATACGATATAATATCTTAATTGTATTTTTCGATTAATTATTGAAGCAAAACAGAACATCTTTTTTGGGATCATGGCCGCCTAGATGAAAAATTAAATTTGCTCATAAAAATGTGTGTTAATATTATTTTTCTCGACATGCCATAACTGTATCCAAAATGACCGCCTGAATCCAAAAATGTAAAAATATACAGGGTGTTCCATTTAAAAAACGAAAATCAGTATCATTTCCGGTTTCGGAATTATTTAACGTGCCTAAATTTGAAATTTATATACTGTATAACAAAGAAGATATAAGGGCGAGCGACATTTCGTGGTCACTCAGTATAGCAGTAAAGGAGACAGAAAGCTTTAAAGCCGGTTGCACACGAGGCCAGTAGCCGAGCCAGGCCAGTATTATCTTCGTGTGCTTGGTAATACTGAGACACTATTGTACAGTATTACCATGCACACACAGATAATAATGGTCTGGCTCGGCTACTGGCCTCGTGTGCAACCGGCTTAAGAGTTAGTTCCTCCAAGAATATCTCACAGAGTCGCGATTATTATTTACGCTCCAGTATATCTTAAAAACGCCTTACTGGCTTGGCACTAATTTCAATCGAGAATGATGCTGCAAGTAGTTTAAATTATGACGAGCTAATCTGTTCCTTTGCGGAAAAGACGGCTCGGAAATATTTTTAATGGTACATATTTTACCGAATATACATATGAATAATAAAAATAAATACTGATTGAAAATAAATAGTTTTTTTTTTTTTTACCCCAAGAAAGAAACATGATGCAGCTACGGACACGTGTTTCGGAGTTATTGCTCTTCATCAGCGTAGCGTAGCTTAATGGATTTGTGTGAATAGGATCAGAAACACCGAATATTTATATACATATGTATAATAAAAATAAATACCAATTGAAAATAAATAGTTTTTTTTGTAGTTACGTTTACTTTCTAAATCCCAAATGTATATCCTAAAATTTTTTATTTTGGTTATAGTTAAATGTTTAAAAAAATGAGTTTTATTTTTAGAAGGCGGTAAGTATTTGGAGGGGGGCAGCCGTTACCATGGTCTGTGTCGACTGTGTCACACCCGGTATACAATGACATGGATAATGGTTTTATAAATTTGTTCACTTGAGTCAAGAAAGCACCAATTTCTTATTTGTTCAATATCATAAAATTATATAATACTGAAAACAAAATTTTAATGGAATGAAACAACTAACTTCGAGTCAAACTAAAACAGTTCTGTCTAAAATTTTTATTTTTATTCCGAGATATAAACAAAAAAATGAAAAATGGTACCTTTAACTCCCCTCCCCTCCTCGAGCTCACCCCCCACCCTCGGGGACTTTTGATATATCTCTACTCAAGTGTAAAGGAAGCGTTTAAAAAAAATTACAAATCTCTGGGAATTTTTTCCACCGATCGCCCTAATTTTGTCTAATTTGACTGGTGTATTTACGGTATAAAGAAAATAAATGTATTTAAGTGATTTAAGCTTTAACACTTGTTTCGTGCACAGTAAGAGAAAGACTATTATAATTTATAATAGCCAGATAATAAACTAGAGAGCATAACTATAGCGCCACCCCATATTTTGCAGTGTTTGTCCATTTAACATTACCAAGGTTACCAAGGACTTAGGAGGTAAGAAAGTACACTAAAAGAGGGTAATTAAACAAGTCTTAGTTATGTTTTAAGTTTTTTTATAAAATTAACGCATAAATTAAGAAAATATCCTGAATTTATTGGTGCATAACTATAGCGCCTATTGGATAAAACTCAACAAAACCACTAACAAACAAAAATCAATAATGTGTAACGTCTCCATTTTTACGAATGACTTCAAATAGGCTATTATTCATACTGTCCACCAGGTTATTTAAGACTTCAGGCTCCAAATTGACCCAAATCTCTTCTATGGCAGTCTTAAGTTCACGAAGAGTATCGTACTTCTTATTATTGGCATACAGCCGTCGAACAATAATTCCCCAGAGGTTTTCAATTGGATTTAAATCCGGCGAGCATGCTGGCCACTCCAATAAATCAATTTCATTCTCAAGGAACCACTCCATGGACTCTCTGCTAACGTGAATTCGAGCATTGTCTTGCTGGAACTTGAAATCAACATTGTTGTTTTCATTTAAAAAGGGGAGCAAATGATCTTGAAGCACATCAGTATATTCTCTGCTATTCATACGTGTTGATGGATAAGCTAGGGTCAAAACATTTGCTCTTGTAAAGGCACCCCACACCATTAATGTTCCTCCTCCAAAATTGCGCTTTGTTAGAATTTCAGGTTCTTTTCTCAGATCGCGCCAGTAGCAATTAAATCCTAGAAAGTTTAAATTATTTGGAAAAAAATCATTTTAGGTGATCTTTTCTGATGAAAAGAAATTTAAACTTGATGGTCCAGACGGATTTAATTGCTACTGGCGCGATCTGAGAAGAGAACCTGAAATTCTAACAAAGCGCAATTTTGGAGGAGCATTAATGGTGTGGGGTGCCTTTACAAGAGCAAGTGTTTTGACCCTAGCTTATCCATCAACACGTATGAATAGCAGAGAATATACTGATGTGCTTCCAGATCATTTGCTCCCCTTTTTAAATGAAAACATTAATGTTGATTTCAAGTTCCAGCAAGACAATGCTCGAATTCACGTTAGCAGAGAGTCCATGGAGTGGTTCCTTGAGAATGAAATTGATTTATTGGAGTGGCCAGCATGCTCGCCGGATTTAAATCCAATTGAAAACCTCTGGGGAATTATTGTTCGACGGCTGTATGCCAATAATAAGAAGTACGATACTCTTCGTGAACTCAAGACTGCCATAGAAGAGATTTGGGTCAATTTGGAGCCTGAAGTCTTAAATAACCTGGTGGACAGTATGAATAATAGACTATTTGAAGTCATTCGTAAAAATGGAGACGTTACACATTATTGATTTTTGTTTGTTAGTGGTTTTGTTGAGTTTTATCCAATAGGCGCTATAGTTATGCACCAATAAATTCAGGATGTTTTCTTAATTTATGCGTTAATTTTATAAAAAAACTTAAAACATAACTAAGACTTGTTTAATTACCCTCTTTTAGTGTACTTTCTTACCTCCTAAGTCCTTGGTAACCTTGGTAATGTTAAGTGGACAAACACTGCAAAATATGGGGTGGCGCTATAGTTATGCTCTCTAGTTTAGTATATTATTCAACGAGCGAGTTATGAAACCATTACTCATTAGGATTGTTTGTGTACAGAATGAGTAATGGCCATAACTCACGAGTAGAATACTATACCTTTTCCACGACTATTATGTTTCAGGAAAATATTTTAAATAAATAACTATAACATGTTAAATTACTGACAGACACGAGAAAAACTGTCAGATTTTTATTTAATTTTAAAATGTCACTCGTCTATAATCTACTTTGTGTGACATGAAAATTTAAACCCGGTAATTATAAAAATTGTGGGTTTCTGATTGGCTAGAGGTCAGTGGCTATGAGTTCCTGAATAATCATCAGTAGTCGGTGGTTATGAGTTCATAAATCCCTGTAAAGAATAGTAACTACTATTATTGACATATTATCAAACGCATACGATATGCATTATTGTATAGTCATGGAAAAAATTCATTTATTTTCTATTGTCCCAATGAAAAGTTTATTTTCGAATTGTTACTTCCCTAGAATTGTAATAACAAGTACAAACTGCTGTCATTCATAAGGCTGAATGCCAGTGTTATAATTTTAAAATTCAAATATTTAAAATCATTATAGAGAAAAGGCACAGGCACAAAAATATAGATAAAGCCAGAAAGTAGGTCCCACAAGTGTTTTTAAATCATTTAATAGACCGTCGAAATAAAGGAGAAATTCGAAAAACGGTACCTACCTAAAATTTTAACTTTCCTTGATACATATTGTTTGCACTTTATTTAGACTTTTTACAAGTTAGACTTTCATACCCAATATGATAATAACAAAAATATATCTTTTTTTTTTAGTGTTAATATGCGAGATATTATGTATGTCTGCGAAATTTAATATTATTGCATAAATAGTGTGACGAGTATCATAAGACTCTGTAACAGTCCCGTTTATCGATGCAAAAACCATAAAGTAGATACATCACAGTATTAAATTGTGACAAATCGAAAGATTCACATAAAAATGCCCTCAGTTTACCGGTAAGGACGGTAAACATATCCTTACTGATATACAGTATTTTTAAATTGTAATATGCCAGCAGGATCATGTTGCTTACTTGTTTTTTTAACTTTAAATCCAAGTCAATAATTACTGTAACATATAACCTCTAATTTACGAACACTTACATTTTATGACAATAATTACTTTTGGTTTTTTTTATTTCTATTAATTGATACACGATATAAGTGCACTGTACAGGGTTAGTTTTATTAATGTAAACACCCATTTTTATTTTTGACCGATTCAAAAAATTTAAAAACTGGCCTTACACGGTTTTTTACGTAGATTCCACTTCTGCTAATGGATTGGCAATAGCGTTTTAAATATACAGGGTACACAAAAAATTAGGTTTTTTAAATGGAACACCCTGTATATTACGACAAATTTCAATTCCTCCAATCATTCTGATTACAAATATATACACATATTGTATAATCGCTTTACCTACTGGCTTTTGAGTTATTTTCACTTTATTATGAATACGTTGAAACAACACCATTATTTTATAAAAAAAACATAAAAACATAAAACACACCACAGAAATTAGACAACCCCCCAAATCCAAAGCCAAAGGCTGTCCGGAAGGGGGCTACACATTAGAAAAAGGCAGACAAACATCCATACCCACCGACATTGCCATTTGCCGGTGCCCGGTCTCGAACCGGGACTCGATAGGCAGTGTAGCCAGAGCCATGTCTGTCACTCACGCTTTAGCCCACTGCGCCACCGAGTCGGTTATAAATTCATATAATAAATCAATAAATGGAATAAATCAAAAACAAAACAAAATATATGAATTTTTAAAACAAATTACGTAACATTTTCAACATAATCACCAATAACTTCCATACATTTCAAATAACGTTTAATAAAATTCGAACGGAGTCCAGACCTGAATCCATTAGATTATTTTCTTTGGGGAACGCTCAAAGAAAAAATATACAGTGAACCAGTGGAAAATTTTAAACAATAAAAAAATGAAATTGTAAAAAATATAACTTTCCTAAATTTGGATGCAGCACTTTTTCGAAAAATTCATTCGAATTTTATTAAACGTGGTTTGAAATGTATCGAGAATGTTATATTATAATTTGTTTTAATAATTCATATATTTTGTTTTGTTTGTAGATTTACTTCATTTATTGATTTATTATATGAGTATATAAAATGACGCTTTTGTTTTGACGTATCCATAAAGTGAAAACAACTCTTTTTTTTACTGGATTATCTATCCTGTTGGCTAGTATAAAATAAAAATATATATTTTCTAATCTATATCATCAAAAGCTTTGTTCAAAAACTATTACACTAGTGTAGTGCAGTGGCACATAGTGTAGTGTAGTGTAAGTTTATTTTGCTGTGACACTACACCAGTGTAGTGCAGTTTGTAAAAAGTGTAAATTGTCTGCATAAAATTGGTTTCTGAACACAGTTCAAATTTAACCTTACTTTTATATTTTGATCATGGTGATCCCGTTGTGCTTATTTTTTTAAAGCATTAAAGTAAATTGGTACTAAAACAGATAACAGATATCTAATGGAGAGATTAGTTTTATCAGAATTGGTATCAACTGATGATGATTCCGATGACTCTCCAAATGAAGACCATTTATACAGAAAAAAACGTTTACTATTAAGTATTTGTACAACACCATTGACACCTCAAGCAAGCATAACCTTATTTTTCCGTATTTCTCGTTCTCAAATCTCCACATTCTACACTACACTTTTGCACTACCTTTCAAGTTCGTGTAAAAGTGTTACACATTTCTGCACTACACTGGCATATTTGAACGCCAAATATTTTTGACATATGCCAGATGACATCTACACTAGATTTTCTGAACACAGAATAATGGATCCAGTGTAAAAATTTTGCACTAGTGCAGCTAGTGTAGAGTTTTTGAACAAAGCTAAAATCTCTATATAAGTATGGTGAAAACCGTGACTACCATTACTGACACTTTTTAGTGTCACAGAATGTATTTAGTATTTAGTCATACATACTCGTTCTGGGAGGACCGGTAAAAAAATCGTACAATCAGTAATTTCGTCATTTTAATTGTCACAGATTAGTTACAACACACGCTCTGCACTCTGAAGTTGCTACTGCTTAATAATAGCACGGTGTTTAAATATTTTAATAGTATTGTTAAATCCGGACAAAAGTTAAGCATTTGTTTTAAATTTTATGTTATCCTGAACTGTAACTGTAACACTACTTTATTTTTAATGCAACTTTTGACATAGGAGTTTGGTAAAATTACTGTCACTTTGCTGAGCTCTTACCTCGGTAAAGTGGCATAAGAGCTCAGGAAAGTCATATTACCGATCTAAACCAGTAACAACTCACTTTCTCAGCTAAAAAATGATCGAAAACACTCATTAGCTAAACCGGCTACACAAAAAACTTTGACCGATATACATATTTTAATTTTTACCTACATCTATTAATTGTTGCCAGCTATGAAACCATAGTGGCTTTCCAAAACTGCAACTAGATTTTAGACTAATAATCGTCAAGAATTAACAAAATTTATTAGTTTATCCTCTCCTTTTTGGATGAAAAGAGCTTCAGGATAACACAAAACGTTGTACAATATTCGATTGTTATAGGTTATGTAATTTTTATGTATTATAATATGAACAAATAATGAAGTGTTTGGTACCAAATTATCGGTAATGAAATGTTTTATTAAAATAACATAGTGAGTCACCATGGTGCCATTTAAAAAAAATGAGTTATTCTGGAAAAACGATTTTCGAAATGTTTAAGATCTTATAACACAAATGTCATACGACATAATATCATAATTGTATTTTTTGATTAATTATTGAAGCAAAACAAAACATTTTTTTGGGGTCACGGCCGCCTAGATCAAAAATTAAATTTGCTCATAAAAATGTCTGTCAATAATATTTTTATCTCAATATGCCTTAACTGTATTCAAAATGACCTCCTGAATCCAAAAATGTAAAAATATACAGGGTGTTCCATTTAAAAAACGAAAGTTAGTGTCATTTCCGGTGAAACCGGAAGCGACGGAAAGTGATAAAATGGTTGAAATAATGCATATTTACCCGTTATTTGACGTATTCAAATTTGAAATTTATATCCTGTAAAACAAAGAAGATATAAGGGCGAGCCTCATTTCGTGGTCACCCGGTATATATCAGTTGTTTTGGTAACTTTCAAATATATTTTGTTTTAGCCCAATAAAAGTTATTATTCGCGAAAATCACAAAGGGTGCGACATCTCTTATGTAAATATGCAACCAGTATAGTGAGGAAAACAAATATTTGACATTTTAGATTACGCGGTAATGTTATCCGACAAATAATAAGGGTTCATATTTGAAAGTCTAAAACTGTTTAATAACATCAATTAAAGTTGTGAAATGAATAGCAAATGCAAAAGATTCTGTTTAGTGTCTCAGTGCGGTACTTACAGCTCAAAAGTAGTGTACGCATGCACTGGTTTCCGAAAGAAGCGAATACTTGTAATAAATGGACAAAGGCTTTAAAAATTGCCATACCAATAACCAATTTGTATGTGTGTATGTAGCCAACATTTTATTCTTGATGATTCTTTCATTAGTAAGTATTATATGCATATCAAATTACCCATATCTTTATTTTATTTTCAGCTACCTGATATTTTAAATAGTGACAAAAAGTTGTTGTATTTCACTGGAGTTGACCTTGATGTGATAAAGTGTTGTGAACAATGTCTTAAAATATTAGAAAATATAAAAATCAGCAAATTGAAATTTTGTTTGTCTATGCTTTCATAGCTTTTGACATCACACTTCTTTTCAGGATGGCAAGACTTTAGGACTCCTTCACATTTCGATTCCTTGAATGGCATTCGGCAATCTGATTCCAGAAACGTGCTGAAACTTTCCATACATTTAAATAGAGTCTGTTCACACAGAGATTCCGTAGAATGCATCTATGTATATGCATTCTACGGAATCTCTGTGTGACTTTATTTAAATGTATAGAAAGTTTCAGCGCGCTTCTGGAATCGGATTCCGGAATGTGATTCAAGGAATCAAAGTGTGAAGGAGTCCCCCATGCCTACGTTACATCTGTGCAACTTAGCTCCTCTAATTTCTCATTCCTCATAACTAATATGTATTTTCAGAATAATTAAATAGTAATAAGTATAATAAATACAAAAACTACTGAATTATTTTATAATTTAACAAATCTTGCCGGATTATGTAAATCAGCATGGAGATTATATGCTTACAAAACGCAGATTGACCCGCTTTGCAGCAGCATACGCATTGCCATTTATTGGGCTCATCTCGTATACATATTTTTATTTCATGAAGTGGAGAATTTAATGCAGATGTTTGCAAACACATGGCAAATATTTGTTGCTTGATGACATCTTCAACCTGGCATAGAATGATATGATCAGCTTTAAATACAACTTCGCCTTCTTTCATGGGTTTACTTTTGGTTCCAACATAATCAAAAATGTCAAATGTCGCTCAATTCTACTACTTTCGGCATGTCAGAACACTTTTCACGTAAATAGTTATTTATATGAAAATAATACACTTCAGGTTATGACAGCCGCAATGTTTTCCTCACTATATCCGACATTTTGAAAATTCACTAGCGCCATCTGTTGAGTATGATTTTCGCGAATAATCCTTTTAACAATCCTTAATGTCAATAGTTGCCCATGTAAATGAAAATGTAGAGCTGAGATTGATGTTTTATTTAAAATTGGGCCATCGCTGTTGATTTGAAGGCTCATTATTTATACATAAGTGCGCATCACTGTATATGTGCTCAGATCAATTAATATTAAAAATTAACTCATATTATTATAGAGTAAGAGCTGGTGAATGTGTTTTATACCGGTTGAAATTTTGTATGAATAGGTATATACGCACAAACCATATGTTGACAACCTGGCAAAGCAACTTGGGTCCTGAAACCCGCCTTATTATTTTCAGATTATAAGAAATTTATAAAATTGCTATGAAAACTTCAAACACTATTTTCAAACGAAAAAACGTCGCCGGGGGGGCCGTTCTGATAAGAAATCCAAGGTAGAATATCTAACTTGGAATTATATCGTGAATTGCAAAGTCCTGCTCCGGTTTTCTGCTCTGGAGCAGTTTACGAAAGAGTGAAATTTTAACGTCTATCGTTCTGAAAACGATCGCCATTATTTTTTTTAGTATTGTCACGCGTGCAATGGGCTCATTTCGTGATATTTGCTTTTTAATTTATTTTAGCATTTTCCGTAAGTATTTCATCCTCTAAGTATATAGTGAAAAAATTAGATCGCTAGCGTTAATATTAACCCTAATATTTGATTTCAAATTCGTAACATATTTGAAACGGCTATGACATCACACCACCCGACTCCACTTGTTCTATGAGTTATGCGGATATATGGTATTTAGATTTCGCTGTACCAAGGACGAAGCACTTAAAAGATGAACGAAATTATCACTTCCGCCGTGTGTGTAGTAACTGCCGCCGGTATAAAACTATAGGAAACAAGCTAGCGGCCGACCGCTGCGAGTGGTGTGACGTCACAGCTCTCTATTTTCATTATTTATTTTGAGGGAGAAGCAGTTGAAAAAAAAATTTAATATTTTGCACATTTACTAATTACAAGGTGTACTTTCGGAATATGAATTAAAAAATTTTTCCGAAATGAGCCCATTATGTTGGCGAGCTGGTAGTACAAAAGTATAACTTGGCTTCTTGAAATTTTATTTCATAGTTTTCTACATCTGTACTATCAGCTCGCCAACATAATTGCACGTGTGACAATACTGAAAATAAAATGGCAGCCGTTTTCAGAATGATAGAGGGACACCATGCAATTCACGATGTTGTTCCAAGTTGGACCTTCTACCTTGGATTTCTTATCAGAACGGCCCGGCCCCCTGGCGGCGTTTTTTCGTTTGGAAATAGTGTCTGAAATTTTCATGTTCTGCAATTTTTTTAAATTTCTGTAATCTGAAAATCATAAGGCTGATTTGAGGACCCATGTTGCTCTGACAGGTTGTCGACATCTGGTTTGTACATATATATAGTGTCTTCATGCAAAATTTCAATTGGTATAAAACACTTTGGACAAATATCGTTCACCAACTCTTAAGGCGGATTTATGCAGACTGCTTTTTCACTTTCATTTACATTATCATTTTCACTTTCATTAAGAATTGGAAAATACCCTTTATGCAAACAATTTTGACGTTAATTACGCATGCGCATTTTTATATCTATCATCAGTCAGACGTCATCATAACATAACCAAAGTTAAAAAGTTGTTATTAATATTCTTAAAAATTTTCGAGATCGAAATAGAAGAAATGTTTCTCTTTTTACTTGTCGCTTGTAGCGCCTATCAATTATTGATAACAAAAAGAAGAACTCGGCGATATGCAGTACGGCCAATTTTTTTTTTTTGCTGCTGAGAAAAAAACTATACTAAAACATAGAATACAGCTAAAAACTCTAGTATAAAATATATCTACCTTATCAAAATAATACCTTATCAGTATTTATAAACAAAACCTAATATAAAGGGTACCATATACGATAGCACCTAATATAAAAATAATGGGCAACCAGGAAATTGCAAATGAATTAATTTTGGAAGAAATTAGAAAATCTAGACAGGAATTAAAAGCCACAATAGAAGCTGTTGAAGTTAAAATTCTATTAAAAATAGAGGAATTAAGCAGAAGGTTAAATAAAGTCGAAAAACAAAATACGGAAATTGAGGAGAGGCTTGAAAAAATTGATAGAATAGGAAGAAAAAATAATATTGTGGTATTTGGATTGGCTCAAACACAGAAAATTGTCCCAGAATATATCTGTCAAGAATTAAAACGGCTAGTTGATGTTGATATAAATTTGTGATCTAAACAATTTTTACCCGCTGGGAAAAACAGAAAACTGTCCTGTCAAGATCGAGTTCCTATCATATTTAAAAAAAGCATCAATATTTAAAAACATACAAAAACTGAAAGGAACGAAAATCGCTATAGCAAACGATCTGACGCCTAAACAACGCGAAGAAAATCAAATTTTAAGGAAACATCTTTATCTGGCCAAGCAGAACGAAGATAACATTTGCTTTATTAGGAAAACCAGACTGCATGTAAATAACCGTGTATACACACCGGAAGAATTAGAGAACTGTGAAGAAATAGAGGATACCTATCAAGTAAAGCCAAACAGTGCTCCAGAGACTCCGACAATTCCAACGTGTGATTTGAGTGAAAAAATAAAAAAACAGATAAATCAATTAGAAGAAAAGAGTGTGTTAAACACTCCAAAAACATCAACAAGTGCATATGCAGAAACCAGCAAAGGAAAAAAAAGAAGTAAAAGAAACTGGCAGACAAATAAGGGATAATAAAATAAAAACTCGCTCTGGTTCTGTTTCTAATAAATAATCTGTTTTTGTTATTAATGTTTAAAACCATATTTTAGACTGTTTTAATGTGTCATTTACATAATCTATACTTTTATTGCTATTTAATAAGTTGTTTTTAATATAATTTAAGTATCCAACTTTAATCTAGTTTTAAATTGTTTCTTAAATATTTTATACTGTGCCCTGAGGGTGTATTTAAACTATAAGATGGATCAGTACATAAGAGATTTTAATTTAAATACTATTGAAACTTACACCTTAGCAAATTGTATGGAAGCAAAAACAATTCTAAGTATAAATAAAAATGTGGAAAATTTTAAAATATTGCATAAAAATATAAGAAGTTTAAATAAGAACTTAGACGAATTTAAAATATTGCTGCATAATTTAGAAATAGATGTTGATTGTCTGATCTTGACTGAAACGTGGAAACTTGATGATCCAAATTTATTTCATATAAGTGGTTTTGATATGCTATACAACTATGGTGATCTAAATCAAAATGATGGAGTTGTAGCATACATAAAATCCGATTTAATGTATAAATATGAAATAAAACAAATTAATAATATTAAATTACTACAAATAATGATCAACATTAGCAAACATGATAATATCAATGTAACCTCCATATATCGATCTCCATCAACAGATCCACACGAATTCAACCATCTATTACAAAACTATCTCCAGACCATCAATATTGTTGAAAATGATTACTATATATTAATAGGTGATATAAATATGGATATTTTGCAAACAAATGAGTGTACTAATGAATATATGGATATATTAAGTGAATTTGGTTTTGTCTCGACAATAAATAATGCCACCAGGGTTGATCAAAATCATAGTACGTGTATCGATCACATCTTCATTAAACCTAAATACAATAATACCGATTTTTTAATTCCAATCATATTAGAAACGGACATCACTGATCATTATACAACAATATTACAAGTCATATTAAACACTAGAAAATGCAAGGAACAAAACGACAAACAGAATTTTATTAAAATTATAGATAATAATATGCTAAAAACTAAATTAAGTAGTATTTCCTGGGATTCAGTATATTCTGAACCAAACATTGAGTGCGCTACAAATAAATTCAATCAAATAATAAGCCAGGTCGTAACTGATTGTACTGTGATGAAAAAAATTAAAAGAAGCAATACCAAAAAAACAAAATGGATTACAAATGCAATTCTAAAGTCCGTAAACAAAAAAAATGAAATGGCTAGAAAACTAAAAAGAGAACCAAATAATTTAGAACTAAAAACACAGTACAAAAATTACAAAAATATCTTAACAAAACTTATTAAAAAAACAAAACAAACGTATTACAAAAATATTATAAATAGTAATCAAGATAATTCAAAAACGTTGTGGAATATAGTACAAGATATAACAAAATCCAAAAACAGTTTTGCTGGGGTATCATCTATAAAAAATGAGGAAGGAGAAATAGTAACTAATTTAAAAGATATATCAAATGAATTTAATAACACATTTGTGAATATGGGGAAAAAGTTAGCTGAACAAATAAATATAAACAAAAATATTAAATTTAAAAAAACATCTAAATTACATTCGTTAGTACTATTGCCAACAAACACATATGAAATAAAAACAATTATAAATGATTTAAAGAACATTAAGGCACCAGGATTGGACAATTTGCGGGCAGAAATTTTAAAATCAATATCTGAATATTTAGTAGAACCTTTAGTTTATATTATAAATACATGTATGTCGATAGGATATTGGCCACAGATATTTAAAGATTCACTAGTAATCCCTATTTATAAAAAAGGTGACACTAACATAACGGCTAACTACAGGCCTATTTCATTAATAACAAATTTTAGTAAGATCTTTGAAAAAGTTGTAAAAATTAGGTTAGTGTCTTACTTAGATAAATACGAAATACTTTCCAATAAGCAGTATGGTTTTAAAGAAAAAATGTCTACGCAGGATGCCATACTAGACCTAATATCCAATGTGCATACCTCTTTGGACAAAGGTACACCATGTTTATGTACCTTTATTGATCTGTCCAAAGCTTTTGATACAGTCAGTCACCCTCTACTCTTACAAGCCTTGGAAGACATTGGAATAAGAGGGAAATGTCTACTATTGTTTAAAAATTATATATCCAATAGACACCAATGTGTAAGAGTGGGTGGAGTCTGTAGCAATAGACAAAAAATAGAATTTGGTGTACCGCAAGGTTCAGTCCTGGGGCCTATATTATTTCTCATATATATTAATGATCTTTTTATGTTACCCAGTAAAGGAAATATTATAGGCTTTGCAGACGACACTGCTATCATTTATAAAGCTAATACATGGGTTGAACTAAAAGAAATGGTAGAAAGTGATTTATTATATATTAAAAACTGGTTTGATCAAAAACTATTAACTTTAAACTTAGAAAAAACAACGTATCTACCATTCAGCTGTAATAAATCAAACGCACCTTCTTTTAATTCTTTAACTATTGAAATTGGGGGAAAAAATCATATCATACAACCTGAAACAAAATTTAAATATTTAGGAATAGTTATGGACGGACATTTAAGATGGGACTCCCATATACAATTTGTCGTAAAAAAGCTGCAATTTATTTTGTACAAATTCAAAAAACTAGGTGACATTCTAGACCAAAAACAGATGAAAACAATATACCATTCTCTAGTCGAAACTCATTTGATTTACGGTATCCTGGCTTGGGGTGCGGCAGCAAAAAATCACATTAAGCCACTTGAAATTATACAAAAGAGATTTTTAAAGGTAATGCTGCATAAAGAAATGACTTATCCTAGTGACCTTGTTTATAAACAAGCTAATATAATGGACATAAGGCAATTATTTTACTTAAACAGCAATCTAAAATATCATAGTAAGAGACAACCATACCTAAATGTTCATTATTATAATACAAGGAATAGAAATCAACATGTATCTCCATTTATGGCAAAGACTATCGGACAGAGATCCTTTGTGTTCTTGGGTCCTAAATTATATAACACTGTTCCCGAAGACATAAAAAGAATGATCAGGTTTTCATTTAAAAGTAAATTAAAAGCTCTTATTTTGTCCTCGCCCAGAGAAAAAATTCATAATTACATTGAAGTGTAAACAACATCCAAGTTCCAAATCTAAATTGATCACAATTTTAATTCTATTTTATCATCTTCCATAGTTTTCTCCAATCAATTAATTTTTTTTTGCTTGCTATTTTTTTGTTGTATACTTATCGTCTTTTTTGTTGTATACTTATCGTCTTTGTGTACCTTAATGTCAAAGTTTATATTTTATTTATATAATATATTATATGTATATGTATGTATATATGTGTGTACCTATATGTATAGATATTAAAATATTTTCAAATATGTAATTTTAAAATGTAGGCATATATTATTATTTTGTATTATCTCGAAACAAGTGTTATGATAACACTTATCGAGTAAATTTATTTATTTAATACTTCAATATGTATTTGATAGACGATATTTTAGATAGGTACTTTATATTATTTATTGTTCATTATTTATTATTAATGTATTTTATTGCTACCTGCCAATTTATTTATTTATTTATGTATGCATCTATTGTTATATTGTATTGCTATGTATATATATGTATATATATATATATATACGTATCCAGTTACACAAGCGAGGCCCGATATACTCAACAGGCCACCCGAGGCCCACCTAAAGGGATGATTTTGATACTATATATATTGATGTTTTGCAATGTCCTAATAACATTTAACAATAATCCCTGTTGAGGGGTTAAATTTTTTCAAAATTAAAACATACATGTTTACAACGTATATCCGAGTCCCTTTATAATATTTATGTAACAAGCGAGGCCCACTGTTTATAAATGGCATTTTCAGTATACATACGAGTCCCTGCAACGTTGTCAAGATATGCTCCTAATTTTCTCCCGCGAAATACATTACCACGTGCATTTTTGAGGTTCCTGCTAACTTATCTACGTATTATTTCTGCTAAGACTTTAAGCATTGATTAAGGAATGAATAAGATACGCGACTCCAATGTAAAGTGCGAGGCTAATTTTGGCAGCGAGAATCAAGGTAAGTTGCGAGCATTCCTGTGATTCACGTAGTATGCTTTTGATAAACCTGTGTCGTGTCTGGTTTTATATAATTTATAATCTAGTGAAAACAAAAATTGAATGTTCAGATTGATTTGAGTTTAAAATTATGTGACGGTTAAAAGTCAAACAAACGTTGAGAAATAGCTGGCAGAGAGGACATAATACGTTAATAATTTTAAACTAAAATTAATCTGGACATTAAATTCTTATTACCACTAGATTATTAATGATATAAAACGAGACACGATACAGGTTTGTCAAAAGCATACTACGTAAATCACAGGAATGCCCGCAACTTACCGAGATCTCGCCGCCAAAATTGGCTTCGCACTTTACCATTGAAGTCGCGTATCTTGTTCATTCCTTAATCAATGCTTTAAGTGTGTATTAGTGCTGTTGCGTGCGTAAAAATGAGTTATCGATCAAAACAAATATTAAATATGGCTTTAAGCCATAATCCAGGTAAGTTATTTCTATAAAGTTTTTCTCAATATAATTTAAATTATTTTGGCAATATTTATACGAGTAGCTTTACCTATAGTAGCTGTTATTTACGTTGAGCTATAGAGCTGTAGGACCGTACCTGCAATTTGGAAATGGAGTATAAGTTTGTCGAAATTACTTGTGTTTTTATTTATTATAAAAGATGTTCCATTCTTCTAGAATTCATCAACTTTTTTATTTTTAGAAATTAAAAAAAAACGTTAAATATAAAAGTTTGTCAAATTTACTTGTTATTTCATTTGATGTGATAATTTAGTGTACAGGATGTTTCATTTTTCTAGAATTTGCATCAAGTTATTTTTGTTAATGAGTGTTTTAACAGTAATTAGTCCGAAGATGTTTAAATTTCGGATAATGCGACCAATAAAGGAGGATAAAATGGTACAATGTACCATATAGAATTTGCTTTTCTGTTAAAAAGAGCAAAGTTGGGCCCATACTTCAGGAATAGCTTCCGTGGACCAAAATAATGTGATTTAAGTCAACTTACCTTAGTACAATTATTTTGTTTGCTTGATGAGTTATAGCCCCCAGAATATTTTGTATGTATTAATTTTTATATATAATAATTTATTTCTTGTTTTTGTAATTTGATAAAATTTTACAGAAGTATGTTTTTTTGTGTTACGAACACGAATATAGGTTTATTTTTTGCGATAAATGTACAGGGCGTTCAGAGCGCCCTTGCCACTACATTGTTTACGTCACATTTTTTTAAAGGATGGATATTTTTGGAAAGTGATCAGTTATTTTAAAACAGCATTCGATTTGCTTTGAGAAAGGTATTCTTGGTGCATGTCGCTGAAATGCACCGTTTTAAAGAAAATAACGTTTAATGTTATTGCTTCAAATATTGTTGTTTACAATTTCTCAATTTAAGACTTTTAATCTAGTAGTTCTTTTTGTTATTAGATTTATTTCTAAATGGTTATTTTTGGGTATTTTTTCTCTAATATACGAGGTATTGTCAAAAAATATATTTTCCAATTTTTTTGCACCCTGTACCTATATTATTTCGAAAATCGATATGGTATATTATTGTGGTTATAAAAGCATATGCCATTCATATATCTAACTTCCGGTTTAGCCTATTGCCTATTTAATGACACTAAATTTATTCAAACCCATAACAAAAAAAACTGCATCCAAAAAACAAGAAATTTTTATTTTTTTCCCCACTTGGAATATCTCCTTTAATAGCAAAGGTAAAAAAATGCACCAAAAAAGCACATTATGTTAAGAAAAGATTAACCTACAATTAAGTTTGAACTGGAGTTCAATTTTACTGCTGGCAATTCCCACAGGGTGTTTTGAATTTTTGGAAAAACAGCTTTATTGTTGCGCCCTATATTTAATGAATAAATAATTTTTACTTAAAGTCAGCAAGGCTATACATTCCAGAAGGGTTCATCAACAAAATAAAATAAGCATATTAAATTCAGGCAAACGGTTGAGAAGAAAATCAAAATCAAAATCATGGTAAATTTAAGGTGGAGCGTTAATTTTGGTCGTCAGTGTATATATGACTGATGGTCGAGATGGTAGAGTACCTGCCTCTCACCCAAAAGTCCCGGGTTCGAATCCCGGTCGTGGCAATGGAAAATACTGTGAGAGGGATTTTTCCATTATACACGGATATTGGATGTGTGTCCCTTGTCTTTAAATGTGTAGCCCCCTCCTGCACAAGGCTCAGCCTTCTGGGATAAAGGGGGTCGTAATTACATGTGGTGTATTTATTTATTATTATTATTATATAACACATGTCCATTACCTTCAGTAGTTTTCTTTTTCTTATTTCGTTTCAAGCTATGTGTGAATTATAAGGTTTTAGAATTAGCTTATTATATTACTTTATCGCATTTCGTTTCTCGAAAATTACTACTACTAAATATTATGGATATGTGTTATATTCTTGAAATTAGGAGATTGGCTACTTTTCAATTACTTCATAATACACAGGTTGTCGCCAAAATTTTGCTGGATGTTAGCTATTTCCAGGTAAACCGGAAGTTAGATGTATGAATGAAATATGCCTTTATAACCACAATAATATACCATATCGAGTTCCGTAAAAATATATAGGGTGAAGAGAATTTGGAAAATCGTTTTTTTGACAATACCTCGCATATTACAAGCTCTATCGCTTATTCAACCTTAAAATCGAACTCCTCACAAAAAAATACGTGAGAATAAATTTAGGTTCTCCATTTTAGTCCAATAATAAAGGCAGGAAATCGAGTGAGCCTCTTATTTGGGACACATTGCACTACTGTGCAAACGATGCATTTTGGATTAATAGCGCCAATTTTGAAAATTTTTACTTTTTCTTGACCTTTTTCCGAAATAAACGATCCAATCGCTTTGGTCCTTATCCGCTGTGCGGCAAATAATTTTTTCGGTCTTCGCATTCCAGTAAACCCTATCATAATTTTGGCAATCCTATTTTTTAAACATCTTTTAAAATTTGCATAATTTTCACAAATATTTTAATATTTAATAAATAATCTAATAATGAAACATTTTAAAACATTAGGGAAACCCTAATGTCTTAACGAATTAACACTGTTGCCATGTTTATGGGCCTCGGATTTGATAATCGCCTTGGAATTTTAACGGATATGCGGGGGCCTCACTTTGTTAATAGCAATTATATACAGAACTATTGAAGCGACCCCTACTTAAAATTTGAATGAACTAAATACGGTATAAGACGTGATATTCAACATCACTTGTGAGTCCCATGAAAAAATTGACAGTTAGAGGAAGGGGGTGCAGGGGATGGGAAATAAATCTATATACACGCATTTTAAATGCGAGGCCCGATTTCGGGCCTCGTATGTGCAAAACGGGTCTCGTATAGTATGTTGTACATGCATTTACGGGCCTCGCATGTGCTTAGTATAAAGATATATATATATATATATATATATATTGGATATTGGTAAATAATTATTATTATTATTATTATTATTATTAATCGTGTATGGAGCATGCGCAATACACTTTTCCACTTTCATTTTCATTAAAAAGATAAAAGTTAACCAACTCTTAATGAAAGTGTAATGATAGTGGAAAATTAATTTAAATGCATAAATAACCTTATTCAAATACATAGTTTTAGCTCCTTAATGAAAATGATAATGTAAATGAAAGTGAAAAAGCAGTCTGCATAAATCCGCCTTTAGCTATTCTCGTGTTAAAATATTAGATCTAGAACGGTGCAGAAGGAATTTATTTACCAAAAAGTAGCAGCATTAAAAAAAAAAATTAGTCTTGATCCCGATGTTCAGCTAAAGTAGAGTTTAGACAATAATAATTTCTCTAAAAATTCCAAAAAATTTATATAATAAGTACTATTAATGCAAACATCACCCATCAACGAATAACATTAATTAATGAGTGTTCTGTAAAATAAAACAAAATAAATTTGGCAAATCATAAATTTTCTCAGGGGTTTCCCCTGCTGATATATTTACTGATATCAATTGAAAATAATCACTGAATAACTACAAGTCTTATAAAATTTAAATCAAATAAATTAATCTTTATTTTTATTATTGAAGAAATATTGAGAAATATCAAGTGAGAAAAAAATTAAAATTTCGCCATAGTAAAATCCACATAAAACATACATATTGGAAGTAAAAATAAATAATAGGTAATCTCACCTTTCTTTTTAACCATTTCAATTCTTGAATATTTCGCTGTTTTGGAATATATTAATATATATATTATAAACCAGGTATTGGTAAAATATATCACTTTTAACACTATAAAATTTAATATTAATGTAATACGCCCAAAGATTATTTATAAATCTTAAAAATGGCCAACATGACGTGTCGAATGCACGATGCACGTCAAATGTCGAAGCTCGAAGCCTTCGACCATATAGAATAGACCCGGTTTGTTTACGTTTTCGATGAATGGAAGAATAACCACAGAATATATTAGAATAACCAAAAATAGTTTACATTTGTCATTGGAATAATGTTGGGGAACGGAGGGGTATAGGGTATGGGTATAGTAAGCGATGCATTTGCGCCAAATTGTATCATAGGGCCGAATGCACCGTGTCGTTAAACTCGGCTTATATTTAAGTATAGTTTAGAATGTGATATTAGCCTCAGTTATACGCATTTGTAATGTCACATCTAAACTATACTTAAATATAAGCCGAGTTTAACGACACGGTGCAATCGACCCTTAATGGCAATTTTAGGGAAAGTTAGAATAAGAATGTTCTTATTATTATTAAATTACCTGTTGCCTTTTAAAACTTCACGCTATATAATTAGCACTAAAAAGACAAAAAAAAATTCTTAGTTTATATCGTGAAAAATCATCATGATTTGCTTATCTATATACTTTTATGAAGTATTTTCAGTTAATTTCTATGAACATATTGGCAACGCTGTTGTACAAGCTTCTGACAATAATTATGATATGCTTGGTCGCCGTATTGCTATTTGATCCCTTTGTTTCTATAAATTGTTTGTATTTGAGTTGTTAAGGTGTATTTATATGACTGATGGTCGAGATGGTAGAGTACCTGCCTCTCACCCAAAAGTCCCGGGTTCGAATCCCGGTCGTGGCAATGGAAAATACTGTGAGAGGGATTTTTCCATTATACACGGATATTGGATGGTGAATAAATGTGTTATTTGTAGAAAATATTGTGATAAGGGATGTGGTCGACCATTCCACAGGTAAGTAAACATAAATCATGAGCGTAGAAAAGGGACAGTAAAATGTTTCTGTTAAATGTTTGTTGTGTTTCCTAAAAAGTCTCATGCGAGAAAAAATTGGTTAGATGCTTTTTGGGATTGAAAGTAGAGGACGTACAATTGAAAACAGCAACTGCTTATAGCTACAATTCATTTACAAAATGCATTTGCCGATATTGGCCCCCTATATAAATGATACACACCCATGGAATCGAACTCTACCCATCTTCCCCGACCCACTATTGTTCCTTTCTACGATTGTAGACTCAAAACGTAAACAAACTGGGTCTATTTCTATATGGTCGAAGGTCAAAACGATCAGCGATCGGTAACAGTCACAGTGTTGCCAGGTTTGCCAAGATGAATTTTATTTTATTCCCTTCACTTTGTGCCGAAATTTCCCTAGATTTCCCTAACCTGACAACTATATTTACCTACAGAGGTCTCTATAAAACCTCTGTATATTTACCCAGAGACATATTTCTCTGTATTTACCCTATTGGGAAAACGCACGACTCGGTAGATGGCGTTGTGACTAATGTCAAAATAAGACGAAAACGTGAACAAATTGTTTACAATGGAAAGCGATTGGTTTTTTAAAAATTGTTTACTTCTGTGAATTCTGGGGCAGTTATATTTATTATATTAGTGAAATATGTATAAGATACGACCTTATGGTAAAAATTTCTGATAAATATTTCACGTATATGTGAAAATAAATAATTGAAAAAAATAAAAGTTTGGAGTAGTGTATACTAGACTAGGTTTCTTCATTTTATTATATCCCAACATTCATTAACATTTTAGTCACTGGTTAGGTATTTATCTGGTCACTAGGCATGGTAGAGATATAAGATGGTATGTCACGGCGCACATTTTGACTACCGCTAGGACTACGTCATCAAGTAGAAATCTTGGCGCGAATTTTAAATATAAAGTAGAATAATTTGACAGATTTTGGCGTTTCTTCTAATCTTGAAATCAAGTACCACAAATTGAAAATCTACCTATTTATATATGGCCCGTGCTTATTATCGTGGTGGTTACCTGCATTTTTAATTAGAACGTGTTTGACATAATATGAAATAAGCTTTGAAATTAATCATGATTTTTAATAAATAAAAGTTGTAACATTTCACAGTTGTAGACTTTAGTAATTGAAAATAATTTAATATAATTATAATTAATAATAATAATAAATAGTTTCATTGAATATTATGAATGTTAGATAATGTTTACATAATTGTTCATAATATTCATTAAAAGAATATATAATTTAAATTTAAAGTAATGAAGGGATATTCAACAAAGTTGAAATCTACTTACTATTAAAAAGGACATGGGACAACATAATAATAACTACATATAATATAAAGCATAATATAACTATTTTTTGAATCCTGTAAATTTTGTGATCTTGTTTGTTTTTCTAGAGTTATCTTGTATTTTTCTGTTGATTTCTCGTAGACAAAAGATAAATGTAAGTAAGTTCTTGTACAAATGAGAGAATGAATAGCATAGCTGGCAAGAGTGGCAAGCATCTTTATTTTGCTACATTGTCAAAGATTTGATCCTCTTCAATTTCTCGCCGTGGTTAAAGGAGTCCTCCATGACCTTTGTGCATTTTTCAATTAAAACTGATACCACCAGACTAAATTAATAAATTCAAATAACCAAAACTTAACATTCTTGCAGATTTGACAATTTGTTATTTGACAGTTGACAGTTCCAACTTTGCAGAAAACATATAGCTATTTAGTGGCACTCAACAAGTTTTTCTACTTGCGCAGTACAGTAAGAAAATCGAGCCGAGATAAAACTAACCATGTTTTATCTCAACCATGGTCACTAGGTTGAAGAGAAGCAGATTTGTTCAGACAAAACACAATTTATCAAGGTAAGTAAATGGTTTGTAACGCCTTGACTGCAACGTCTACAACTTTGAGCTAAAACATCAATGAAATTGGCTCAGCCAGGCTGTGTATTTGAAATTGTAGATACCAGCATCCAAGGCTCGTAAACTTACAAGGTTACCCCATCCGAACCTGACCTATCTCAACACATCGTACGTCACAAGGAGCCCGGCGCGCTCAGGCCGGGATCGTCGTCCTCTGTTCTACAACAGCTGATCAGTCGGTCAGTGTAGTGTCTCTTTTTAAAGCACGTAAAATAAAAATAACTATTAATGAATAGACCATCCATCTATTTAATTATGATAATTATATAATATGTGTATTGAACATTAAATGTATTTTATTTAATTATTAATTTCTTAATAAAATTTGGCAACAAACACAATATGTAGAAGGAAAATAAAAACAATTTGGCCAAAATAAGTTGATAACTTATTGAATGACTGAATTTGTTTTAAAACAAATAGCTAAACCTATTTAATGTAACGTAAAAATGAGAAAGGTTTTTACCTAGAATTCCTATTATGATGGAAAAGGGGCATTAAGTTATCAATAATGCAAAAAATTTTCTCCATATAACTATTTAAAATAAAAAAAAAACTATTACAAAAGTTTAAATACTTTATTTGGGACAAAACAAAAATATATTCTTAATTAACTGTTTTTCTCATTTTTTTATGTGCTTTGTCTTGTCATTGTGTCTCAAAGCCACGGCGTTTCTTACTGTCCTTATTTTCTTTTGTTTCCTCATTAATATATTTAATTCTTACGAAAGTTCGTTGTCGGATGAAACATTTTGCAATATCCTTTTGAGATGTCTACCTGTTAATTTTCGTACAGTTCTGGTTTCTCCAGATATAACAGTAAGTTTTTTAATTTTAGCGAAATATTCTGTATAGGTATTAAAATTATTATATTTTTGTCAGAAGACCCATTTTGATTGGGTTCTAAGGCCACTTGATTTTTTTAAGCAAAATTGGTCAGAAGAAACGCGGCAATTATCGGGATTCCATGTTCCGTGTGTTCGACATCTTTCAACCCAAATTTGTCGCAGTTGAGTTGTTTATTTTTTGGAAAGCGATAAAAATAAATTTGTTTTCTGATTTGTGTATTTTCTCTGCTGTTGTTGCAGGTTGCAGATTGCTATAGTACATCGCATTCCAGGCATTGTGTAGTTCTGTAAAGAATAAAATAGACTAAAATATAATTACCTTATAGTCGGTATTTATTAAGAAATTATTACAATACATACAAAAATTTGGAGAGAAAAATGTAACAGATTGGTACAAACAATGAACATAATTTAAAAAATTAGGCGAATTTGTACCATCATCGATAATAGGTCTTAAATTGTAGAATATTATACATAAATAATCTATTTATTGTATTTATACTTACTTGTAGGTATTCTTTATATGTTCTAAAAGTTTATTATTTCAAAATGAACAAAAATCCGCTATATAAACACACTTAACTAAATATTATATAAAACTAATACACAAGTTGCAGTTCTGCGCAACCAAACAGTTCGTAATAAAACGGCAAAGTAAATAACACATAACACATCACATCACGGTCGCCACAACCTCTACCCACACGCCGCATTTTCCTCGCCCTAATGCTGCTCATTGAGGCAACCTGTACAAAGTCTATAAGCCTTGACCAGCATCAGCATATAGTACAGCTTAAGTAAGTATACATATATAGGTTTATAAAAAGAATGCGTTTGTTTAAAATTAACCTGCGATGCTTTCGCTGGAGTAGTTTAAAATGGGGAACTTCAGAAATAGATTATTTACATTTCACAAAAAAATGCTTGTTGATTTCCAGTCACATCGATTATATCGATAGATGTCGCCCACTCCGTGCGTTTCTCCAAATCGCGAAAATCACGTACGGCGAGATGGCGCTGAAAATTTAGTGTGTGTATGAACCAAATGGTGAACAACAAACCTTTGACAATATTTTGACATTTACGATAAATTTAGAGGTTAATTCTAGTAACAGTCTTTTTTTATCAAAGTATCGTGTCAACTGTTTTATTAATTAGCTGCTTTCGTTCGTGTATGAAAAGTGAATCACTGTTCACGTGAACATAATCTATGTTTTCTTAATCATGGATTACGACAGTGTCAACAATCGAACGCGTCCCTACATAAAAGTTACGTTCACGATCCAAACACAAAACAAAAACATAACCACAATCATCATGGTGCATGATACAAGACACAGAAAATCTGTATTTTATGGCATTCTGTTAATAACTCATTAAATTTAGTACCATTAGAAGGATGTACAAGGCTCTAGTTCTTGTCTGGAATCATTCGACATTTTTACTTTACCGGCTTTGAATGACAAATGACAAATAATTTCGAGGTTATAAGTAGATGAAAACAGGATTACTCCGGGTTCATGCACTCGTATGGAACGCCGTTTTAATATTTACTCACTATTTATTCATTTCTACTGTTAATTAGAGATATCACTAATTTAATTTCAGATATCTGGAATTGAATTAGAGACATCTCTAATTCTAATTCAGATATCAGAAATTGAATTAGAGATCTCTCTAATTCTATTTCAGATATCTGAAAATAATTTATTATGTGTATATACATATTATTAATAATTTAATTATATCTATATAGATATAATTAAATCAATTTGAGATATCTGAAAATAATTTCTGATATCTGAAATTAATTCATTATATGTATATACATATTATTAATTATTTAATTATTTCTATATACATATAAATAATTCAATTTCTGATATCTGAAACTGAATTAGAGATGTCTCTAATTATATTTCAGATATCTGAAATTAATTTATTATATGTATATACATATTATTAATCATTTAATTATATCTATATAGATATAATTAAATCAATTTCTGATATCGGAAATTAATTTCTGATATCAGAAATTGATTTCCGATATCAGAAATTAATTTCCGATATCAGAAAATAATTTCCGATATCAGAAAATAATTTCCGATATCAGAAAATAATTTCCGATATCAGAAAATGGCGCCATCTACTGATCAATAGGTTAACAACTATAAAATAAATACTTGGCAACACCGTAATTCTTAACTGTTTCATGATGATAAAAGAGCGCGCTGTTAAGCGATTTTGCGGTTGTGTTATCATCTTCTTCCCAGTGTTATAAAATACCGTGTAATGTTTAAAAAGTTTAAACAAAGAATACCTATTTATAACAGTATTTTCAAATTATATTACGCCAAGAATTTGCACTATTTGCAGTTAGTCAGAGTACAGTGTTGCCAGATTAAATAAGATATCTCCTATCTATGCTACTGGTCACTAGATGGCGCTAATTTCCGATATCTGAAATTAATTTCTGATATCTGAAATTAATTTATTATATGTATATACATATTATTAATTATTTAATTATATCCATATACATAAAAATAATTCAGTTTCCGATATCTGAAAATGAATTAGAGATGTCTCTAATTATATTTCAGATATCTGTAATTAATTTATTATATGTATATACATATTATTAATCATTTAATTATATCTATATAGAAATAATTAAATCAATTTCTGATATCAGAAATTAATTTCTGATATCGAAAATTAATTTCTGATATCGGAAATTAATTTCTGATATCGGAAATTAATTTCTGATATCGGAAATTAATTTCTGATATCTGAAATTACAATTTGTAAATGTACCTGTAAATTCATTTCTGATACTTAAAATTACTTTATTATATGTATATACATATTACTAATTACTTAATTATATCTATATGCATATAAATAATTCAATTTTCGATATCTGAAATTGAATTAGAGATATCGCTAATTCAATTTCTGATATCTGAAATTAATTTCAGATATCAGAAATTCAATTAGCGATATCTCTAATTCAATTTCAGATATCTGAAATTAATTTCTCATATCTGAAATTAATTTCTGATATCAGCAATTAATTCCAGATATCTGAAATTAAATTAGTGATATCTCTAATTAACAGCAGAAATGAATAAATAGTGAGTAAATATTAAAACGGCGTTCCATACACTCGCCAATTGCGAAAAGCGAAATGCGAAACGTTAACTTAAAATTAAAATAAATGCGCAAAAAATTATGTCTAGTTTTGAAAAATTCGCAAATCGTAAATTTGCTTGGCGGGAAACTAGAGACTGAGTCTACTGAATAGCGAATTTCGCAGAAATTATACTTTTTTGTGGAAATCGCATCGCATTTCGCAATTCGCGAGTGAAAATGAACAGGAAAAATCCATGATTCGGAGGGGCAAGGGGATTGCTGAACATGATTCTAAAAACAAAAGAGGGAGAAAACAAATCAGAACAAACGAACATGTAAATATGAATCATTATTAGGCGTTTTCGAAAAAAGGAACGGTATATACCGGTATGTATCAATAGCTGTGTTTGGTGACCCAGTTCAGAACGTCCTGGACTAAAGTCAGCGAACTATATGAACTGAACTCGAATTGCTAGAACTTTAAAAACTATTTTGTTCGGTGTACAAACATGTACTTACACTCGGGATTTTTACGTTTGATAGTTGTTGTCAAAATGATATTTATTTTAAAACTACAGTGGGAAGTTGTAACTTTTAGTTCGGGACGTTCTGGACTGGGTCACCAAACACACCTAATGTCGTTCGATAATGTTATCGGTGAATTTATTCCATGTTCGTAAATTGCATTACATCTACCGGTACCTACCGAATCCATGCACCGCCTGGATCGTCGATTTGAGTTGATCATTGCGGTAAGCAAGTAATTTACGCGTCAAATTTAGACATATAAGTTCGTCTTCATCACCGTCAATTAATAATTCTATTGCAGTTGACAATATTAATGTTTCACAATTATCCATTTTCCAATTTCAAATATTTATCTACCATTATCTGTCACATTTCAAGCAGTGAAATGATGTTAATACTTATCGGATTCGTTCTAAAATAACAACTCTACCGGTTAATGAACTGTTTAACCGCAATTTACCGGTGTGGATCCACTGCTATCTACCGTTCCAATTTTCGAAAACGCCTATTACACTATTACCTTTGTTACGGGGAAAAATCTATACAAGCCAAAAAGTGTGAGAGAGGAAAAAAAAGTAACTCATCTTCTACAATTGCCTTTATTTCCTATTATCACATTGCTAAAGGAAATCGGTTATATCGTATCACTCATCACTTAAATTTAGGCCACCCTGTAGCAGTGCTTCTTAGGTTCTGTTATAACTGCATAATAAGTACTACTCAGCTCACAATTTGTAACGTTGCGACGATAATGTTCACTCACATAATCATTATTTAACAGGCTTAATAAATCCTCTTACAGACCATGGGTTAATAATCAGCGTTCAATTTAATATCGGGAGCTCGGGCTAGATACCTAAAACAATACGAGACGTATGAACAATGGTTGTTAAAAATATGCGGTTAGGAAAATAACAAACAAGAAGGAAAATAATAATCCTGGTGTAGATTAATATAAGTATTAGAGATACTCACGTTATGGGGGTAATGTAACAAACAGATAAATCACACATCTTCTAATTAGTTATGTCGGATAAATTAATCTAACATTTCTGTTTACAATACGGACATTTTTGACATCACCCAGATAGAATTTCATCGAGGTTGTAAAATTCCGTTCATCGAAAAGACGAGCAGCGAGACCGGAGAACTAGGCCTGATCGATCGAACATCTATCATTTTCAGTCTAATGAATATTTCTAATATAGATTAACTTCACTATATAAACACCTACGTATTCTCTACTCAGCGTACAAAGAACATCTCGTAAGTCTTAACTCTCGGTAACTCCTTAGTAAGTTGTTAAACACATTTGTGATTTTTGACGTCAGCTGCTGTGGAAGGTATTTGGATGCATGCAAATCCGCCAGCCCATTCGATGTAAAGGTATCCTTGATAGTTGATCCTGCGACGCACACTCTAATTAAAAAGGGAGAGATATACTCGTCCCGCCAAAGCATTTTTATTTTTATAAGGTTATTATTTATATGTTATGTATGTTGTGAATGGTAGAACAAATCTTTTAACTTATGTAGATTGTCTTCAATCCAGTTTTATATCTATTTGTCCCTATATTTTCTAAAGGCGATTCTTAAGATATCACATTGCGCATGAGCCACTTATCCTGCGGATTCAATTTCCTGTTTTTTTCGTAAATCTAGACGTTCTAGAAAGGACTCTCGAATTCCGGTAAGCCATCTTGGGGGCAGTTTCAAGCCAGTAGTGCCCAAGGATACACGTGTTTTTCCTATCGTGTCCAGTGTATAGAATCTGGGATTTGTCCTTGGTGCGCTAATAAAGTTGTTCCCGGTTGTGGTGTATATTTGGTACGGGTTCAATTGTCGACAGTTGTCGGATTTGGGGTTTGAAACCAATCTGTTGGTAAGTCCACGTGTTCGTAGTTTTTTTCCCCTCGATTCTTATATAAGTTTCACTTATAGTGTTATCCATCCCTGGAAGCAGGAAGGCGCCAGGCCGCCGTATTTTTGCAGAAGAACCGCAGTTAATGCGTAAGTACCCAGCTGTCCTCTTCGTAGATTACGGTGGTAGTTATATATATTATTCTCCCCATTACAGGGTTCTTCTTCTCCTTCTTCTTTTCTACATAATTTTTGTATTGTCTCCTCGATACCATCGGCTTCCACCTATCTTCCGTTGTGAACTCGTGGAGATTTGGCGTCTTTGGATTGCAGTCTACCTGGAAATTCAGGGAATTTTTGGTACTTGAAGTCTTCGTTATTCATGCCTGTGTGATATTCTGCTAAGGAACCACCAGATTGCCCACGTTGCTGTTACGTAACCCCAGGACCACTGGAGGATCTACTCTGAGCTGCTTTCCAGTGCCACGCTGAAGCGCTTCTGTACAGCTCGGGAGCGCTCCAAGAGCGCTTTGTACCATTGCTAAGCGTTCCAGTGGTTTCGGGTTTTACGTATCTGAACTGTTCAAGGTCTGCATACCCCCGTCCCCTCAAGCACCAAGAATTTTCTGGTGTTTAATGTACTAAAACTACTAAACGGGAGGGAGAATGTCAAATTTGAATTTTGTTGAGTTTTAAAGGGTTATAAATACAATTAAAATGAATGAAAAATTAGTCTAATGCCAATGACAATGACATTTTATCATTCTTACCATCATCTTTATTACGGTGCACACTTATAGTTATTGGTTATTTTCAATTTATTGGAAATAAATTAATAATTAATTAAGGATGCACCGTAATAAGCCGCAATATCAATAACTTCATTAGACATCGTCAGTTTTCACAGAAAAATTCAGCATATATACCACAAATTATTATTGCTTTCAGAGGTTATATTATAATAATCATAAACCTTACAATTTTGGGCGTTCCAGTGGCAAGCTCACTAATGTGCCAAGCACCTGAACTGTTCCGGGGCTTGATGCACTTTGTACCGGTGACACTGGAAAGCAGCTCTGATCTGCCCTTCCACCGCTGGACGCAGATAAGTCCTATCATTTTAAGATCCATCATTTTTCTTTTGCTCAAAATAAATACGTATTATATAAATATATCGTTGACTTGTATTTTAAGTTCTTGAATGATTATATTGGCGAAATCCCTTTACTTTTAAAGGTATGCGCTTGCCATGTCATGTAAAATCTAATTTATGCTATAACTGTTGATATATATATAATTATAAGTCGTTCAATTGGTAATTCTATTTTTTTTATCATAATCAATATATTTACGATTTTTTTTTGTGCTTGGTAAACCTATTGTAATGTGGTTGCGTGATCACGGAAGTGCACTGGTTTAAACTGTGATAGTATTTGTGTGTATGTACTGAAAATTGGTACTATTTTTACGCCTATGGCAATACGTAATACCCTGGCGATTTATATATATTTGGATATTTGTTAATATACATCATTTATTTATAATTTTTCTTGTTCTTATTTTTATGTTGTACTGTGTGTGTGAAACCTACGAACCACTAGCGGCTCAAAGGAACCCACCCCAGCTGGAGTTAGTCGAGCAGTGGGCCAGTTCAGGAAGGAGAGTCATTGAAGTGGCGCACTCAAAAATAAATTTTTGTTGCACACGATAGGTCTCGATTCAGTCTTAATATTATCCATATTTAGGCAATAGCTACAAAAGGGAATTCTTGCCCTTTGCACTACTATCATTCTAGAATACATTTCCACAGATTTCATTTTATTATTAAATTTAACTGTCATGCATTTATCTTGTTAATCCCTTAATATTACTTAACTATTTAAATTTTGAAATTGTCCACCCAATCTTTAAATAATTATTTAAATTATTATTTTAAATTATTATTATTTTTTTATTTTATTTATTTTTTTTTGGTGCAACGTATGATTAGCACGAACGAAAGCAGCTCTTGATTGCATTGCTATATTGTTTATAAACTATTTGAATACAATAACAACACTTTAAACGCACTTTTAATTTTAAAGATCACAAGATAAATTTAAGAAACCCGCGAACTGACAGTGACAGTAATGACAGCGGTTTGTTGTTCACTATTTCACATTTACGATAAATTTAGAGGTTAATTCTAGTAACAATCTTTTTTTATTAAAAGTATCGTGTCAACCGTTTTATTAATTGAATGACTCATCATTGATATTGAGATTACGCCAGAAAATATAGATGTCGCCCACTCCGTGATATTGGCGAATGATGCAAACACAAGAATATGATATCAAAGCGTTCAAATTTCGTCCGGTTTGCGCATGACGTCACACAGTGAGTAATTTTTAAAATCTCTGCCGCGTTTTCGAATTTAATATCAAATTTTGTTAGTTAGGAACTCTGTTTTATGGCTTTTATTCATAATATGGGTTCACTGCCTATAGTATAATACTAAATTAATGACGGCTATTTAAATTATTGCATTTTAGATGAAATTTTTTAGAGCCCAGAGATAACACTGATTATTACATTTGATTTATTTTATGCAGATATTTCTATATTATACGTGAATATAAGTATAATAATACGAAATTAACTCATAATATGTAAAAAGTTAAAAAAATATAAAAATGTTAATAATTAAGGAATAAAATGTATATAAACTTTCTCTAAAAATTTTCTAGTTACTAAATTTGATTGATGCTAAATAGTACATTGTGTGCCTAGTAGGAGAAACTTAACATTCCCGGACGACCGTGCAGATTGCTTGTCGAGGTGCGAGCTGCACGGAGTTCAGAAATATGCTTTTTTCTTCAAGCGTATAACAATACTTACATTACATAATGCAACACGTCCTGTAGAAATAGCCTATTATTGTATTAGTACAAATATTTCTCATTTTTTTCCTAGTACAAAAATGAACCCAGTCAGCACAAAAATATTTTAATAATATTATCAGAATAATTTTCTTGGATAATCAAATATCTTTAGAATAATCAGAAAAAATACTTATTATTTTAAGAATATTCTAATATTATTTGGGAGGGACACTTTTAATTCTTCTGAAATTATTTTAAAGATATTTTTTTAGAATATCTAGAGGGTATTCTGGGATATTCTATAATTATGATGAGAACATTGATTCTTAAAAAATATTATAATATTATTCATGGGAGAAATTAGAGTTTCTACTTAAAATAGACAATGTATAATTTAGGAAAACATTTATGAAACTCTTATAAAATTAATATAAAAATATCCACAGAATAATTCAAAACTATTTTCAGAATATTCTAATATTATTAAGGCTGCGAATTGTGCAGGTATCCAACATAAAACTGTAAACCGCTCTAAAAAATTTGTATGGTTTATAACTGAAAATGAAAACAATCAGCTTATTCTAAATAAAATGCAAATTTAGTAGAAAAAAGTTACAAGTCAAATGTTCGTCCATTTTCTTTTTAACTACAAAATACAATTTTTAGTAAAAACACCTACTAAATAGAAATCACCAAAATAATTTTATTTCGTACATAACAAGAAAATGGACGAACATTTGACTTGTAATTTTTTTCTACTAAATCTGCATTTTATTTACAATAAGCTGATGATTTTTGTTTTCAGTTATAAACCATACAAATTTTTTTAGACGAAAAAACTGCCCGCTCCTACAAAAAATGGGTTTGCGATATATTTTGTGACTTAGGGAATGGTACTGGGGTTCTCTTAACACAATTGGTATGGTGTATAACTTTTGTCACTATAATTCCAACACTAACTGTTTAATTCCCATCTGTCACACTAGATTTTGAAAAACTTCTTGCATGTTGGAAGAACGAAGTACTGAAAGTATTTTCTACGAATTGCCATTGATAATGAAGTTTTTGCCTAGTTTTTATCTGGCTTTAAATAAGGAAAATTTCCTGTAATAAAACATATTTAGTTAAAAAAAAATTTATTGGCATAACTTATGTAACATCTAATTTCCTCCATCATTTGGAGCACCTAAAAATAAAAGAATTGCAAAAAATCACGCCTTTATTTAAAGTCTTTAACTTACCATCTTTATTTTTCTCCCCTATTTGCCTTATCCTCTCTGTTGCTTTGGTGAGCCAAATTCCTATCTGCAATTCTATGTTCTTATGGGATGCCTCTGGAAACTGAACTGCATCTGAAAGATAAACCAAAATAAAAATACTGACAGAAAATGTAGCTAATTGTGTATTATATGAAGAATCTGCAAGATTAGACTTTTGTTACAAAGAGTTGCAAAAATAAAATAATTAGGTTAACAGAAATTTCAGCTGCTGAATGAGTTTATTAATGATATTTCAATTTATTTTATTTCTTTGAGTATAACACTTTCCCACTAAATTAGTTTAATTAATAACAAGCCTTCAATAAAAACATACGACTTAGATGGATGTGTTATTGAATAGTCACAGTTACTGTTTAATAACAGTTTAATAGAAACCAATCTAACCCCCACACTTTCATTTGCTTAGGAAACTACACTTTCGCCTTTTTCTTATCAAGGCTCATTACTTAAATTTAGGTACCTACCTATTACAACTTTAAAAAATGGGCTTTCTATAAACGAACTTTTCCATCGCGATGACCGTGTAATGTATAACCTTTCGCAACATGATCCGACATTAGTTTAGCAGGTATCTCCGAACACATTCCTTGTATGAATTCCCTCCAATATGTGCTAGTTTTTTAATCTACAAATAATGAAAAATTTGTTAGGGCAGAGTATCAATACAGCCGTAGAAGCTGACGTCACAGGCAGCTGATTCCGGGACAAGCAAACTTATGTGTTTTGAATTGCTATTTTAAAAGTTTTTCCTGTGTAAAATTGTCGTCATGCAATTTATTTATACCTTTAAAATATATTGAATAAATCACAGGTAAAGAGGCAATATGCTATTATTTACTTTTAGTTAATTTTAGTCTGGTGATAAAATACAGCATTAAAAAAACTGATAACTATGCGTCATCATAACCACACAAACCGCGAAGTAAAATTCTAAACTATTATTGTATCATTCAAACTTCGACCTTCTAATAAATTAAAACAACATATTATTTTGTACTTACCGTATAACAGAAAATAAGTGCACTATGTATATACTATACGAAACAAACCATTTTTTTTCAGAAAAGAACGCCAGCCCGGCCCAGCCAACAAGAACACAATGTTGCACAATGTCGTCAACTGTCAAGTTTTTAACTTAACATATTAACCCAACCTAACAAACTGAAATTTTACTAAAACGTGAATATAAGTATATACACTATTGCCAAGCTTACTTGAACAATAACAAATTACCTATTCGCACTCTACTAAACTAAAACTTATAAAGCTATCGTCATATTTACGTTCAATTTTAATGCACAATATCAATACATCAAACTGATTAAGACTATTTTTATATTTGCTCAAATCCCCCATAATGATTAATGATAACATCTGACAGCAAAGTTATTTTATTATTGGATATTAGACAAATCACACAATTTGGCAACTTTGAACGACCACCACCGTTTGGATTGGTCGAAGGTTTGGATCATTGCATCAGCCAGTATACAAACAAGCGCGAAATTTGAAGTAAAGCTGAAAACTCTGTGGATGAGGGTTTATACTATACAATCACAAATCACAAATACTTATAATTTTAATAATTTTATAGTGAAACTGAAATTAGTTATAGCAAAGATCATTTCATATACTAGATAGTCAAAGTCACTGTTTATTTCATCGCCCCATCTTCTCTCTCTAACACATGCAAAATTGGATGCCAAATAACAGAGAAGTATTGCAGTATCATGAGTTAAAGTGAGATGAAGCTTAAGTTGAGGTCCATTTATGAGCGATAAAATTAAACAATAGGTCTGACTATCTAGTGTATACATGATCTTTGGTTATAGCTATACCTATTATTTTTACAAGTAGGTACCTACTTATTGAATAAATAAGTAGTTACTAGTTATTCACATAATGACTATAAATGGCAAAAATTGTAATTTTCTGAAATTTATCCGAAAAAATTATTCTAATATTAATGTAATTAAAATAATTCTTAAAATATATTATATGGATGTATTTGTAAGATATCTGTAGATTATTTTGACCAATATATGATAAAGATAGATAACGAAATTATTTTAGTAATAATATATATAAATATTCTTTTATTATTCTAAAATTATTCATATATTTTCCGTATAATATTAGAATATCTTTTACAAATATCATTATATTATATTTATGGAAGATTTACAAATTATTCTAAGAATATCTTGTGCTATCTGGGAAGTAATGTATCCATGGCAACGAATTACAAATCTAAGTTATGACTTGTCATAAACTGTCATTTTAAAAGTTGACGTCGCGCGTCGAGCCGTTTTTTAGATTTAAAGGCGAAAAAGTCTGAAGAAATGCAGTGCGTACCACCTGAAATACTTGAAATTGCACATTCACCTATGTCATGTTTCATTGATAAATAAAATGGTTAGTATTACCATTGTTTATAATACTTTATAAACAATGGTATTACCATTGGATTTTTTGTTCTAAAATGAATTATTTATGCATCATATGTGACTAACATAACCTAAAATTTTTTAATTATAATTTTGTAGCTTTAGCTTGGATCTATAATAACATTTAAAAACTCTCTAATATAAGACAGTAGATATATAAAGTTTCAATATTGTACCTACGTAGATTATTAAAAATGAATTGCTATTTATAGGTTGGATTTCCAGTCAACAAAGAGCATCCTATTTCATTAGATTAGGACAATTAAAACTTCATTAGTAATAATAATAATAATAATAATAATAATAATAATTTATTCATCCAAAAGACCAATTACATATGGTATAGGACAAGTCAAAAGAAAAAAAAAGAAATACTATTACTAATACATATTACACAAGTATACATATACATATAAGAAAAAAAGAAATACTATTACTAATACATATTACACAATTATACAACATAATAACAACAATGACAACAATAATAAATAACGACAAATTGAATATAAAACGTTTATAAATAATTAACCTAAATATTCCTCAATAGTATAAAAACACTGTTGTATTAAATAAGTTCTCAAAATAGTTTTGAACTGTTTTATATTCTCAATAGCTTTAATATGTGGAGGCAATTTATTATACATTAACATACCCATATATGCTGGAGTTTTTTCATAAATAGCTAATGTATGAATTGGTAAACATAAATCATTGCCCCTTCTCGTATTATAGCTATGATAATAATTATTTTTATTAAATTTATCCAAATTTTGCTTAACAAACAATAAAGTTTCTAAAATATATAATGAAGTTAAAGTTAACAGGTTTAATTTTTTGAAAATTTCTCTGCAAGATGTAATTCTAGAAGCACCTACAATAGTTCTGACTGCTTTTTTTTGTAAACGAAATGCTCTTATACTGTGATGTGAACATCCCCAAAATAATATTCCATACTTCAATCTAGAATATATTAATGCATAGTAGAATGATAACATAACCTTATTTGAACTTATTTGCCGTAGTCTATATAATGCAAAGCAACTAGATGATATTTTTTTACAGATAGCATCTAAAATGTGTTTCCCAACTTAAGCTATTGTCTAAATATAAACCCAAAAATTTTGTATTCTCAACCTGCTCAATAGTTCTGCCATTATTTTTGATGAGATAACTTTCAGATATATTTTTAAGTCTCGGTGTAAAATTGATGAACACTGTTTTACTGGCGTTTACGAATAATTTATTTTGATTAAACCATGCAATAAATCTATTCAACATAAGTTGTGCATCTAATATTGTATCAGAAATATTTTTTTTAGCCGAAAGGTAACTATTATCATCAGCAAACATTACTAACTGTTTGCTGTTCTCAATATCCGGAAGGTCATTCACGAATAGGAGAAAAAGTAGTGGACCTAAAACAGATCCTTGTGGCACACCATAATTAATATAAACTTTATCTGATTGTGCTCCACCTACCTCTACTAATTGTGATCTATTAGAAAGGTATGATTTAATTAAATTATTTATTGTTCCTCTTATACCATACGCATCTAATTTAATAAGGAGCAAAGCATGATCAACCAGATCAAAAGCCTTACTTAGATCCAAAAATAAACCTACACATTTGTTGTTACTGTCCATTTTTTCATATAATATATTTAAGAAGTCATAAATTGCTGAATTAGTAGATTTACCTTTTCTAAATCCATGCTGCGCTTCATGTAAAATTCCATTGTCTGATAAAAAATTTGTAATACTAATAAAAATAACTTTCTCTAATATTTTTGATATTGTTGATAACAACGATACAGGCCTATAATTTTCTACATTACTAGTGTCTCCTTTTTTATGCAATGGTACTACTTTAGCTACTTTTAATATTTCTGGAAAAATCCCATGCCTCAATGATAGATTTACTACATATGTTAAAGGAGACAAAATATAATCAATGCTAGCTTTTATGATGTTTGTACTAATGCCGTCCATTCCGGATGAATTTGATTTTTTTAAAGTTTTTACAATATTAAGTATGTTTTGTTTACTAATATAGCCTATAATTATTGTAGGGTATTCGTTATTTATATGGAAATTACTAGGATCAGAATTATTTTTAATTAATTTGTCATTTAAAGCTTTAGGAACATTTATAAAAAAATCATTAAATATGTGTGCCATTTCTTTCTTATTAGTTACCAATGCATTATCAGTCTTTAATTCTTTAATTTGCCTATTAGTGGAATTCTTTACATTTTTGTTTATAATGTGCCATGCAGCCTTAGACTTATTTTCGGAATTAAAGTAATGGTTATCATTGGATATTCGCTTAGAGTCACGTATAACCTTTTTATATATTTTTTTATATTTTTTATAAAACAAAATGTCCTCAGGATCGTTTGTATCAATCATCTTGGAATACAAATTTTTCAAGTTATTAGATGAAATTTTTATACCTTTGGTTAACCAATCTTTTTTGCTGCAGTGCTGTGTTTTAAAATTAACTTTCTTAATGGGAAATGAGACTTCAATATAATATTTTAGAATATTTACAAATATTTCAAATGCCTTATTAACATTACCGCAGATATACACTTCATCCCATGTTTCCCTACTTATACTTGATAAAAACATATCATAATTATTTTTACTAAGAAATCGTGTGTATACATCGTTATCAGTTGGACTTCTTTCAGCATCTATTGATAAAATTTGACCGGTGTGGTCCGATATAGCCGTTGGTACAACTTTACAAAACACTTCAGAGTCCTTTAAATTAGTACACATGTAATCTATGGATGTAGCAGTATTGTAAATATTATTTGAAAATCTAGTAGCACTATTAACCAAATTTAATATGTTGTATGATGACAGTATATCATTTAATTCGTTTTTTGCAACAGAATTTACCAATTGATCAATATTGAAGTCACCACAGAGTATTATTTTACTATTGATATTAGAGCATACATAACTCAGCACTCTATCTAGCTCATCAATAAACATATGAACATTATTAGGTAAAGGTGATCTGTAAATAGTAATAATTCGTAATGTATATTCTAAAAAGTTTAAATCTATTCCACACACCTCTATGATTTTTTCTTTGCAGAATTTCTGCAAAGATGTTATCTCCTTAACATTACCTAATAATGAGGTTTTACAAAATATAGCACTACCACCCTTCATATATAAAGACCTACAAAATATGCTACTTAATGTATAATTGTTTATAATTACATTGTCTTTTTCATAGTTTTTTAGGTTATGTTCTGTGATACAAGCAACATCGATATTTTCATTATATAAAAGCACCGAACAAGATTTTAGATGATAGTACAGCAACCAAGCGGAAATTTTGATAAAAATGATATAATATTCAACAATTTTAAAAAGTGCATATTTTTGAGGTTAGTTGTAAAGCCTGATTTTCATAGTCGCGAAATTGTGAAAAGCGAAATGCGAAACGTGTTGCTATTGGTTCATTTCACATTAAAATTTGGAATTGACCAATAGCAACATGTCTCGCATTTCGCTTTTCGCAAATTCGCGACTATAAAAATCATGCTTAACGTGTTTAAATTATTGTTCTTTTTTATATATGTTTGTTATTTGACTGTTTATAATTTATAATGGCGAATTGTGCTGTAGCTATGTGAAAAAATTATAACCAAAGTACAAAAAGATATAAAATATTTCAGTTTTCCGAAGAACGAAGATTTGGCAAAATAGCTTGGCTACAGAAAAGATAAAATAAATTTGAAAAATGGCAAGTGGAGGAACATGTTATGTATATTGTATTTGAAACCTAGTTTTTAGCGATCTGGATGTTCACCTAAAAATGTCATAAATCACAAATATAGACCATGTGCATCATAGGCAAAGAGTTAAATGATCATAGGATTAATATAACCTCCAATTTTTAGTTTTTGTAAATTTATGTTCAACTTTAATTATAATTTTGTAGTTTCAGCTTGGATCCTTAATAACATTTAAAAACTCTCACAGACAGTAGATATATAAAGTTTCAATATTGTAGATTATTTAAATTAGACTGTTAATTATAGGTTGAATTTCCAGTCAACAAAAAATATCGTATTTCATTAGATTAGGAAAATACAACAAGATTTTAGTTAATATTATAGGATCCAAGCAGAAATTTTAATAAAAATGACATAATATTCAAAACTGTTAAAAAGTGCATATTTTTTAGGGTAGTTGTGATGTCGCGTGCACGACACATTAGAGCAATGCATATTTTTCTCGAGCTCGACGTCACATCCGGCTGCGCAATGTGTAATGTATCGTGAAATGTATTAGTCCAAGATCCCAGGGCCCCCAGACGTTACTTATATTCTGATTAAGTTTAGTTTGGGGAATGAGTAGTTCTATAGTGTGCTTAAAATGTATGTATACTGGCTAGCTTAGGTAGGCGGCCCTATTACAGGTAAAAGATGGGAAAGATACATCAAAATATTACTCACTTTTCTTAAATTCTAATTGCTGGTTTTTATATATTTTCTACAGAATATTGTTATAAATCAATTTTCAATATTGCCAGACACTTCCCTTTGGCGGCTTTAAAGCCCGCAAAAAAATATCAGAACTTTTCTTATAATCCAAGTCTCAAATTTTATATACGATTATTTAAGGGACTATTTCAATACCTTTTGTAAACAGCCAGACCAATCCGAAGGGCCAAACATACCCCCAGACACAATAAAAGTTCCGCTGTTAGTATGAGCGCGAGGACATTCTGTGAGTCGGACGAACACCCAAGTACTTGGGGAGTCAACCAAACTACCTCCCCCCCCGTTTTCGAGGATGCTGAACACGATGGTGATGTTGGTTCTGCTCCCCGAGTTAACCCTACCCCCCAAACGGTCAAAAACCACACCCAAAGGGGGATCGCGTATTCGTCGTCTTCCACCGGGAAAACTTATGTCACCATTGTCACCCCCCGTTTTTGAGGATGCTGAACACGAGGATGATGTTAGTTCTGCTCCCCGAGGCGAACCAACCCCTCAAACTACCAAAACCACCCCCAATTAAAGAGGGCGGAATCGCATATTCGACGTCTTCCACCGGCAAAACTTATGTCACCCCTCGTTTTTGAGGATGCTGAACACGAGGGTGTTGTTGGTTCTGCTCACCGAGGCGAACCAACCCCTCAAACGGTTAAAAACCACCCCCAAAGGGGGGAAATGCGTATTCGACGTCTTCCACCGGCAAAACTTATGTCACCCCCCGTTTTTGAGGATGATGAACACGAAGATGATGTTGGTTCTGCTCACCGAAGCGGACTAACCCCTCGAACGGCCAAAACCACCCTCCAAAGGGGTGAAAAATGTGTTTCGTGCTACAAACGAGAAAACCCGCGTTATCTCTCGTTTTTGAGTATGCTGGACAAGAGAAAAATATTACCAAGTCACTTCGAGCCCCGCGAGCCCCTTCAACGGCCTAAAACTACAATTGCTTTGCGTTTTTTTTTTAATTAACTGCAACGGATGAGAGTATACATTATTATTATTTTATTATACTTATAAATTCCACTTGTAAGTTACGTAGATGTTTATGATTTAACACAATAAAAAAATTAAATAGTGCGTGTGATTCCATATACCTGATTTTCCCATCTAGCCACGAAGTATGCGTCCATTTTTTTTTGAGCTAAACGGTCAATCAAGATACCTGCCATCATCATCATCATCCGGTATGTATTCACCCGTGCACTTACTTTATAAAACCGCGCGTCAAAGGGGTAGTTTGTGTCCCATTCGAGGGGCCCGCGGGGGTTGAGATGACTATGTAATATTTTTCTCTTGTCCAGCATACCCAAAAATGAAAGATAATGCGGGTGTTCTCGTTTGTAGCACGAAACACATTTTTCACCCCCTCGGAGGGTGGTTTTGGCCGTTCGGGGGGTTGGTTCGCCTCGGGAAGCAGAACTAACATCATCCTCGTGTTCAGCATCCTCAAAAACGGGGGGTGACATAAGTTTTGCCGGTGAAAGACGAAGAATAAGCGATCCCCCTTTGGGTGTGGTTTTTGACCGTTTGGGGGGTAGGGTTAACTCGGGGAGCAGAAACAACATCACCATCGTGTTCAGCATCCTGGATAATGGGGGGGAGGTAGTTTGGTTGACTCTCCAAGTACTTGGGTGTTCGTCCAACTCACAGAATGTCCTCGCGCTCATACTAACAGCGGAACTCTTATTCCGTCTGGGGGTATGTTTGGCCCTTCGGATTGGTCTGGCTGGTTACAAAAGATATTGAAATAGTCCCTTAAGTCATCGTATATAAAATTTGAGACTTAGATTATAAGAAAAGTTCTGGTATTTTTTTGCGGGCTTTAAAGCGTCTGGCGGTAGTTACCGCCAAAGGGAAGTGTCTGGCAATATTGAAAATTGATTTATAACAATATTCTGTAGAAAATATATAAAAACCAGCAATTAGAATTTAAGAAAAGTGAGTCATATTTTGACGTACCTCTCCCATCTTTTACCTCTAATAGGGCCGCCTACCTAAGCTAGCCGGTATACATACATTTTAAGCACACTATAGCACTAGTCATTCCCCAAACTAAACTTAATCAGAATATAAGTAACGTCTGGGGGCCCTGGGATCTTACTCTATATAGGTAAATGATTATTATATTTAAATTTATAAAAACAAAAGTCATGGAAACTGACTAGTACGTAAGTTACTCACAAGTTGGCAGCACATACTTACAAGTCAGGTTGAATAACTATAGCTTTGTTCAAAAACTATTACACTATTGTAGTGCAGTGGTACATAGTGTAGTGTAGTGTAATTTTATTTTGGTGTGACACTACACCAGTGTAGTGCAGTTTGTAAATAGTGTAAATTGTCTGCGTAAAATTGGTTTATGAACACAGTTCAAATTTAACCTTACTTTTATGTTTTGAGTGATGGTTCTGGTGTTGTGCTTATTTTTTTTTTAAGCATTAAAGTAAATTGGTACTAACGGATAACAGATATCTAATGGAGAGATTAGTTTTATCAGAATTGTTATCATCTGATAATGATTTCTTGTTCTCAAATCTCCACATTTCTACACTACACTTTTGCGCTACCTTTCAAGTTCGTGTAAAAGTGTAACACATTTCTGCACTACACTGGAATATTTGAACGCCAAATATTTTTGACATATGCCAGATGACATCTACACTAGAGTTTATGAACACAGAATAATGGATCTAGTGTAAAAATTTTGCACTAGTGCAGCTAGTGCAGGGTTTTTGAACAAAGCTTATATTACTTTATAAACAATGGTATTACATATATTTTTTTTGCTAAGCTAGAGCGCATTTGACCTGATGTAATTTTTCAAAAGTAAAGTTTTGATATTTTTTATTTTAACGCTTGAAGAAAAAATAGTATATGTCACTCGGAGTAGAAGGCTCATTATGTGTTTCGCCCAGTTTGCTGCCTCGGCTTGCGCCTCGGCTGAGCAAACTTCTGGGCTCAACAATAATGGTCGCCTTCTACTCCTTGTAACATACTATTTTACTACGATGGTACAGTCCAAGAACGATAGACTATAATCGTTGGGTACAGTCAAGCTCAGGAAGATCACCATACACAACTAAAAAAATCAAAAACCGGATTTTGGGTTACAACTGTTGTACCACATTTATATGACGCGCAGTACGTGTACACATACTATTTTTTTTTTAAACCGCGTTTCCATACACCCTGCATTTTTTTTATTTTAGGGAACTAAAAAACTTTATATCGTGCGTAGAATCTCTTGATTGATTTTCAACATCACAATCGTACACAGCACATCTCATTTTCGATGATTTTTTAACTTTTAAACACAAAAATATCCACAACAACTTGACAATTCTGTGGTCACATGCTATAAGGGTATAAGTTAAAATACCCAACTTTACAGGAGACACAATAAATCGTCTATTTAATTTCAATATTGTACTTAACTAATTTAGTCGTTGAACTGATATTTTATGAGTGTATTTACTGCCTCAAAAAATATAAAAAGCCAAAAAAGTCAATAAATGATATTTTAAATTTGTGATTTAAGTTTGACTTATTCCTTTAGTGCAAAAGTGTGCTAGTTTGGATTTAACAATAAGGATATAAGTTGACTTAAACCTTTTTTGCATATCTAGTATATGGCTAACGTGGATCACTTGAGTACACTTTTAGTAATAAGTATACTTATTTTAATGTTAAATTAATGACCAAAACTTACCGGTAATACTGCTATTATCCACACATTTTTGTAGCATTTGCATTGTTCTTGAGTTTGTAAACATTTTATACAAAACACTGATACCTTATAACACCACACAAACACAAAACGACTTGTCTTCTACACTACAAAATTTAGAGTAATATTCTGTTGAGCATCTCAACAATAATCAAATATCCGAACTGTCGTTTTGCTAAAGGGATATATCTCTATTGAAATCACAACTTTTGGTAATTTTCAATTTGCTTTAAGGGTAACTAAACTTATATCTTTTTAGTCCGCTTACTTATTTCGTTTATATTGAAAAACTAGTTTCCTAGAAAGAAATAAGTGCACTTATAACTTTAAAGTGCCAAGTGAACTAAAACAATGTATGAATATGTTGATTTATTCCCTTATAGCAGAGTCAAAAATAAATAAAATGTAGAAATACCGTTTTTCTGGGGTGTCAAGTATACTTATTACTTTTTAAAAACTGGTGAATCTATTTTCTATTTCACACAGACTTATTTCTTTTAAGCAGCACATCATAGGTATTATTAGGAGTCTAATTCTACAAAAAAGTTAATTTGGGTATAAGTCGACTTATTCCCTTATATCATGTGACCACAGAATTTTACCTGACGCTCCTGACAGCCGGGCGTTTAATGGCGTCTGGCGTCCCTAGCTCACCGACTGACGTCACGAGGCGATAACTTATCTCTTAAGCCAGCGCCACACATGCGGCATTCGGCGAAAGGCGAACGGTTACTCGGCGAAAGCCGCATGTGTGTACCTGACGCTCGCCTATCGGCGTTCGCCATTCCCGCTTCGCGTCAGTAAATTGACGCGAATCAAAGGATTCGCGCGTCATACATTCGATGACAAATAAAGCCAGCGCCACACATGCGGCATTCGGCGAAAGGCGAAGTTTGGCTTTCGCCGAATGGCATTTGGCGAAAGGCGAACTCTTTGATAGGCGAGCGTCGTTTAACCACTCCATTTTATTAAACAACTATCGAAAACCAACACAAACGCTGTCAAGTGTCAAGACTGGCAAAAAACAATCCCAAACATTGGGCGAATGTGAGTACCGATCGAATTTATGACGCGTGAATCCTTTGATTCGCGTCAATTTACCGACGCGAAGCGGGAATGGCGAATGGCGAACGCCGATAGGCGAGCGTCAGCTACACACATGCGGTTTTTGCCGAGTAACCGCTCGCCTTTCGCCGAATGCCGCATGTGTGGCGCCGGCTTAACAAAACTCTACCCAAATATTCATGTTTCCCACATTCGCTCGTCATTCGGCAAATAAACAAATGTGTGTATCAAAGAGTTCGCCTTTCGCCAAATGCCATTCGACGAAAGCCAAACTTCGCATTTCGCCGAATGCCGCATGTGTGGCGCCGGCTTTATTTATTGTATCATGAGCTAGGTTCTTAAATTCGCTCCGAGATGAAAGCAGAGTGAGAGCAGATTTTGGGTCACGTGGTACTCGAGTTCCGAATCGGCGGATTAAAAATAAAAGAACGGGGAACGATGACTAGACTAGATGCTAGATGACTTGTTTGGGAATATGAGAATTTGAATTTGAACTTAACCTAACTTTGTATATTTGTTGCACCTTGCATCTTATCAAAACAATGAGGTTTTACACATAAAAATGTTACAATTCTTTTATTTACCTTTTTGACGCCTATTTAACTCATAACTTGTTAAAATGACTCTAAATTCTACACCACTTGGATGGGTCATGGTCACGAATTTCATTTCCAATCTATCCATCATTTATTTAAGTCAGTATAGGAAAGTTGAAAATTATAAATACAGCAAAAGTGAGGTTAATCAGAGCAACCACAGACCTAAATAGTAAAATTAGAAAATATATTTCTGTGAGAGCAACCCACGGAGTATTTTATCCTTGTCTTGTAGCCAATGAGATTATCCTCCTTAAGATGAACTCTCCGAGCTCGGCATTGTTGCTCGGAGCAAAAAGATTTAGCTCGAAAGCATCGCCGAGATTAAAAAAGAACACTAACAGATTTACTCTTTCTGCTCTATATGTAATAAAAGAACGACAAAGGATTTAAAAGAGCCAATCGAGCGAATTTAAGAACGTAGCTATTATTAGTCTAAGAGCCAGCTACGTAATTTTAACGTGACTAAATATAGTCTTACTTTCTCATTCAGTGAACGTGAGAGGTAGTAGGGAAACTATAAATGCGATTCTGCCAAACCGAACCGGGGGCGTAAAGTGATTATTGGATTTTCAGATTGCAAAAAATTGCAAAAACCCGAAAACTTCAAACACTATTTCCAAACGAAAAAACGCCTCCGAGGGGCCGTTCTGGTGAGAATTTCATAGCAGAGGGTCCAACTTGGAATTACATCGTGAATTGCACGGTCCCGCTCCGCTTTTCGGCTCAGGAGGAGTCAACGAAAAAGTGCAATTTTGACGTCTATCACTCTGAAAACAGCGGTCGATTTTTTCAGTACTGTCACGTTTGGTATTTCATTCTAACTTTATAGTCAAAGGGCTGGGCTGGTGAACGTTTTATATCAATTAAAATTTTGCGTAAAAACATTATATATGCGTACAAATCAGATGTCGGACAACTTGGCAGAGCAACCCCGGTCCTAAAACCACCCTTATGATTTTTCAAATTGCAGGAAAAAGTGGTCAAGTTAAATTGAAGTATTAAAATTTATGTACATTAATTGAGGAACCTTTTCAAGTATAACAAAAATTGCCAGGCGTGTTGGGTTTTAGACTTTTCCAGGCAATTACAAACTTGCATTATTACATATTAAAGTCAAAATGTTTTATACCACCTGTAACTTCAACAGTACTATAAAAACAATATGCAATATCCATGGGGAAGTGGCATTATACGTGAAGATGGCAAAACATTTTTGAGTATGGACACGATTTTCTAGATTCTGCTCTTGATTGATCCAAAACTTATTTTCATTGTATTAAACTTTCAAAAATAATAATAATAAAAATAATGTGTCTTTATTTCTTTTTCACTCCTTTTAATTAAACTCATCCACTCAAATTATAACAATTCATTGAAATTCCATGAACATTCTTAGTATGTCAACGATTTTTCCCTCACTCTTTAAGTCTGCTTTGTGTCACACCATAAGGTGAACTACTCAGCAATACTTAAAATTTCAAAACTGTCGAAATAACAGGCAGAGCAAGGCTTGCCTATAATTTATCCTCTACTTTCACGTCTGCAATATTATATGTATATCAATAGTGTAGGGTAGGTTAGATGTAGGAATTAAGGAAAGAAAACGAAAATTTTTCGAAATTCTCACCTGGAACAGGTAAGCAAACTTTAGTCAATTTGCTGAAAGTTCGTTTATTTAAAAAAAGTACGAATCATTTTGTTTTACGTTTATATTACAAAATACGCGCGGCTAATTCGTTGATTCCATAATTCTGTAAATGATAAATATATTTTTTGTCTTTATTATTATTTATTAGCAATCAGAATTACAACAATATTCTATTCCATGATCATGATCTAATGTGCTTGCTTAAGAACCCGGGTAGTTCTTCATTGACATGGCAAAGTCTTCGATAATAAAACTATGAAATGAAATTTCAAAAAGCAAAGTTATTATATGTTTGTACTACTAGGCCCCCAACATAATTGCACGCGTGACAGTACTGAAAATAAATTTACCTCCGTTTTCAGAACGATAGACGTCAAAGTTGCACTTTTTCGTTCACTTCTCCTGAGCCGAAAATCAGAGCGGGACGCATATTCCTAAATAACCGTCAATTCATCCATTCGGTCGCGGCCGAAGGGAGAATGCTAAACAACATACTATCCATCCTCGGCTGCGTCGGTTATATAGACAAGAAGTGCACAATTAAAAATTCACTTTGTTATGTTATAACCCATGCATATATTGATTTATTGTTGTAATGTAAATAAACTACGTATTACTAAACAACTTAATTTTCTTCATTAACGACATTAACTAATAAAAATAAAAAAGTCATGTTTTAAATCATTATCTCTGTTGTTTTGGGGTTCGGTGAAGTTTAAGTACGGCCGATTTTTGGAATGTTCTAAAAAGCAGTAGATGGGTTGACTTATAGAACAGTAAAAAAAAAATCATTGGATGAAACCATATACAGGGGAGAAAAAAATTAAAAGCAAAGCTAGAAGATGCTTAAAATTTGCTGAAATTTTGGCTACCCCCTAAATTGGGTCTTCTGAACATGAATATGCAGTTTTTGTTCTTCGGAGACGTATGGTTTTTCAAAAAGAAATATTTTTGGTGAATTTTTACTTCCATTTCTATCACTTTATACACTTTAAATACGACACACAAATTATAAAACCGCATAAAGACGTTGTAATTTAATCATTTTAATATATCATTATATAACATAACCATGTTGGCACACCTAACCTAACCTCACGAAATCCATATAAAGACGTAATTTAATCATTTTATTATATCATTAGGTATATTAACATAACCATGTTGGCACACCTAACCTAACCTCACGAAATCCATATAAAGACGTAATTTAATCATTTTATTATATCATTATATTAACATAACTATGTTGGCACACCTAACCTAACCTCACGAAATCCGTATGAAGACGTTGTAATTTAATAATTTTATGTATTATATTAGTCTTAAGTTCAATGATTGTTCTGCCATTTTCGCCGTTTTGCGTAGTTGTTTACAAAAGAAACTAGAAACTAAACGCCAAGCGACTCTGCATGTCGGGTTGAGACTGACTGATTACCAACGCGTTACAAACCGGTTACCAACTAGTAGCGTTGTGTGCGGATGCTCATTGAAATACATGGGCAGTGACTAATATATAACTAACTGCTAGGTGATTTAAGTTTGTAACTAGTTTCTTTTTAGTAGCTTAATGTGCGGAGGGCCTATAACATAACTAATTTTTAACGAAAAAAAGTTTAAATGTCTTTATCGATGATACTTCTGGTCACTCGTGATGTGAAAGTAATATAAAACGGGGCTTGAATTCGAATTATAGAAAAAATACGCTCTTTAATATTAAAAATGCGTAAAAAACACTGCAAATCAAATCAACAGGTACTTCCACGTCACGTTTTACGAAGAAAGGAATATTAAATTGAGATTTTTTTTGATCCGCAAAACTTCGAAGTAACAGAAAACTACCTCCTATCCTATCGAACCCCTTAATACTGTGTTATACCTTAAATTTGTTAAAAGACACACACACAAATTATGAATACCGTCAACCGGGGTTATATCGGACGATATCTTTAATTATCTGCCTGTATTTCTTTTGTTATGCGAAATTAAAGCTAACAAATGTATTCCATAGTGAGAAGTTAACCTAGTAAACATATTCACAGAAATAAATCTTAAATAATTGCCACTGTTATAATTTTTTTTTTTCATAAAGTGTCGTCCGATATTACTCGGGGTTTGGGGTAATATCGGACGATTGAATTTTTACATTGAAACAGTACGTTTTGAGCATTGTATCTGATATAGTTTGGTCAGAAACCTTTATCGGATATTGTAATGAAAAAAAAATTTTGGGGGGTCATGCAGGGTACAGTGTGCTGCAATATAAGCGATACAATAGAAATAAACGTCTTTATTCATAAAACAAATGTCTGGTGCCTGCTTGAATGAATAGCGACCGTCTACCACTGCCAACAATTCATTTTCCATGCTTTCTTGGGATCTTGGGAATAGTTGCGGCATGGTTGAGATAAAACATGGTTAGTTTTATCTCGGCTCGATTTTCGTACTGTACTGCGCAAGTAGAAAAACTTGTTGAGTGCCACTAAATAGGTATATGTTTTCTGCAAAGTTGGAACTGTCAACTGTCAAATAACAAATTGTCAAATCTGCAAGAATGTTAAGTTTTGGTTATTTGAATTTATTAATTTAGTCTGGTGGTATCAGTTTTAATTGAAAAATGCACAAAGGTCATGGAAGACTCCTTTAACCACGGCGAGAAATTGAAGAGGATCAAATCTTTGACAATGTAGCAAAAGATGCTTGCCACTCTTGCCAGCTATGCTATTCATTCTCTCATTTGGGCAAGAACTTACTTACATTTATCTTTGTCTACGAGAAATTAACAGAAAAATACAAGATAACTCTAGAAAAACAAACAAGATCACAAAATTTATAGGATTCAAAAAATAGTTATACTTATTATGCTTTATATTATGTAGTTATTATTATGTTGTCCCATGTCCTTTTTAATAGTAAGTAGATTTCAACTTTGGGTAATTTTCTATATTACGGAACGTCCGATTTTTGAAATTTTTTTGCTTTTAACATACGTAGTTTTGCCTCCTGAACAAGAAATTCAAAAAAAAAATCGGCGGTCGGCAACGGTTTTCGAGATATTTGGCCCCAAAGTCTCTGAAAGTCGTATTTTTCCACTGCCATAATCACTTATTTTCACCAAACTTTTCACTTTATGCTTATGAATACCTTTAATACAGACTTATTTAAACACTTTTAAATAGTTTCAACATATTTATTACATCAATAACTATTTTTTGAACCTTCTTATAAAAGCCATGAAAACATAACCTAAAATTTCAAACATTACGATAGTGGCGCGGGATCTATGTTATGCATAAACTAATGTTCCTTCTTTAACATAAAAAGATACTGTACCCGCCCGCCCCCGGGCTGGCGGGTGCAATATATTTTTACCGTTTTATCTCAAAGAAGGAACATATTAGTTTTATGCGTATTCTAGATTTCAACCATTACAAGTTCCGCGAATAAAGCGAATATGCGGGCGGGCGGGTGCGGTATATTTTTATATCAAAGAAGGAACATATTCGTTTTATACCGTACCCTAGATCTTACGGCACTATCATAATAAAATAAAGCTCGGATGATCTTTAGTGTTGTTTGAAATTTTAGGTTATGTTTGATGGCTTTTATAAGAAGGTTCAGAAAATAGTTATTGATGGAATAAATATGTTGAAACTATTTAATAATGTTTAAATAAGTCTGTATTAGAGGTGTTCATAAGCATAAAGTGAGAAATTTGGTGAAAATAAGTGATTATGGCAGTGGAAAAATACGACTTTCAGAGACTTTGGGGCCAAATATCTCGAAAACCGTTGCCGACCGCCGATTTTTTTTTTGAATTTCTTGTTCAGGAGGCAAAACTACGTATGTTAAAAGCAAAAAAATTTCAAAAATCGGACGTTCCGTAATATAGAAAATTACCCAACTTTGTTGAATATCCCTTCATTACTTTAAATTATATATTCTTTTAGTGAATATTATGAACAATTATGTAAATAACATTATCTAACATTCATAATATTCAATGAAACTATTTATTATTATTAATTATAATTATATTAAATTATTTTCAATTACTAAAGTCCACAACTGTGAAGTTACAACTTTTATTTATTAAAAATCATGATTAATTTCAAAGCTAATTTCATATTATGTCAAACACGTTCTAATTAAAAATGCCATATATAAATAGGTAGATTTTCAATTTGTGGTACTTGATTTCAAGATTAGAAGAAACGGCAAAATCTGTCAAATTATTCTACTTTATATTTAAAATTCGCGCCAAGATTTCTACTTGATGACGTAGTCCTAGCGGTAGTCAAAATGTGCGCCGTGACATACCATCTTATATCTCTACCATGGTTGCGCCGGTAAGGCGTTCCTATAGCTTATGACGGTGTGTGCGTGGCATGTCCGATATTGCCCCTGAAAAAACTATTTTCTGTTATTTTCGATTTTTTGCGAAAAGGAAAGGCGTGAAAGGAACTTCGAGATTATGGGAGTCTCGATAAAACTGTAAACAAAAATTAATCCCATTGCACCATGTAGCTATCATGCACAGGGTTCGCAGGCCAGAGGACACTATTTGACTTGACTGTCTCAATTTTAGCGAAAAAAGTGACTTTAGATATTAAATTTTTGTGAGCTTACCTTGATTGTCCGATCGAGCGCGAAACAAATGTGGAATTGGTAGGTTATCTGTCAATCTAGGGATATTTTTGTTTAGCGAACTAACTGTCACCCAACAGGTGTAGTGCGCAAAAATTGAAATCTTACCATATGATCCGATATTACCCCTGTGATCCGATATAACCCCTGTTGACGGTAATTATAGAATAATTACCTCAGCTTCTTCTTTGTATAAATTTTCAATTTATACGATTTTTCGGTTAATTGGATATATTCTACATGTTTTTTGGTAAATGTATTTTTAATTTTATAGCCAATTATTTAATAAATATATCTACAAACTGTGACTTATCATTTACTGTCAGAATAAAATAACTGACATACCATAAAAAAGCGTCGATTGGTGGATTAGTTGCAAATTTGATTGACTAAACAACCGACTTTTCGGAACGCGAAAGTGACCGAAAAGTATGTTGTTTAGCACTCACCGTTTGGCCCAGTTCGATTGCGGCCCAACAGACGGATTGACGGTTATTTAGCAATATGCGAGCGGCATCCTGCAATTCACGATGTAATTCCAAGTTGCACCCTCTGCTTTAAAATTCTCATCAGAACGGCCCTCGACGGCGTTTTTTTTCGTTTGGAAATAGTGTTTGAAGTTTTCGTGTTTTTGCAATTTTTTGCAATCTGAAAATCCAATAATCGATTTACGCCCCCGGTTTGGTTTGGCAGAATCGCATTTATAGTTTCCCTACTACCTCTCACGTTCACTGAATGAGAAAGTAAGACTATATTTAGTCACGTTAAAATTACGTAGCTGGCTCTTAGACTAATAATAACTACGTTCTTAAATTCGCTCGATTGGCTCTTTTAAATCCTTTGTCGTTCTTTTATTACATATAGAGCAGAAAGAGTAAATCTGTTAGTGTTCTTTTTTAATCTCGGCGATGCTTTCGAGCTAAATCTACTACCTACTACCTCTACTACCTACTACCTACTACCTCTACTACCTACTACCTCTCACGTTTACTGAATGAGAAAGTAAGACTATATTCATAGCGTTTTCCACTGACTGCACTCGTGCGGAACTGAGTGCAAGTTGTATGTTCCACTGAGAAAATAAAACAAACTTTGGCAGTTTCTTATGGTCCACTGGTAAAATTACATTCGTGTAGTGCACACTTAGTGCAGTATTTTCCCACGACCTTCTGTAGCTCGTGCGATCGTGGAGTGCAATATGGCCGCGCATTCAATAATTAACAAAAAATGTTTATATTGACAAAAAAAAGAATAATTCTCACAAAATTTCTTTATTATTTACAATAATAAAGAAAATTTTGTGAGAATTATTCTTTTTCTTGTCAATATGAACAATTACTCACATAGGATCAATTTACCTACGTTAAAAAATGTTTAATAATCAATGAACTTCTCGATAGTTCCTCATCAGATAGTAGCGAGGAAGAGACAATAATAAATGCTATTAGAGAAAAAAGCCATATCTCAAAAATTTACAATTTTGTGGGTTCTGTTGTACATAACCTATCTAATAAATAATAAAATAAATGTCTCTGGTTGACACAAGTATGTTCCACTGGGTAGACCCACTATTTACGTACAAGTGACACCGTGGAGTGCATGACGTCATTTGCACGCACACGATGTGCACTCAGTGCTTGTCAGTGGAAAACGCTATTAGTCACGTTAAAATTACGTAGCCAGCTCTCCGTCTATATGGAGCAACGACTATTCTTGTCTACTACCGTTCTTGGCTATGGAGTACTATAAACTAAATTTTCAGCGCCATCTCGTGATACGTGGTTACCGCAAATATGTTTTGTGAACTTACCTCACTTCAAACCTAACTCCTGTCACAGAATTAATTAATTCTGTGCTCCTGTGTTCTGTGTTAGAAATGTTATTCGTGATTGTCAGAATTGTGGTGGAAGAGTATAATCACAGGTATAATTATTTATCAATTCTGTGGCCTTTAGTGTGATATTTATAAATAAAAATGTGGTCAAGTAAATAAATGCAGAAATAAATACTACCGCAATTGAGAAAATGAATCTTCTTAAAATTATTCGTTTGGGGGACATAATAAGAAGTAGGTATTCCTCAACAACCTTTAAAAATTTGACCCCTATTTTGGCTATAAAATCTGAACAAAGTAACCATGATAATAGACGAAATTATAAAAATTTTGGACATAAAAAAACTAAGGAACCTGTGGTATCAAAAATATGGTATTCAATTCTTCTCATCATGTTTATTATCCCGTCGATTAATTATAAATGGTAAGTATCAGTTCTTATAAAACAATATACCTACCTCTATTATGTTTTCGTGTTTTAGGGTAAAGCAGATAATATCTGTTAAAGCTGAAAGTGAAACGATTAAAGAAGGTATTGAAATGGATAGTAAAATAGAAGAAGGTGAGGGTAACGAAGATGAAGGTAAAAGGAAAAAACATCGTCGAGAGAAAATTGGTTTTAGGGATAGGAAAGTAAGAGTGTAGTTTTTTATTGATAATAGTATAATAAATTTATATATAGTCAAATTACTTGTTACTTAATATATTGTACCACTGAAAATCAAACTACTAGAGTAATTTAAAGCATTATGTATATAGTCATTATAAAAACAGAAGTGCAGGTAAGCAAAGTCAGTTTCTGTGCTTCAATGTGCTCAAAGTTTATCAAAAGTGCCTGTGAAATAATGCTATGAACCATAATGAACATGTGACTCTTTCTGCACTTTATCTTTAACATTAACAAGCTTTAATGTCTTCGATGTTTGAAATTGTACCAAGAAAATTATAGTATAAGGATCGACTTTTGTCATTCATTAAAAGCTATGTCTCGAACAGTTATCAATATGTAGCAATGTTGAAACCTCATCTTTAAGATCCCGTCACCGGTCGAACTTTTCAACCACTATTTAAAATAAAAAACTAATAGATCTCAAAAGTGTGCGTTGGAACCAGTCAATAACTGTGAAGCCATTCCGGAAATAGTGTCTTTTTTAAAAAATTCTGTATAGATATATGTGGATTTTTAAATGAATTTTAAAATTGCTTGAGCAGGTGTGGGTTTGTTATCAAGGAGGGAAACAAAGGTGAAACAGATCTAAAATCAACACTCAAGCCCGCCATGTAAAAAAATAATATTCTTTTGTGACTGGCTGCATGGCCATAAGCCCAAAGCCAAAAAAAAAAAAAAGCCAATATGTAAATAAACCAAAAGACAATAATACGCATAGAGTATTAATGCTCTATGTATATAATGATATATATGCATAAAGTGCAACTTATACATATCCTCTTATAACTTATGGCTTAAGGGCACCTAGTCTACCACTTTTTTTCTCTGCGAAAATTTTCGTAAACGCGGCTTTTTTCCTCTAAGTTGTCCGAAAGTCGACCATTTTATGTTGCATTAAAAATTTATAGATACTGTTTCTTTGCAAAACGTAGTCGCAAGAAATGTTGATGATACTGTTGATGTAGTACATATTACTTCTTATTAGATTTGTGCTACTATCTAACTGGATTCTTTTGTTGTGTTGCTGTGTTATAGTTTTTAGTTTATCAAGATTATGTATGAAAAATAATATTCTGTCATGTAAAAAGATTTTATATAAAAATATATAAAATTATTAATCTAACGGTGTCAATTTATTAACATGGTAGCAGAGCGTGGTTAATTAAATAAAATACAGTAGAATGGCGTTCATGAAGAGTGATGATATTGCTATACCGATATTTGATGGGTCAGATTACAGCAACTGGAAAATACGTATATTAAAATTCTTACAGTTCAAAAAATGTAAAATCGTAGTTGATAGAGAACAAGGTATTACAGACAAAGATGAAGACTGGGAAGAAATGGATATTAAAGCTACAAATTATATATATAGTGCAATTACGAACAAGCAGTTAGAATATATAAGTGACATTAATTCAGCGCATGATGTAATAAAGAAATTCGACGAAATGTACTTGAAAGAATCAACGGCACTGCAGATTGTTTGTAAAAACAATCTTGAAAGGATAAAGTTAAAAAATTATCCTGAAGTTAACATATTTTTTGACGAATTCGAAAAGGCTGTAAATGCATTAAAAGGAGCTGGCGCTAAAGTAAGTGAACAAGAGAAGTTAAATTATATGTTGAAAGCTTTACCACAAAATTACAACCATATTGGTGATTTAATTGATGTACTGCCAGAAAAGGACAGAACAGTGGATTATTTGAAAAGTAAAATTAAAATGAAGGCTTTGGAGGAAAAAAATGAAACAGATGATAACCGCAGTGATGAAATAGTTTCAAAATCAAATGTGTTCGAAGCAGTGGCTGGTCCGTCAATGAGTTATAGTCAAATCTGTTTTAATTGTGGTAAACCAGGTCATCTGAGAAGGAATTGTCAAGAGGAAAGCAGAGACAGTATTCGCAGTCGGTCGAGTTATGGACATTATCGAGGCAATCGTGGTAGAGGTTATCAAGACAATTTTCGTGTAAATCGTGGTAACTATCGAGACAAATCAGATGGAGATGGACTTGGAAGTTGTTTCAATACGACTATAGTAAATAATATGTCGTCTATAAGTGAAGAAATCAAGTTGAATAAAAAACAAATAACTTGGTTACTTGACAGTGGGTGTACTGACCACATTATAAATAATGATGAATATTTTGATGAAGTTATTACATTAAAAGAACCTGTAAACGTGAAAGTTGGTGATGGTCGTTTTTTAAAAGCTACAAAAGTTGGAAAAATTACAATATTTTTTCCAGTATATAGCACAAAATCAAAAGTGACATTAAAAAATGTATTTTATGTGAGAGAAATGGAAGCAAATTTAATAAGTTATTCAAGGGTTACTGATACACATACGATTGTCTCAAAGGGATATCTGTCCAAGATTTATGATCAAAACAATAAACTGGTAGCTATAACAAAGAAGGATAATAGACTTTACAAGATGAGCTTTATTTTACCAAACGAAATGTGTGCAAATGTGTCGAGTAATACTAGTCAAGAAACTATTACATTGAAAGAGAAATGGCATCGCACACTTGGACATGTAAATTTTATTTAGATATAATATATAAAAATAAACTATTGGATAACTATTGGATGGATTACCAGAAATTATAGAGTCAGATTATATGAAGTGTGCAATTTGTATTGGAAATAAAATGCATAATTTACCTTTCAATAATAATAGAAGAAAAGCTCAGGAAATTCTAGAAATTGTTCATACAGATCTGAATGGACCTCATAGAACTACAGGAAATTGTGGTGAAAAGTATTTCCTTTCTTTTATTGACGATTACAGTAAATTAACGAAAGTATATTGTATTAAGTCAAAAGATCAAGGCGTTGATTGTTTTATAGAATATGTAAATGAAGTACAAAATGTAACAGGAAAAACTATTAAAGAATTTAGATGTGACAACGGAACAGAATATTTGAATGGGCGTGTGCATAAATTCGCTTAACAGAAAGGAATTGTCATAAAACCGTGTCCTTCATATGTACATGAAGAGAGGTTTAATACGCGCATTTAGTGCGCGTCATATAAGTCATGTAATGTCAAAATTGGATGCAAACAATTTATGAATTTATAACATCTACTGATATAAACACGTGTAATTTTGTAAAATTGATCAAATAAACTGTATTTATTTACAAATAACCATTTGCAAGGTATGTACAAGACTATTTTATTTTTGTTTATAAATTTAAATCTTTATTATATTGCGTTATATTATAACAGGTTATAAAATACTGGTAAATTAATCATATACATACCTTTTTAGTGCTTAAATATTTTTATTTAATTAAATTATTATCGCTTTTACTAACTTCAAACATTGTTTGCATCCAATTATCTGTCAGATGACGTTTTCACTAAATGAGCGTATAGATCAATTATGGATATGGCAAGGTGTCTGTTGGCAGAGGCAAGAGTTGATAGACGTTTCTGGCCAGAGGTGGTAAAAGCTGCTGCGTATCTAAAAAACAGAACATTAGCTAATACTATAGAAAAGAAAACACCGTACGAAATATTCTTCAAGAAACGACCATGTGTTAAGAACTTACGAATGTATGGAAGTAGAGTTTTTGTCAGAATACCAGAAATAAAAAGAGAATCAAAATGGGATAAAAAAGCTGAATTAGGTACCTTACTTGGCTACACAGACGTTGGGTACAGAATTTTAATCAATAACAGAGTAATAGTAGCTAGACATGTTGATATAAATTGAAGAAGATGTAAAATATATTGGTTTTAAGGATGAAGATGAAGACGCACAAGAAAATAAATCAGAATATGACTCAACTGAAAGTGATCAATTTGAGGTATAGAAATTTAATTGGTGCACTTCTATACACTGTGGGCCAAATTAAATGGGACCCTAATTCTTCTTGTAATAATTTCTTTATTAGTCAATGATTTTTTACCATTTTTGGGTATGTTGTACTTAAAACTATCCGAAATGAAAGCCTGATTCAAATGTAGCAATATTCAACTGGCGTGCAAGAATAGGGGCATTTATTTAAAACTGTGCCTTTGAAGTCGTTGCAAATATTACTCTAATAGCATAAAATTTTCAAAGTAGGTAAAAGATATTTAAAAGTATGTAGACTAACGACTCCTATGAGGTTTTAAGGATTTAAAAATTTTTAGGTTTGAAATAGCCATTTTTGTGAAAGCATTACATGGATTTCGTATAAGCAGTTTTGCATTAATACAATAATTGCTATAAAGGCAGCTTTGAAAACAAAACAACATTTAAATGACAGCTGTTACAGACCCAAAAACGGTAAAAAATCGTTGAGTAATAAAGAAATTATTACAAGAAGAATTAGGGTCCCATTTCATTTGGCCTAATTTGACTAATATTTGCAATGACTTCAAATGCACAGTTTTAAATAAATGCCCTTTTTCTTGCACGCCAGTTGAATATTGCTACATTTGAACCAGGCTTTCATTTCGGATAGTTTTAAGTACAACATACCCAAAAACGGTAAAAAATCGTTGAGTAATAAAGAAATTATTACAAGAAGAATTAGGGTCCCATTTAATTTGGCCCACAGTGTATATTAGTTGTGGAACTAGACCAGATATAGCTTTCAGTGTAAATTATTTAAGTAGATTTCAAAATTGTTATGATGAGACTCATTTCAAATATGCATTAAGAGTTCTGAAATATTTGTATTTAACAAAAAATCTCAAATTGACATACTATCAAGAGTGTAAAGCAGACACAATGGATTGTTTTGTGGATGCCGATTGGGCAGGCGATGTTTTAGATAGGAAATCTACTACAGGAGTGCGTTCGAAATTAACCTGATGCTTTTGTATAAGTTTAAGTATAGGTAAAATGTCACGTGGTCTTTTAGTTAATCTACTTTAAGAACGCAAAAGGTAAAAATAAGTGTTATCCTAGTTACTTTTATCTTCTTGTTGTTTCTTTGAAGACTGGCATATATGCGCACGCGTGCTTCAACTTTTCAACTTAAAATTATGACAAGTGTTATATGTACCTACATGTCTCAGAAATTAATTTTTCTATAGGAAAATGAATATTTGCAACACAAATACCAAATACCTATACATAAATAAGAAGAATAAACTTTAAAATGGATCTTGTTCGCTATGGGACATATTTAGCAATTCGCTTTAAGTGAATGCAATCTATTTCCTCTACAGAATGAAGAAAACCAAGAGGAAGTTTGTATTATTACTTCTCGAAATGTTTTACTGAAAATTCAAAATTATATAGAATTGAATATTCCCTTCCTAAGTGATAGACAGTTTCAAAATCATTTCCGAATAAATCGCACAACATTTGAAAAGCTGTTACCTATTGTACATCTCCGATTCTAACGCCAGAAAGCTCATCTGCGCATGACGAGTAAACTTTAACGTGCTCGTCGAGATGGTTAAAGCCGCGTGCACTCAGAGTGTTATACCGGAACTTTACGAACAACAATAATATTTAATCAGATAAGATTTCCATCACTTTTTGAACGGCCAGAGTGCACTCTAGATAATATTTAGGGTATTTTCGAACGGCCTCCAGGATATGTTGTAAGATTGTTTGGAAATGTAATATCTTGGAAATCAAAGAAACAAAATTGTGTAACTAAATCGTCCACATTTGCAGAATACATTGCACTATCAGAAGCAGTAACTGAGATAAAGTTCATAAATGGTATTGTTGATGATGTTTTTGAAATAAAGATTACAGACCCTATTAAGATCTTTGAAGACAATTCAGGAGCGGTACTGATTGCAAAGTATGGTAATTTCACTAAGAACTCAAAACATATTGAAGTACAGTATCATTACGTACATGAGGATTATATCGATGGAATTATTAATATTATTAAAGTAGATTCAGAAGATAATATCGCTGATATATTTACAAAATCATTAGGAAAAATTAAATTTGTTAAATTCAGAGAAATGTTGAATATTAAAGTTTAAAGTAATGATGTTAAAGAATCAAATGTAAGGAGGTGTGTTGATGTAGTACATATAGCTTCTTATTAGATTTGTGCTACTATCTAACTGGATTCTTTTGTTGTGTTGCTGTGTTATAGTTTTTAGTTTATCAAGATATATTATGTCATATATTGTTTTTATGTATGAAAAATAATATTCTGTCATGTAAAAAGATTTTATATAAAAATATATAAAATTATTAATCTAACAGTGTCAATTTATTAACAGATACGGGTGAGACAAACGTTGTCTGACAAAAATGTTGGACCGTTAAGGGTGTCTAAACCGACCAAGTTACGGGCGTCAAAAAATTTATTGATAACCAGCAGATATTTTCAGCGCTTTTTCACCGCTTATTTTTGGGTTATACCATATCCCTTATCAATTCCCTCAAATATCTTTTTAGATTGGCCTGAAGAAATGCAGTTTTCAATCCTACAAGGAAAAAACAGTAATTTTAATTTTTTACCAAATTTGCTTAATTGCGTAAATAAGAATTAACAAATATAGGGCAAGTTACAGCACGCTAGTCAGCATTTTAGGTTTAGGTTAACACTATGATTACCTAGCCGACCATACTTAAACTAACCCCAGAAACATCGTTTTCATCCAGAATATCGATTTTAATTCACTATTTCAAATTAACTATTCACTGGCAACTGTGGTAATCTAATATCTAATGACCGCAGAACTCCCGCCGTGGCATTTGCCCTACCACCCGATGGTGCGACGCGTAGTGGTCCAAATCGCCGAATTTTGTAAATAAACCTCGTTAAAGCATTACGTAGGTATATGATTGTGAATGAAAATTAAAACATACATAAACACTTTATTTAATTGGGGTAGGTTGTGATATGTTTTTCTTAGGTTGTCTCAGGTTTGTCTGTTCTGTTATTGATATTGAAGTGTCAGTTTTAATTGATTGTACTGTCACTTACTTTTGGCTAAACTGTCAAATTGATAACATGGAAGGTTGAAATCAAAGATATGCCAAAATTTTATGTATTGTAGGAAGAATCATATTGCCCTGCGACTAATCTTTTGAGAAGTAAATCTGGGGAGCTTGAGAGGCCTCAATTCACCTTACCACAGAGTTAACCAAAAATATAGTATTATAAATGTACTTTTTATATTTGCCACAGTTCTCTAAACGTGTACTATATGTATGTTCAGATTTGTTATGGTACTAATAAAGTTATGTTTGCAGTGGTACAATATATTTATAGTCATATTTAAATTCCAAAAGTCTACCTTTAACAGGCGGGTCAAAAAGATGTATTTGAAAATGGTAAAAAAACATATTGTTCTTCAGTTACATTGTATGCTTTTCATTAGACTTAGCTAAACTTATGAAATTCTAACTAACAGTGTGTTTCATTTACTCTTTCTGTATATATTCCCAGAATAGTGAATGTCTTCCTAAAATTTGCCATTGTTGTATTCAAGGTTACATAATGTTAAATTCCAAATAAGTTGTATATACAGTAACCGACATACAAGTAAGTATATAGCGAAATAAAGGATCAACCGACTTGCCGTACACGCAGGTGTAATCTTGTAAACTAAACATGCCTTCGCTCAAGTCCCCATCATTTAAATTATTTTGTATCATTGCGCAATTCCTGTCTTATCCATGAATATGGAATGTCTAGTTACCTATAAGTTCGTACATGTAATAATGATAATAATAAAACATGTATTGACCCAGAAGATCTCAATACACGATATAGGGTACGTCAAAAGAATACTTTAAAATAAAATTACAGTTAACTTAATTAATAAAAACATGAGACAGAAATTCATTTACAGAATAAAAAGCATTGGACAATAATATTTTCTTGACATGGTAAACAAATTTGCTTATACAAAAATTCTTAATACTATGTACCTAGTAGGTAGTTTGTTATATAATTTAGCTTCCATATAGTATCGGTTTGATTTGTAAAGTTCTAATCTGTGTGTGTCGTATTGAAAATTTTGGCCACGACAGGTGTCATAATTGTGGTACTCATTTAGCAGGTTAAAACTGGAGATGTTTTGTATCACTAATTTTAAGATGTCTAATATGTAGATACAAAGGAAAGTGAGAATTTGTTCTCTAATAAAAACTTGTTTTCAAGACTCTATTTTAAACCAAACATACAACGTATAGCTCTTTTTTAGGTTTGTTCCAACACAGTTTGAAACAGTCAGAAATATTCGCCCAGTTGCCTCTTATACACTAAGCCCACTGCATTTATATTAATACTTAACTGGGCGAATGGTTCTGCTGTGTTGGAACAAACCTTTTGTGTGAATACTCTGTTAGCTGATGAATATCCATAAGAAATAATTCCATATCTTATAACAAAATCGAAATTTGAGTAATAAAAGGTCTTTGTAATATTAGCACAAAGTCTCTTTAATGCAAAGCAAGTTCTTGGATATTTTTTACCTACATAATTTACATGTCTATGTGTACTCCCAGTAGTTTGTTACTTGTTCTATTGCCTTCCCATTCAATAATCTAATTAAAGGACTACTCGTATAATTGGCACTATGTGGGTGAAATCGTAGATATCCGTTTTTTCTTGGTTAATTTTTAAGCAAATATTACTGAGTTAATTATATATTGCTGCCAAATTGCTATTTACCTGCTGATTTATGGCAACTTGCTCCCAGTTGTAAACAACCATTGTTATATCATCTGCGAATTTGCTGTGAAATACAGTGAGATGTTCATCTAGATCATTACAATATAATAAAGACAGCAAAGGCCCCGAAACACTTCCTTGTGGCACTTCAATATCTACTATGAGTTCATCAGCATTTTGGCCAAAATAGCTGACAAACTACAAACTGCTTTCTATTGATTAAATACAACCTTGGTAAATCATTGCATTTACCACGTATAGTCTATAAAGCTCAATTTTTTGCAACAGAGCTTCATGGTCAACGCAGTCAAAGGCTTTTGATAGATCTCAAAGAGAGCTGCCACTTTATTGTTTTTACTTAGTTGCCTATAGATTACATCAAGGATGCTTAGTAAAGCTGATGTTGACTTTTTATGCCTAACACTGTGCTCAGAGTTAGCTAAACTAATATTTTGTAATTACATACTTGACTGCCGGTTACTGTATAGTAAACAAAGTAGTGCACTATTAAATTGTCTATAACATTAATAGATCTAATTAATAATTATAAATAATTGATATCTTAAAAGAATGGTCGAAAGTTCAGTTTCAGATTTTTTGTTTTTTAAGGGAACTTCATGCACAAACTTTACTGGGCATTTAAAAATCCAATGAAAACCAAAATGCTGATAGTAATTAATAGTTAATATCATGAGCTTGACCATAAAAATAATCTCTAAAAATATTTAATAAAAAATATTACACCCTGTTATACATACATACGTATTCCAAGCAAGTACTGAAGAATTCTTTCGATCCTTATTGACCCACCTGATTTGTATACTTTTCTTGTATTACTTATTTAATTTTTTTGAGCAAATAGATAATTGAGTATGAGAATCGTATGAGAGCTTTTTCCACACCTGACAAAATATTTAGGTATTTTGCAACAGTAAAACTTTCTCATAATGATATAATAGAAGTGTTTATGACTCCTGATGATTTTCTTAGAGCTATAACACCAGGGATGAAACAACCTGACGGTAATTAAACTCTATTACACTGCTTGGTGTTGGATGCTACTAATTGACAGCATTTTTTTGATGTGGAACAAAAAATATGAAAAACATAAGATAAACAGATTCACAGTTATTGATTTAATAGACTAAATTGAATAATGTGTGTTATAGGGTGATTCCTAATTATAGTTTAAAAAATTACCCTCATGTAGAAGAACGAAACTTGAGAGATCCATATTAGTTTGTTTCTATCTTTTTCGATTCTCCAAGAGAACTGCTGCAGTGGACTATTTGATGGCGATCAAGAAATCTTTTCAGTAATACCTCATAATGGTATTACCAGTTTTTTTCAAAATTTAGAATATCTGTACTTATTTTTTTAATTAAATTTTTTTAAACTTTTATCGTAAACGTATCGCAATTTTACATAAAAAGTGATTATATGTTGAGATTAAATGTTTGGAAGATAACTTAGTATTAGCAAAGATTACATCTAAATGAACATTTGCTAAACAGGGTACGTGTTCGTTGCGAGACCATAATAAAATAATTCTAGTTTTTTCTATTGTGCTAGCGTAACACGTATGTTTATAGTGCGCGTCGCGCTGAAAAGTGTATTAATGCAGATGGAACTCATTTTGTTTGTCTAATCATTCCAATCAGTTGTTTTTAATGACATGAAATATGAAATTAATTATGCTTCGTATTATTTATAAATCGGATCTCTTCCAGAGATGCCAAAGTGAGATGAAATATTTGTAAATGATTATAAATAATCTGGTAAGGCTTCTCAAATATTGTCACTTTGGTACTCTTCTTCTTATTTAATTTCTCACTGTATGGTAATTTCACATTTAAGAGTAATAAACCTAAAAACATATCATTTTTGAGACAAGAATTATTTTTCTCAATCTTTTGCTTCAATAAGTTAATAATGGTCATTATTGACCTAATGAAAGCCATCAAAACTATTACATCGGTTGTCATTTAAAATTTCACTTATTAAACGTAAGAAAAGTAGACTTTCTACACATTTTGTGCTTTTTCCCTCATCTCATGAGGTGTATATTTCATATTTTCCACTTTCGTTTCATAAACCTAATTCCTAAACGAAAACCTCAAATAAAACATCAGATCACTTTATTTGTAAAACTGTCAATCATAAAACAAAAGAATACTTTAATTTGAAATTTAGGCTATTTAATTTTCGAGGATATTAATGAACAAGTATTTATCGAATTGTTTATTTTATTATCAACATAAAAATTGTTAAATATGATTTAAGGTGCTAGTTAGGAAAAAAAATAGTATACACCGCAGTTGAAATTATAACTTAACCCTCGCGCCTAGTATCCCTTGGATTTTTACACCTCTGAATACAATCTTATTGCTCGGTTATAATAGCATTTTTTGAATCTTGGTGTAAATATATAATTATTTTAGCCTTTGCAAAATCGAAAAAGTTAAAACGTTAATTATACATAGGTAGTTTTCTTTTATATAGGGTTAAAGTTTGTATAATATAATTAAGAATGACCCTATGGATTTGATAAAGAAAGCTAGGCTTATGCTTTCATTAATATATTTTAATATAAAGAGTATTTGCATAATATAAAAGTTGTTGTGAAAGTTAATCTTGCAATAATGGTTGTATATCCTACTTATCATCAGTAATTTAATAAAAAAATATTTTCTTATTTCAATATTCATGTGATGTGTTAATGAGTTGAACCAACTTCTGTATTAAATACTACAAGTGTGTTATCGAAAGTAAGATTTTATTTTTAATGTAATTTAACAAACTACAGAAAAGAAAAGTAGTTAAAATTTCTTCCATTAAGATCAAAAAAATCAAAAAGGTCGAATCAAAATTATGATAGATGTTACTGAATTAACGTCACAAACACAAGGCTTTCATTGCATGCATTTTGCAATCAATCGTATTTGCTGAACTTCCTGGTAGGTGACTATGGGTTAAAGTTAGATTTTGAAGTTTTTACTATTAAAACTGTCGATTTAGCGATTCTAATTTTTAGGCAAACAGTTTAATATAATAATAATACGTATTATCCAGTGTTAAAAGTAAAGACTACTTTCAACACAACTTATATATTGCCATATAGTTATGTGTTGGCTACATCGGTTTGTTATGTATAAAGGTAAACATATTGTACAGTATAATTCAGAGGTTGCGAATGTAAGAAGCAATCAATCAATGTAGTTTACTATAAGCTCAAGACTTATTGCCAAACATGTATTAAGTAAACACTTCGCAGAATTACCCTACATTGTCACCTTCTTCTTTCTGAGCGCTGTACTATATATTTATTATCATTATTGATGTACCCAAATCAATAAACAAAAGTTTTAAGCCTAGCTTGAACTATAATCAACGCTTACCTTTTCTTATAATATGTTCTTTACTGATTTGTTAAACTGCATAATAATACATTTTCTATGCATGCTGCACCAGATAATCGAATATGAAAATCGCATTAGGCATTACTCAACTCCAGATAAAGTTTTTCGCTATTTTGCAACACTACAAGTTCAAGGAGCTACAGTTGATCAGCATGAAATTTACATGACTCCTGATGACTTTTTAAGATCCATGACACCTGGTCTCAAACAACCTGATGGTTAGTTACAAGTTGTATATCAAATTAGAGATTTTTTAGATATTTTTTTTTTTATATTTTATGGGAAATTTAATATTTGATTTCTTTTCGAAGCATGATTTGTTTACGAATATTCTATGAGATATTATAATTTATGATCTGGTTTTACTATGTGGTATACTGATATTTAATATTATTTTACTATATTTTAAAATTTTCAAATTAAATTGGTATATCTAACATATACTTTTTATTGATAAAATAATGTTGACACAATAGAATAGAGCAAGAACAAGCAGTTATATTCCTCACAGAATCAACCTAATTTCAACCAATTAAAAGAATATAAATATATATAAATAAGAAACTAAATCGTGCCATATACCGCAAAAGATGAAACTGGTGCAGCTACGGACACGTGTTTCGGAGTTATTGCTCCTCGTCAGCGTAGCGTGTCCGTAGCTGCACCAGTTTCATCTTTTGGGGTATATGGCACGATTTAGTTTCTTATTTATTTATATTTGACCCCACGAATCCTATCTATCTTATAAATATATATCTAATATCTATCGGTCGACCACTTGTTTGTACCCTTATTTCCTTTGTTTTTTCCCTTATCAAAATGAAATTCAGAGGGCATACACTATCTCTAAAAAATAAATTTTCGGATTTAAACGAAATTAGACTGTAAATATACATTTTTAATTAAATATGCCAATGGTAAAAATTAGACGAAAATCTTCCAATGAAACGGGGCTATCGAATACAATAGAATATCCATTTTTTAAATATATGTAATGCAAAAGTATAGAACATGTCAAAAAAAAGGTGATATGATTTTCTACATCGCTCACTATACTACACCATAATTCTCTACTTCACTCTTGATGTAAAGTCAAAATATTGTGTAATGTTGATGAATGAAAATATATATAATTTTTCCATTCAGTGGTAGTGTGTAGCATTCAGGTAACTTTTAATTGTTAAATATCTCGATAACGGTTGATTTTACGACTTAAGACTACGATACCATTTTAATTTAGAATTAATGAATACTTCATAATTTCAGATAAAAATGGTTCTGAAAAAAAAATAGCTTGTATTTTTTTTAGTTAATGTATTGTATATGACACCCTGTATAATTAAGGTCAAAACTAACATGAAATTATAATTTATTACTACATAAAATCCATCTGTACCGATTTTGAACTTGATAAGCTAGTTTTTAACTGAATTCCAAATATTTAACATATTTTTTACTAAAACATACTTGGTTGAATTTTGAGCCAAAATATCTCCAGTTACTCATGCTCTATCCGTTATGATTCTCTGTGCAAAATAAATACAATAAAAGTAATAAAATTACACTGCGATGATGAGCACAACTTATACAAAACATAATAACATACATAAAATAAAAAGCGGATTTTGAATGGAAATATGGCTCGTTTTTTGTAATTAAAAATTGACAGATAATATAAAGTAGGTATGTATATTGTAACTTGTTAAGAAACATACTACATAGGATATAAATGACTGAAGAGTACTTTGTTACAGAAAATATTACGCAATTATACAAGGTGATTCTAAATTCAGTACCATATATATAAATTAAAAGGCGTGTAGATAAAATCGAAATAATACGAAAACTTAAATATTTTTTTTTCAGAAAATGCTTTCTTACCTCCAATATACAGGGTCGACTAGCAAGTCACTCTTTTACTTGTATCTTTTAACAGTAAACCAACGGAATGAATTTTTTGTACACAACAATTACTTAGAAAAAGCAGTAATCAGACCAGGACATTAAACCGTTAGTATTTTCGGTTAGGTTACCGGTAATTTAACGGTTGGTGCAATATCGGTTTCCATTACCGGTTAAAACTGGTTAATATTTTTTCGTTTCCGGTAACCGGTATTTTTTCCGGTTTAACCGGTTTTTAAATGGGTTTTTACAAAATTTTTGTATCGTGTAAGTATGAAAGTATACAAATTTATTAATTTTTATTTGGTATACCTACTTTATCCGAAATCACTTGGGACAGTTCAGTTTGAGCGTTTCTATACATCAAAAGCACCAACAAATCATCTGTGCTGAAAGAGTTTACTTCACGGATAATGTGTTGTGATTGCTTTTGTAGATGTAGTCAGGTATTTACCTACCTGCTATAATGTTTTTTGTAAAAGTATTTACCTAAATTAAAAATTTATTGATAATAAAATAAAATAAAAATAACAAACCCTTTGGACTTTGTGTATTTGTGTATTAATAAATAATAATAATATAAGGTAGTAGGCAATAATAGGTAACAAAATACAACATGAAATAATTTAAACCGAAATTCCACTCATACTGTAACCTGCATGCTGCATTTATCAATATCCTTGCTAAAATAAAACTGTTCAAAGTTAAATAAAAAAAAACAAAAAACTAATATTACCCCGAACAGTAACATGTAACTCCACATCAAAGTGGGAAACAGTGACCAGGGACACTTGTCTTACAAATTTATAGTAAATTGACCAATAAGAGGACAGGGAAGAACAAAGCAAACATGGAAAATAATCTGATTTGTTGATTAACAATGGTCGCTGTTTTTTATATATTTTTGTTTGCTTAGACATGTTATTAAAGGTGCGGGAAGTGGAAAGTCATGTAAAATGGTGTTCCGTTCGTCGTACATTATTTTTTGGATAGGTATTAAGAACCTAGTTCTTAATTTTTTATATGCTTTGTATGTAAATAGAAAAACCGTTATAAAACATAGGTTACCGGTTTATAAATTTGAAAACCGGTTTTATTCCAGCTTCAATTAATGGTTTCGGTTTAGGTTTTCGGTTACCATTTTACCGGTTTAAAACCGGTTTCATGCCCTGAATCAGACAAACTTTCAGTGCATTCTAACAATTCAATAGCGGTCATGTGGCACTTTTTACTCTAGAAATAAATTGCAGTTAGGTTTTTCTATTTTTATTTTAATTTTTAGAATCATTGACTCAAACACTACAAATAAGGTATACTTGTTTAATTTGCCTAGAGGCGTCCATTTTCGAGATATTTTCAGTTACATAGTTAGATAGATAGATAGATAGATTTATTTTCCCACATATATATAGTTTATTTATTGTATACACAATCTACAGATTATATCCATTTACAGATTGCACTAAACCTAACCTATCTTAAAAACTAAAACAAAACAAAATGATTTTTAAACAAACAAAAAACAAAAAAAAATTAAATTCAAGCAATAGGCAAGTTGACCCATATATTTTTTATTACATTAGCCTTAAATTTGGACAGTGAGTCATCGAAAATGTCACAACAGCTTTGATGCAAATTAAAATTAGTACACATTGTGTAAATTGGAGAATTGACGAGGTAGTTCTGCCTTGGCGTAACAAACGTAAATGTTCTATTAAAACGAGTATTCAGCACAGGTACATAGAACATAATTGAACCAAGCAACCACTCATCTGATATTTTTGAATTGACAATTTTGTATAGGTAAATGACGCTGACGATAGTACAAACAAATGAGTAATACAAATTTGACCATTATATCATGACAATTATGTTTATGACTACATATATGATAAAAGCTCCGCCGAGCTATAGAAAAAAAAGAAAATGTAACACTAGCCTATTTCTAGGTACAATATTAACTTAACTAATAGGTACATGAATAACGAAAATAATTTTAAGTAAAACAAATTTGCATGATGTGAATGAGTAAATAGTAATAAATATGTATGTATATACTTGTAAAAGTTGTAAATATAATAAATATGAATTAATTAAGTTATAATTAATAACATACATAGCTAAATATTTTTATTTTAAAATTTACATTACACATTGAAAAAAATCATTAAGGTTATCGAAGTTGTGTAAAAGTAGAAGTTTCTTTCGGTTACGCTTAAATGTTTTCACATTATTTATCCGTTGAAGTGACAGTGGTAAAATGAGATTTACCAAGGAACAAGTTTTATTAACTAAAAATAAATTATTTAAAATTAAAACAAATACAATAAACATTTCTGGCAAATCTGGTTGATTTGGTAATTGTTCAAAAATATTTTGTACCCAGAGGGTCTAAATTCAAAAGTACCAACTGGGGCTGTGTAAACGGACTTAAATCAACCATAGAATTTTTTTTAAGCGTTTGCGCGAGTGTATATGTGGTAATGGAGGACACCTTGAACAGTTATTGTCTTAGTTTTAATTTTAATTAATTTGTTTTTAGTTAATAAAACTTGTTCCTTGGTAATTCTCATTTTTATTTGGAAGTTAGTATTTAACATAACTGTACAAAAAATTAATTCTGTTGGTTTACTCTGAAAATGTACGAGTGATTTGCTAGTCGACCATTTAACACCCTGTATCTTGTTTAGGAAGCATTTTCGGAAAAAAAATTAATTAGGTTTTCGTATTACTTGACTTAACTACACTCCGTTTAATTTATGGTACTCAATTTAGAATCACCTTGTATACAGACGGGGTGTCCCGAATTGTACGGACCAAACTTTATGGTACGATAGAACTTCACAAAATATGAAAAAAAGTCCCTATAAACATGAGGCGCGAAACGCTTAGTTTCCGAGATGGTGTTGAAGTTACAATTCTGAAAATATTTTTTTTTGCATAGTTTTGAAACGACCAAAGATAAACAAATGAAATTTTGCACAATAATTCAGATTTTTATGCTACACAAACTGAAGAAACTCCTTCTACCCAGATAATTCAAGGGCGAGTAAAAGTAGGAGGAGCAAGGTTAAAACATCATCCCAACTTTTTTGCACGTCACATTTTTATCAATTTATGATTAAAATTTTATAAACCGAGCCTTTTTACATAAAAAAGTTCTCTTGTGTTTTTCGTCAAAAACTATTCATTTTTAAGTTGACCCTAATTAAACTTTATTCATCATTAATAATTTTTTCACTATTACCAGCGATTTGTTATGCAGCAATAATAGTGTGCCATGATTTCAGTGTTTCAAGCAGCAAAATCTATTAGGTATGCCATGCCAATATGACATTGGTATTTTCTGTTTTGAAATTAATTTTTTGTATATTTCTTTAACACCCTGTATCTCAGAAACTGAGCGTTTCCCGACCCATGTTCATAGGAATTTTGTTTCAAATTTTGTGAAGTTCTATCACATCGTAAAGTTTGGTCCGTTCAATTCGGGACACTCTGTATAATTTCGAGTATAATTTAAATTAAGTAATTTATTTTACATACCTAAAAGATCGTTTATTAGAAACTAAGATATTTTTAAACTTGTGGATAATAGTATTTTTATTTGTTTGTGACGATTCATTATAATAATTATACTTTTGTACAATAATAATTTATTACCAATTTTTATTCATATTTTTTTAAATATCTACATATACAAATGTACAGATAAGTCCAGGATGCTTCGAACACGACAGGGATTGGGACGAATATACGAGTGGCCGACAACTCGCCTCAGTTCGAAATTTGTACATTAGGAGAAGGGCGCGGCAGTACGCTGTGGCCCACTCACTGCTCAGCAGTCAGCAGACTGTTGTGTTAGTATCTCATTAACCGTGTTGGGATGTAGAACTCATGTCTGAAAGAAATTTGATTTACGTATTCTGGACCAACGTTTCGAAATTTTTCTTACTTCAATAATTCATCCTAGATAGGATTAATTACTGTAAATTTAACAAAATCTCAAAACACATTTAAATATTTCCATTGTTTGTTTTTTTCGCAACAAAAATGTGATTCTACAACATAAAATTAATTGTCGCTGCACCTCGAGTGTTGCAGGTGCAATAAAAATTATTATAAAAGAATCCAAACAAGGAACAGTAGACGCGAGAGCCATCAGCTACAGCGCGGAGATCCACGATTCCCACCACTCTAACTTCTCACCTACAATGGGCACAAGTAAATCGCCCAAACTAATACCCATGTTCGAACCGTCTCGGTCTTTACTGTATGCTTTGTTTTGTTAATCATTTGTATTTTAGTGTTATGAAAATTTTAATGAGCTAACTAACTGAACAGTAATACGATATAATTTGCAATTTTAAAATATTTCATTGTATTTATTTATTTTTTTCATTAAAATTAAAGTGGAAATGGGCATGGTACTATTTTATATGTATCTTGGGTTAAGGTCACGTATGTTTGCGAGTAGCTGGCCAAAAATAATGATCCATTATTGTATCTTTAGGGTAAAATAGTGAGACCATATTTTAAATATTTACATTCGTAAATAAAATATATTAAATAATAAAATAAAAATCGTAACTTGGACATTCTTAGAAAATATAAATTGAATTGCTTCCCTCTCAAAGTAATTTTTACAATTTTATATATTAATCTAAAATATTGTAGATTGAGTAACTCTACATCTTGAATTGAATTTCAAAGGTGCAAATCAATTTGCCATTGGAGTAAAGTTTTTTAGATCAAAGTAATTTGTAATGATCTTGATTGTTATTGGCAGTTCTTTATAATTTATAAAAATGCTTATTTTATTTTAACTTAAATATATATTTATTCATCATAAACATAGGATTTTAAAATACCCACAAAAGTTCTTTGAAATTAAATGGAAATGCAGGTCAGTTAAGTTAAAATCTGGTTTCCCATAGCCATTGCGTCATTCATCTTCAACTATTGCATTTGCTTCTTTAACCAGTTTCTTTCGCTTTTACTTTTACTAACAGTTTTTGCATCTAGGGGTATAACAATAAACACAATAGAAATCTATTTAACTCATTGAGTTAATACATTTATTGCGCAAATTTTTAACCGCAAGTCATAAATATTAACAGCATATTAGTTTCGAAATTCCCAAATTATATAATATAAAACGACTTACATAATTATTTTTTTTTTTGGTATTCGAGAAAAATAAAATATCTCTGGATTTACTGCTATTTTCCAGTTGAAATTTGATATTTGAGTGCAGGCCTGCTTTATTAGAAAGTAATTTGTGATGTATATTTTTTTAAGTCAAATAGGATCCAAAAACTAATTTTCTGTGAAGGTAAAGTACATTTTCCTTAAGATATAATAAAAAAATTTTACTTGAAAAGATCGTTTAGAATTGAAAATTATGATAGTATGACAAATATCAAATCTATGATGTTTATCATTTTCTGTGTAGGCGAAGTATCTTTTTTATAAGAATATTAAAAACTTTATTTCAGAAAATTGTTCAGAATGAAAAATTATATCTATGTATTAAGTTTTGGTTGAGTTAAATTGTTTTGAAATTAATTCGAGGAAATAGTTGAACTCATAGTATTGTCAGATTTTGACTAATAAATACAAGTGTGAATTTAGTAGTATAATAATTTTAGAACAAAAAACCTGTTTAATTAAATGACACCGGACTACATTAGAAGACACTAGCCTCTATGCTTAACTATTTCCATGTAATTCATTGGACTACAAAATGGCAACAGCAGTATTTCATATATAATTAGGTCACAAATGTATTTCTTAAAAAATATCCGTTATCCGTCCATGTAACCATAAAGACTAATAAATCTTGCTAAGAAGTTTCATGAGACCGACAATGTTGTAAATCTTAATAAAAGAAATATGAGGATGATGCAGCTACATTAATAATAAATGTAATATTTTGTGGCAATTCTATAGAAGCCTTTAGAATATTCAAACTGCAAAAATCATATATTAAAACCATATTTCAATCTAAAAAAATCGACTCATCTTTAAGAATCAGAATATACTAACTCTACCCTCATTATTTATACCACGCTTTCATCTCAAACACTATATAGGGAAGCTTTCGTAAAGGACGACCATGGCTGTCGTCCATGACAACTACAGGCTCTATTCCAAATGTATGAGTGAACGATTTCTGCTTCCTTATGTAGTGTGTAAATATGAAATAACAGTATATGATGGTGCATGTTGTGATAAACTACTTATGACCTTGTGTGTATGACCTAAAGAATGTGCATATAATACAAGAGGAACGGTACATCCACATATTTATCCCGTCAAACAACAAGAACATGCAGAAAAGTGCTAGGTATATCCACATAACTATTGTAGTTATGTGGATATACCTCGTGCAACTAATGAACTAACACTATGTTTAAAAATGTTTTAAAAAAGTTTTTAGTTATGGGAGCCTTTTATAACAGACGATTTCTTATTTAAAATTTTTAACACTACGTCAATGTAGACACAAATATTTTATAGTTTAATTTTATGTCTCTAACAAAATTTCATTGCGTGTTCTACCGGGTGGCCACGAGTCAATGTAAGTCCCCAATTTTTTGGTTGTTTTTGAATTTAAAAATTTAGTTTTTGGTATACGTGAGTAATACAAAAGTGGGCTATTTTTAGACTAACAGGAACGAAAATATCACTTCCGGTTGAACCGGAAGTGACATCAACTTTTTGTCCTTAAATAGAATAACCGTGTTTTCTTTGTGGTGTTTTATAGAGCATGAGCTCTAACTGCAACAGTTTTTTCCAATTTCAAAAATTCCAAAAAATAAGTGACATACGAACGATTTTTTTACAAAATGGCCGCCGCCGCGTCAGATGAATGCGATGTAAGAAAATTACCAAGTAAGGTATGGAATTTATTAGCAAGGTAGTAAACTTGCCTGTAAAGAATAAAACAGTTATTTAAATTACTGATAGAAACACGGTCATTCTATTTAAGGAAAAAAAGTTGATGTCACTTCCGGTTCAACCGGAAGTGATATTTTTTTTCTGTTAGTCTAAAAATAGCCCACTTTTGTGTTACTCACGTATACCAAAAATTAAATTTTTAAATTCAAAAACAACCAAAAAATTGGAGGCGTACATTGACTCTTGGCCACCCGGTATACATTATAAGATGTCTCTTTTATGAAATAATAGTATATTATGTTACTAGGAGAAGGTGAACATTATGTTAGGCTGGGCCAAACACATAAATGAGCCTTCTACTCATGACATACTATTTTGTCTTCAAGCATTAAAATAAAAAAATATTAAGACTTTTAGTTTGAAAAATGACATCAGGTCAAATATGTTCAATATTAGCAAAAAAATATACGTATATATGTAATACTAACCATTTTATTTATTAATAAAACATGACATATATAAATTGTAATATCAAGTAATTTATGCACTGCATTTCTTCAGACATTTTTGCTTTTAAATTTAAAGAATGACCTCACATCAAATTTTAAAATGACATGTTGATTATGAAATGTAAGTATTGTTATACGCTTGAAGAAAAATATATACAGTGTGGAAATTAAGTAACGCGTAAATTCTGTAATTCCGTTGATATTAATTTTTTGGGAAAAATCCCGAAGGGGTATAACGATTTTAACTTCAGCAAATATTTTCAGCCTATTTTCAGTTTCTTATGTCATTTGTTTTTTAAATTATGACGTCATCGACTTTTTTTTAAATGACAACCTATATTTTTTATTATTGATTTTGATAGTAGTTTTTATTCCGGTTCCAACCATATAAAATTCTTAATATGTTATATTTGAAAAAAATCGAGAAAAACGGTCTTAAAGTTCAAATAATAAAAATTCATTAAATTGGGAAAATTTATCTAGTTGCCGGTGTAAAAACAAAACACATTAGTTACGGTTGTTAGAATTACACAATTTGCAAATGTCGCAATGAAATATGCCATCGATAACTTTCCGCCAAACTTAGGCAACCAGATAAATACTACTACCAAAATCAATAATAAAAAATATAGGTTGTCATTTAAAAAAAAAGTCGATGACGTCATAATTTAAAAAACAAATGATATAAGTTACTGAAAATAGGCTGAAAATATTGTTAAAATCGCTATCTTCGAGATTTTTTCCCAAAAAATTAATATCAACAGAATTACTGAATTTATGCGTTACTTAATTTCCACACTGTATATATTATTATTATTATTACTCATGCTCCATGCGACAACATCCAAAAATATCTACTCGGAGAAGCAGTGTTGACTTAAATCATATGAGCAACTCCCACATACAAAGAATTCTGAAAACAAATAATGCCCATCTAAATAAAAAATTGGAAAAGAGGATACGATGCACAAAAATTAGCTTTTGTTTGGTAATAGGTGAAAAAATGTTTTTTAAGATTCGTCATTTTATAAAAATGCGCTATTTTTTTAATGAAAATTCAAGTGTAAAAATGTATAGTAGAAGCCAACGATAACTAGAAGGTAAATGAGTGTGCGACATTAGGCATGACAAAATTATTGGACTTTATTTTTTTTTAATAATTTGAAATGAGTGTCGTATCTTAAAATGTTAGGAGACTTATTTATAATACTTTCATTAAAATATGTTGAAGTAATACATAAGACGTAAAGGAATTTTGATATACAGGGTGGTTCAGAATTTACCGATTAAACTTCGGGAACTAATAGAGTCCGTTAAATAAATAAATATAAATAAATAACACCACAGATAATACGACCCCCTTTATCCCAGAAGACTCTGAAAGTCTTGTGCGGGAGGGGGCTACAGGGCTACACTGGCTGTAAAATAAATGGACTTTCTTTAATAAACTTATATCCAAAACCGCATAGTTTCTGAGATACAGGGGGTCAAAATTTAATTTAAAAAAAAATATTTTTTTAAATATAATCTTAATTAGTTGAGGTATTTTTACGAAACTTGCTTGACAAATTAATAGTAACAAGTAACGTTTTCCGAAAAAAATTCGACTTGATAATTTATACAGTGGCGGATTATTCAAGAATCTAATTTATAGCTCTGCAGAATGTTTTCTGAACCAATTTTTTGGACAAAGCTTTGGGTTATGACAAAAATGCCAAGAATACTTTTTTATTAAGAAATAATTGTAGTTTTTAAAAATGTTAATTTTTTTAAATTTGTCCAGTGGCGTATCACTATTTTTTAACAAGTAAAAATTAAAAAAGTGAATACTCCGCCACTGTATAAATTAGCGAGTCGAATTTTTTTTTGAAAACGTTACTTGTTACTGTTAATTTGTCAAGCAAGTTTCGTAAAAATACCTCAACTAATCAAGACTATATTTAAAAAAATATTTTTTTTAAATTAAACTTTGACCCCCTGTATCTCAGAAACTATGCGGTTTTAGATATAAGTTTATTAAAGAAAGTCCATTTATTTTAACGTACTCTATTAGTTCCCGAAGTTTAATCGGTAAATTCTGAACCACCCTGTATAGTTTAAAAATAAGTTGAAGTTGGAAATAGAATAAAGTAGTGTATAATAATATTTGATTTGTTCTTGTAAGTGTTGTGATTATTGTTATGTTTTGCACAACACGTATACAAAATTTCTTCATTACGCCTAATTGATTATAATTATTTATGTAAAAATATCAAAATATAAGCAAGCATAATGGATAAAAACCTAGGATATGAATATAATTGTTTATTCTGAACAACTTTTTGAAATCAAGTTTTTCATTATCTATTACCAAAATGATATTTTGCCTTTGCCTTTGCCGTAAATAAGCTGAATAATTCAATATTGTATTATTTATTTGACAATATATTTAAAAAGAAAATGAAAATAAATTCTTAAAAAAGAAGCGAAGTAGATAGATAGATAGATTCTTCAAATCAAATAAAAAAATATTAATATAAAATACATAAATATTTATCTGATACAATGTCCGTTTTCAAATTTGATTGGCCTCAACTATATGAAATATGTAGCAATTTAAAAAATTGGAAAAACTCTAAAATAAAATTAAACTGCCTTGGCTGACTTTAGTCTATGACATTAAACTGGATCGGCTTGACGATTAAGTGAAAGAGAAATGCTATCAGTAGGTAATACGCAGTTCTGGATTAAGCGGCATAAAATCAAGTGCTTTTGCAATATTTTCCTAACTATAATAATGCATCTTAATTGTGTTGAATGTTTTTTTCTTTTACTAAAACTTTACTCGTCTGAACGCTGGCGCTATAAACAATTATTTCTTCTGTTTCACAGCTAATGTGGCACTGCGGAAAAAGATCATAGTAAGCCTATCGATTTAAAATTTGTTATATTATAATTTTAAATTTCAAACAATCCAAACGACTTCTTTAAGTAATATTTTTTTTACAGCTTGAAATTCCAAACGAATTCTTTAAATAATATTTTTTTTTACATCTCTTGAAAGAGCCCTACCTACACAGACAGTAATTTTTGGCTCCTGTAGAGGCTGACTTAATATTACTTTCTAGTAAAGCAGCTCGTTGTGAAAGTCAAATTTTAGCTTGAAAATTTTTTGTCATTCACACCTTCTATTGGGGTATTTCTCTGGGTTTATTATGGAAACTACTATCCAGTATTAAATGAAACCTGATGATATGTATAACTTTGTTTAATGTATTATTGTAATTGGTTTAAAAATATGTCATCAGGTTGTATCAGTAAATATATAAACGTTTATGTGTTATTTTCATTATTAAATTGGCTGTCTATCTTCAAATTTGAATTGATTCTTGTCTTAACTCGTTAATAATGACACATTAATATTTATAATATACAAGTGCCCCAATAATATCAGTAACGTATTTATATATTTTTAGGTTTTGGTTTGGATCAGTATAAAAGATACGACCCCAAGGTAAGAAAGAGTTTTCTTATTGATTTTCTGGAAATACTATTGTATTAATAATCTCATGAAATTTTCCCTGTTTTTAATACATTAATTTTTGTCCATTATGTATTACCTAAATAAACCTCATCTATTTTTATTTATTTCAGCACGGTTTCCAGGTAATAACTCTCTCTGTCGAATGCATTTTTTGCATGCATTTTTGTTTTTGTAGCATGGGCGTTTTATACTAATAATTGGCTTTTATATTAATTTTTTTTGCCTTATATCAGAAATTGAACTAAAGAATTAAATAGCCATTTTAAAATATTATGTAGTACAATTCTCTCAATTTTTTTAAATTAATTTATGGCACTGATGTATGGTAGTTAATTTATAGATGCTCTAACATGTTTATAGAAATTAAATTAAATAAGGAGTTTCAGAGATCTCATATGATAAACATATATTGTTAAGGCATGTTAAATTTATAATTTAGGAGGTACCTTTTCCATATGAAATAAGGAAAATGAAACCTAAATTTCTTACATTAATAATACCAAAGATTATGTATACACTAGATAGTCAGACCTATTGTTTAATTTTATCGCTCATAAATGGACCTCAACTTAAGCTTCATCTCACTTTAACTCATGATACTGCAATACTTCTCTGTTATTTGGCATCCAATTTTGCATGTGTTAGAGAGAGAAGATGGGGCGATGAAATAAACAGTGGCTTTGACTATCTAGTATATGAAATGATCTTTGATAATACCATTGTTTAAATATACCTAAACAATGATAATACTAATAAATAAATTTATGTATAACGGTAATAGGTCTTCTGTAATTTTTTTATACAAAACTATGCTCTAAAATAAATAACAATGGGGTAAAGTAAAATGGTATCTAGTTTATTACAAATTGTCTAGTGTCAGACACTACAGATAATGACTGTTTCCCTTTCCCTCCCAATACACAACCAGAGAACGTGAAGTTAATTTGAAAAATGCATATACCGGGTGGCCACGAAATGACACTTGTCCCTATATCTTCTTGGTTTTACAAAATATGAATTTCAAATTTGGGCACGTCAAAATAACTTCTAAATATGCATTAATTTGACCTATTAACATTGTTTGTCACTTTCGGTTTCACCGGAAATGATGCTAACTTTCGATTCTTAAATGGAACACCCTGTATATTTTTACATTTTTTGATTCAGAAGGTCAAAGGTACCTACTTCATAGAAATCCACGGTTAAATATTATGATTGTTTTTTTTCATTTAATATATGTGTTAATATGTGTTTCTATGTATTATAATATGAACAAATAGTGAAGTGTTTGGTACCAAGTTATTAGTAATAAAATGCTTTATTGAAATAACTAAGTGAGCCACCATGGTGCCATTTAAAAAAAATTAGTTATTCTGGAAAGACGATTTCCAAAATGTTTAAGATCTCAAAACACAAATGTCATATGACATAATATCATAATAAAATTGTATTTTTTGATTAATTATTGAAGCAAAACAAAAGTTTTTTTGAGGTCATGCCTAGATGAAGAATTGTGAATTAGGAATTTGTTCATAAAAATGTCGGTCATTAATATTTTATCTCAATATGTCATAACTGTATCCTAAATCACCAGAATTTAAAAATGTAAAATTATTCAGGGTGTTCCATTTAAAAAACCTAAGTTAGTCCGGTGAAACCAGAAGCAGCAGAAGATAATAAATCGGCCAAAGTAATGCATATTTAGCCGTTATTTGACATGTCCAAATTTGATATTCATATCTTGTAAAACCATGGAAATATAGGGGCGAGCGTCATTTCGTGGTCACCCGGTATACTAAATATTTGAATTGGGGGTTGATTATTTATCCCGAAAGCAAATCACAGAGACCTAACTTTGAAATTGAGGCTTGGACCCCTATTAGAAAAGCCCTTTTACTACATTTTTATTGTAGTAATTGCCAATCAACTCTTAAAAATGTTCATCCACAGAACAATTTTTTCACACAATTTTTATAAGATTGGTAATAACATTATGAGGTTGCAAAATTGTATATTAACAGATTTCCGGACATATTATAAAATAGAATAATATATGTAGTTACTTTTATTACACTATGGTCAAATACTCTTTATATTGGATTATGATTATACAGATTGTGTTTTGAAGTATTTAACATGTGGATTTATGATTCTGTCGTAAGTTCAATGTTATAATAAACATAATGAGCAAGTCAGTTAATGTCGGCTTAATTATACTGACAAAACTAATAACGTTTATTTTTCAAATGAAAAAAATAACAAAAAATCAAATTATGACAAAAAAAAAATTTTAGAGAAATGGCTCTCAACTAAACAATACTCCTTATATGTTATTTGAATGCTCACTCCAGAGATGATTAAGAAGTTTCCTTTTGAGGTATCGCTAGAAAAAAAAGCTATTTAGAGCCCAGATCAGTCTATTGTCTATTTCACCCATAATCCATTCAGGAATTTATTTTACTCTGACGGCATTATAGTCCAGAGCAGTTATCTTTGTTCCCAGAATGTATCGATATACATCAATGATAGAGCTTTTACAAGGGGAAGTTTTTAATCTTAATGTAAATCCAAATACTTCTGACTGGTTTGAAGATTAATTATTCAAAACAAATTGATCTGTTACATTCTCACTAGAAGTTTGGCACATGTATTCAGCTTTTGAGGATATTGTGCACAATATTCAAAACGTCTAAGTTTACTTTTCCAAGGCCAATATCGACAATGAAACAATTGTATCTGATGTATAATGAAAAACTCAACTCATCAGCAAAACAAATGATTGTAATTAAAAAATTTTTCCGATTAATCCTCCACTTTCACATTCTATGTTTTGGAGGCACAGTAATATTTAAAACTATTTGTCACCCACAACACTTGTGGGTCTCGAGTAATCAAGTGTTCCAGTGTGTTCCCTGGAGGGGAGAGATTCATCTTTTTTTTTTGTGATATATATACAGGGTGATTCCTATAATATCCCAAATTTATGGTTTGTCTTTGGAAATAAAATAAAAATAATTAACTTATAGTGTTTTTTCCAAAGATTTTGAATGTCTCATCAACACAACAATTGAAAGTCAAATAAAAGTGGGAAAAAACAAAGTAAAATGTTTTTTTAAATTTAATTTATTCTCTCAATTATTATCAGTATTTTACTAAATATGAAGGTAAATATGTTGTTATATTATTTTTGGAAAGATAATTTAAATCTATTTTCAAAATTGTAAAAACATACAGGGCATTCCATTTAAAAAAAAAACATTGTTTTGTTTTTTCTCGCTTTTATTTGACTTTCAATTGTTGTTTGTTGCTATTTTAGAAATCCTTGGAAAAAATACTTAAGTTACGTTAAATATTTTTATTTTATTTCCAAACAAACAAAAAAATTGTGGCGAGAACGTTATAAAAATTATCCTGTGTCTATTACATTGAGACTTATAAATAATTTTCAAATTCATTTATAATATGCAATATATCACCTTACATAGAGTAGAACTGTTTATAATGCAGCTGTATATAATTCCACGTTGCGAAGTGGAGTTTCATCAAAAATACCATTTAATAATCGTTTTCTGAAGTAGATTGCCATTCAAATAAAGGCTCAAATATAAAATAAGACTTTAAAATTTTTTTAATCTCTATCTACGTATGCCAGCTGTATCAGAAATGAATATTTTGCTCTGCTAATACTGGCTGGTACTTTCTGTGATGTGGCTGTAAAGTTTTGGTTTGTATAGGAACATATTACCATTAAAGGGATATGACTAATATTTCAATATAATATGTAATTTATGATATAACATGATAAAATAACATAAATGGTATTACAATATAAATTAATTTGTGAAAATAAAAATAATTTATCAGTATTTAAAAAACTGTAAACTATATTAATAAAAATTTTGCACAATCAAAATGTTGTGAAATGATGCAAGAGATATCTTGTCATAGAGACTTTATTAGTTGGAATATTTATGGTAGGGGTCATGTCCTTTAGCAATTTTTAACATATTTGAATAGCACAACTTATTTTTTAATTTGGCAATTTTGGTTTTATCTCTTTTCATGATTCAAGAAAGATGTGATATTTTTACACAAATATTGGTGAATGATTATGTTTTTTTTAAGAAACTATCTTATTTGAGTCATGAACAGTTTTTATTTAAATATTTTTGTAATAATAATAATTTAATGTATTATAGACAGTACAACAAAAGCTGGAACTCACATTAGATGAAGACAGCATATTCTACAAATTGGGAAGTTCAGGATTGATTACATTTTCTGATTATATATTCCTCTTAACTGTTTTATCGAGTAAGTGTAAAATTAATATTTTTATAGATCAACTATTTTAGCACCAGTCGATGCCTCGTTAGTTCTTTTTGCAAGGTCTTATGAAAGTCAAACGACACAGATGTATGTTAATTTTTTATCTAGTTTCGTACAGGTTCAAGAAAAAGTAGGTCAAGCCGTTAACCACAGATTCTTTGGACGAAAATAAAGCGACTTTTATGGTGTGATTTTTTATTTTGACACGTAGTTTTCCGTATACAGGGTGTTAGAGTTTAAATTTTGAAAATTATTTTTATGAATAACTCAGTTATCTTTTAAGTTTTCTACATGAAATGTTGCACAGACTTTTATCTTATGCAGATGAACTTTTTGTGTAATAATGGTTAAAAAAGTCAAAGGGCAAACGGGGAAAAGGGGGGTTGTGGTACCCATTAACCACCCCAACTTTTTCATGCGTACGCCTATGGTCTCTAAATATTTATTTTAAGATTAAATACTTATTTCTCCAACTTTTCTTACTCTTATAAAATTTTAAATTAGGACTTTATTAACGAGATATTCCAATAAATTCAGATTCATTTTCAATATCTTAGGTTCGGAATTTATTATTTTTATTGTTGTTTGTAGTAACCATTGGTTTTTTTTACATCGATTACTTTTAGGCAAAAAATGCTAGACGTTTTTTGTGCAGTTAGAATAGTTCGATAAAATAAAAATTATAAAAAAACAGTGGTGCACATGTTTTTGTTTAGAAAACCTAATTTAATCCTCTTTTAACTATGCCACTGGCGTAAATAAAAGAAGCAAATAAAAGTACTAATTTACAGAAAATATGTTTGCTTAAATTGCCTTGCACCTTCTATAAGTCGTTCTCGTCGTAATTGTTGATCGTTAAAATTAGAACCGAATAAACAATATCTTTCATAACTCCCCAAAAACTAAAAATAAAAAATATTTTTAAAACCTTAATTATTATTAAAGTGGCAATTTCGAGGGTAATTTAGAGATGTGACGTTATGCAGAAACATAATTACTACAACTGAAATCATTCCAAAGAAGTTTTTGTGAAATTTGTATCATTAGCAAAAATTTGTACACCGACTACCAGTTGTGATAACCCTTCGGATTAATATCACACATCTGAATTTATTGGGATATCTCGTTAACCAAATCCTAAATTAAAATTTTATAAGAGTAATGGCTGGTTTATGCAGCACCATTTAACTTTAATTTTACTTTAATTTGAGTTTAATAGAAAGATAAATTATAGGATTTGCTAACAAACGTTTATGCACAACTTTTTATTTTACTTTAATTTAAGAAGATAACCAACTTTTATCTTCTTACATTAAAGTTAAATGAAAACTGCGTTTACGCCTGCGCAAAGTGTAGCCGACATAATTCAGTGGCGTGAAAAGTTCTAAAATACACATTATTCACAAAATAAAATCCTAACTTGGTACTAACCTGTTCCTGTTAACCTTGAGGTGTATTTATTTATTCTACATTCGAAATTCCGTATTTTAATAAAAATTAAAAATAGTATTCACTAGCAATCAATGCGCATGCGTAAATTATTTCATTTAATTTGCATAAACAGTAGGTTTTATAAAACAGTAAAATAAAAGTTAAAGTAAAGCTAAATTAAAATTAAATGATGCTGCATAAACCAGCCATAAGAAAAGTTAGGGAAATAAGTATTTCATTTAAAAATAAATATCTAAAGACCATAGGCGTACGCATGAAAAAGTTGGGGAGGTTAATAGGTACCACAACCCCCTTTTTCCACGTTTGTGCTTTGACTTTTTTGCCAAAATAACACAAAAAGTGCATCTGCGTAAGATAAAAGTCTGTGCAAAATTTCAGGTAAAAATCTTAAAAAATAATTGTTATTAATAAAAATAATTTTTAAAATTTAAACTTTAACACCCTCTATAAGGAAAACTACGCGCCAAAATAAAAAATTACACTATAAAAGTCGCATTATTTTCATTCAAAGAATCTGTGGTTAACAGCTTGACCTACTTTTTCAATTAAAAAAAGTATGTTGTTAAAATTTTTTTCTATTATTTTGGACATGATGGGAGTACACTCAACACTTCTTCTGGATCTGTAATTAGAAAAACTTGTTGTTGAAAAAAAAAACGTTAGGCGGTTGTTTGGCTAGAAGGTTTAAGGCCCAGTCTGTTGGTTAAGTAAAATATACACTGTGGGGATGTTCAACATGTTAACTGCAGCACTATTTACAAATGTTTTTAATATGTTCTTTCAATTTTGATTTTATAAATTCAGATAAACTAAAACTTGTGGGTCATGATTACCGATACCATTCTTATACATACACTTTGATATCAGTAATTTGGATCAATTAAACTTCTGAACTTTTTAGAACAATAAAATTGCAAAACCTGAAACAGTTCGGAAGGCACATATCTCAGTAAATTAGTGTTTCCTTTTAATTTTAAGGAAATAAAAATTTAGATTTCCCAATATAAAAGCCCTTTTATGCTAAATAAATCTATTATTAATTCTTCTTCCAAAAAACTAATGATGTGTTGAACGTCTTTTTTAGATTACTAGGACTGTACTGTGGCTCAATGTATTTTGAATTTTTCTACATGCACCAAATCATAGGTGCTAAGTCTTTTCACTGTCTTAACAGTAATAAATTTTATCTTAAGTCTTAAGAATATGACACATACCTACTCTACCTCCTTTTGTCCTGCTTGCACAAGTAGCATTGTAAGTTGGGAGATTATAATATATTAGCTAAATAAACCTGTGTTTCTGTTACTATTATAATAACATCTTTTTACTTTTTATGGAGAAAGAGAGTGTTCAATTTTCCTCTGTGACCAATATGTAAGATCTAAGATACTTTCGCATGAAGCCACTCTATATGTATATTATTATGTTATTTACCTATCTAGTATCTAATTTTTAACAGTTCATGCACTAAATACCAAAAGGAAAGTTTTATTTTTGAGAACACTCAGTTTCTGTTAGATTGCTTAAAAAAAAAATATTAAGCGGAGCTCTATCAAATAATAGATCTTTGATTTTTCAAAATTTTTATCTAGTTTAGGCAGGGCCGGATTACCCATGAAGCAGAGGAAGCAGCTGCTTCCAGCGGCAAATTTCAGGGACGGCAAAAATATTATATAAAGTTTATTTGTTAAATTCATGTTATTTTATGTTATTTATTTTTTTCAACTTTCAGTATTTCAGGAAACTGCCCACGAAATTTTTTTGTGGGATTACAATTCTAACATTTAATTTAAACCGTTTGACCCTCAAAAATCCAAAAATTCTTTGGATTTTTGAGGGTACCAGGGGCGGCAATGAAACATCTGCTTCCAGCGGCATATGTGGCTAATCCGGCCCTGAGTTTAGGCTTAATTGAGTTACAAGAAAAGTTGTTAAATAATTAATTCCTGAGGAAGAAAATTTAAATAATACTGAATTTGAAGACAGAAAATTTGTAGCCATTGTTTTGTAGCATCTCGCCGTCATTTTGAAATTGCCTTCAGAATGTTTGATTTAAATGGAGATGGAGACGTAGATTGTGAGGAATTTGAGAAGGTAGCAACTTTAATTAGACAACAAACTAGTATTGGATCTAGACATAGAGATCATGCTAATACAGGAAATACTTTCAAGGTGCGTACAAAAATGATAAATAAGTTAACCAACATTTTTTAATTATGTATTTGAATTCCAGGGTGTCAACTCAGCACTTACAACATATTTTTTTGGACCTAATTTAAAACAAAAGTTGACAATAGAAAAATTCTTAGATTTTCAAGAAAAATTGCAACGAGAAATTTTAAGTTTGGAATTTCAGAGAAAAAACCCTGATGAAAATGGCAATATTACTGAAGCTGATTTTACAGAGCTTCTACTTGCTTATGCGGGTTACCCTCAAAAGAAAAAATCTAGGATGCTAAAACGTGTTAAGAAAACGTAAGTTGTTTTTTTTTAATGGATAAAACAAACCCGAAATGATAAACTTACATAATTTTACATTATACTCCGGTTTCAGGTAATCAATATGTTTGTTTATATTGCCTAATTTAAGTTTTTAAAATGTTTCATCAAAACACTGAAAAAAGTTGATATATTTTTTTATTTTCTAATCTTCACACACTATCACACGGCACATTCACACTACGGATGTCTGGCTGGCTTTGGTTACCTCTAGTCATAATAGAAGCGAATTTAGTGAAGTCCAGCAGTCGGGATTTTGGCTAAAAAAGCCTACAAAATTCTGCAGCAACGAAACCCCATTTCCAAAGGTCCTGAAAACGAAAAACATAATGGATGAAGTTTTTAGAGACCGCAACCTCCTCAAACTACCCCTTTTTCGCGTTTTGAAGTTGTAAGGCTATTAAAACCCGTGTTTGTAGGAGAGTAGCTGGAAAAATCATTAGGGTTTAATAAAAAAGGTAGGATAACAGCAGGAGAAGCTACCTCTGGGAGCTGCCGGTTGTAAAGAAATAAAGGGGTTGTGTTGTCTACGCCACTGATGATATTTTTAACACATATTTTTTACCATTTCCTCAGGTTCCAGTTAACATAAACGACTGCCAAATGTGGAATGAATATTATTGAAAATTGTAATAATTATGCCACGAAAACATTACTCAAATAAAAATTTCAACACCCTGTATCTTAGAAACTACGCACCTATAAAAAAAAGTTCATAGAACAAAAACCACTTATTTTACAAAAATCTATCGAATCCTCAATTCTCTGAATTTAAAACGGTTACACCCTGTATAATGAGAAGATATAAAAATATAAATTCTTATATTTTCAATTTTGTTTCTGAAATATGAAATTGCTCTGAATTCGTATTTCATAAATTGCAATTTTTAATTGTTGTTAATGTGTTAATCTTACCACTCCTACTCCAGCCGGTCTCCACTAATGAAGTCGGTCTTGGACCTCACAAGTCACAAGCGCTGGTCAGCTGGCCTTAGTGGTGGGAGTGGAAGCATTTTGCCAGCCGGTTCCAAGTCTAGCTTAGCCGAGCGAAGAGCACACGTGTTAGGTCGTTCATCTTTGGTGTAATAGCATGTAAAATTTTTAAAAAAACTTTGTGTACCAAAAAATTTACGGTAATAATTCAAGCACTAGGGAGATTGCTACCGAAAATTTCGCGCCAACATATGTTAACCAATAAAATAGTTGCATTTCTTAACGTTACCATGACAACCTATGTATTTCTTTGGAAATTTTCGATTTTTTGACAGTTGCATATAAAAACACGAAACTTCAAACGCCATATCCGAACGAAAAACCGCCGCCGCCAGGCCGCCGTTCTGGCAAGAAATCCAAGGTAGAGAGCCCAACTAAAATCTACATGAATTCGATTCTCGAAAAATTTCCGGTAATAATTTAATTGAAAAAAATAAAAAAAAATCTTTTAAAACATTTACAAGTAGGGTTTCCAATCCCGGGATCCCCAATCCCGGGATCCCGGGCAGGTTTTCACTCCCGGAAATCCCGGGATTTCAAAAATCAATCCCGAGTATTAATATGAGCAAATTACATAAAATATATATATTACTTTTTATCTCACATGTATTCTGTGTACAAAGATCCGGTCCAGATTAGGGAACGACACCCTAGACACACTGGCCATTCTCAGGTAATTTTTTAAAAGTAAATTTTAGGCATTCATTTTTATAGAATAGGTAATCAATAGATTAAAGTAGCAATAGATTGTTAATTTTTAAATTTTTTTAGAGTTTTATTTTTTATTATATATTTTTTTATGTATTTTTATTATTCTTGCTCAATAAATCGTTTCTTCTTTAATTTTATGTTGATATTCGACAAATGTATTTAGATCTCGGGATCCCGGAAAATCCCGGGATTTGACTTTCTAATCCCGAAAAATACCGAAAGCCTAATCCCGTCCCGGGATTGGAAACCCTATTTACAAGCCTTTTTATTCAAAAAAAAAATTGATCCGTACATTTCATATTCCATTAAGTAATTAAAATTTTTTTAAAAAGTTATACTTTTGAATTTCTATAAAAAAATAATCTAAAATAATTTATTTCAAAAAGGTGTAACTATATAAAAAAAATTCTTCACTTCACATCTTTTTTTACCTCAAAAATTCTATCTGTGTTACAAATAAAATCTTGTACCTAAATAACTAATGAAACCTTAAAAGAAAAAATAAATGACAGGTTATTACATCATTTTTATCTTAGTTTCAGAGATCATGGACAAGGAATTTCGAAGCAAGATTATTTGAATTTCTTTCACTTTTTGAATAATATTAATGATGTTGATACTGCTTTAACTTTTTATCATATTGCTGGAGCTTCAATCGATCAACAAACGTTAAAACATGTAGCTAAAACAGTTGCACATGTTGATCTCAGTGATCATGTTATTCATGTCGTTTTTACAATTTTTGATGAAAATCGTAAGTATTTTAATATTCATTACTGGATTAACTTTACATTAAGATGCGATAGCGATACAGGATATAGGACATCCCTTTTAAAATATAATTCTTCATTCAAAAATATGTCAATGAGTGTGTACAGTAAAAGTGCAGAACCCTAAAAAATAAAATATTAAAAAATACGTCTATTTAAATAATCAGTAGATAAATAGTGTTATGTATTTTTGCCTATTGAACATTATCCATAAATCTTGTATGGGATGAAATATCAATGTGAAACACGTACAGAATTTTAAATATTTTATTATCAAACTTTCAGGGTAATTGTAGTGCAATTTAATTTCTAGTGTTGAAAAAAGTACCACTTTCTAAAACATTCTATATATACAAAGTATTTCAGAAAATCATATAATTTTAACGAGATTAATGTAACTTAATTAAAAATACATCCTTATTGATTTAATGGTTCGAAGTTGATGCTGTGTCTTCTTATTGCAAATACTTCAAGTCAAAAGTGCAAAAAGATGTATTGTGCATAAAGTGTGATGCAGCTTATCCTCCTAGTTGTGTAAAAATATATAATCAATAGCAGAGGCATATAAGTAGTGGGGGCAGGTAAAATTATTCTTATTGCTAGTTATATGTGATGACTATACACTTTGGTGCTGGTACCATTATATTTTTTATATAATTTTTTTTGTCAGTCTATTGAGATGCAATCAATCAAAGAGTGTTGTGTCTTACATAGAGATCAGTGATTAAATAAACTGGTGCACAATTGAAGTGGATATTAGAAAAATATGGACCAAATTTGAATGTCTATATTTTTGGAACGGGTTGGTTAATCTTGATACGATTTTTTGTGACCATTAGCAAAATTCATTGACTGTCAACTGTCTCAAATAGATTTTTAAATTGTGGTTGTTTCTTTTATCCACAGGGTGATTAACCAGACCCTTACATTTTCGTTAAATTTCATCGTTCTCCCAATTTCCTAAAAAAATTTTGGGATTTTTTTTAACACATTAATTATGATTTACAGGCAATTCTGAAAGACCAATTTGAAATTATTTTTGATAGCTCTGTTATTTTCAGAGATACCATTTGTTATAGGAAAAATTGCGATTTTTTTACATTTTAGTTTACAGTATTTTAATACGATAGTCAATTACAATTGTTTCTTCGATATTCAACGCTCCCAGGGTGCCCTTTTCGAATGCAAGGCGAGCAAATTAATTTGGGTATAAGGAAATGAACCAACATAAAAATAAATAATTTAAACTTTTTGGTATTTTTACAAATTGGCGTTTCTTATATTCGACACTACCAAAAATCTGAAAATGAGCTTTTATCAATTTTGATAGAAAATTTTGGAATCTTGGACAATACTGCCGAAACGGTTTCAGAATTTTTGCGTCATCCCTATTATTAAAAGAGATACATTTTTTGGTAAATAAAAACGTATAATTTGCAATTGAGAAAACCTTGATTTACAAATTTGTTCGGATCTATGGCAGTCTGAGGTGATATATCGATATGAATAAGACGGGTCACTCTTTTTGGTCCATTGACGTACTGGAAACATTTTCTAAGGGGTCAAAAATGTGTTTTATTTCTAAATTTTTGCGGTGACACCACAGGTACTCGTAGGTGATATTCCTTAACTCTTGATATACCCCTAATATTTTCAGCCCCCTCCTACTCATAGGCGTAGTGGGAAAAGTAAAAAAAAACAAATTTTTGAATTTGATTGTGATCAAGACGCCACCAAATGACCCTTTCAAAATTCGCCCATGGGATTTATGGAGGTTTATCCGTGTTTCATTTTTGTAGAAAAACATCTTTGCAGTTTTCATAATTCCAGTTTCCGTGGTCGCGAGTCTATTGTAGACTATGAAATGGGACATGGTGACCGACGGTTTGTTCTGCTCCAAACATATTTATTAATTGATATTTATAAATACACTGCTTTTAATTTATGATCTCTAATTCATTTTATTAAATTCTTTTTAAAAATCTAGCCGTCACTGGAAACAATTTCTTGTCATTTAATAAAATTCAATTTGACAGTGTTTTGAGTTTTGCGTGAAAATATCAATTAGAAATGTCTCGTCTCACTTTAAAAGAACTTAATAATTGCATTCGATTGTTAAATACGGGAATGACCCAAAAAGAGGTGGCAGATATATACGGTGTTTCCCAGAGTGTCATTTCTAGAGCACACAAACGATTTTCTGACTCTGGTATTGTTAACTTTCGGCATGGTGGCGGTCGTGTTAAAAAAATAGGCGTGAGGGAAAACCGATTGTTAATGAGAAATGTTCGTCGAAGTAGGACACAACATGCTCGAAAACTTAATGAGGATTTAAGAGCTGCCACTGGTATCGTCGTCTCGAATATGACGATTAAAAGAACTCTTTATGAGCATAACCTAAGGTATGTACAACAATGATGGTTAGCGTATATTTATTTACTTATAATTCCTTTCTGTAATGGAAAGTAAACATCAACTAATATTTTTAGAGCAAGACGTAGGGCACCATGTCCCAGGCTTCTCCCTCGTCATAGAACTATGCGTCTGCAATGGGCTCAACACCATGCACATTGGAATTATGAAAACTGGAGAAGATGTTTGTTTACAGATGAAACACGTGTAAACCTGTATAAATCTGATGGGCGAATTTTGGTGTGGCGAGGACAGGGCGAACGATATTTTGAGGAAAATATGGCTGCACAAGAGGCATTTGGTGGTGGCGGAGTTACGGTGTGGGGTGGAGTGATTGTTGATCAAAAAACAGATTTGTTCATCAGTGACCAGTCTATAAATGGTGAAATTTATAGGGATAGGTGTATCAGACCGTTAGTCGCACCCCTCGCTAGAAACTTTGGTGATAACTTTATTCTCGTAGATGACAATGCTAGACCCCATAGGGCAAGAATAGTAAATGATGCCATAGAACAACTTCAAATTATGAGAATGGAGTGGCCATCAAAGTCACCGGATTTAAATCCCATTGAGCACGTATGGTCTCGTTTAAAATTAAAGATTCGCTCTAGGAATAATCCAGTGCAGACATTGGAACAACTTGTCGTAGCTATTCGGGAAGAGTGGGAGGCCATACCTCAAAATTTTATAAACAGCCTTATTGAAAGTATGCCTAGGAGATGTCTCGCGGTTATAACTGCCAGAGGAGGACCTACGAGATATTAGTAAATACATAAACTCCTGGACAAAATTAACGCACCACCATAAATTTGCAACAAATTTGATGCTACTTTTTTTTGAACCTATGGTCCGATTTGAATGATATTTCTAACATTTCAGGTCCATTCCTTGATAATGTCATTGTCCTCATTATTTTTGATAAAAAGTTCATTTTACTTTTATACCGGGTGTAATAAAAATGTTGTGTTTTTTTATCCGAAAATTTGTATCACCCTGTGGCGTATACTAGCAATCCTAACATATCGCAGTTGAAATTAAACTGTAGCCTCATCTTTCCTTAACATTTTCATTTTTGTTTCACTTCATTATCTCTGTTATTAGAGGAGATACACCCTTCTATAACTCAACATGTTTCTATAAACTTTATTTTTGTATACGTTCATTTTTATAAATTAATGTAATCAATGTAATGACTGTAATGTTTATGTTTATCGATAAATGAAAACAAAATTAACGAATCACTTTTTAATTAAACTTACTTTAATCACAATATTAAAATTAAGAATAAAGTCAAAATTACATGAATGAAGCGAATGAAACAGGAAAACAGAAAAAAAAAGAAAACAATAGAAATGATGGTGATGGACAATGTGATGTTAATATCGTGTAGGCCCTCATCCAACAAAGTTAATGCTCTTACTGCCTCCTCCGCCGATACTCGTAACTGACAAATACGATAACAAAAAAACTTGGTATGCAAAACAAACTGGTCTTAATAAGCAATTTGTGAACAGATTTTAATCAGCAAGACTGACTCTATTTGACAATTCCAAACTAAAACATTTGTTAACAAAATTTTATTGAAATGTCAAAGGAGATCCATAGCCTACTTGCAAAACATTTATAAAAATGAACGTATACGTATACGTATATTTATAAAAGGGTGTATCTCCTCTAATAACAGAGATAATGAAGTGAAACAGAAATGAAAACGTTAAGGAAAGATGAGGCTACAGTTTAATTTCAACTGCGATATGTTAGGATTGCTAGTATACGCCACAGGGTGATACAAATTTTCGGAAAAAACACAACATTTTTATTACACCCGGTATAAAAGTAAAATGAACTTTTTATCAAAAATAATGAGGACAATGACATTATCAAGGAATGGACCTGAAATGTTAGAAATATCATTCAAATCGGACCATAGGTTCAGAAAAAAAGTAGCATCAAATTTGTTGCAAATTTATGGTGGTGCGTTAATTTTGTCCAGGAGTTTATGTTCTAACAAATTTCAATTTATTCATCAAACTGAATAAACTGGAATATGTGAAAAAACTTCAATCATTCATTTACCTCCTAATAAAATGTAGTCATATAGGGTTACCAATAAGTTTTTTTTGCTTTAAAAATTAATATTTGTGTAATTATTGTTGGAATACAACAACACGGCAAAACCAAGTCTTTATTGTAATTTTATGTAAGATATTATGTAATCAATGAAACAATTATTGTTTGTATTTTGTGTTTTACTTTTAACTCGAAACACTGATCTCAAAACACTGTCAAATTGAATTTTATTAAATGACAAGAAATTGTTTCCAGTGACGGCTAGATTTTTAAAAAGAATTTAATAAAATGAATTAGAGATCATAAATTAAAAGCAGTGTATTTATAAATATCAATTAATAAATATGTTTGGAGCAGAACAAACCGTCGGTCACCATGTCCCATTTCATAGTCTACAATAGACTCGCGACCACGGAAACTGGAATTATGAAAACTGCAAAGATGTTTTTCTACAAAAATGAAACACGGATAAACCTCCATAAATCCCATGGGCGAATTTTGAAAGGGTCATTTGGTGGCGTCTTGATCACAATCAAATTAAAAAATTTGTTTTTTTTTACTTTTCCCACTACGCCTATGAGTAGGAGGGGGCTGAAAATATTAGGGGTATATCAAGAGTTAAGGAATATCACCTACGAGTACCTGTGGTGTCACCGCAAAAATTTAGAAATAAAACACATTTTTGACCCCTTAGAAAATGTTTCCAGTACGTCAATGGACCAAAAAGAGTGACCCGTCTTATTCATATCGATATATCACCTCAGACTGCCATAGATCCGAACAAATTTGTAAATCAAGGTTTTCTCAATTGCAAATTATACGTTTTTATTTACCAAAAAATGTATCTCTTTTAATAATAGGGATGACGCAAAAATTCTGAAACCGTTTCGGCAGTATTGTCCAAGATTCCAAAATTTTCTATCAAAATTGATAAAAGCTCATTTTCAGATTTTTGGTAGTGTCGAATATAAGAAACGCCAATTTGTAAAAATACCAAAAAGTTTAAATTATTTATTTTTATGTTGGTTCATTTCCTTATACCCAAATTAATTTGCTCGCCTTGCATTCGAAAAGGGCACCCTGGGAGCGTTGAATATCGAAGAAACAATTGTAATTGACTATCGTATTAAAATACTTTAAACTAAAATGTAAAAAAATCGCAATTTTTCCTATAACAAATGGTATCTCTGAAAATAACAGAGCTATCAAAAATAATTTCAAATTGGTCTTTCAGAATTGCCTGTAAATCATAATTAATGTGTTAAAAAAAATCCCAAAATTTTTTTAGGAAATTGGGAGAACGATGAAATTTAACGAAAATGTAAGGGTCTGGTTAATCACCCTGTGGATAAAAGAAACAACCACAATTTAAAAATTTATTTGAGACAGTTGACAGTCAATGAATTTTGCTAATGGTCACAAAAAATCGTATCAAGATTAACCAACCCGTTCCAAAAATATAGACATTCAAATTTGGTCCATATTTTTCTAATATCCACTTCAATTGTGCACCAGTTTATATTAATTAAAACAAATTCAAACTAAAATCGGTACTAATTTTTACAGTTTTGAATACAACTCTTTGTTATTCTTTATTTTACCAGTTCAGATATTTTATTTCATTTTTAAAATGCCACTCTGTCAAAACCACTGTAATAACAAAATTTCTTAGGAATATCTGATCAAAATTATTTTATTTTGCGGTTACTTACTACTGGATAATTCCTCTTGTGGTTCCTCAACCACATGAGAGAATAGTAACACTATCTAATTGACAGAAGTATGTAGTCTGAAACATGATAATGAGTTGTAAAAGTAAATCAAAGGCGAATAGTTTTTCTGTTTTACTAGTCCAAAATAAATGTAGTATTTCTATACACCGGGTGTCAACAAAGTAAAATTTTCTATAACCTCTGAGATTAAAAATTCAAATTTTTAGAATGTGTATAACACATCAAAACTAAAGTTGCAAGAATATTGATTTATGTTTATAATCAAATTACAAGTTATAAAATTTTTATGTATTTTTTTAGAGGATGGCCAACTTAGTAATAAAGAATTTATTGCTGTTATGAAAAATCGACTACTTAGAGGTCTGGAGAAACCAAAAGATACAGGTTTTGTCAAATTTATGCAGTCGGTTCTTAAATGCGCCAAAGAAACTAAACCTGCCTTGTTAGATATTTAGCATTGCCAAAATATTTTTTGTATTTATATAATTTATAATTTATTAATACGTTAGCCTTTATAGGACTGGGATTGTTAATTCGTAGTTTGGACAATGTTCTTTGCATATATTCATGTGTCCTTATAATAATAAAAATCTGTAAATTATTTACCAGAGCCAATTTATCTTTTCCATTATCCTAATAAATATATTTGTTGATAATATTAATACAATTTCTCTTCCTTTTGTTTTTTGGGATTTATTACCACATTCCTTGAGATTCCTATCCAAAAAAATTCGATTTATCTAAAAAATATTCAAATTAACCAGTTTAAAACTGGGAAATAACCTCTACGCCTTTGACGTAATGTCAGAGGATCAGTTAGAGGGTGTTTTTTGACAACTAATAGGAATTAAATTAATACAAAAATACTGCGGTGACGTTTCGGAAACTATATCGGTTTCCTTTTTCAAAGTTTAGGCTTTAGATTTTTATGTAACGTGTAGAATAACAGGGCATAAAATAAAAATTGTTTATATCATTTCCATAGATACTTACCATAGAAATGTTGAAAAATATACTAAATAATATTAATTTTATTGAGTTCTTCTCTCAACATTGGTAACCAAGTTGAACAAAATTCTACCGAACAATAAAATTAATATTATTTAGGTTATTTCCCAGTTTTAAACTGGTTAATTTGAATATTTTTTAGATAAATCGAATTTTTTTGGATAGGAATCTCAAGGAATGTGGTAATAAATCCCAAAAAAGAAAAGGAAGAGAAATAATTTATGAAATGCCACAATTAACATTTAAACAATTAATACAATGATAAAATCTCGAGACTTTTTTACTATCCATTTCTACAAAAATTACACTTTGCTCTGCTTTCAATTGTAATTTTCGAACAGACTTTTAAATCATGAAAAAAAAATTAAGAATGTTACCCAAATTTACCACAAGTTGATCAAAGTGCCACTTCTGTAGATTAGATTTACTACTACAATAAACTACTTTAAATTGTGACTTGGTTTTCTAAAATAAAATTCCTCAGATACGGTCATGGCTCATATGTGCCGACTTCGTCAGATGGCAGGAAGGAAAAGCTAAAGTGTAATAATTGTATATTTAACCCTAAACCAAAATAAACGCAACTATTTTACGTATGTCTCAAAAAACGGTGTCCTCAAAACAAAAATTGTTCCATCAAAAAAAAAAAAAATGTGTATTAGAAATAATATCTGGAGACTTTGTTGGTATAGTTTATACAAAGTCAATTGAAACTGAAACGTTTCATCTGCACCACCTTAAAGGTAGTCGGTACTTTGTCGGCACTTTTAAGTTATAAAAACGCTTGGATTCAATTGACTTTGTAAACACTATAATGACTTGTTTTGGTCTTCCTTCGTCTACTTTCATCCAAAAGTTTCACACAACACAACCAACAACTTACTCGATCACACAAACCCCCAACTAATGTTATCAGAATTAATCAACCTATAGTAGTTGGGCCAAAAAGAGTAGTCAGTAGAGCCAGGGGCGTACGGATTTACGAATTTCATAAATTCCATAATTCGAACAAATGAAAGCGGATTGTGTTAATTATGCACGAGTATGAGTTACCATGTCTTAAATTTTAAATAATATGCTTACATCTGGCAACATTATCTCTACGAATTAGGTATAGCAACGCAGTTGAACAATGCACATCCTTTGCGTTGCAGCATATGTGACGCCACTGAATGCGCTATCTAGGCTCGCTGGACGACCTTTACAATAGTCGAACAAATTATTGGGTATAAAGGCGGCACGGCACGTTCAAGCATGTACTATATTTGGTTGACTATACCAATTAAACATAATGACCTAGTTGTGGTTTTCATCCCTGGTAGGCGGATAAAACTTGATATATTTCTCTGAATTATATGGGATTATATGGTAAAACGAGCTGCCGCTTCTGTATTCCATAACAGCTAAATACTTTGAAGAATTTCCGGTGAATTTTTTGCTCTACTGACTACTCTTTTTGGCTTTAGTATAGTGTTTGTAAAGTGTATTTCGTTTCTGTAACGCACATAAAAAATTTCATAGCCTTACCGCCTATAGAGCGGTCTAACGATCACTACTGTTTACTTAATTTTTTACACCCGTAAATAATGCTGTAAAAAGGCGAGCAGAACGTCGTAGGTATTATTAAGCAGAGACGGACTAACAGTCTTCCGCGGTATTTCTAACGAGTTGTGTCATATTTGGAATATAGGTTATATATGTGCCTTATACAATAATACAGTGTGTGGTTCAGTGTTTACATTTTATTTTGATTGTGAGTGTCTAGAGTGTATAATACTTTAACAGATAAGTGAAATTGTCCTTTGTTTAAGCGTATTTTATGCAGTTGTGTTGTGTTCTTAAAAATATTCCGGCGGGTAGTGAATTATTCGTGTGTTTTCCGTTTATAAGTGGCTGTGGTAAAATAAAATAATATTGTGATAATGTTCAGGCATTGAGTAAAAAATAATAAAGAGATGCAACTGTCAAGGTTTCGAGATTTTAGTGTTGTATTTTTTTATCAATAGCTTTACGATCATCTTTAATTTTAAGGGCTATACGGCCACATTACAAATACCTTCCCATAACACTAAAAAATTATGATAATCAGGAAGTTATTGGCAAAAAAATACAATACTAAAATCTCGAAACCTTGACAGTCGCGCCTCTTTATTATTTTTTACTCAATGGTTCAGGCCTTGGGAAGCAACAAGAGAATATTTGGTATAATTTTAATTTAGACTAATAAAATTCATCAATGCTCCACCAATATATAAAATATTATTCCTATCTTAACACAAGCAAAAGAGAATATTTTTTAAAAATATTCTCTTTTGCTTAACAAATAACTGTTTATTTATCAACGATACATTAAATTAATTAGATTGTAATTCATGGCACAACAATTTTAAGTACGGTCCTGAGTTGCAATCAACTGCGTCGGCTTTGACACTTTTATGGCCGGATTTTATGGCCTTTTTTTGGGTGTCTCGCGCCGCGTTTACTCCTTTGTCGGGAATTTTTCATGTGCGGAACAGATATGAAGTCGACTTTACTTATCAAAATTAACACATCGCTTTCCAAAACCCGCAAAACAATCGCGTATGGAGAACTGTGCGCCAACTTCTCCGAGAGTTATGGACCCATAGTGATGTGGGGGGTTATTATTATTAACTAATTAATGTTAAGTTAAATGTCTTTACATTAACCAGTTAATATTTTCTGAAAGCTGAAATGCTCCCTCTCTGTTAATGTTTAATAAAGTAACGTGTATTCTGTTCTTTTGCCCTATTGACGATGCAATTATTTTTATGGTTTTACAAAGGAAGGATATGCAGGATGGTTAAGGAGCGCGATCTACCTACTCCCTAGATCCGTGGATTGTGGCCCGTCTCTAAAATCTCTAGTAGAGGACGAATGTACAGTGCGTTCATTTTATATGAACGGTTTTAAAGAAAAGTTTCTTATGCATTAAAGAGAAAAAAACATGATGCCCGTTTTGGAAAATATTAATGTTAGGCGTTTTTTTAATGAAACACCCTATATATTTTTGTACCATTTAATAGATGTATTTTTTCTGAACACGATGTGCATAATGTGGTAGTTTGGATGAACAGTAAATGCTGTTGAAATTGTAGAAATAGGCATGTCCACAAACAAATTAATATACATTAATATTAGTTAAAATCGTACATCGGAGCCCCTGGTACCTATATCTGAAATTTTTTTGAAAAAAATTCATCCTAACCATAACAGCGACAGAAGAAATATTTTGATCCGTTTGAATTAAATAAACGCTTGCTGATTGTTTTGACGTCACAAGCTCTGTAACGATGATGTTTACTTTCGATGTACAGATACTTACGTAACCTTTCTCTTTATACGGAAAACTCGGGCGCCAGTTCTTTCCCTTTTTGAAGTGTAAAGAACAACACTTTTGTTTCCTGGCGGTGTCCAGGAAAACCCTAGATAGCTAACAGCTGGAGACACGGTTTTTTTGCCAGAAGGTCTTGAGATGATTATTATGTCAGAGTATGACTTGAACAATTTCTCAAACGGGTTAATTAGAAATTTAACAGAAATGATAACTCGGAATTTCTGATAGGTATTATAACAGATTTATTCAATATACAATTCGGACGTTTAATACAATGTTTTATGACGAAACAGAATAACATAAAATAAAATGCAGTAAAGCCTCGGTTAACTACACAGTCGGCTATATACAAAAATTGTGACAACTAATTTTCAGCTGGTAAAGAAAGTATAGTTTATACAAAGTCAATTGAAACTGAAACGTTTCATCTGCACCGCCTTAAAGGTAGTCGGTACTTTGTCGGCACTTTGAAGTTATAAAAACGCTTGGATTCAATTGACTTTGTAAACACTATACAATGAAATTTCAGACAACGCGGGCTCGCAGTGCGAGAGAATCGAAATATAAACACGCTATTGAATAGATCGGCCGGCGTTGACGGGAAGCAAGTTATAGACACCCAAATTAACGGAGTGCGGTGAACAAGGCACAGAGATTCTTTGACTTTTATTTCAGATTTGAAAACTACTTATTACACGCGGGTTTCTACGGCCCCAAATACAGAGTTTTGTTAAACAGGAATTATATTTCCTTACCGAAAAATAAAGATTTACACCATACACTGGGGCCATAAAACTACCAGACTGATTAACGAATTATTTTGCCAGTGTATGATAAATCCACGTTTTGAAAATACACTCGTTGGTGGCTGTATCCAACTACCAGACTGATTATCGGAAGGTACAACCGACGAATGTGTGATATAACAATAAATACAACTCAACGGAAACTTTAAACCGAACTCTGATTTGATTAAATAGATTTACAATGCGGCGATATTTACTCAATACACACTACAGTGAATCTCGGTGATTATTCAAGCGACGGAGCAGCGGTTGAATTACTAGTCTTCTTACCAAGATGGCTTACGGAAAAAAATTGAAAAGAACGTTTCTGGTCGGACTTTGCTTTCAGATGCGTAGGTATCGATAATTCGATTGATCTGGATTTTACCGTTCCCGGTGAATTTATTATCTTTTTTCGCTGACGTAGGCGGTCGGCGCGCTCATACAATATGTGGAACTCGGGCAGGTGGCTTAAATGAAGAACTCGGTTTACTAAGTCCGAGCGGGTTATGCAATTTATCTTCTTCAACCGGGCTAACGGAAAACGGAAATGCATTGCTGATAATTTTTAAACTATATTCCAAAAAGAACCGGCTTGAAACGGACACGGATTAATATATATTTTAGCAAGTTTTCGTAACTAATGATTTTTCGGCTTGAACATTATTTTTGAACAATTAACGGATTTTAGTTATACGGGGGACTATCGAAAATTAATCAATTAATTTACCAGCTGATTTTACAATTAATTGATACCTTAATTATAACTTAAATGATAACAGAGTTACAGGGTGTACCCAAGTGACGGAAATAGTAAAATAAAACAGGCAATCCTTGACAGATAAAAATCACTTCGTTACAGCTCGCTAGCCTGGCTGACGCGCGTGATTAATTTTCGCACGGCGCGCGCTGAGCTGTCAGAAGTGTCAGAATGCAGTCTACATTTGCAGTAGCTCTAATAGGCATTTACGATAATTGGAGCGCTACATACCGCAATGTATCACAGCGTTCGATAATAAGAACATATCTACCGAACCGCGTTCGGTAAATGTATCGAATGTATTCGCTACATCTACCCGATCCAAAATTTATGGATCGACTACATCGGTTGGTAAATGCAGTATAACCTTAAAATTTGATTAAAAAAACTTAATTTTTGACATTTTGTGAGTATTTGAGACAAATGAAACCCATCACTGACGAAAATAATGAAGTAATTTTAGATGAGGACGGAAACATTTATGCATATGTATAATGAATTAAGTAAGTAGGTATACCTAAATATGCAATACATATATAAATGTTTTTTTACTTTCCATTTTGACATGGCGAGCAGTATGGACTTATGAATAAGCATAAAATAAAAAAGTAATTCAATTTTCAATTATTTATTAATTAGTCAAGTGATGCTTTAGGTTACATTTGAAATTTTGCGTTCGATAATTCTTAGCTCGGTAGATGTATTGACATAAAACAGCTGGTTACCGCAATGTACCAGGATACATTACCCGCTCCAATTATCGTAAATGCCTATTATTTACGACGTTGTGGTGTTGGTTTATTGCATCGTCTTATTAGTAAATATGGAAGAAGGTTTCCAGAAAGGAAATTCACATAATTTGCCAAATGTAAGCGTAATTATGGTATCCGATTTTCTGATAACAAAGTGATTTTAACCAGCCCCAAAAGAAATCACGAAAAAAAGCAGTGTTTTAATGTAGATCATTTAAATTCGGGTTTAAACTGAGGAGAACTAATCGTATAGCATTTATTATTATAGTAAATTAACTTGCATTAAAATCCTCGCAGCAGTACAAAGTAGATGTCGATGAAACGTTTTTAATATCACGTCTTACTGCTTCAAACCATTTTTTCTTGTTTATTGTTGGCTTTGGGAAGCTTACAAATATTTTCGTTGGCGTCTTAGTAGTTGTATTATTGCAGCAAGGAACAAAACATCATTTTTTTTATTGATACCCTATTTTGCTTGTTTAAAGTACGCCTCAGCGTGTTCAAATCCAATTTTCAAAAACGCGGGTTTTTGAAAGTTACCATGGCAACACCAATAACCCGAGAAACGTGAAGTGTAAATGTCAACTTTTTAATTATTGATCTGACAGAAGTACCTTGTAACGTCAAATAAAATATTACTGACAAATGTTTCAAAAGCTTTAACTGTGATGACAACAATTAATCTTATATGACAGAGATTGCAAATTAATTTTTGTTTTTCTCATTTCGATGACAACATTGACAACTAAAGGTATTTTACATTATTAGTTCTTATTTCCATTTTTTGAAGTAAGTATTTATGATATCAAAGTGTACCAATAAAAAAAAATAGCGTAAAGTATTCGTGGATAACTGGTCTTTAAAACACTTGCTCTATTTCGAGCACTCCGGCTGCGCCGTCGTGCTCGAAAAATCGCACGTGTTTTAAAGACCTTAATATCCACTTATACTTTAATATACTATTTCGTGCCACCATATTTCTTTTATAATACTGCTTATTAACACAGAGAATGCTCACTGCATGACGAACCCGTACAAGCCGGCCGTCGCGCGGCAACGTGCCTGCGAGGATGTGACGTCATATTACTAGCCTCTATCTGTGATTTGTATTGCGAATAACTGGCAAAATGAAAATATACAAATTTTTTTATTGTTACGTACATGAGTTCATAATACCAATAAATCTATCATTTCCAATTGAAATTAAAATTTTGTGGACATGCCTAGTAAGTAATTTTACTGATTCTACTGAAAGATAGCCATGACCTTAAAATAATATATTTTCCAACACGGGCTTCATTTGTTTTTTCTCTCTAATGCATAAAATAGTATATTATGTTACAAGGAGTAGAAGGCGACCATTATTGTTGAGCCCAGAAGTTTGCTCAGCCGAGGCGCAAGCCGAGGCAGCAAACTGGGCGAAACACATAATGAGCCTTCTACTCCGAGTGACATATACTATTTTTTCTTCAAGCGTTAAAATAAAAAATATCAAAACTTTAATTTTGAAAAATGATATCAGGTCAAATGCATATAAGCTTAGTAACAGATATCTCAAATTGATTTAATTATATCTATATTATAGATATAATTAAATTATTAATAATATGTATATACAAATAATAAATTATTTTCAGATATCTGAAATATAGAATTAGAGAGATCTCTAATTCAATTTCAGATATATCTGAATTAGAATTAGAGATATGTCTCTAATTCAATTCAAGTTATCTGAAATTAAATTAGTGATATCTCTAATTAACAGTAGAAATGAATAAATAGTGAGTAAATATTAAAACGGCGTTCCATACTACAGTCTGTGCACAGACCTAAATACTAAATAGTAAATAAATTTCTGTGAGAGCAACCCACGGAGTATTTTATCCTTGTCTTGTAGCCAATGAGATTATCCTCCTTAAGATGAACTCTCCGAGCTCGGCATTGTTGCTCGGAGCAAAAAGATTTAGCTCGAAAGCATCTCCGAGATTAAAAAAGAACACGAACAGATTTACTCTTTCTGCTCTCTATGTAATAAAAGAACGACAAAGGATTTAAAAGAGCCAATCGAGCGAATTTAAGAACGTAGCTAATGAGCAGCATTAGGGCGAGGAAAATGCGGGTTGCGGCAGGGCTGGCGACCGCCGTCTGTCATTTATTTTACATACTAAGAGACACTAAACACTGCTCTGCTGTTGTAGAACAGATGCTGCTCTGCTGTTGTAGAACAGATTGGGTAACCACCAGCCTTACAGAGGCTTATAATTCTTATAAAGCCTCTGTAGGTTCGGTCATAGGCTTTTATAGAGACAGAGGCGACAATAGATTGTCAGCATTTTGATTGGTCGTAAAATTAACGGGTAAAATTTTTTAAATAGATCATATAACTACATAACCTTACATTTTTAGTTTATGTAAATTGATTTTCAATTTTAATTTGAATTTTTGTTTCAGCTTGGAACCATATATAGTTAGATATTTCTGATTATTTTGTGCTGTCAAACTGCATGGAGTATCCTGTGCATCTTCCAATTTATTGTGATTTATAAAACGTATAAAAAAGCTAGGTATTTGTTATTAGTAATTTCCCCGTATATGTGGTATTTCGGATAAATAGCCAACAAAAAGTAAAAAAGAGACAGTAAAAAATTTAAAGTAAAAAATCATTTGGTAATCGCATATCGCATACATAACTTTATAATCTTTTATGGAAGTGGAATTACATTAATTAATACGTAGACATCATTCAGACGTGCTTCCTGATAGCTTCAGCAATAAAAATAACGAAAGAATCACTCTCAACAGTAGCTTAATCGGTTTTAGAAATGAAGGTTTCGTAAATTCGTATCATAGAAGCTTCAACTTCTCAACTTCATAATCACCATATTGGAATTGTTACAATCTTCAAGTGATGATACAATAACTAAAGAATCAAATCCGTTGTTTTTTTATTAGAAAAAAGAGAAAAATTGTACAACAGAATAGCTATTTATAAAACTAGTTGCAAAATGAGCGTGTTTTTTGCACTAGATGTGAAGATTGGACCATGAGCGTAGCGAGTGGTCCAACTCATCGTGTGCAAAAAACACGCAGTTTTGCATCGTGTTTTATACAATATTTTTTGCAATTAATTAGTTGTTACGAAAAAAATAAAATTTTTGTTACGTTTTCTTTACGTTTAACATAATATGTATATATGTACGTTTAATATTTATGTTGTATTCTTAGTAAAAATAAATGGATCTGTCGCAATATCTGTTTATGTGACTATAAACTCATTTTAGCACAAGTGTTAAAATGAAAGCAATTTTAGCACAAGTGATAAAATGAAAACTCATTTTACCACAAGTGTTAAAATGAAATCTCATATTAGCACTTGTGCTAAAATGAACCACTTTTGACAATGACAATCAGTGTCAAAAAGATGACTTTTCGTAACTAAATTGCAAAAAGATATATAGAAATCTTATCGTAATAAATTACAAAAATGTAAAACTAAAATTAGATAGTTAGAAAGGCACATTAGAAAAAATTGCGGTAAAGAAAGACATCATCCTCATCATCAATCATCATCAATGAAATTGTCACATTGACAATGAAATTGAAAGGGTGATTGATAGATTTGCTAAGGAGTGTAGAAGATTAGGATTTACTTTATTACTTTACTATTATTGTGTTTTTAGTTTTTATTTTATAAAATGCGATACAATTTGGCACAAATGCATCGCTTACCCCTTCGCCAACCCCCCCTCCCCCCTCAACATTGGGACATTGACATTGAAATTGAAAGGGTGATTGATAGATTTGCTAAGGAGTGTAGAAGATTAGGATTTACTTTATACAATAACTTTTACTATTATTGTGTTTTTAGTTTTTATTTTATAAAAATGATACAATTTGGCACAAATGCATCGCTTACTACCCTCCGTTCCCCACCGTTATTCTTCCATTAATCGAAAACGTAAACAAACGGGGTCTATTCCAGATATTATTGTTGTCTATTCCTATATGGTCGAAGGTCCGAGCAAATCGAGGACATCTCTCCTCCAGAATATTCGAACGGGACAGATTTACTTTTTTCATCTAAATCTCTAATAACCGAACGCATCGGGACAACTTTGAGGATATTTACATTACCGAACACGCACTACGCATGCATGTATAATTACTGCGTTCGGTTTTTACATATCTGAAAGCTCGCTTTGCTCGTTTACCTCATTTGCCGTTCGGTAATAGACAATGCATGCTCTTTTAGATCTGCTCTGCGTTCGGTAAGCATAAATACGAGCGGTCAGCGCTACCTCGTTTAGCTCGGCTTCAAGACGTCGAGCAAACAGATTTTTTAGGGTTCTTCTGTGATCTGTGTATCAGACACTATCTAAGTACAACCAAGAAGACTGTTCTCTAGGTTTCTTGAGTACAACATAACAGAACACATAGATTAAATAAACTGCATTGTTTTTTCTGAGTGATACACCAAAATAAAAAAATAATAATAATTTATGGGGTTATGTTTTATGTTTCTCCTTGGTATCCGTTCGGTAATTAAATTAGGCTCATTTGCCTCGGTGATCACGTGTGATAAATCTGTATCTGCTCGCTCGCCTCTGGATTTTTAAAACCGAACGCAGTAAATGTATACGACAGTAATAAGCCTTGAGTAATTCGGACCAACAGAAACCGAACCGAATCGATTTGAAATTGAAATTAAGAAATTGTCGCGAAGTTTCGTTATAATTCGTTATCTTAACATTCCGTAACAATAGCATAGTTTAATAAGAACAGTTAGCACAGATCACCCCCGGTACAGTTAGGACAGAGACCCAGAGAAGTTCCCCGCGCTTTTGTAACCTAGTAACCTAGTGAGTACAGTATAGTAAAGTTTAGTAGGCATTAAACAGGAAATTTAAAATCGACGTTCTTGCATCAGAGTATTTTGTGGTTGGATTGAATTTCCAATTTAGCATCAAGAAAAATTGTCTTTTAAACCCCAGATATTTATATATTTTATTTAAAATTGATTTTTATGCGTTAATACGGGCTATTAGTGTGACGTCAAAGTCGCCGCTGTATCCAAACAAACTTTAAGGTTATGAAGATTTAAATATTTTATAAAAGGAGATACCTACCGTTGATAGTTATATTCCTCGACTTTTGTCAAAACTGCTTTTAATACATTTAAAATTCACAAATGGAAACATCATATAATATACAAAACAAAGGTAAAATAGTTTGTTTGGATACAAAAAATGGCAGCTAAACGTCATAATACGTTATCACTAATACAGCGTATTCGATTTTCTAAGCCACTAGTTCCACCCAATAAAATTTTATTTGCCCACTCTATACAACTTACCAAACTTTAAAACAAGGTCACCCAACTCGGGTTTTTAAATTCATTCATAAAATCGCGCGCTGTCCTAACTTTCTCTGTATAAACTCTGACAATAGTAACCAAACCAACACCTCATTTTAATCAAAAATTTTAGTGCAGGGAAAACCAGTGCTTAGTGCTTGGTGCTTGGTGACAGTGGGTCGTAAAACATCAAATCAAGGTATTTCATTATAAATAATATGTACTATTACTATTTTCCAAATAGTTGAAATGGTATAAATTGTATTTATCCATTTAATGTTTAATATCGTTCTTGATTTATTATATTCTTTCACGATTATATAATGTGCGTTAGGATAGGTCGTATTGATTCAACATATATGCTTTCGGGTTTTTAAATAGTTGGTTGCATTATTTATTTATTTTAAGAATAGAATTTGGTTTATTGAACATTCTCGAATTAAAATAATTTTGGATACCTATAACTTCTTTTCGAATTGTTCAATCTATTTCTTTACATTTGGAATCTGACAGGTTAGTGACAGCTGCCAAATTTTTAAGCAAAATTGGTTCCACGTGATGTTTAAACGTTTTAGTAATAATAAATTTTACGCAATATATTTACTAGCTACTTGCATTCATTCGTGTAGAAATGAGTTTAAGGTCTTATTGCGGCATGCCCTAAATTAAATAGTAATATTCTAAAAAGCTAGGTTAGAATAGCTTTGGCAACTAGTATCTCTGATTAATATATAAAATTGGTTACCTACTAGTTGATACAAATATGTACAAATTTACAAGTAATAAAATAATTATTGTATTGACTATATTGATCAATTTGTGTTTGCAAATTATTGATTCAAAATAGAACATATTTTTAGTTACACCACCTGTTTTCGTCGATAATCTTTAGTACAAAGCATTATAATTACTTATTTCTGAATTAGTTTCATAATTATCTTCAGGTTTTCAGAGCTCACCTTTTTATGCTTGTTTCGTTTTTCAGTAAAAAAATGCATCGAGCAAGAGTACTGGTTAACACAATTATTGGCCCTACTGGCCAAAAAATTGCCACCTGGTTGTTAGTAAAGAACTCTCCAACTGTAACCTGTGCCCAATGTCGAAGTTATAATGTACCTGCTGCTGCAGAGCCATTTTTAAATGGCAGTTCAGGCCAGTATGTAGAAGATATGTATAATGCCTGGCTTGCCGATCCATCTAGTGTACATGCAGTAAGTTATATTATTTAATATATTCGTAGTAGTCTACTTTTAAATCTGATTTTAATTCGTCTTTGAAGCTTGTTGTTCAATAAAGAGTCCGAATTATGGAAGTAGTTTTAATATAATTATTTCTTAATCACATACGTAAACATACAAAATAACGGGAATAATAATTTTCTACACATTTTACTACTGTTTTTATTTACTTTAACACGTTAAACGCCACAATACAAAATATTGATAAAGTTTGCCTGGCCATTTCAAATTTTTTGTTTTTTTTACTCTTGGTTTCTTTTAAAGTAGGCCCGTATATTATATAAATTTTTTAATAGTCAAAAAGTCCTTAAATTTGGTGAGATGCCCATTGACATCACGCGGCCTGATTGACAAATTTAATGGTTTAGGCCGTGAGTAGCCGTATGTTTGAATTATTACCGTATGTTTGAATTATTACCGAAATAAAGTCTAGCATTGTAATTTCTATTTTATTTGGTAATAATTATTTATAATTACCTCGCCAAATAAATTATAATGATTATAGATCACATTTTTCATATAGTTGCAGTTTAGGCAACCAAACCTGCAAGTTGGTATTGAAATTTTGCAGGCCGAAATCACTATTAGGTTCGTCAGGCCGTAAATAATGATATTCCTATAGAACACCGTATAGCTGTGAAGTCAGCGGGCACCACAGTACCGCGAAAGCAAACATGACTGAGATGCCACAGGGTATCACACGGCTTGGTAAATCTATTTTTTGAGATACCCGCAGGCATCTCATGGCGATTAACGTGTTAACAACATAACAATTAATCACAAACAACAGCACACTATTTGAAAACATTAAAACTTTTTGAATATACCATTCCGATATTATGATTTATCATTTATTATTACTCTATTCTTCATTGATATGACACCAATATCGGCCTAGGCCGATAAAATTGATCACTACTCTATTCTTCATTGATATAACACCAATATCGGCCTAGGCCGATAAATGAATTAAAGAAAAATGCAAGGCTTACAATCATCATGGAATATTAAAGTATTTATGGTATAATGAAAAATACTGAACGACACACGGCCGATACGTAAATAACAGATGCGATTGATAGTAAAATCTTGTCTGATATTTGCTACATATCGGCCTTATGACGTTAATAACTATTTACAACCAACCGACAGATTTCATTATTGCCAACAAAGCTAATAAATCATTATCAAAAATAACTTTGATTGAAAATAATAATGATTTTTTTTGCATACGAGAACCTTGATTATTATTGTTGAAGTAGACCGAGTTATTGCTATAAATAAAAGGTGTTGGTGATGATTTTATTATCGATTTTTGGGCATTTTTTATTATGGGTTTTGATTGAAGAATCTGAAGACAAGGCAATATTTTTAAAATTCTTAACTTTAAAATATTTATTGATAATAATAATCATTTTACTTAGGTACTCCGTTTTCTATGTAACTGAATCGTATTACATTTAATACATTATATTCAATAGTTTTTTGCAAATGTAAAACTCACAAAAATTTAGAATCTTCAGCTTACTCTGGTGTTGAGGATATAGCTAAATAGCTAAAGAAACGTTTTCCAATGAAATTGTATAAAGGTATTGGTGTAAAGCTTACATAGGTTAAATTAAATAGATATGTGTCAACCTTTCAAAATGTATCAAAATATACTTCCAACATTATTAACAAAAACTAGCAATATTTAATACCTAACAATATATGTTAAGGTAATAAAATAATTGTCAGGTAACCGGTATTTGCTGAGTTTCTAAAATAACAATCACATTTAAAGATTATTATACACTTGTACTGTATAAATTTATACTGGTATAAAAACAACCTGTTACAGTTGTTACATAATCAAGTAAACACAAAAATTAGCAACTATTAGCACAAACTCATATACAAACTAAAAAACAAGAAAATGTACAAATAATAAAATTGTATTGACCCATTTTTAAGGAAGTTAAATAAAATAGAAATAATTTTTTTTTGCCGTTACCAAGAAAGAATCTGATCTGAATTCTGATCCTATTCACACAGATTCATTATTTAAGCTACGCTATGCTGATGATGGGCAATAAGTCCGAAACATGTGTCCGTAGTTGTATCATGTTTCTTTCTTGGGGTAAAAGGCAAAAATCATTTCTCTATTATAATTATTATTGGAAAAATGTTACAGCTTAGGTATCCTAGTAATTCTAAATGCCCAGGTACTCTTCTCATTAAGTGGATAGTAAACATGATTGATATATACAGGGTGTCCCAATATTCCGTGTACAGGGTGTCCCACGTTGCACTTCTGTTAAAGCAATTACTTTGGCTATAGCATTGTTTATAAAGTAATATAGTTATTCAACCTAACTTGTAAGTATGTGCTGCCCAAGAATAGTATACTAGAAGGATAGTTCAAATACGCTAATTTGTCGGCGGTGGGCGTGGCTACGATGACGTAGACTCCTGACCAGAATTTAGAAATCATTATTGTAAGGATATGCTAAGATATTGTGATATTAATTTAAACTACTGCTGGGGGAGAAAACTAAAATATTGAAAATCGAAAGCAAGTGGCAAATACTAAATGTTGTAGAAATATGAAACCTCAAGTGTAACTCGTTCTTCCAAAAAAATATATATATCGGGTGGTCCAAAAAAAACCGGAATTTTCATTTTACCTTATAACTTTTTTATTTTTTCAGCGATTTTCAACTTATTGGATTCGTTCGACAGCTAAAGCTTTCAGCTAAACGATTCTCTGTCAGAAGCTGATATTATGATCATAAATGTCAAGGCAGACGTATTTAAACTTCAGCAATTTTTAATAACTGCTGGAATTTTGTTGAAATGCCGAACTTACAAACGGTCATGACTGGTCTTGTGGCAATATTTTGATAGTAGTTTTAAAAAATCGGCCAAAGAACTACGGAGCTATACCAAAAAATGTAGAGGCGTGTTATCAACGTCTCGGCAGCAATGGTAAAAATAGAAATTTTTATTTTCCTTTATAACTTTTTTGTTTCCTTACCGATTTTAATTTTTTTTGGATCATTTAAAATCCAAAGCCTTCCACTACAATATTGAATGTCAGAAATTGACATGAATCATAAATCCAATATGGCGGAAGTGGTCAAATTTACCCAATATTTAAAAGCTGCTGGGATTTTTTTTAAATGGCGAATTAAATGGCTTTTCTTTTAATCTGGAAGCCTTATCTTCTAAAAACATTTTCACGCATAGAACACGAAAATCGGTTAAAAACTTCCACGAGATTCGCGATTTGCGACCTATCATCGCGAACGCTGCAAAAACGGTGCAAGATACGATAAAATTTCACTTATACAAATTTGTAAAGCACAAAATTTCCTACAAAAAAGCCAGTGATGGCATATATCTAACTTGAATGGTGTAGGCGCGAGAGGCCCCCGAAAGAGCGCGAGCACATAAATATGACATTGGTAACGAAATTTTTTGTTAATTTAAAAGAAATTGTTATTTTCAATGCCTATTTACAAGATTAATTGTACAGTGTTTTGATCAATGACATTTTTTAGCAACATGGGATTGTAAAAATGAGGTAATATAAAATAATTTTGCGTCCTTTGAGACATAAATACCTAGTTATACTTACCTCTATTAAGTAGGTAGTTAAAATATGTATTTGAATTATTATATTATTATTATATATACATATTATGAAAAAGCTATAAACTATAATAAAAACAAATATAATTTTTTTATTTATGAATATTTATTAATTAAGGTATATTTGTTGCACGAGGCATGAAATTTCATCATCAATCATGCTGAGTGCAACAGATACACCACAATTTTTACGGTCGAAGTAAATAGATTTTTTTTAAATTTTTATTGAACAAAATAATTACATTGAACAGAACACATCGCACTTGTATCAGGATTAAATTTATCGGCACGTTTACAGCAATTAATCCATTCTTTCAGAATAGTTTTGGAAACAAAATATTTTGTGTGATATAGTACAATGCTTGCATTGCTGATTTTCATAATCATCCTGCTATTATTGCAGCCATAAATAGCACACCTATCAGGTATATTTCTATATAATAATTACCTACTCGGTTTCTGAAATTATTTAATTAAGTTTTTACAAGTTATCCATCAAGTTTAAAGCAAAGAAAATACTTACAATAAACAACACTAAACACAATAATCACAACATCCACTTTTTAAGTCTATATTCAACAAAGAAACAGTTTAAAACAGTCTAAACACAGCAGAACAAACGTAAAAGCAAGCGAAAACTGAAAGTTTAGGGCAGGAGGTGACGTCACAAGCACACGGTACGTGACGGTCGCAGAGCCAACATAGGGTCTTATGGGAATAAACCATCCTTCTTAGTATATTATTCTTGTGTGCTGCCAACTTGTGTGTAACTTACGCACTAGTCAGTTTCCATAACTTTTGTTTTTATGAATTTAAAATATCATTTAAATATACATTTCACGATACATTACACATTGCGCAGCCGGATGTGACGTCGATCTCGAGAAAAATATGCATTGCCCTAATGTGTCGTGCACGCGACATCACAATTAACCTCAAAAATATGCACTTTTTAACATTTTTGAATATTACGTCATTTTTATTAAAATTTCTGCTTGGTTCCTATACTATCAACTAAAATCTTGTTCGGTGCATTAACTAATGAAATTTTAATTTTCCTAATCTAATGAAATACGATATTTTTTGTTGACTGGAAATTCAACCTATAATTAGCAGTCTATTTTAAATAATCTACAATATTGAAACTTTATATATCTACTGTCTGTGAGAGTATTTAAATATGTTATTAAGGATCCAAGCTGAAACTAAAAAATTATAATTAAAGTTGAACATAAATTTACAAAAACTAAAAATTGGAGGTTATGTTAATCTAATGATCATTTACTCTTTGTCTATGATGCACATGATCTATATTTGTGATTTGACATTTTTAGGTGAACATCCAGATCATTAAAAACTAGGTTTCAAATACAATATACATAACATGTTCCTCCACTTGCCATTCTTCTAATTTATTTTATCTTTTCTGTAGCCAAGCTGTTTTGCCAAATCTTCACTCTTCGCGAGTCTTCGCATCACTGAAATATTTTATATCAATATATTTTTTTACTTTGGTTATAATTTTTTCACATAGCTACAGCACAATTCGTCATTATAAATTATAAATAGTCAATAACAAACATATATAAAAAAGAACATTAATTTAAACACCTTAAGCCTGATTTTTATAGTCGCGAAATTGCGAAAAGCGAAATGCGAGACGTGTTGCTATTGGTCAATTCCAAATTTTAATGTGAAATGAACCAATAGCAACACGTTTCGCATTTCGCTTTTCACAATTTCGCGACTATGAAAATCAGGCTTTACAACTAACCTCAAAAATATGCACTTTTTAAAAATTTTGAATATTATGTCATTTTTATCAAAATTTCTGCTTGGTTCCTGTCGAGGGGCGCGCCACTCCAAAAAATTTGTACAAATAATTCAAATTACTTTTTAATTAAGGTAATTAAAAGTAATAAAGGTAATTAAAAGTAATTGTAAGTATTTAGAAGTAATTATAAGTAATAATAGATAATTACAAGTAATTACAAGTAATTATAAGTAATTATAGGTAATAATAAATAATAATAATAATATTTATATTTCATGACATAGATACATTAGTAGTGGATTCCAGAAGTCGGGATTTTGGCCTGAAATTGCTAGTTTTAAAACCTACTTTTCCCCCCGTTTTCGAGGGTGCTGAACGAACGAAAAAAAAGTGTCGTTTTTATCAATGCTCACCCCGTCAAACGACTAAAAAACCACCCGTATTTCCGGTATTCCTGCACAGACGCCCGACAGCGAGGGTTTTTCATCGGGATGAGGCGAGGGGTGAAAGTTAACATCAGGGAGGAGACCGTAATCACCCCCAGGGGTTGATTCTACCCTCCCGGGGGGTTGGGAATGCAATTTTTTCGTCTTCCGCTAAAACGTATGCACCCGTTTTCGAGGATGCTGATGACGGAAAAAATACTTTCAGCCAACGTCAACCCTGTCTACCCCCTCAAATGGGAAAAAACTACCCCCTTTGCTCATCTCGTTTCATTTGTGTTCGGCAATACTTGCTTAAAGGGGAATGGCTGGAAGTTTGATGCAAGTATAATCGGAAGGGAAGGGTCATGGCCAGGGAGGTTTGGACACCCTGGGGGTTGATTCTACCCTCCCAGGGGGCCGAAATTACAATTTTTTTGTCTTACACTGAAAGGTATGCTCCAAAATATTACTTTGTCCGAGGAAATATCCAGTCTAATCCAATAAATCAAGCATTTTTTGAGATGTTTTTATATATGCACCTTATGGCAGATATGAGGGTGATATTTTTATCTTTCCATAAAATAAAAAATCGAAAAAAAAATAAAAAAAATGTTTATTTCTTCCGAGATTTCTTCTTAAATATTAGTATTAATTCAAACTCGGTTTTACAAATGATAAATATATACACCGTGTGCGATTTAAGACCGCAACACCCCATTACTTTGAAACGCGTTGTACGATTTTAATAATTTTTTTTTTTTGGACATAGTGCTCTATTTGACCATGTGGGAAAATTTTAAATTTCCATTTTTTCAAGGCCTGCTAAAATCTGCTAAACGGGTTGAAATTTAGAGATCGACCATTAGGCAATTTTTTTTCGAAAAAATGGGTAACGCATTCGATTCACGTGCCTCAAATACCTTTATACAAAGTTTGAGTTCAATACCTTATATAGGGTGTTTGTCACTTTTCGACTGACCCTGTATAAACAAACGTCTATTGTTTAAATCGAATGGTTGCTTAATAATTTTTGTAAACATAATAGATTTGAAACAGGGTCAGTCGAAAAGTGAAAAATTGGAAAATTCGTTACGCTGTGACAAACATCCTATTAAGGTATTGAGCTCAAACCTCGGCTCAAACTTTGTATAAAGGTATTTGAGGCAAGTCTGATTCGAATGCGCTATCCATGTTTCCGAAAAAAATTTGCCTAATAGCCGCTTTACACGGTCAAAGAAATTGATGAATTTTTTGACCTTGAATTAATTCACGTATGTAAATTGTCGTGAATAAATTGAACAATAAATTCATGAAGAAATTGTAGCAATTAGTGAATTCTAGGTACATTTCGGTACCAACCTTAACACAAAATGTAAACAAAAATGGAAAGTTTATAACAGTTTACACCCTTGTTTAGAGCCAATCTCGGAGCCAATATACGTTTCTTATCTGTGTTTAGAGCTTTCTATTCATAAGTTCGTAGCTTTGTGGTGTTTATATTCCATGTATGTGTGTTGGTAAAGTCACTAAAAGTTGGTACCAAATAAAAACTCTATATTATAACTAGTTCAGTGGACAGTGTACAGAACAGCAGTCTGGAGAGGGAGAGTGATAACAATGTAATTAGTAATTATTAAAAGTAATAATATGTAATTCAAAATAATTATATGTAATTATATGTAATATAAGTAATTCTGCGTAATTAAATGTAATTATTGGTAATTCAATGTAATTATAAGTAATTATTTTCATTTGTACAGGTAATTACAAGAGTGGCGCACCCCTCGGTTCCTGTACTATCATCTATTCTAAAATTTTGTTCGGTGCATTACTAATGAAGTGTTAATTGTCCTAATCTAATGAAATAGGTTGCTTTTTGTTGACTGGAAATCCAACCTATAAATAGCAATTCATTTTTAATAATCTACGTAGGTACAATATTGAAACCTAATATATCTACTGTCTTATTAGAGAGTTTTTAAACGTTATTATGGATCCAAGCTGAAGCTACAAAATTATAATGAAAGTAAAAATAAATTTACAAAAACTAAAAATTTGTTGGTTGGTTATGTTAGTCATATGATGTATAAATGATTCATTTTTAGAGCAAAAAATCCAATAGTTTAAAAATAGAAATGACAAACTGTCAAAAGTTATTAATATTACAGTCGAGTTTCGACCTATGACTTTAGTTCCTCGTCGAATGTGATGTGACGTAGATGCACCGGATGTACGAAATTCGTGCATGCGTCGTAATTGTTTATAATGTTTATAATAAACAATGGTCGTAACGTAAACGACACCGGGGGCTACGGTCGTAATAATGGACACACATCATCCAGCACGCCATCTACCAATGATCCTCTGGTACTAACAAGAGGTTGAATAACTATATACTTTATAAACAATGGCTATAGTGTCATAAAGTGCCATCTGGAGGGAAGTATTAGTATACCACATTCCAAAGTTATTTGCACAAAACTAGAATTTTATGTCAACTTTGATGCCCTCTAGCAGCTAAACGGCACCTAATAACTATAATTTTTTTAAATGCGGTGGAAGCTTTCAAGGTCATTAGGTCGTTTGAATGTCAACACCTTTATTTTTCATTGCTTAATTACTCGCAAACAATGAGTTCAACTAGAAAAATGATAGAAACAAAAGTTGTTTATTTTTTTGTGCAAAATATGATTCTGTAAAAAAATTTGGATTTATATAAAAAGAAACAAAGTTAGCCTTCATATGGCTCTCACTAAATTTTAAAAAATTATAGTCATTAGATCCCGCTTTTGAAATGATGAAATTTCTGTCTGAAACATTTTTCTCTAAAATGCTTTATTTTCAAGTTATTCGCAAATGCCCCACCCAGTATATATTTTTTCCAAACTACATATATATAGAAGGAATGCTGTTAATAATTCTGTTATCAAACGTTATAAAATAAAGTTATAAATAGAGCTTGAACGGTTGTTATTTCACAAATATGAGTGGTGAGTCAGAAAAGTTTTTAAAAATGTTGTTATGTAGGTAAGTATTTCATGTGCAATAATAGTCATACCTTCTCAATTTGATGATGGTAAAAGCGTAGTGGAATAATCGCAATCACACCCAGGCATACCCAGGGCACCCAAACTATTCATTTGTGGCAGCACCATAATAAAACATATTAACTAATAGTTGTTAACTTAAAACTTTGACGTCTCTCTTCATAGATGACGTTTTTATTGGGTAATAAAAAGTCATTTTCTTGTAAAAAGATTCACAACACGAGAGAGAGTGATAAATCCTGAATTGCCATATAATACTGTTTCTAATTTGTATTGCACCCATTCCGCAGCAGTAAACCCTTCGCACTTCAGTTTAGGTTAAAGAACCCATTAGTTCACAGTACATTGATTAGGAATTCGAACCCTTCGCACTTCAGTTTGGGGTGAAGCACCCATTAGTTCACGGTACATTGATTAGGAACTCGATAAGATATATTTGATAAATATAACCGAAACATTCACAATAATGGATAATAATCAAGCCATTGGTAGTTTAGCTGTACAACCATTCGCATTCAGAATTACACAGTACCAAACTTTAGTAATTTATACTGTATTCATGAAAAGAGGGTAGTGTAGTGTGATCGTTCATTAAATCCTATTAAAGCCAGTCGCGTGATTAAATAGAAATCCTACGTGTTGTAGGTAACTAACACTGATGGTCACACCTGCTGTCGGCTTTAGTTACTTCGTTGTGTATACAGTCGTTTCTGGTGCGTTCTGGAAGTGATGGGGATATATACGGAGCAGGAACTGCATCGTTGTATCTTGTAACCTGTCTTCGTTTTGGCCGGAGGTTCAGAGAAGGTTACTTTGACGCATGAGGGGCGGTACTTTTTAGCACGGTGTCTTGGGCGCTAGTTTCTGTTTTAGAGTATAGAAACACCACTTTACTCTATTAGCAGGATAATAGAGGCTAGGGTAACTGCAGTGTAGAAACGGTTAATAAAATGTATATGCACGTTGATTTGTAATCATAAATTACTCGAGAACGGCTCGATTGTTTGAAATGTAATAAGAATACCTTTTTTATTTCTAATGATCTGAAAATTAGTTTTTTAAAAGAATTTTTGGAAATATGTAAAAAATAAAAAAGTTAGGGGTAAAATCTCTGGTAAAATACTGAGAGCCACTCCCTAAAACTACCCCTTAAGAAGAAGAGAGGGTTTGACTGATACTATGTAAACTGGTATCCAGACGGCCTATATCTAAGTTTAAAATATTAATATAACATTTTGAGGCGGTCGGAAGATATTGCAGAAAAACTGATATTTATTATTCCCCTTTAAAGGGGTATATCTATCTCCCTTATTATCCTCTTTTGGAATTAAATTTATATAAAAGAGTACATTTATTTTTGGATTGGAAGCCACAGAAATATCGGGAGACAATTTTGGACCACCGTATATATATTTCAATTCGGAAATTTACTTGCCTGTTTGTCAATATAATAGCACCATATTTTTGCGTTTGGAGAATATCTTAAGACCAAGGTCTAGAAAATATATCAAAGGGTCCCTAAAAATTTACATGTCGCGTGTGTTATGACAATGAGGATAAAGTTATTGTTAAAAATCGGTATTATTTCAAATTTCAGTTAAGATTAAATAATTTTACATTTTGTTTAATAATTATTATTCTGTTTTATTTATTTCATTTATTTTTGCTAGACTCAATTTGTTTATTCTACACAATACTTAATATTAATTTAGTCAAGTTCAATGGGAGCAAATTTATTATTAGAACATATTGAATAGTAAGTTAGAAAAAAAAAATTAATAATTAAATTGGACACTTGTCAAAAATCACATTTGTCATTTTGGTTAATTATAAAAATGTGTCAAAATCTTCAGTGGATAAAACATGAATTCTTTATTTTTTTTGCTACTAATTTTACTAATCAATATGTTTAAATTGAGTCATTTGTCTTGTATGGCTATAAATGTTGCGCAGGATTTTATATTAAGTTGTATGTTGTCAATATTTGTAAATACTGGTAAGTGAAAATTTGTTATAAATTAATTTATACCATTTTTAGTAACATTATCTAGAAGATGATCATTGTAATATGCTATATAGTACGGTATATCGAATGAAGAGTGTACATCTTATGGAATCAGAACCAATTAATGTTTGCCCTTTAAAGAAATCACTGCCATGCGTGGATTGTAGCAGCCTCCGACCGTCTTTAATTTGGTAGTACCGTATTAAACGTGGGAAGATATACTACTGTTTTATCTACAAATAAGAATCCTTTATATATTCTTCCACTTTCAGTGTGATAAATAAAAATAATTTATTGTTTTATCGGAACAAAAAAGGTAACAACGGTCTATTTCAAAATTTCCTGCAAATTGTTTCTTTATTTGCCTCACCGTATTATTCAGGTGATGCCATTTAATTATTGCTCTCTTTCTTGTAAATTTTAAACTTCCATTTTTCTTTGATAAGAATTTTAGGTTTGTAAAACTTGCCTGTATCGTTTCTCAGAGCAAAACGAGTAATAGCATTGTACATTTCCCGATAAAAATTCAAGGGCTGTTTAACCATCGTGCGTCAGAAATTGAAGCGGAAATTATTGTATTTTGACTTAACTCCTGCCAATGAGTACTGGATTAACAGCATATCTGTTCCTAGTTAGACGAACTGATCTGTATATACCTATATGTTTAATTACTTAATATTACAGTAGTTTGTACAAATTCAAAAAGGAAGGATTATTTATATCTAACATGAGGAAGTACATCATGTGGTCAATACAGGATAAAAACTAATTATTCAAAGTATATTCGATTGAAATAAATTCTTCCCTTTCACAGATTGTCTGAAATACTTTTTGTTCAAGAAAGAACCCTGCTTATGAAAAACAAATTTTCGTTAAATTGAATACATTTTTTATATTTTTTGATTTTTATCTTGTTGATTAAAAGTTTCCACAGCACGATCTCAGAATGCTACAAAAAAATTGTTATAGCCGTTTGGGTATTTACGTAACCACTAACCAGGTATGAAAGCTCTAATTTTATTTGACGAATATAAATTTTTGCCAGAGCGAGCGAGTGAAATGAACGAGTTCTGCAATTAATAAAATTAGCGTCCTCATAACATGTATACAAAATTTTGTCTAACCGCGCTTTAAAATGGAAAAGAAATGGCAATTTATTTTGAATATTATTTTGCGGTTCCAAACGTGGATTGGCATTTGTATAAACAAAGTTCAGTTGTCAATCTGCTAAATGATAGGTTATATATTCAGAGATAAAAATTCATTACATGAGTTATACAGGGTGTTTCAGTTTTTTCGTTAATAACTTCTGTAAACGATAGAACATATCAAAATAATAGGAGTCTTTCCTATAACATTTTTCTCTAAATCGTTTCGTTTTCAAGATAAAGGGTGTTAAACTTTTAAAAAATTATTACTATTTATTCATTATCTCCTAAACAAATAAAAATTTTTTATTCAAATTTTGTACACTTTAGTCATAATAAAAGACCAATTTTTTGACGTTCCAAAAGTTTTTCTTACAAAAGCAGTGGCGTAGTTATGGGGTTCTGTCCGTATTTAAACCCCCTGAACTTCTACGCCAATGATCAGAAATTATATTTTTATACAAATTGTAAAACTTTGATGTATTCCCCATAAAAAAGTACTCTTGATAAAAGTCGCTAGGAGGCTTTCTATTCAAGATATTTAGATTTTTTCTAATCAGGGATAATATGCATTTTCTATTGACAGGCTATTTGCTAAACAAATTAAAGAATTATTTTAATTCATATTTATTTATAATGATAAATAATTAATAATCTACAATAAATGCTCAAAATGATATCCATTTTTTTACGTTTATGTTGTGAATAACTGCCAATGATTTAACGCTTACTTAATCCTGTCATTTTCAACCAAGATGTAATTCCTTAATATACCCCTGATTAGTAAGAATCTAAATATCTCGAACAGAAAGCCTCCTAGCGACTTTTATCAAGAGTACTTTTTTATGGGAAATACATCAAAGTTTTACAATTTGTATAAAAATATAATTTCTGATCATTGGCGTAGAAGTTTAGGGGGTTCAAATACTGACAGAACCCCATAACTACGCCACTGCTTTTGTAAGAAAAACTTTTGGAACGTCAAAAAATTGGTCTTTTATTATGACTAAAGTGTACAAAATTTGAATAAAAAATCTTTATTTGTTTAGGAGATAATGAATAAATGGTAATAATTTTTTAAAAGTTTAACGCCCTGTATCTTGAAAACGAAACGTTTTAGAGAAAAATGTTATAGGAAAGACTCCTATTATTTTGATATGTTCTATCGTTTCCAGAAGTTATGAACAAAAAAATTGAAACACCCGTATAATGAAATTCGTTACATCATGCAATTATGTTAATGACAGACAGTTGCGAAAAATTTGAGTTTTCATAAAGTCAAAAATGCATTTAAAATTCGTTATAACGAGATTAGATAAAATACGTTGTTTTATATGTAGTGTTCTAATACATTTCTCCATTATCAGTTAACTCAAAATTAAGGAATTAAAATAGAAAAATCATTTATTGGATACACTACATATCACTATTAAGTTTTAATATTATATTAAAAGTGTTGTTTTTTTCATAAAAATTAAAATAAAATAATTAAATACCGTAAACCGGGGTGACTTGAAAAGGCGGGGCGTCATGAACTAAATTGACAAGTAAAACTTTTAAAATTTCCTGAGATCTACCTGTTGGAAGCCGAACTACCAGACTCGGTAGATGTAATAAACAGATGCCTAGTTAGTTCTCTTAACCATTTGTTGACCGGCAAGAATGTCTTTACTATTGATCTAATTAATCGGAATTTTTGGTAAGAATTTTGCATTTTTTTCACCCTGTATACTTCTTGTTGCGTAGCAATTCTAGTGAAAGTGATAGTCACGTTATATTTTTTTTCTTATGGCCCATTTATATGTAAAGAAAATCGTAACCTAAAAATTTCCAATGAGATTGATTTCCGCCAGTGGCGTATCATTTTATTTTTCGATGTCATTTCAGGGGTTACTTGAAAAAATGGTCTGGAAGTACATTCGGCGGCCAGGGAGTCGAAAATATAAAGACTACAATGATGAAATGTTGGAAATTGCATTAGAACGATTTAGGAATGGAAATGGCAGTTTAAAAGATTTATTTTCGTTATAATATACAATTAAATAAAAACCTACAAATAGGCCTTTTTCTTGCAAAACAAATGGTCTGAAATATTTTTAAAAACCATATTTTGTTTTCAAGTCGCCCTTTTAACGTTTCTACTTGATAAATTAGGCAATTCAAAGGCGTTTTTCAAGTCGCCCCATAGTGGGGCGACTTGAAAAATGACCTTTGAAAATTTTTTTTGGAAAAGTGTCGGGTCACGTAATTTCTTTGGCAGTGTAAATGTGTTCCCTAGGATCCAAAGTTATGTATACAATTTTTAATTCTGATCAAAACAAAACCGTTCGGGAGTTAAAATGCTAAATATACAAAACCGTTAGTCAAGTCACCCCGGTTTACGGTACTATAGTTTATTCCACGTAAGCTGATCGATTTCGACAGATGACAGTACAAATATAGTAACTTTTTATTCAATATTATTGGTCACAATGATCACTGACTTCGACCCACCTCAGATCTCATCCGCCTAATAAAATAGTTCCTCCAAATTAAATTAATGGTAGCAGGCAACTAACAATACGGTACTTCGATTCCATGGTTGCATGTGTAAGAAAATTTAGTTTAAGATGCAGTGTTTTTGTACTTACATTCAATTGATTTTATTCATGAACTTATAAGTAAAAAGGATAAAGCATTTGATCCTTTGTTGTGAGGTCACTTAGGATACACAGTATAATAGCCCCTTTATTAATAAACATGCAACTACATACATAAAATGTCAACTCCCTATGATTTTCTGTTGCATTTCTGAATGCAATTCTCAACTACTGCTGGGATATTTAGAATCTTGGCAACCCCGTACCAATGACAAATGTAAACTAGAAAGACATGGAACGACATTGTTGTAATTGAAGCAAGAAAATGTATAAAATGCGGTTGGACACTGCCAGAGGGCGACATTAAATTTTTCTTCTTACTTTGTTAATAGTATCCTTAAAACATATATTACAATATTGCTTTAAAGTTATTCCAAAAAACGTATTGAATATTTAAAATCAGTAGTGTCAGTAAAGAAACAGAGAAAGAACAGTATCGCCTTCTGACAGTGTCCAACCGCATTTTATACATTTTCTTGCTTCAATTACAACAATGTCATTCCATGTCTTTATAGTTTACATTTGTCATTGCCCGTACCAAAGTTTACTAAATAATATAAATAAATAAATAAATACACCACATGTAATTACGACCCCCTTTATCCCAGAAGGCTGAGCCTTGTGCGGGAGGCTACACATTTAAAGACAAGGGACACACATCCAATATCTGTGTATAATGGAAAAATCCCTCTCACAGTATTTTCCATTGCCACGACCGGGATTCGAACCCGGGACTTTTGGGTGAGAGGCAGGTACTCTACCATCTCGACCATCAGTCATAACATACTAGAAGTTACCTCACTCCTTCGCGGAACTTTCATATTTGGATATCAAAGGCGTACCGCGAACACGTGTTGTTATCATAAAGCGATACGGATACCGGGTGTATTAGCAACGTTTAAAAACGCAGTCAGCGCACTAAGTCATGTACCTAGGTCACAGAAAAATGTGTTCTGTGCTAGGGTGTTCCCTCGGGTGTTCCAAAAGTTTGAGAGCGTAATAATTGCGGTCAGATATTATATAAATAAACAAAGGAATGAGTAAGTACACATAATTCGTATTTCGTAAAGTGAACGAGTGCTACTGTGTACATGCTAGAGAGTGATGCTAGAGGATCCCTGGTACCTTTTACCGAGGACGCGGGGGTCAAGAGATAGGGGTAGGCGAGCCGAGAAGTGGGTCAGGCGGATTCATGCCTTTCGTAGAGTGAGGTAACTTATAGTAATTTAGTAAACTTTGCCCATACTGAATGTGGAGCAGAATATGTTTACATGTGACAGTTTGCGTTATTTGTGTTTATAATACTCGATAGTAATAATTTGTCATATTTGTGTATTAGTGAGTTGCAATATGGTGAGGCAGTGCGAGATATGCAAAATACTTAAATTTAAGAACTCAAACATAGTTTTTCACATGTAAATAAAAAAACAATTTTTTTCAGTGACATTAGTTGACAATAGACGTACACATTTTTCTTTGGAAACATATGGCATCAATTGTCCATTTTGTTTTGTACTCCTACGCCACAGTTTACGATCTAGGGACAAATTTTTTAAAAGTATTTCCGCAGGTCACGATGTCAACTGTCGAAATCGTTCAGCTTACGTGGAATATTCTACAGGGTGTCCATTAAAGAATGGGCCAAACTGTAGTAGTAGGTTCCTTGAGTAAAAATAAATCATTTTAGCTAAATCAAAGATCATGTATACACTAGATAGTCAGACCTATTGTTTAATTTTATCGCTCATAAATGGACCTCAACTTAAGCTTCATCTCACTTTAACTCATGATACTGCAATACTTCTCTGTTATTTGGCATCCAACTTTGCATGTGTTAGAGAGAGAAGATGGGGCGATGAAATAAACAGTGGCTTTGACTATCTAGTATATGAAATGATCTTTGGCTAAACATATCTTAGTACCATTTTGCTTCCTTAAAAAGTTATGGACCGTTAAAAGCAATTTTTTTATTTGAATTTTTTGTTATATCTCAATTACTATTAACACGATTTCATCCAAATTTGGTAAATGGGGTTTTTTTGGGCCGCTGAGAAAAGTAGTGTTAACAGTAATTGTGGCAAATAACGTAGAGGGCGCTGTGAACGCCTAATTTTTTCTTTTGTTTTGGCATTAATCTATTGAGCATCAACTTTTTAAAAAAGTAATTTGTGTTTAATGCAGCATTCAATTCTACGTCAAAAAGGAATACTTATTTTATGTCGGTAAAATGCACCATTTTCGAATAAAATGCATTTAAACTTCCTGTAGCTACAATCAAGAGAATGGGCTCTTACACCTCAATTGAATCGAATGTTTTTAATAGATCTATGTTAAAGTTGATTGCATATTAAATATAATAATGTAATAAATTCCAATAATATATCATTCTTACAGCTGCTTTAAATATTAATAAGTTGTATCAATTTCAAAAGTCCCGTCAGTTTTCCGTTAATGACATCAAAAACGGACGGTCTTGCTATTGGTTAAACTCCAAACAAATTCGTTTGTAAACGTGATCTCACAATACTAACCTCAAAAATATGCATATTTTTTACGATTTTCGAATATTATGTCGCTTTTATCAAATTTCCGCTTGGTTATGTGAGTCATATGGTATACACGACCTATAATAATAATAATAATAATAATAAATCGATTTATTTCCAAGAGACCATTACAATGGTATAGGACAAGTCAAAGGTCAGAAATATATACCAATGACTATCCGTTTTTGACGTCACAAAAATTTAATAGATTATATACTTCGGTTTGAAAATTTTTTTTTGGCCTTAAATGAAAAGTACTAGCAAAAAAAAAATACGTCCGAGCTATTTTAAAAAACACTATAGTCTGGTCTCATTTGCAAAATTTCGAGGAAGAGCCCATTATGTAAAATTTAAATTATCCATTAAAGAACGTGCTAAACTGCAACAGTAGGTTGTTTGAATAAAAATAAATCGTCTTAGCTGAACATACCTTAGTACTATTTCGCTTCTTTAAAAAGTTAGCAAATTTTTTATTTGCATTTTTTCAAATTGCTTAATTTGTTAAATTAATAAAATCTCTCTTCTTAAAAACTGAGTCTTATCTATTATACTGAATTATTTTACTGTCAGTTTTAGTCTTATACATAGTAGATTCATAATTTAAATTTTACAAACATAATTCTCTTCATTGTGCTACAGGAAGTTTAAATGCATTTTCTCGAAAATGGTGCGACTATCTTATATTTGCAAGTAGAGGCGAGACGTGACATCTCACCTCAGTATTTTGTTTTTATTTTAGTTGGTTTCTATTTAATGCAATTAATAATGAGTGATTATACGAAAATTAAGAATATTTGTGCTTTAAGAACTTGTTTAAAACCTTTTAAGATGAATTTTGATAAAAATTGACTAGTATGTGAGAAGTGCATTGAATGTAAAATGTATAACTGACACATTCCTGCTAAATTTCATTTAAAGTTAAATTTCCAAATTTGCGTTTGGAATTATTCGAAAATAAACAGTAGAATTTTACAGCGCATTAGGTCCTTTCTTTTCGTCTAGACTTTAGTGCAGCTGCAAATTTACTATGAATTATTTCTATATCTGAAAGTTCCCTAATTATCCGGTGTAACTGCAAAAAGTGTAAAAGTGCAGACGAAAAGAACAAACCTATTGTTTTGGTTTTACGACAATTTTTTGACATTCCACTTAGTGGAATAATCAAATGTAAACACGAGCCTTGCTGAATCTATCGAGTATATGATGAAAGTCCAGCTAACATCTACAGAGTCATATATTATGTACGTTGGTAATAAGCAGTTTTATGTTGTTGCGTGGAAGAACGTTTATACCAACGTCACCCTTTGTGTTTTCACCAAGTATACACCATAAATATTTTTCTATTCTATTCTATTGTAATTTGCTTTGTATTGTTTTAGTTTAAATAAGGTTTTGGAAATGTCATTCATTACTACTAATTATATATCAAAATGTTTTATGACAAATTATTTTATTTCAGTCTTGGGATTCATTTTTCCGAAACTCAGCCCAAGGCGGGCCAGGATACCAATCTCCACCATCACTCGCGCCTTTGGGCAAGAATGAAATATCAGCCAGTGCCCTTTTCCCCTCACTGGGTGCTCCAGGTGTAGCAGGAGGTCAAATTAGTGACAAAGTTATAGATGATCATTTAGCTGTTCAGGCTATTATCAGGAGTTATCAGGTATGCTTTTTTATATTATATTTTAAAGAGAAGTGTTTTGTTAGCACAGGTGTTATGCCAGGAGGAATACTAACAGGAGGCAATAAAAATGGATTCACTGTATACTGAGCAATTTAATAATAACAATAATAATAAATGTAAATTATGCACCTGTTATTTTTTAACAATTATTTTTTGTTTTTTGAATTTCGATAGGAATATATAACCTGATCATTGAAAATCATGAAACAAAAAGGTTACATACCATATTTTTACATCATTATTTTGCAATTATCCTGATGGGTGATATCACAGTAATGGGAATAGTAAGGTCGCCACGAAATTTTCGCCATATTATACACATATGTTAATAAACAATGGTGGTTATTGATTGATAAAAGAAGGTCGCTTACTTTAAAATTTAACATAGTCAGACCAGTTAAACGAGCGCTACATTGCCATGTTTCTAGATAATTTAAGATATTCTATACTGCCTTAAGCAACTTTCTTTGTCATTCTATATCCGGCAATGCTTTATTTGAAATCTGTTCTCATTTTGAGCATTTTAATTCCACAATTAAACAAATAATAGTCGGTAAAATGACGTCGAAGTTATATTTATAACATATTAGAGGATCATACTACAATACCATATTATTACTTTTCGTCATTTTTGTTGCTGTTCACTCGCCCGTTATAACCACCACAGAATGGACAAATCGGTTACTGTTAAGTGTAACATTTTCCTTATAAAACATAAAGCACCTAATATTTTTCTTGCCCAAATCAGAAATGTAAAGAACATTGCTGAATAAAATTAATATCAACAGTGGACCATTGTTTGAACACTTTTTTTATTTGGAAAATAAATCTAGCTATTCCCGTTACTGTGATATTTAATAATATTTAATAATATTTAATGAAATTCTCATTAGTATATTGGTAATTAATTATATCAACCGTTATATCAAAATTATATCTTATAGGTGATACGTCAGCTTTTTCTTTAATATTTCAAACTTAAAAGACTTCACAGCCAACCAATAAAGAGATAAATTATAGTTTTTAAATTTGCCATATCATTTTTGAACCATGTGGATGTAAGAAAGGTAGAAGAGTAAGATTTGCTTATGTTGTGAACGGATTTAGTTAGAAATATTTCAATTCTTTAAAAAACAAGTTATTTTTGTTCCCCTTTAAATGTGTTTTATACAAGGTGATATACTGAGAATGTTATACCAGATAATTGGATAAAAGAAAGATAAAAGATTACAAAGTAAAATTTTAAATTAAAAGATGACTGCAAGTACATTTTGAGAAAATCTACTTTTGCCGAAAACTTCATAAGTCGTCAAGTATATTATACAGGGTGTTTGAAGTTTGAGTATCAGAAGTTTAAGAAAACAAAGAAAAACAGTAATTTTAAGTTGAAAATATCCTATAATTTGCTTATACTCTTAAACTCCTCTAAATGATCCACCGCCCTATATAGGAGCATAGAAAGAAATTTTTTAGAAGAACCTAAAAAGCTATTCAGATAATTTCCTCAACTTATGTATATTCACTTCTAATTTTTAGGATATGTTAATAAATCTGGCATTGTTTGAAAAAATACTTATCGGCTTCTTGTTTAAAGAGGCCATTTGGTGTTTTCCATCTAGGAAGCTTTTAAGTGTATTTTCGGTTTATAACTACTTTTTCTTTAATAACTTAATGTCTGCCTACTAAAACATGAAATACCCAATAAGTATAAGTGGAACATTTGACGTATATTTAATACAAAACAAAAATCGTTGCACGTCATCAAATGACGTGTTTAGTTGAAAAAGTAATACCACTGCACAAAAGCAAAATCGCTACTTCAGTATGGGTGTTGTGCACGTAACTTTACAATGATCCATGCGATGTAACGAGCAGCAAACTAATAAAATAGTTCTGATAAGTTCAATCTATGGCTGACGCAATGGAAAACATTCGTCACTCCAACTTTATAGGATGTTTTATACAGGGTGGTCCAGTTTATAATAGCAGGACTTTACCAGGAGCTAGTTCAGCGTAAAATAAGACATTTTGTCCTATAAACTATGGTCGAATTCTGCTTCGTTTAAGATCTACAGGGTGTTAAAGATGGAATTTTTTTTAGAATAATTGGCCATAACTCTATACTAACAAAAGGTGGCTCTTTGAAATTTAGCATAGAGAGGTTGTTTTACATTCTTTATCGGATAGTGGTTGCAATTTTTTTGTTTTATCAAGAATACAGGGGCGTGCGTACGGGCTAGTCAAAAATTATTTTAATTGAAAACAAAGGTACGCCACTGTTTTTTCACAAAATCGATGTGCTTGTGTTATTCCCTGTGCGATTTATCGACTTTTTTGTATCTCTTAATATGTCTATTAAATGCATCGTTTTCGAGTAATTCAACTTCAAAGACGGAAAAAACTATCACCAAATGCTGACTTGTAATAAAATAATTTTAATAACAACAATTTTTTTAATAATAAGAACTACAAATGGACTTCAAATAAATTAATTTAATAAATGTTCGAAATGAGAACCATTTTGCTGAATGCATAATCGAGAGCTTCTTATAATAATAATTGAATTAAATCAGCATTTGGTGCTAGTTTCTTCCGTCTTTGAAGTTGAATTACTCGAAAACGATGCATTTAATTGACATATTGAGAGATACAAAAAAGTCGATAAATGGTACAGGGAATAACACAAGCACATCGATTTTGTGAAAAAACAGTGGCGTACCTTTGTTTTCAATTAAAATAATTTTTGACTAACCCGTACGCACGCCATTGTATTCTTGATAAAAATATTGCAACCACTATCCGATAAAGAATGTAAAACAACCTCTCTATGCTAAATTTCAAAGAGCTATCTTTTGTTAGTATAGAGTTATGGCCAATTATTCTAAAAAAAATTCCATATTTAACACCCTGTAGATCTTAAACGAAGCAGAATTCGACCATAGTTTATAGGACAAAATGTCTTTATTTTACGCTGAACTAGCTCCTGGTAAAGTCCTGCTATTATAAACTGGACCACCCTGTATATTTTTGAGGTCAGATATACTAAAACATAAATTTTTTATAAAAAAAACTACAACATATCATGCGCAGTTATGTTTGTGATCATATAAAATATGTAAGATTTAAGCCTATAGTATTCTTCGATGGCATTTGTCCAAGAACTCCTCCTAATATATTATTTTTAGCTTAGTGTGTTTTGTTTGGAATTGGCACCTTTTAAGTTTTGCTTGTTTATATCAAAATACTTTGATCTAATAATCTTATTGTATATAAATAAAATTTACTTAAAGGGAATGACAAAAAAGATCTACACTGACACAAAAAAGATCTACACCTACGTCTTAAATATTATTATTGATTGAAGGTTAAAGTCGAAATATATATATATATATATATATATATATATATATATATATATATATATATATATATATATATATATATACAGGGTGACCCATTAAGAATGGAAACACTCGCGTACCAAACTTGTTTGTGGACCGAATTGAACGGGATTTTTTTTAAAAGATAGATCTTGTAAAGCTCTATCTTAGTGCAATATTTGAAGACGAAATTTTGATGTTCAAGGCCTACTATGAATTTTTTTTTAAGTGAAAAATAGCAAAGTTTTGTTAGCGATTTTTTTATAAAAAATCTGACTACACCACTGGATTTAGGAGCCCCTCAAATGCATCTGTCCCAATTTTTGCAAAAAAATTGTCATCCCTAAAAAAGTTATAACAATATCAGCATTATCAGCCTTTGCCGTTGTCGGTAAACTTATTCCTTCATAAAAACCGGATAGAACCCAAACAGAAACAAAAAAAATGTAAAAAAACGTTATGAAAAATGTATAGCATTAAACGGAGGATTAGTGGAAGCTACAAAAATTTAAATTTAATGGTTAATATGAATTAATTTGACTCCTTTTTCTTTTTTAAATTGTAATGTTTTAATCGTTATTTTTTATTAGTTGTTGTGTACATTAGAGTAATTATTGTTGGTTGTTTTGTGTATACTGGTTTACACAATGGTTCTTGTTAATAATTACACCAGTGTTTGGGTTCTATCCGGTTTTTATGAAGGAATAAGTTTACCGACAACGGCAAACGCTGATAATGCTGATATTGTTATAACTTTTTTAGGGATGACAATCTTTTTGCAAAAATTGGGACAGATGCATTTGAGGGGCTCCTAAATCCAGTGGTGTAGTCAGATTTTTTATAAAAAAATCGCTAACAAAATTTTGCTATTTTTCACTAAAAAAAAATTCATAGTAGGCCTTGGACATCAAAATTTCGTCTTCAAATTTTGCACCAAGATAGAGCTTTACAAGATCTATCTTTTAAAAAAAATCCCGTTCAATTCGGTCCACAAACAAGTTTGGTACGCGAGTGTTTCCATTCTTAATGGGTCACCCTGTATATATATATAAATAAAATTTACTTGAAGGAAACAAAAACGAACCATATAGGGCAATTTAACTTGGAAGAATCATATTTGGTACATGATTTAAGCTCATTACGGGGCTGAATTAATGATAAATTATTGTTAAGAGAACACTGTGAGCTGTTGATTGCAGTGTGAGCTCTAAAATTATATAGACATTTTGTACCTGTTGATTTATCTTAAAAAAAAAATTCGTTTCTGGAGAATTTAATTTTAATTTTTAACTTTTTACAACTGTTAACTTTTAATAAACTTATGGTTTTAGAAAGACGGGATTAACTGAAACAAGGTGTGAATAATTTATATCAGAAAAAAATAAAAAACTCAATAGTAGTCTATAAATTTCAAATTCCTATTATGGAAGAAGTGTTAAAAAGTATTAGATATTTTTCAATATAAAATAGTGAACGAAAATTTGTTTAAATGAAAATAAAGAGATTATTGAAAGTATTGATTGGTACGCTTTTCAATAAAAATTAATTAACGAATTTAAATGAAAAGACAAATCACTTAACAATGTTTTAATACCTTTGCAATATTAAGAAAATTAAAGAAATTGTTGAAAATATCTGCCATTTTCTCAAAGATAAATTTACTCTGCTGAAAGTTAGTCCACTCTGTCCGATAACTGGCAATCATTTCTTATAATAATGCATTTATTTATAATACGATTCACATCTTCAATTAATAAAGAATAAATAAATTTGTTTAAAGTAAAGATTTCTAATTTCATATTCTCTTACACTCCAAATCCTTAAACTCCAAAACTTTAAAACTCTAAGTATGAGAGTGTGCCAATATTATAATATTATGTAAATCCTACCCTGGCAGAGGCATTTCAATATTAGCAGATCTCATTTAATACAATAGAATTTATAATATAGAAACTATACCAAACATACCTTTCAGTGGTGGAAAAGTGCCATATAATAACCCTTTGTATCAAAATTTAGCTCAGCTTCTGACATTTCTCACCGATTTAATGAATTTTCAAATCTACTAATTGAGCCATATTACTTTTATGTTAATGCTACTACGATTCAGCATTTCTTTTTTACATTTACTTACAGAAATTTATTTGAAAAAAAGATTTTTTTTTTTTTTTTTTTTTTTTTTTTTTTTTTTTTTTTTTTATCACTTATTTAACGTCGGCCTATTTCCGCTACGGAGGCCAATCACCGACGCCAGGAGACGAGCAACCCCCAACTTGGAAATTTTGCCGAACCTCTTATCTTACTAAGAGTAGGGATTTTTTACTTGCCTAACATTTAATAGACAAGGGACCGACTGCTTTACATCCCCTCCGAAGGATGGTATATCCTCAATACACCTCTCGCCTACAGTTGTATTGCTTCTGCGATATAGCTGATATACAAGCCACTAGAAGTAGGGAAGCGAGACCGCGTCTTTCCGTGGATAGTCCCCATCCATGTACTACACGCGGTAAATGTTGCTTTACTCCTAATATCGCTATGAAGTGAGTGAAGTCAGTCCTCCGCTCGCTGCCCTTTGAAAAAAAAGATTGAATGAATGAATGAATTAGAAATATAATCACAAATGTTTTGAACGAATTGCCACCGTTCTATCCATTCTTACAAATATAGCTCCAAATGGGCATTGGCATTGAAGCCAATTTCTTTAAAATTATATATTGCAATATCAAGTTTAAAACAAACTTTAGTAAATTGATTTTCTTGAAATCGTTAGCAGTAAAATAAGCTTTCATAAAACATGAATGTAAGACAACAATGTAACGTTAAAATTTTCTATTCACGTTCTCTGCTTTCACTATAATTCCATATAATACAAGTGATATTTATTTGTACCTTAGAATGTTGTACTATGCGTTTGCGTACTATGATCTCTTGTCAGAATTTTACCATTATTTATTTAATGTATGTACTTGATAGTAATCTCAAGTGTATTGTTTGCATTTTCGTTTTCCTTATCTCAGTTATTGATTTTTTTTCTTATCGTTCTTTTTTATATACTTTGTCCTGTAACGGGGAATGTTATATATGCCAAAATATTTTTGAAAATATATATGCAGTATTAGACGATTTAAATAAGCCAACAGTGCAGCGAATTGTCTATTCTGAAATCTGAATAAAATAATAGAATTACAAAAACATCAACCATCATTGTAGAAGATGAATGTGTTTAATCTAGTTTAATTTTTATTTGTGTTCTTTCTCAAATTCTATAAATTAATCAAAATGGCGTCCGAATGTGAGATAGTATACAACTATGGATTCTTTGGCAGGAGTGACATGAAATTAAAAAAGTTTGTATTGTCCATTTTGCATTTTCTTTTTTCTAAGTCAATGATAAAACAAACTATCATATTACTCATATTGACCATTTTTTTGTGAAGTCTATAGTTATGAGTGAAAACAAATTGCTGGGGAAGATCTCGCTATAGACCTCTTTTTAGGCCTGAAAGTACGGAAAATTATATTGTCTAGGAGTTGTTGCTCTTTCACACGTAGGTTTGCTATTTTTACCAGTCTCTTCAAACTGTCTCAACCAGTGGCGGTGTTTGGGTGCATTGGGCCTCTAAGCAAATATCGAAACTAGCACCCCCTCCCCCCAAGAAAACTATAAATATTCGTTATTCAAAAAACAGTTATTTTATTTAATATTAAAAAAAAACAGAAAATATTCTAATAAAAACAATATTAAAATAAAATAAAATCCTATGCAAAAAAATAAAAAAATCCGTAAAATAAAATTGAACTCGGGTGTCATAAGGAACTCATGTTAAGAATAGCAGTATATTACTCTCTTTCTCGCTTTACTAACAGCAAATTGTCCGCGGTCGGCGACACAATTTGAACTGGGATGAGAGGCGCAACGTGCAAGAGGGCCCCTTCATGCCCAGGCCCCTAAGCAATGCTTACGTTTGCTTATGCACATCTCCGCCACTGGTCTCAACATTCGAGAAATCACTGTGCTACTACTTCAAACTGTATCTCAAGTTTTACTGATTCTCACCTTCTCAAGACAGAGCTTTGATAACAGCACATTGTTTTTTGAAAAGATTTTTGCTATCATGTAGCATTCATTTTAGAAAAAAAAAAACGAACTTCAAAAACTTCACTTGTCGCACTCACTTGAGGTGGATTCATTTGAGTATGTTTCCAATGTTTAAGATTCTATTTATTTGTTCAAAGAGATGCAGCCTTGGCATAGAAATATATTAGACGGGACATATATGTTTCTAAAACAGGACAAATGTGAGCATGTTCCTGGAGTAAGATTGTCATACTTCAAATCTAAAAACTAAATTCAAAATGAAAATTATGTTTTTGCCTTTAATCTAAATTTTGGTATGTTACATACATATTTTTAAAAATTTAAGCATACAATTTAGACATTTTAATTCATCCAAATTTGTTATTACTATTTAATTATAAATTAATAATTAAATTTAAATATTGTGAGTGTGATAAAATGACAATTATCTTTATGACACTAATCAGTGAAATCGTCAAGTATTTTTATTATACTAATCAGTGAAATCGTAGTTGCATTGTTAAATTCTAGTTTGCCAAAAGATGTACTTTAGAGATATGCTACATCAGCATTGCTGTACAGGGTGTCAACTCTAATTTTGACCCCCCCCCCCCCTCTCTATTTCCTTATTTGTGAAGATATTTTAATATTTTAAAATGTTGCCTTATCAGACATTTACCGAATTTTTCAAATATAATATTCAAAATTACCTAGCGCCAATACATACAGTGTGGTGAAAAAAGTTGATTTTTTTAAATGGAATACCCTGTATATTTCTTGACAGGTTTGTAGTACTCTTTGAGCTGATTTCAAAAATGTATAACTCCCTTGAGTTTAGATCAAAATCGGTCGAGATATTCAAGGATAAACATGAGAAATATTTGTTTTCACACTTTCGAGGTGGCTTGGCATTCTGACTTACAGTTCTGCTGGTAACGATTCACTTGCGCAAGCATACCGTACAAGTGCACAGTAGCGTCTAGGGTCGGCCTAAGTAATTCGATGTTAAACTCAATTTACTGATCTCCACAGTATTTAGGATATAATAGATCATGTCATATTCACGAGTACGATAGTATTGCCCTTTGGAGATGTTGTTAACAAAAATTGCCCAAATGCGGTAATTTTGAATTCCTCTTTGGTTTTTAATTTTTCTGTCTTTGGAAAAAATTGTTTTAATTAATTTATGTAGTTATGATGGATGTACTATTTGTATACAGTCGCTGATATGCTATGATCTGTGAATGGACTTTGGTTGGTAAATTAAGTATATTATATAATGATATAATAATAATAGTTTATCCCTCCGAACATTTTTGTACAGATGAATAAATATCAATATACTTATACAGGGTGATTCATAAGGAATGGGTAATATTTTACCTGCAGATTCTATAGTGGAAAATATTAATTTTTTGGTTAATAACTGGGGGTCAAATATTAATACTTACCGAGATACAGGGTGTTAATGCTAGAAAAATAATTCAGTAATGTTATATTTCAGTTATTTTTTCACACATAAACATAAAAGTCGGTACAATTAGGTTTTTTGACATGAGAAAAACGAATATGCTATCATTTTTGTGTATCAGATAGAGGGCGCTATGTAAGCTATCTTGGTTTAACAGAATTCATCATAACTTTTTTGTACTTCGTTCATTTATAATTTCATTGCAAATTTTTTAAACATAATTTTTAAACAAAAACGGGATATGTACTTGTTTTATCTTCATAAAATTCACCCCTATCGAGATATTCACATTTTAGAAAATCCTGCGCACCCATAATTTTAAACAAACATCCTGATTGATTAAAGGGTAAGGTTAAAATTTTTAACAAAGTGTGCTATGTAAATAAGTGAAACATACTGACATATTAGTTGTTAAAAATAACTGAAGTATTTTTATAACTTTAACACCCTGTATCTCAGTAAATATTAATATTTGACCCCCGGTTATTAAGCAATAAATTAATATTTTCCTCTATAAAATCTGCAGGTAAAATATTACCCATTCCTTATGAATCATTCTGTATAAGCAAAAAAACCAAAAACACCTGCAAAGCCATGATCTTTTGAAACTCAAATATTTTTACCTTCTTTGATTGTTTTGTAATTGGATCTTATGAGTCTTATGACTTTTAAATCAATCTTATTCTACATGCTCTAAAACAGTAGTTCATCATATATGTCTAATGTCATATATATATATATATAAAGCCTTCCAAACACATGGTAAAATGCTTGTGGCGAATTAAAAATGTATCATTTTGACTCAATAAAATTAACTCTTACTTACAGAGATTATCTAAAAATAACTGTCGCACTTATGTGACATTAAGACCAGGGAGGCTATTCTTGACTTCATTCGCATCCATGCGAATCGTTGAGAGTGAGCAGTTAACGTATGCGCATCGAAAACTCTATTCTTGAGTCCACTCGTGTCAGGCCTCGCACAATATGAGTGACTACACTTGGCAACGTTGGATTATCTACAGAAATGCGGCATGTAGATAAGAAGGCTACTTTGCTTACCGGCCGTGTCTGTCAAATTACGAATTTGAAAACTGCTTCTACCGCGATGGCAGCAAATTTGTGAAAAGAAACAAAAATGTTGGAATACTTAAAAAATAATTCAGATTTATTGAGTGGGGAGTTTTCCAATCAGTTTATATGTATTTAAGATGCAGGAAAAAAATGGAGTGAGCTAACAAAATTATTAAATAGTTTTCCGGGGCACAGAAAGACTTAATTTCCTTAATGAGTCGCCAATTACTTGAGCTACATGAATTTCACATCCTCCTGCAGCTTCTTCCGCAACTTCTAATTCTTCTAATAAATGTAGACAAACAAATTCATCCATCTCATAGACAATTTAGCCAAAATTAACAAAGAGAAAAGACACTGAACAACTAAACATTTTTGACAATATATAAGGTTAGGTTCGCCAAATATCAAAGGTTTGGAGTTGATGCACGAGCATCGGTCCGCGTGTACTATTAGACGTATTCGTTACGGCAACGAGTGGTCAAGAATAGCATTTTCTAAAAGTCACTCGTGTCCATGCGAAATGCGAATAACTTTCACTCATGCGAATTCTCAAGAATAGGCTCCCAGGTGTGTTTATAAGACTTAAAAAAAAATTATTTTGGCTTAGAGGTTATGCTATGAAATAAAAAATTTCGTCTTTAGAAGATTAACATATGATAAATCATTTTGGGCAATAATGGATTAAATTTGCTGTATTACTTACTAAAAATGCTTAAGGCTTTGATCTATTGCATAGGGCATGGTTATATTTGCTATTTCATATTTCACATGCGTTTAAATATGACACAATATCCTTTCTAATGCTAAATAGAGGAAAAGCATATGTGACCTCAAATTATTTAAAAAATAATTGCAACTAAGGTTTCGTTTATTATTGTTGTAAATTATATTTATCATTTCTTATGCCATGGCATTATAAATGTTACATAATTATTTATCATTTGTTTCTTTATTCCCAAGATGCACCTAAACTCATTTTCTAGTGAGTTTTGCTATACACAATAACAACAGTGTTAGAGGCATCGTAGGTAGTTTATATTAATACATTAAATAGTATAACAAAAATATGAAATTTGCTTTTTAGAAACCTTGAATATGCATTTAAAAGCATGGGGACTTTGGTTTTATATATGCAAATAACAAATGGAGACATAGGAGGTGAAATAATATACATTTCAAAATTAGATAGGAAAATTGAAAGTTATAATCTCCTTTTATATTAATATTAAAATAACGTTATTGAAGCATTTACATATTTACCTGCCGTAGGCACGTGGTCATTTAATAACTAAGCTGGATCCACTGGGTATAATGTATCACGATTTCAATACGACTATAACACAAACCGCGGGTTCTCCACCTGACCAAATTACTCGCCAACATAAATTAGGTACGACCCTCTTTAGTTCTTTAATAAAATATGTAAAGAAATGGGTCGTTCAGTTTGAAACATTGCATAATAATTTAAATAATTACCATTTAACACTTTTTTTTTTTTAAATGCTTAAGTATATAAATAGAATATTTTAATAGTTGCATATTAACACTATTTTTGTTGCTTTTTTTTGTGAATAGCAAATTGTAGTATTTCTTCTTTTTCTTCTTCTTTTTTTTTTTTTTTTGTTAACAGAACAAAAGTGATAAATGTAAATCTATTAAATGTGACACTTTTGTTTTGTTATAATTTTAAAAATCTTATGAGAAAAGGTTAAGGGTAGACAGAGGTGTTGGATAATTTTTAGATACGAGGACATCACATTGCAAAACTGGACCCCCTAGGAATCAGCAGTGTCGATTTAGATGATCAAACGCCACAGGAACTGGTGTACAAAAATTATAATTTTGGTAAGATAAAAGAAATAGGAAAATTCTGTCATTAGTCTCATATCATGTTTTGACAAATCATAATGATGCCTGAATCAGTATTTTTCTTTTAATTTTACTCTGGAATGCAGCTCTTAAAACGCATGAAAGCAGTATTACATTAATTATTATTGTTTAATGTTATTCTGCAAATAGTATTTTTTTATGGCAAAATGATTAACCTGTACTATAAAACAGTGTTTTTGTAAAAGTGTTTTTTTAAATTTTATTAAGTAAACTTATCAATGGTTAAGCAAGCTATCGAGTTAGTTTGATTTATAATTTTAATGTCGTCTGTGTTGTAAGCAACTGTCTCTTACCATATTTGGCACACCAATTTCATTCTATGGGTATTTTAAATTGTTTCAATTGCAAGATTCTTTTGCAGAGTTTGAAGGTGAAAATATCCATATTAGATCAAAGAAAATTTAATGGAAACGTTTTTTAATGCAATCTGCTGAATTTTACCTAATTAATTTTAAAAAAGTATGGTTTTTGAGTTTTAAAGAGTGATATATTGGTGTATATCATAATTTTAAAATTTTATCTGCAATATTAAATATCAAAAAGTACATTTTTATAATTAAATCTTTGCTTTTAAAGAATAAAGAATGTTTATTAATGTTTGACATTTACTTATGAAATTTCTTACGAAGTCCAAATATGAATTTTTTAAATATAGGAAACCGTCAAACTAAAAAAAAGCGGCATATTAGGGGTGCCCTGATAAAGATGGAAAACTCTGAGAATATGAATAGTTCATAAGTTTATATAAAATATTCTTTTATTCGCCTTTAATGCCAAGGGTTATATTTAAAAACAATAAATGAAACATTTCATATTGTAATATTATAGTGATTTTGTAAAGTGTCTGAAAGTCATTAGTATGATATATTTTTCGATATCACATGGGAGTGATTAGTGATGAATGTAGTCTTCCTAGCCTCAAATCGATAAATTTTTGAATTTTGATGCCCTAACATTTTTATAAAAACATACAAACTTTTGTTTGATTTTAATGAAAATGCGTTGGTTTTGAGAAAAAGGAACTTAACCTGCAAGTGGTACAGCAATTTGAGAAGTTTTTTTTAAATTTTTTTCTACTGTTGTTTTAAAGTATATATAGATGTGGAAAGCCCCTTTTCCATTATCACTTATAGTAGCCGAATGTGTAAATGCGTTGGTACCTACTTACTCGTATGCGAAAATTGATCGATTCAGTCTGCCTTAGGCAAAATTAAAAAAATTATTAGTGATTTGTTTCAGAGTTAGATGGCAGAGGTGGTATTGTAAATTAAACATGTCCATCAAAACTGTGTATCTTCAATACCTAAATTATAATTACATTTTAATGACGTCACGCTAACTCAAACATATTTTCTATGCCGTGTAATTCACATTCAACAATTCCACTCTTTGAGGTCAAGTCCATTAACATCAATGCACTTTAATAATTAATCAATTAAAAATCAACAAGTACTAGTTGACATTTTTTACGTCAACTAAAGGTAGATGTGCATAAACTCAGGAATATACAAAATGATATTTCCTTGCGGACCCGAAAATTTATTGTAAAATATAATAATTAAGCCGCTGTTGTTTTTAAATTTTTGTTGTTAAAGATTTTGTTTCCTTAGAATATTTTATTATTATTATTTATTACATTAGGTTTTCAACTCCGAAATTGTATGAAAAAATACAGTGGTGCACAGTTATCAGCATTCTTATCAGAAAAAAATGTGTAAACGTGCACCACTAGATTAGTTTTGAAAAACTAATATCGCCAGTTGATAGCTCCCTATGAAAAATCAACCAAATTTCATTGATACGTTTTTAACCAAAAGATATTTAAAAAATTCAACGAAAAATTTTCTCTATTCTCTATTCACATATTAATTTTTTACCATACAACCTGACTCGCCCATAGATAGGCTTGAGATAAGTTTAAAGGAAAAAAAAAATGATATTTGGGTGGATAAAAGAAGAATCAAGTTGGTGAAAATGTTGAGTGTGCCAAAGATGTTATAAAGAAAAAGTTCTTCCTGTTTGTCATGTCAATTATTCCTTTCCCTGTTTATCACGTGTCTGGTAGAAATCTTAAAGTGTATCTGTGGGGAAATGTGACAGATGATAGATTACACTAAAGCTTTCGTTTAACTTGTGGTGTTGCTGATTCAGTAAGTGCTAATAAGAGTAGTGAAAATTATTTCTTAACCTTGTCAGTCCACAAATTTCTAATGCTAGAGATAACCATAAATTATATATTTATCTTGAGTGAAAAATTATGCAGATGCAACCGCTCATTATCGCTTGCAGCTGGCAGTAGATGGCGTTTCTACAATATCGGTTAAAATTATCACACTCATACGGACAATGATATTACTTTCATAATGTTTCAAACAACATTGTTGTCTTTACGATTGTGACAATTTTAATCACGCTAACAGTCTATGAACAGATGCTTCGGAAACGCCATCTATTACTCGCTGCCAGCGCCAGTGGTTGCGTTTCTTCATAATTCTTCCCGGAACGATTTTTATTAATAAATTTATAGCTGCTCTCATCAGCTTTATTGAACTTTCTGCATTAATAAAAAATTCTCCCAATATTTTCTTAACTCAAAATTTTAAAAGTTGGAAATCAGACAATTTAAGATGTATACTTAATTGGAGAATTTAACAGGGATTAGAAATTAGAAATATATATTTCTTACATCATATAATGGAAGTGTAATGGAATATAAATTCTTAAGAAAATTTCAAAAATTTTTACTCGGAAGGAACTACTCGAAAGTCTTGTTTAACTTGCAGTTTTGCGGGGTCCATAGTAAACACTTTTTTTTTCAAAGGAAATACGTATCCATGAGAGTTCATAAAGAAAAATGATAAAAGAATAGTCTTTAGTTACGACAAATCTTATAAATTAATTATAAAAAACTTTGTAGCTTCAAGATGTGACTAATAAAAAAGTCGTGAAACTAGTTGCTTTTAATAAAGTTTTTGAGAAATTAAAAACTAATCTATCATTTTTCTACATTTTTTTCAGTTAAAACATTACAAAAAAATTAATTTTCATATCCTATAAAGGTGAAGGTATCTAAATTCTAAATATTTTGATGATAAATAAAATTTAGCAACTAGAGATGTAACTTGGGCTAATAGATCACCTCCTGGTAGAGTAACAACAATATTTTTATATCCTCTGACGCAAAGCGAAGTGAAGCTTAAGAGCCAAAATATAAAACTTATGCATTATACAGCTAACCAGTGAGAGTTGGATTTGCCAGAAGTGTGGTACCCTAACCGTACTTTATTAAGGCATGATTACCAAGACTAAATAAAGAAGTTTTGCACAACAACAAAACATTGATTAATTATTGATTTATAAAAATTATATTTTGCAAAAATTTTATATATTTTCAAATAAAACGCAGTTCTTTCAAAACTTCTTTATTTAGTCTTTCAAGCCAATGTTCCAATATTAAATATCACTAATCTAATTTTTATCAGTCACCACTGGTTAGTTTTGTAGATAGACCAGTAGTTACCAAATTAAAATTGCTTGATTACCAACTGTTATTCTACCAAAAGATTGACAAACTGCCTCTTAAACATATAAAATAAGGTTATTTGTTGTGAGAATATATAAATTTAAAATGATCAAAGTAAAGTTCAAGCAAGATATAGGATTCAAAGGCATACTAAAACTTAAAGGTTACATGTGGGAACAACATTAATAGCTTATTGTAACCAAAACATCGCTATTTAGGAAAAATTACCTTATTGTCTGTCGATTTCCCCTATGTTGTGCTTTGTCATCCATTTACACGCGGATTTACAGTGTGATCCATGTATTGTTTTGACCCTATTTATTTAAAATTAAGATTGAATTTATTGGTACATACATCCTGTATATTTTTATGTGACATAGGTGACTCTTATTCAAATCAAATACCATAGAGCATATATGTGATTTTTCATAGGGTCAGTAATTTATTTAATTTTATGGAACCTATTAATTTCAAAACGCAATAGATAATCTTTTATTCAAAAGAGATATACATACATATAATTTATTTTTAAAATGGAGTGTTTTCTATAAGAATTTATGAAAAACATACAGGGTGATTAAAAAAAAATTTTACCTAGTAAAGAAAGTTGACTGAATGGACTTTAGCTTCCAAAACTATAAAGGAGAAAAAAAACTAGTAATATGCAAAATGGAGCCAGAACTATAACTGTATATGTTTCCAGACATAACTATACATTTAAATGCATATATTTCAGTAAATCATGAGCATATTTTTTAGTTGTATTTTCAGCGCCCTCTACGTTATTCGCCACAATTGTTAACACTACTTTTCTCAGCGGCCCAAAAAAACTCCATATACCAAATTTAAATGAAATCGTGTTAATGGTAATAGAGATATAACAAACAATTTAAATACAAAAATTGCATTTAACATTCCATAACTTTTTAAGGAAGCAAAATGGTAATAAGATATGCTCAGCCAAAATGATTTATTTTTACCCCAAGAAACCTACTACTACAGTTTGGCCCATTCTTTAATGGACACCCTGTATAATAAAAAAAATAAAACATAATGAGTACATTATAGTAAGGGAGAGAAACCTGCTACTTTTTTCGAGATGTAGTTTAAAGCCTGAGAGCTACATACAAATTACCATTGTAAGGTAAGGACAAAGAATACGCCTCAAAATAAGAATTGTCCTTCCAAAATAAGGAAAGTTGCAACCTTATGTGACCCACATAAGATTTTGATTTGTTACGAAATATTCTCAGGGGGGCACATTTTTATAATTTTTGATTACGTACCGTACCACTCCATAAAACTTTTTAAAACGTCTCAAAAATTATTAAATTGGTGCATACAGCAGTAATTCTAACCAAGCGATATGTGTAGTTCATCTTTATATATTATGTAATTTCTTTTTTTTTTTATTTTTTTTTTTATTTTAAAATTACCAGCTCAACAAATTAATGTTATACATGGTACATATAAAATAGACAATACATAACATTCATAACAATTGGACATAGCCTAATAATACTTAATATTAATTGTTCATGTGTGAATGAATTTTTAGTCTTGTTTTATCACTCAGTATCACTACTGGAAAGTAATATGTCTTGCGGTAACCTCTTCTTTAGTCTATTATTTTGAGTTTTTTGCCCAAGTTGTAGGTTCACAGCACTGTCACATTTATTAATGTTTTTGAAGAAGTCTTTAGCACATTTTTTAATGAAATCTTCTAGCATTGGAATACCGAGTTCGCGATGGATTTGAGAATTCCGTATGTACCAAGGGGCATTGACTGATATTCGGAGTATTTTGTTTTGGAATGTTTGCACTTTTTTAAGATTTGTTTTGCTTGTTGTTCCCCATATTACACAACCATATGTTATTAATGGCCTTAAGATGGATTGGTAGATAAGAATGGCACACTTGGTTTTTAATGCTGATTTTCGGTTTAATATAGAATAAAACATGGAGAACCGAGCATATGCTTCATTAAGTTTTTTGTTAATATGATAGCTCCAGGTCAGCCTTCTGTCTAAATATACACCTAGGTATTTTATTGGGCCATCTGAAGGGTTCCACACTACTTCCTCATTGTCAATTATTATATTGTTCGGGTTTTCTGGTCTTCTTAGTGTAAATATTTTTGTTTCGCATTTTAGAGGATTGAGTTTAATTTGCCATTTTTTGAAGTAGCTCTGGAGTAATAGAATGGCATTTTGAAGTATTTGTGCAGCTGTGTCGATATTATGGTGTTGTGTGATAATTGCAGTATCATCTGTGTACATGGCGATTATTGTTGATGGTGGATGTGGTATGTCATGGAGAAATATATTAAAGAGAACAGGTCCCAAAATTGATCCTTGTGGTATTCCTGCCCTAATGTGTTTTGAGTCTGACAAGTTTGAGTTTATTCTTAAGCAAAATTTTCGATTTGTAACGAATGAAGCAATGGTGTTTAATAAATATGGGGGTATGTTTATCATTATTAATTTGTGTAGGAGTCCTTTTAGCCATATTTTGTCAAAAGCTTGTGCGACATCTAGAAATGCTATTGTGGTATGTTTTTTGCTTTCAAATCCATCAGCAATTGTTTCGTAGATACGTAGGATCTGATGTGTCGTGGAGTGATTTGTTCTGAACCCAAATTGACAGTCTGGTATGATATTATTTTCTTGCAAGAAATCGTTCAGTCTGGAGTTAAGAATTTTTTCGAATAACTTTGATAGTGTAGTTAGCAAGCTAATTGGTCTATAATTTTCTGGTTTTTTCTTGTTCTTCCTGGGTTTATTAAATAATATTATTTCGGCATGTTTCCACTTAGCTGGGAAGTATCCTATAGACATGCAGCGGTTAAATATAGATGTAACAATGCCGAGTGCTTTTGGTGTTAGTTGCTTGAGGACAATGTTAGGTATTAAATCATGTCCAGGGGATTTCTTTATAGGAAGCTGATTAATTTGGTGTTTAATTTCTGCTGGATTTGTGAAGTTTATAATACTGTCTTCAGTGTTGGCTGGGATATTATTGTCAACCATTGCAGTAGTTCTAATAGTGAAGTCGTCATTGTTGTCGTTTAAACTGAAAGTATCCTCTAGATGAGCGGCAAAAGCTTGGCACTTCTCTTTTTCATTACATATCTTTTCATTATCGATTTCTAATGGTGGTATTATTGTGGGTTGTCTTAAAATTCGCTTCGTGGCTTTCCACATTGTTGCATCCCCGGGGTCTATATCTCCTAAATATTTTTGATATGATATATATCTATATTGGTCTAATTCCCATTTTACACGATGAGTGAGTGTGTTTAGATTTTCTTTATGACCTTGTAGTCTAGTTTGTTGCCAGAGTCTTCTTGCTTTGTGCTTTTCTCTTATTAGTTGCATTATTCGTTCAGGTGGATGTAGGTAACTAGTTTGTCGTGAGTTTCGTTTATTTACTGTTGAGGTATTTACTGCCTTAATTATATCTTTTGTTAAGTTTTCTACTGCGATATCTATGTCGTTTGATGTATTTAACTGTGGTACTTTTAAAAATTGATTTAATTTTAGTTTAAACGTATCCCATTCTACATAGCCGTTAATAAGCCTAGGTGCAGGAGTGTTTATTACAGGTACTTCGTTAAATGTGAATATTGTGGGGAGATGATCAGAATCTAATTCTGTATATACAACTGAGTAAATAGGCTTTGAGAAATTTTTTTGTAATAATATGTCTAAAATGTCAGGTTGATGGTCCTGTCTGTAAGGGTAATAGGTTGGTTCCCCTGGAGCAGTTACTTGAATGCCATGGTTGATAGAAATATTTTGCAGTCGTGTTCCGTTTGGATTATTGACACGACATCCCCAGGTTATATTTTTTGAGTTTAAATCTCCGATAACAAGTGTTGCTCTGTCTTCGTTAAAGAGGTTGTGGATGTCTATATCAGTTATTCTTCGATTTGGTTGTAGATAAGCTGAGATAATTTTTATAATATTATTCGATATTTTTAAGTCAATGGATACTGCTTCTATGTGTTGTAAGTCCGGTGTATGATTTTCGTGATGTTTTAAAGTTTTCTTTATTATGATTGCTACTCCACCTGAGGCTACTGGGGCATTTCTATCTTGCCTGTAAATTTTATATCCGGGTATCGTAAACTTCTCGTTGTTGACGAAGTGTGTTTCGGTTACGTAAGCTAAGTCTACGTTGTGTGAGGCGAGGAAGGCTATAAACGTGGCTCGCTTGTTTTTTAGGCCATTGGCATTCCAGTTGGTGATCGTTAGATTTTGTAAAATGTGATTTTTATTTGCCATTGAGGAAGGATGTGAATAATGAAGTTAAAAATTGTTTGATTTGTTCAATAAATGGAGTAATTATGTCAATTATTATTTGGCTAATTGATGAAATTACTGGGTGTTCTGCAGTTGTCGGGTTGTTAGATGTAGTAGATTGCTCTTTGTCTGGGAATGTTTTTCTTGAATTGATTAAAACATTTGCATAACTTTTATTTTGTTCCTTAGCAGTGGTGTTTGTGTTGTTAGTAATATTGACAATTTTATTTTGTGTTTTATTTTCCTGTATTTGTACTCTTTGTTGCTTTATATTGATGTAGTAAGGGCACCTTTTGTAATTTGCTGTATGGTTTTCCCCACAATTGACACATGAAGGTTGTTCATTAGGCCTTTTAGGGCATTCCGAGTAGTGGTGTGGTTCTAAACATTTAACGCATCGTGGATCTAATTTGCAATAATTTTTTGTGTGACCATACCGTTGGCAGCGCGTACATTGTGGAATAGTTGATGATTTTCTTCTAGGCTGTACTTCTACTATAGAGTAAAATAATCGATCCAACTTAAATATGTCATTTTCTTTGCCGTCTTTTTTAATTTCTATTGCACAAAGTGGAATGGGCTTTTTGTCTTTGTTAAGTAGGCGAACAACTTTGATAATATTATAATTAATTTTAAGTTCATCATTTATTTCAGTTTCACTTAATGAGGTGGGGATATTTCGTATGATTACTGACATATTTGAATCGTCTGGATTTTGATACGTATAATTTTTGACTTCATTTTTATCATAATAATCTGTGAGTTTTCTAAAATCCTCTGGGGAAGTAACATTAATTTTTAAAGAGTTGGTTCGATACTGAGTGGTAAATTCACCACTGACTGATTTTTTAATATCCTCAATGACTGCTTGATAATTGTTAACTTTATGTAGATAAATTGGTGGAATTTTGGTTTTCTCAGTCATTTTACTGCTGGTACTTGGTTTAGAATGTTCATCTGTTATATTGCTTTCGATATTTGACGGTAGATAATACTTATTTGTTTTTATAATCTCTTCTGAGTCTATAAGATATCTTTTGTGAGTTTCACTCAATTCAGGAGAACGAGTTCTCTTTTTCATATTAAGGTGCTCTTTAGAAGTAATCATATTTACACATTGCAGGATCCTCTTAAAGAGGTCCTATATTAGTGTTTGTAGTGTATTAATTTAGTTATGTGGTAAAAAAGATAATACTCACTAATTCACAATAAATAGTACCTTATCTTCAAGTGTAATAAAAAGTATTGCAAAGAACAAGAAAAACTATTCACTGATAAGGGAGCTAGTTTACCACGTCTATGTACTTTGATTGCTCACACTGAACTCATGTAATTTCTTATGAAGCGTTTAATTATTTAAATTAATTTATAGTTGCTAGAGTGGCAAAATATCACCTAAGTATGCATAATTTTTCGAACAATTGTTATTTTATATAAAAATAAAAAAATGTTTACTCTTGTTTACAGAAAACAAAATCTAATTATTGAGATACAAAAATATTTGTTAGTTAAAGTTACCATTCTACTTCTGTAGAGTTATGAATCTGGTTAAGCACTTTTGGTATAATTTTTATAATTTTGGAACAATCTAAGTTGTAGTATCTAGCTGCTAGTTGCATATCATTTGAACTATGTTTTACTATTATTGGATTGATTCATGAGTATAAAAGAAGTACATATATGTAAGGAATATATTTTATTACCTCTCTTAAACCTATACTTTGTCTCTGAACAAACAGCAAATGAACCGGTAAAAATATCAATCGCGCAACAATTTGAAATATTAAACTTTACATTTCATAAACTCCTGTGTTTTAAATTATCGCAAAAAGTTTATTTCATATTTTCAAAAATTGTTTTTATCTACTTATGACATAGATTGCCGCAATTACTAAAACTAAAAAGTTATTAAATAATTGATTTTTATTTGTGTACTAAATAATTAACAATGTCATTTTAACATACACATTATTAATAAAATGCACGTATTTTAATGCACAGTAATGTCTCGACATGTATGTTTATAGTAACTGGCTTTAGAATAATTTTTTTTTAGATTATACCCAGACTTTACTTATTTTTTTAACAAAACATTTGACCTAACCTTTGCTATTAACAGTATGCATGTATGTCATGTAAAATGTTTATTTATTATTTTTTATTTTTTACTTACATACTTTGTTTTTCTGTGTTTTTTTTTTGCTTATTCTATTTTTAACCCAGACAACCCATCCAGAACCTATTCAGAAGAACTGAAATGGCAAGTCAGGCAGTTTATGCAACGTAAGATTTATTTTAATTTTAATTATATTGATTACATGTAGTATTTGATGATATTTGATTTGTATTGGGAACATTGTATATTAAAAATATATTTACAAAGTAATTTCCTTTTCTCTACGAACAAGGTAAATTTTTTATAAATACTAATTTTCTTTTACGCTACTAATTCTAGAATTATTTGATATAATTTTAAGTATTTCATTCAATAAAATCGAAATTCTTGAACCTCATTCTTTCTAGATAACTTTTTCTTATTGCTTTAAATTAAATATATTGTAGTATTAGATACTGTTGTAATTGTCTTTAGTCCTGTGTTTTCTTTAGGTTATCGCTTCTTAGCTTTGTTATGCTTAAATAGATTTACGAATGTTTCAAGCTGATTCGATTATACTTATAATACAGGTAAACGTTAAATTTATTTTTGTATTAAGATGCTTTCTTTAGACTTGATGGATTAGAGGAGGCATGCCTGTGACCTAGTTCTTTACGTTTAATACAAAAATAAATTAAAGGTTGTTTTCTATTTAGTAACATAATTTATTTCATAATATAGATGACACAGATATGGACAGGGTATTTAAACTACCCTCCACCACTTTTATCGGTGGCAAAGAGAAGGCTCTTCCTTTAAGAGAAATTTTACGTCGACTGGAGCTTACATACTGTAGACATATTGGTGTAGAATTTATGTTTATCAACAGTTTGGAACAATGCAACTGGATCCGCCAGCGTCTTGAAACTCCTGGAGTGACAAACCTTACTGCTGATCAAAAGAGGCTTATTTTAGCACGGTTAACTCGTGCAACTGGGTATGTACTCTGTATTCCGTTCCAAAAATATGTGCTAGGTTTATGTTCTTTTTTTTATTGAATTAAGGTGAAATTATCCCCTTATGAAATTGCTATTAGATTGATACTCAGATAATCAGTTTAATAAGTACTATCTAGTTTCTTGAATTTTATTATTTGTTGATTTGCGTTCTTTCAATTTTTTACGCTTTAAAAGCAACCTAAAACGCTGGCAATTACTGACTGAAAGTTTTTTGGATATCATTATTTTATAGTTATTTAGAAAAATTTTTACAAATTCAACCAAATTGTTCATAATTGCGTCATGTTTTCCTTTCAGGATATATGGCACAAATTCCTGGTGTCATTATTATTTAACCACGCGAACTCTTTCATTAATTACACCTTATCCTTTTAAACAAATACAGGGTGGGTGTTCCTTAAAATCACCGACAAACGAAAACTGGAGATTCTGTGTTTCAAAATAAGAAAAAAATTAATTAAACAATTAAAATTATTAATGCAAAAAATTTTAAAAATTGCTGATAATACCTCTCCGAAGATGCCTCCTAACCGAGATAAGTGGTGTTTAAAAAAATCAGTTTTAAGTTTCTCTAAAGATTTTTCAAAAATTACAAAAAATAATCTGTGGTGTCACTTGGACTATTAAAATCAACCTCACTTTTTCATCGTGATACTTTTGATACGATTAATCATGATTCGAATTAATTGTAAATCGATATAAATTGAGTGGAGCCATCCATGAAAATCAGGCGAATATCAATGGAAATGAAACAGAAATCAATCAATTGATATCAATTGGAAGTCGATGAAAATCAACAGAAATCAATGCAAAACCGATTATTATACAAATCAGAATGTAAAATTACTGTTTTTTTTATTGTGATTTAAATAAATTATCAAACAAAATTATAACACCAAAAATTAAAATACTGTCAGAGTATGTTCAAGAAGAGGCTTCAGTGAAGCCAAGTCATGTAGGCGATGAATTTGTCAAGTAAACAGACTTTATATTTGTCACAAATTCAAATTAATTAATTTATTTAGGTTTCTCGTGAATTTAATCATTGACACAGATAATGTCAAAATATTACATTCAAAACTGTGTAGCATATTCAAACACTACTATTATGCATGTGTTTACTAGCCCTAAAATTTTAAGGAAAAACAACTTTGCTCGTAGTCGTAACTACTAATATGTGACAACGTAATAAGTTTACATTTCAATTTTAAGGATGCCTTTTGAAGTTAAAACGGTTTCTTAAAGTTTTGTAATTTTTCAGATTTGAATCGTTTTTGGCCCGCAAATGGTCTTCTGAAAAGAGATTTGGTCTTGAAGGATGTGAAATTCTTATTCCAGCTATGAAAACGGTCATTGATAAATCTACTGAATTAGGGGTTGAGAGCATTGTTATGGGTATGCCTCATCGTGGTCGTCTTAATGTTTTAGCCAATGTATGCCGTAAACCACTTCATCAATTGTTCACACAATTCGCTGGTTTGGAGGCAGCCGATGAAGGTTCTGGTGATGTAAAATATCATTTAGGAACTTATATTGAAAGGTAAATTTCGGTTAAAATTTTTTGTATATATTTTGTTTAAATAAGCTTCTTTATACACAGCACGGTAACAAACTACTTAATTCATTTTAGATTGAACCGTGTTACAAATAAGAACATCAGGTTGGCTGTGTGTGCTAATCCTTCTCATCTTGAAACTGTAGATCCTATTGTACAAGGGAAAACAAGAGCTGAACAATTTTATAGAGGAGATGGAGAAGGGAAAAAGGTATTAATCAATTCTTTTTTGTCGTATTCATCATTATAGGTTAAATAGTGGATACTCATTACACAGTCACTGTGTTTGTTTTTTAGATATGTTATATTTACTAGTGTTGGTAATACTTGCCTTATACTGAGAGTATAATATGACAAACCTATCATGAGAGTTGAAACGATTAATAGGGTAACTTCCGCTACAAAAAAAATTGATAGCACTATACAGGGTGATTCACGTTGACCGCCTATTAGAAGTATCTCGAGAAAGAAAAAAGATATCGATTTGAAATTTTGGTTATGGTCCTAAGTGGGTAGGATCTATTTAATGAAAATATTTTCAAAATTTTGGCAATTCCGGTTATACCGGAAGTTGACCCTAACTTTGTTATTTTAAATGAGATGCCCCCATTTTCAATTTTTTTTAGATTCCTCGGAAAATTTAAAGGTCACTTCATTAAAGGTTCCCTATGTCTAAAATGAATATTTTCATCGATCAAATAGAAAATCGCAAATATCTAAAGAATCATACATTTTGGGTATAGGAACATGATACATGCTTAGATGCACATTTTTTCTCACTATCGATTGGTGTATTTAATTAGATATGGTTCCATTTAAAAAAAATGACTTATTGCTGTTTCTATGAGGTCGATAGATATCGTTAATTTTAGAAACTTTGCAGTTGAGATTTTGACAATTTTATTACATGATGGATAGCTCCAATACCTTCTCTTACCTCAATAAAAAATTCAACGTCTTATCATTAATTGTTACTGAGATATTGATTTTTACATTATACAACTATTCCGTCAATATTTTGAGAAAAAAATTAATATCTCAGAAAATATTCATTTTAGACATAGGGAATCTAAAAAAAAATTGAAAATGGGGGCATCTCATTTAAAATAACAAAGTTAGGGTCAACTTCCGGTATAACCGGAAATGCCACCATTTTGAAAATATTTTCATTAAATAGATCCTACCCACTTAGGACCATTACCAAAATTTCAAATCAATATCTTTTTTCTTTCTCGAGATACTTCTAATAGGCGGTCAACGTGAATCACCCTGTATATGTTTTTTGAAATCTATCCATTTTTTTTAATGTATCATTGAAAAGATCAAACTGCCTCTTATCGTTGATAATGTACCCAAATTCTGACTGACATGTTTTATTTTTCCAGTATCTTCGAAGTTTTAAAATATAATTTCATTGAGGAAAGATTTATTTGGATTAAACTTTTGGAAAGAAAGTTCAGTACCGTTACTAATACAAAGTATTAGTCAGTCCCTAAAATTGTTTAAACAAGGTGTACATGGTGTACATTCCATGATCATAAATAACTGGTACAAAATAAAGTTGCTTTAATTAATTGTCCAATAAATATAACCAGTGCTGCGGAAGCGTCATCTTTATCTAGGAACTAGTATTATTACAGAGTGTGCCTTTTTATAATTCTTTCACTCTACATTTGAAGAATATTAACTTTCACTTCTTGACTAGCTAGTGTATGTGGACATGTACAGGGTGTCCCCATGTAAGATGCTCACTCGATCTTTTGGCTTTATTATTGGGCTAAAATTAAAAACCAAAATCTATTCTCATGTATTTTTTTATGAGGAATCCGATTGTATGGTCGAATAAGTGATAAAACGTATAATATACGAGGTATTGTCAAAAGACTGATTTTCCAAATTTGTTTCTTCCTGTATATTATTACGGAAATCGATATGGTATATTATTGTGGTTATAAAGGCATATGCCATTCATACATCTAAATTTCATAGCCGAAAATGGCTTCTATGCGATAAAATTTTGGCGACAACCTTTATAGTATTATGAAATAATTGAAAAGTAGCCAATCTCGTGATTTCAAAAATTTATAACGCATGTCCCTTGTGTTTCAACTGCAACGTATAAAAAAATTCAAGCAATTTCACAGGAGACTCACCTATACAGGGTGTCCCATTTTTTAGGGGTAGGACTTCAGGAGGTGATAGAACATAAAAAAATAATAGTACTTTCTCAAATGAACTATATGTCGGAAAGGCGTATTTTTTCGAGATACAGGGCGTTGAAATTTGGAAAAAGAAATAGTTTTTCTTTTTTTTTTCTATTATTAATTTGTACCTGAATATCAAATTTTGTTCTTGATAATTATTTATTATTAATCTATTGAAGATGGAATTGCATTTTGATTTTTTTTAAGAAATGAATCTCAATCAACAGCTTTGGACTAATATACAAGAACACCTATTTTTCAAATTTCTACGAAAACGGTGCATCTGACGGAATTTACCAAAGGACCAGTTCTTGTTCAAAATTCATCAACAAATTCAAAAATACTATAATTTTGTCGTACCGGTCATTGGCGTATCATATTTTCTACAAAAGGGGGTTCAGCATACCCGAAGGAAACGCCCCTGGTAAACGATATGACGCGTTCCACCGAGTTTTCCATGAAGCTTGATATCAGTGGACAATACACCAAATTTCAGTTCATAACTCCATCCGTTTGGGCTAGAAAAAGAAAAAAAACTATTTCTTTTTCCAAATTTCAACGCCCTGTATCTCGAAAAATATGCCTTTCCGACATATAGTTCATTTGAGAAAGTACTATTATGTTTTGAAGTTCTATCACCTCCTGAAGTCCTACCCCTAAAAAATGGGACACCATGTATAATAGTGTATGGTGGTCCTTTAACTTTAATATACACAGACATTCTTCACAGTTTTTTTTATCATCTATCAGTCACAAAGTTTACAAAATTGTTCTAGGTGCATTCGTAAATGCCGCGCACATGATAACGTTGTAATATACAGACAACGCAGAAGTTCTTCGAATATAGGAAAATCAAGTATAATTTGCACTTACCCAGTCCCAGTGTCATAACGTCATACCTGGACTTATGTAATTTGTATAAGTTAACAATTTCACTTTACAAATGTAAAATCAATTTGTGATAAATCTAAAACTGCTATTTCAAAATCAACTAATCAAATTGAATAAATATTGACATATTTTCATGTGAAGTGTCAAACTTTGCTGGTTAAATACATACATACATGTTGTGAGTTTGGTAATTGTAGTCGTTAATAATCTCGTCTTATTTTTTCGTGAAAATTAGCAGTTACAAAAACTCCATCCCCTTGCACTTAGTCAATACAACAAATTCTCTACGATACATGATGAGAGTACAGACTGAAAATCCCATCATGAGAGTTAAACAATAGTTACAATCACGAAAACAACGCCAGAGATTATAAAGACTCTAGATAGTTACCGTCAATGTATTTACAGTAAATACATTGACGGTAACTATCTAGAGTCTTAATAATCTCTGGCGTTGTTTTCGTGATTGTAACTATTGTTTAACTCTCATGATGGGATTTTCAGTCTGTACTCTCATCATGTATCGTAGAGAATTTGTTGTATTGACTAAGTGCAAGGGGATGGAGTTGTTACTAAATCCGACGCGAACATTTCATGCTGTCAAGAATGTCAAGTAATAAAAATTGTTGTTTGAACGAGAAGAGTGGTAATTTAATAGTGCTTTTCGGTTATAAATGAAACATGGGAAAAGTTAAACCACTTGCAAACAAATGTTGTGTTCTAGGCTGTCATGTTAGTGACACTTTTCATAAAATAAAGTTTTACAGATTTCCTGTGCGGAAACACAACCTTGAATAACGCATGAAGTAGATCAAAGCTTTGAAAAGAGTCAAGTAAAAGCATGTATTTACCTCTAAATTAAGTTTATAAGGCTGTAGTTTTATTATTGCAGCTGATGTCAACATATTCTTCTACTTGTTTCACATGACAAAATGCCAATTTCCTTCCTTTCTCTAATACACCAATCATCTCTGGTAAATTTATTGGAATGCGTAATTTGTTTAAATTTGGTACGCTAAATTATACTCGTCATTATTTTGTTATTCTGTCATATCGTGACATTGATAATCATGTTAGTGACATTGACAAATTAGGGGTACAAATATTAAAAAATTAACCACGAGCGGCGCTACTAGAACCCTTGCACATAGCGAATTGAAAATTTGTTATATTGATGATTACATTGACAATAAGAACTTCAGGCAGAAATAGCTAAAACACCGTTTTTACCCAATAATTAATTAATAACAAAAAATACCATAATCATTAGTAAATAGTTTCTACTTTTTTTTATCCTGGATAAAAATGTTTAACCTTTGTTTCTTAACAAACTGTAGACATATATTACCATATTACCATTGGAAAATTCATTAAAGGTTTTCGTTTAGGTCATGTCTGTGTTGTTACATGGAGATGCTGCATTTGCCGGGCAAGGCGTCGTTTTTGAAACAATGCACTTATCAGAACTACCCGATTACACTACTCATGGTACAGTTCATATTGTGGTAAACAATCAAATTGGTTTTACAACTGATCCACGTTTCTCAAGGTCATCACCATATTGTACTGGTATGTAAAATATATTAATATATAAATGACCAGTCATTTATGTTTTGTTAACTTTGAACATTGACCAGGAATGGTAAATTAGAAATTCTAAAGAAGTTAAATTAGATGGTTCAGACTGTTTGGAATCAGTTTCTTTCAATTTTAAAACCTAAAACATGCATGATTGGGCATTAATTCATTTTTATTGAGTTTCTCTTGTTTTAAAATAAAATGCTAAATAAATAATATTGTATTACACAGGGTTCAGGAACGAATTTATATTGTCAATAATAGAATTTGTTCCAAATATACCTAAGCTGAATGTACTTCTCTAAAACGAGTGTGCATACAAGAAAAGTAAAGATTGTGCAAGATTTCCTACTATTTATTATTTGTTATTTTAATATAAAATCATTTGGGAGGGGCAGATAGTAGGATTTTAACACATTTTGTTTTATTATATTTTGGGTTGCTTTTAAAATAAATTCTTATAATTTAAAAATTTTGAAATTTTTTTTCATTGATTGCAATTTTAGAAAATATAAATAAAATATTCCACACGTTGGGTTATCATGGTAAAGGTAAATGGAAGCTTAGCCATGAAAAAACTAATATTTTTCAGTTTTATCTCTGATAACCATTTTAAATACGATTCTAGAGCTTATTTATTTAAATAGCAGTGGAATTGTGAGGCCAAAATGATGGTTGTTCTGTATACTAATTTGGTGATGTCATCTAATCGATTAAAATATTTATACCTAAATGTTAATATATTTGAGTAATAATAATATAAATACTTAACTCTAGAATAATACTTAGGTTATGTTATGGAAGCATACATGTGCTAAGCTTTTGAACCGTTATAAATAGATGTTTACTTGAAAACAAAATTGTAAATCAGTTGAATCTACAAAGTATAATTGGTGAAATTCGTTTTGAGATAAGTTTTATCTAATTCTTTAAGTTGTTGAATAAAATAACAAGACCTAACCAAAAAATGGCAGCATGTTTAAAGTGCCAGGCAGCAGAAAATGTGGAAAAATTTGCTTGTGACAGCTGTAAAAGACTAATCTGTGCAGATTGTGCTGAATTAACTTCCTCTGAAGTGCGTTGTATGAATTTGAAGAATCGAAAACTTATGTTTCTCTGCATTGAGTGTCAACAAGGAATATTAATGGTACCAGCATTAATTAAGCAAGTTAGTGAGTTACAAGCGGAAATTAAGAATCTCAAAGAAAATAATATCACTCAAACCACAGCTGTATTGGATCAAGAAGATTTAATTTGTGAAATGTTGGATAGGCAAAAACGAATGTCAAATATTATTGTTTATAATGTTAACGAATCAACGGATAAAACAAAAACTGATCGTATCAATAGAGACAATCAGGCTGTGAATAATATTCTGGAAAATTTCGAAATTGATAAAAGTAACTTGAAAGTATTTAGAATAGGAAAGTTTTTAGGTAACAAAACTCGTCCAATAAAAGTTATATTGAAATCATCTGAAGATGCTAAAACTATCCTAAAAAATAAAGAAATGATTACAGTTCCAAGTATCAAAATCTTTAGTGATCAAACCTACGCACAGAGGCAATACTTGAAAAAGGTAAAGGACCAACTGCAGGGGTTAATCGATAACGGTGATAATTCAAAAACAATTAAGTATGTGAATAACAAGCCAACAATTGTAAATAAAATAAATATTAATTCAAAAAAGTAGATAAAGAGCAAGATATCCAGTTAAACTCAGATATTATCTATCTAAATGCTCAAAGCCTTCTTAAGCATAAAGATCAAATTCAGAATAGCTTAACTTGCTATAACCCTATACTTATATTACTTAGTGAAGCAAGAATAACAAATGACATTGAATCGAGTGAAATAAAAATAGAAAACTATAATCTGATTCGATGTGACTCAACTAGTAGATATACTGGAGGAGTTGTAATTTATGTAAAAAATAATATCGAATACTCTGGATTTAAAACATTTGTGATGGAAGGAAACTACTGGTGCAATATTTTAAAAGTCCACCTGAACAATGCAGTATGGTTAATAGGATGCCTTTACCATTCACCAACATCTTCTGATGCAATATTCTTAGAAAATTTTGAAGATATATGTGATAGTGTATTTTTTTGTAATTATCATTGTTTGTTAGTAGGTGATTTTAATTTAGATTATTTAAGTAATAATTTTTATGTCAACAAGATGAAAAACCTTTTAACAGTTTATGGCATCAACCAGTCAGTTACTGAACCGACTCGAATTACTAATGATAGTGAAACCTTAATAGATTATGTCTTGTCTAATGAAAATAACTATACAGTAAAGGTACACTCTTGTCCAAAAATAACAGACCACTCAGTAATCTCAATTAATATGAACAATACTCATAATAGTGAAAATAAATTAATAAAAAAATATAGAAATTTCAGTGTAAATAATTTGGAACTAATTAAAAATAATTTGATATCTTACAACTGGAATTTAAATTCAATTAACGTAAATCTTATTTATGATGAAATTATAAATAACTGTGATATAATCATTAATGATGTCTCACCTATACAAGCCTGCAGTTATAAAATAAATTTACCCTGGTTTGATAACGAAGTGCATTCTAAAATAAAGGAGCGTGATAAGTCTTATAAAGAGTGGAAAAAATGTTCAGGAAATGATAAATTGAATAAATGGAACATCTTCAAAGAACAAAGAAACAATGTGGTTGCACTATTAAAAATTAAAAAAGATCAATATTATTTTGACAAGATTGACACGTATAAAAATAACCCGCAACTCATGTGGAAAACACTTAAAAAACTAGTAGATATTAGCATGCAAAATTTTCCTAACTACATAAAATTTAACATCAATAATGAACTAATAATAGTGAGAGAAAACTTACAAATGGCTAATTATTTTAATCAATATTTTGTTGACAGTGTTAATACAATTGTTGAAAGCATTGACTCTAATGTCACATGGAATAACAAAAACTGTAATTTATATCCCACAATGTCTAACTTCAAATTACTGACGATGAGTGAATTACGTCAAATAATTTACTCATTGGATAACAAATGTAGCATATATGAAATTCTTAACGCTAAAGTTTTGAAACATATGTTTGAGGCCATGGGACATGTTATCTTAAATCTTATTAATACATCTCTGGAAACTGCAAAAATTCCTTATTTATTAAAAATTAGTACTATTGTCCCAATACCTAAAATTATTAATACTGTTAATGAAAATGAATTTAGACCTATAAACACTTTACCTCCCATTGAAAAAGTTCTTGAAATTACGATATATAACCAGTTACTCGAACATATTGAAAAAAATAACATTCTAATTAGTAATCAGTCAGGATTCAGGCGAAAACATTCTTGTGAATCTTCATTGCAGTTATGTTTAAGTAAATTTAAAGAAGATGTTGATAATGATAAATATGTAATTGCTATATTTTTGGACCTTAAAAGAGCATTTGAAACCATCGATAGGAATATATTATTAGCTAAACTTAAACAATATGGATTTGAGGGTACAGTTTATAACTGGTTATCTGATTATTTAATGGGAAGAAGGCAGAGAGTAAGAATAAAGGATTCAATATCCGGTGAAATTTCTAATAATTTTGGTGTCCCTCAAGGCAGCGTACTGGGGCCTCTCCTTTTTATATTGTACCTTAATGATATAAATCTTTTTATTAACTGTGAATTTGTGAATCTCTTTGCAGATGATACATTATTAGCATGTAGTGATGTAAATTTGAATCATGCAATACAAAAAATGAATGTAATATTATCCAGTGTAGAAGATTATCTAACTATAAATAAACTGAAATTAAATGTAACAAAAACCAAACCTATGGTAATAACTACTAAATATAAATACAATAATATAAATATCGATGACGTTAAGGTTTCAATATACAATGAGAAAATAGAGGTAGTAACAACAGTGAAATATCTTGGATTTCAAATGGATAATGTTTTATCCTTTGATAACCATTTTGAATATATTTATAAAAAAATTTCAAAAAAACTATATTTTTTTTTGTAGACTTTCTAATGATTTATCATTTGCGAGTAGGATTACTGTCTATCAGGCAATTATACAACCACATTTTGACTACTGTGCATCTCTTTTATATCAACTTAATTTAAACAAATTATCACAATTGCAAAAACTTCAAAATCGTGGTATGAGAATTATTTTAAAATGTAATCGTTACACACCAATTGCAATGATGTTAAATACCTTGCAATGGCTTTCTGTTTCTCAAAGACTTTATTATTTCACTATGATCTTAATATATAAAATATTACATAATTTGGCACCTTCTTACTTACATAATAATATTAAGTTTAATAATGAAGTACATAATTATTTTACAAGGAATAATAACAATATATACATAACCAGAACAAAATATAAAAGCAACATGAAATCTTTGTTCTTTCAAGGTTTTAGTCTTTATAATAATCTGCCACTAGATATTAAAAATAGTTCTTCTGTTAATGTATTTAAACATAAATTAATAATATATACAAGGAATGCGATATAACAAATATATTTATAATTAATATGTTATTGTCAGTAGTGTTAGTGCATGTATATTGTAATAATGTGTATTTGTATATTAGACAAAGTCTATTTCAATAAAGAATGTATATATATATAATAATCATTGTTTTTCATTTTGACGTGAACATAAAACATACAGATAAGTCCAGGATGCTTCGAACACGACAGGGATTGGGACGAATATACGAGTGGCCGACAACTCGTCTCAGTTCGAAATTTGTACATTAGAAGGGCACGGCAGTGCGCTGTGGCCACTCACTGCTCAGCCTCAGCAGTCAGCAGACTATTGTTAGTAGGTATCTCATTCCCGTAACCGTGTTGGGATGTAGAACTCATGTCTGAAATAAATTTGATTTACGTATTCTGGACCAACGTTTCGAAATTTTTCTAACTTCAATAATTCATCCTAGATAGGAATAATTATTGTAATTTTAAAAAAATCTCAAAACACATTTAAATATATCCATTGTTTGTTTTTTCGCAACAAAAATGTGATTCTACAACATAAAATTAATTGTCGCTGCACCTCGAGTGTAGCAGGTGTAATAAAAATTATTATTAAAGAATCCAAAGAACTTAAAGGAACAGTAGACGCGAGAGCCATCGGCTACAGCGCGGAGATCCACGATTCCCACCACTGTGTCGTCCGCTTGCCTACAACTGGCATAAGTAAATCTCGCTAATTAATACCCATGTTCGAACCTCCTCGGTCTTTACTGTATACGAGTATTCTGCAACAAGTTTTAGAACGGCTCATATTCCACACAAGCGAAAAGTTTGTAGTCCGAGCTTTTCAGATATACGGTTCGCGAGTCAGAATTCCTGTTGTAGTAGTTATAGTTTTTAATAACAGGGTCTGGCGGATTTTAAATTCTCAATTATTGCAAAGGGACTAATTCAACGTGAAAATGTAATACTTGTTTAATTCCCCAAAAGTCTAGAAAATCAACATTCAAAATATAATCACAACACCTATTGGTAATAATCTGACATTCTGATTCTTTTAACTCTTATACTTCCACACTTCTTTAGATTGAATCTTTTGTGTTATGCTCTAACCACTGAATTCATTCTGTTTTCATTACTTTTAATTTTAATTATTGTTTTAATCACGCGCAACTTATTTAAAAAATTAAATTTTCCCAGATGTTGCACGTGTAGTAAACGCACCAATCTTTCATGTTAATGCCGATGACCCTGAGAGTGTTATACATGTTTGTAACATGGCCGCTGAATGGAGAGGTACCTTCCAGAAAGATGTGGTCATTGATTTAGTATGCTACCGTAGAAATGGTCACAATGAAATTGATGAGCCTATGTTCACCCAACCCCTCATGTACAATAAAATTAAAAGTACCAAACCGTGCTTAGACAAATATTCTGATCAATTGCTAAAAGAAGGTATTGTAAATGAAGCAGAAGTCAAAGATGTAAAAGATAAATACGACAAAATTTGCGAGGAAGCTTTAGAGCGTGCTCGTCACGAAACTCACATCAAGTATAAGGATTGGATCGACAGTCCATGGTCTGGTTTCTTTGAAGGAAAAGATCCCCTGAGAGTTAATCCCACAGGTGTAATTGAAGATACTTTGGTTCACATTGGAAAAAGATTCTCTTCACCTCCACCTAATGCTGCTGAATTTATCATACATAAAGGTAGGAAATAATTGGGATGTCTCTTAATAAAGAACAATTAAGTATACGTTTTAATTTCTCGGTTAATTGTCATGTTTTTATTATTTAAGGTATTGAACGAATCTTGAAATCAAGAATGGAAATGGTAGAGAGCAGAATAACAGATTGGGCTCTTGGTGAAGCCATGGCCTTTGGTTCTTTATTAAAAGAAGGTATTCACGTCCGATTATCTGGTCAAGATGTTGAGCGAGGTACTTTCTCACATAGACATCATGTTTTGCACCATCAAACTGTTGATAAGGCTACGTACCGGTAAGTATATAAAAATAATGGTTTTCTAAAGTATATGGCCATTTTCCAACACCAGTCATGCCAAAGAGGAGCCCTGTTTTCCAGCATTCGTTTTTGTAATAGGATCGGTATTTAAATTACTAATGGCGTTAATAAAGAGGTAAAAGTGCGATTTACAAATAATTTTTTTAATTAAAATGATCATTACTATACTCTGTCTGTCCAAAAGATAGAAATACACTCCGCCCCAACAATGTCCGCTAAATTTGAATGGAATTTCTCTATTGGTCGTATTTATAGAACCCAAATTACAATGCAACTTCTAGATTTCACTGAAAGGCCGCCTCTACAAGAACTTGCGTCACACATTAAACTTTTACGTATTTTGCAACAGACCAATCAGGAATCAGCTTATGTTATGGATTGTCGCGAAACGCATTAAACGTACGAAAAACGCGAATAAATGGGGAGCCGGCCTGCACTGTCAACTGTCATGCACAGGTTATAAAAAATCGAAATAAGATGGCTGAAGGGGGTGCAATTTTTCCACCGAGAAAGCGAAAAGCAAGACATTTTTCAGTGGAGAATAAGGAAAACGTGCTGAATATCTTCAAGGCCTACGATAGGGAGAATCCGGAGGAGCCAAAAATGGAATGCGTGAAGTTCACTGCAACGGCAGCAGGTGTGAGTGTTGCAAGTGTTTACAATATTCTTCATGAATACAAAGAAACACACCAACTCCAATCACCAAAAGTGTACCACCGAAAGAATCATACGATAGATATTAATAAATAAATATGTACAGTGGTGGAAAAGTAAACGACTCAGATTTGGCTATTTTTGAGTAGCTACATTGTGGTCATTGGAGTTTATCCAGTAGAGTAACCTATGTGAAACTGTTACAGTAAATCACAAACTAAACTTTTTTGCCTGAAATAACCACATACGTTCTCTTAAGTATGTGGAAATTACTCGCAAAAGCACCTAACCTAAAAACGAATACAAACGTAAACAAACCAGCAATCGGCGGCTGGTCGTTCGTCTAGACGGCAAGAAATAAACAAAGTATCGTGAGTTTGCGCAGTGCGGACTTAATAAAGAAACGTCGTTTAAATTTTTGCGGAAATAAGTATTATTTTTAAAAGTCCAAAATTGCAAATGTATAATAGAAACTTTAATGGGAATAAACATTATAAAAATATAACATCGCTGCAGTATACAATGTAACACGTATAATAAACAAATTTTGTTGAAGCTATCACAGCTTTCATTAATTCCATCGTGTAAAACTGACTATTGCGTGGACCGTTCTGCGCTGCCATAAAATTAATGGGGCGGAGTCGAGCTCTATGTTTTGAACAGATCGAGTATAGGAGCTTTTTCGACAAAAATATGTTTCAATCCTTTTACAATGGTCAACTGCAAATATATCATTTCAGGACATACAGGGTTGAGCAAATGTGCCGGATCACCCGATTTCTGGCAAAACTATAAGTTCGATTAAAAAATACCCTTAACAAAAGTTTCTGTAGTATTTTCGTTCTATTCAGTGACGTACTTTTTTTTTTTTTTTTTTTAATTGTTGAATCTATCTGAAAATGTAAAAATATCAGGGTTATCCATTTAAAAAAACTGCCGATGACGTCATATCTCGAAAAATAGAGTAGCTGTTGGAAATCGAAGTACGTCACTGAATAGAACGAAAATACTACAAAAACTTTTGTTAAGGGTATTTTTTAATCGAACTTATAGTTTAGCCAGAAACAGTATTTTTTTCTTTCATTACATTTTATTTTAAAAAAAATGTTTTCTTAACCGCCTCTCAAGTTACCGAAGCAACCCCCCCGGAAAATCCTAGGATTTTGTGTTAGGTAAAGAGAGACGAGGCCCTACAGTTTATTGTGGAGTCCGAACCACATCTAGGGCTTCGATAATTCTCTATCCATCTAAAGTCCGAAGCAAATCAGAAATAAATTTTTAATTTGCCCCAGGATAGATTCGAACCATCCAACGAATTAGTACCACTAGAAGGAGCTTTGCCTATCGTAGTATGTCTTTTAACTGTAGGCATACATCTAAAGAGAGAAACTGGAATTAAAAAATGATAGACAATACATAGACACAATGACATGGGCGGGTTATTAAAAAGGGGTGACATATAAAGAAAATAGAAAGAAATCACATTCCTTTAAAATAATCGTCTTCTAACAATAAAATGAAAAGGCACCATTACCATCTTGTCTATCTATTGAAAAAGTTTATTATATAGAATGTTATTGAAGTCAGTAAAAAAAACGCTTACAAATTAGAATATTTTATTTCTTAAAAGTACATAAAAAGTATTAAATACCTACATTAATATATAAAATATACAATGCAAAATTATAATACTTATTATATTCAAATGATATAATACGATTTGTGAGACAAATTATGTAACTACACGATGTGTATTTATTTTAAATGAAAGTGACATGGTATAATATTTTAAAGAATAATATAATAGTATTTTTTTTAAAATCGACATTAAAATACCTCAAAATCGTCATTAAAGTTATAGAAATAGGCATTAAAGTAATCCATTATTGTACGATTTTTGTAGTTGGCGGAGGTGACAGATAAACGTAATAAACGTAGTTTTTTAAATTCAGAATTGTATTATCACAATTATACCCATTTTCAAGTTTCAAACAATAATGCCTATTACACTAATTTCCTCATCTTAAAATTAAATTTTCAAAGTCAGAACTTTTTTAAATTACCTTTAAACTTTTCAAACTTGATTGCCTTACCGGTTAAAACATATTTCTTCCTCACACTGCATGGAACCTGTAGAAGTTGAAGCTACATTTGGAATAGCACTATCTCGTAAATATCTTACTCCAGATGGCTTTGTTACAAAATCATTGTTCGCAAAATGGTCAGAACAAATAAAAGTATTTTTCCGAATAACATAATCTTGTTTCCCCAGGACCTGCTTCCATATATTCATTCTTTCCAGATTTTTTGGAAATCTAAAAAAACGAATTTACTGCATTACGATTGTAAAAACATAATAACTTGATAATAAGTCGCCAGATCAGAAATTAAAATGAGGTACTCACTGGAAGAAATAGTTAATTATACTAAACTTAAAATTATTTGATATAATATTAATTACAACACCTGACCTAAAACACCTATTGCCATTACAAACCCCCGTCCATGCACTGATTCACTTACCTATGAAATGACCGCTTTTCGCCCTTTTTAAATAGAACTTTACAAACAAAGCACTTCCTAACCATGTCTATACACTAAATAATGTCTATAATACCAAAATAACTTTAAAACACAATCAAAATCACACATTAAACACAAAATTACGGTGCTAGATTAATGGCTGCCGGAGTAAACAAACAATTGTCAAAGTTGTCAAACATAAATTCAACGCGGATATGTCCGAAAAACAGCGGGAGTACCCGAACGACGAGACTTAAAGAACACTTACGTTGCACACATTCATCCTCTGGTTTTTCCCATTTTGCTAAACACCTTAAAGATAGTAATCACAATTATAATAATGATATTAAAATTTTACAATTAACAGGTAGAGGTAGTTTGCTTAATAATTTAGAAAGCTTGGAAATTTTAAGAGAAATAAAAAACCCTAATTCTGTCTCACTTAATTCAATCCTCACTCACTTTTTCAGTTTTGTTTTGAGATTTGTATTAGCGTTTTGGATTCCCATGTACTTGTCTTCCATTTTAAATATTTTATCTGTTTTTTGTCTAATATAGGTATTACTCCAGGAAACGTAGGCTCAAGGTGGAAAACTATATAGGATTTGATTTTTATTTTTTTTTACACTGATCTTGGGATGCTCATTTTGGGTCTGAGTTTGTGGGACACAGCTGTCCCCGGAACATCCCCATCCACCCCCCAAGGGTCTTTTTTTTGCTTTTTGCTTTATATCGAGCTTCCGGTGCATGCTATCGCAAAAGTACCTATATTGAAAATTAAAGAGGAATAAACAGTGCACAATATGAGCCATGTTTAGTTGCTCTACGTCAAACCGTTTCTTTGAACGGGCACCTCAAAGTTGGCCCTCTCTTTGAAATAGACACGTCGTAATTTTTTTATTGTGGCTCACAGACAATACTAATTAAAAATAAAACATATGGCAGTTTATCACCGATAAATACCTGAATTTTTGGTATATATCTGTTCTTTCTGACATTGCTCTTTTTCGAGATACAGGGGCGTCCATCCGAAAATTCACTCCACCGTATCACCGGGGTTGTTCATATAGGATTGTTCAAAATTTATGGTATTATAGCCTTCAACGTGCTGTTTGAAAATTCGTATCAGACGACCAAATTTTATCGCCGGAACTACCCCTTAACCTAAAAAAAGTGTTTTTAGGTTAGGTTTTTCTTTAATATTCGCTCTTCAGGGCACTCTATGAGAAATCGTCGCGTATTGTTGTATGCTCGCTTATATGATTCATGTATAGGTTTCATAATAATTTTTTTTTACAACACCCTGTATTCGAATTTTTTTTTTTTAGAGGGTTCTAAAAAAAAATTTTTTTTAACGTTTTCTAATACGCATGTTTTTACTATATGCCATGTACTTTGTATATCTCTATATGGTTTGTTAATTAGACTATACCCCTTCACCCCAAAATCGATACCGCGTAACAGTTTATCAGAAAATTAAATTATTCATGTTATGCACATATTCAATACATACGCATGTATGTATTGCAAACGTTTTCCTCAAATAAGAATTTTTTCTGAGGGTTATTAAAAACAAATATTCTTTTACTGCCTTTTAATACGCATATGTAGCTACTATTTACAGTATTCTTCTGTTCTAAGTGTATTTTTGCTTATGCTGACTGTAGTCCTTTCCGCACCACCTGATAGGTAGAGTATTTGGCGCGTTTTTTTTATTGTGGTATCCCATTAGGCCTACTCCACAGCGATAAATCGTCCCCGTTAATAAACCTTGTGTCGCTTAATTCCGGAAGGACCCGGTTGCGCTACGTCCTCTTCGAAATCAACGTCAAGTTCGTCCACATCTTCTGTAACGTCCGCATCGCCGATCAATTCATCGTCGTCGTCCTCTTCCACATTAATTACGACTTCTGGCATGTTCGTACAGCCTTTGACGTTGATTTCGAAGAGGACGTAGCGCAACCGGGTCCTTTCTGAATTAAGTGATGCAAGGTTTATTAACGGGGACGATTTATCGCTGTGGAGTAGGCCTAATGGGATACCACAATAAAAAAAACGCGCCAAATACTCTACCTCTCAGGTGGTGCGGAAAGGACTACAGTCAGCATAAGCAAAAATACACTTGGAACAGAAGAATACTGTAAATAGTAGCTACATATGCGTATTAAAAAGCAGTAAAAGAATATTTGTTTTTAATAACCCTCAGAAAAAAATTTTATTTGAGGAAAACGTTTGCAATACATACATGCGTATAGAATATGTGCATAACATGAATAATTTAATTTTCTGATAAACTGTTACGCGGTATCGATTTTGGGGTGAAGGGGTATAGTCTAATTAACAAACCATATAGAGATATACAAAGTACATGGCATATAGTAAAAACATATGCGTATTAGAAAACGTTAAAAAAATATTTTTTTTAGAACCCTCTAAAAAAAAAAAATTCCGAATACAGGGTGTTGTAAAAAAAAATTATTATGAAACCTATACGTAAATCATATAAGCGAGCATACAACAATACGCGACGATTTCTCATAGAGTGCCCTGAAGAGCGAATATTAAAACCTAACCTAAAAACACTTTTTTTAGGTTAAGGGGTAGTTCCGGCGATAAAATTTGGTCGTCTGATACGAATTTTCAAACAGCACGTTGAAGTCTATAATACCATAAATTTTGAACAATCCTATATGAACAACCCCGGTGATACGGTGGAGTGAATTTTCGGTTGGACGCCCCTGTATCTCGAAAAAGAGCAATGTCAGAAACATAGAGATAGAATATAATAGGGAGACGGCATCACGTTGCAAAAGTGGTTTCATGTCTGCCATATTGCTACTACTTTTTTGTCAAAAATGTCAAACTGTAGTGTCATTTGTTGTCAGTTCATGTTGAGCAATATTTAGCATTTCATTTGTGTTTTGAGAACTGTCTAAGTATTTTTTGTTAGTTTGTCTTGTGCTGTGCGTAGCTGCTGTAGCAGAGACGGCGTGGATAAAAAGATGTCGGGAATAACATTTCATAGATAGATAGATAGAATTTATTCATCATAAAAGTTGATACAAATACAAGCATTAACTCATCAGACTAGTCAGAGCGAACAAAAGGTATAAGATATTAAAATATAGTCATACAAAACTAAAAATATAGTCATACAAAATAATATAATGTATACAATACAAATACATATCACAAATATAAGCAAAAAAACAAAAAGAAAGACAAGGTTAAGTATTGCTATGTCTATTATTGGTCATAGTTCAAAAATTCGTCCACAGAATAGAAACAATTTAAAGTTAGATATTCATGTAATTTTCTCTTACAGACATTTATGCTATCATTCTTATCAAAAAAACGTATTTTGTTGTAACATTTTATGCCAATATAATTAGGAGATTTCTGTGCTGTGTCAAGTCTAGAGAAAGGTTGACGTATTAAATCATTATTTCTCGTGTAATGAGAATGTATATCATGATTTCGCAAGAAATTGCTTTGATTTGCTCTAATGTGCAAAATAAGTTGAGAGATATATAAACATGGTAAAGTCAATATGTTAAGTTTCTTGAAAATTGGTTTACAACTTGCTAATGGATGAGCTTTAATCATACATCTAAGTATCCTCTTTTGAATTATGAAAGCCTTTTCTAGATGGGCCGATGAGCCCCAGAAAATTAAAGAATATTGTAGAGTTGATTGCACCAGACCATAATACAAGGTCTGCAATATACCAATGGAGACAGTATCTCTTAGAGTTCTGACAATATAGCAAACACCGCTAAGCTTAGAGCATAAGTTAGTATAAACAATAAACAGAACCGTACCTACAAAATTATGGTATATAAATGCTATTATTGGTAGTGTACTTTATACATGCTACAGCGTAGGACAAAGGGCGGCGGTAGACAAATACAAGCATCTTAGAAGGGAAGAGAAATGCGACAAGAAAGGTTTTTAAACCAAGAACTAATATCTGTAGAGTCAGAGTCAAAGGAGGAAACTTAATAAGCAATAAAAAATATATTCTATTTGGATGGACAGAACATTTTCAAGAGCTGCTGGCCGGAGGACCAACCCAAATGAAACACTGAAACCATTCTCTGAAGCCCACCTCGGAGAATATCAGTCAGGATTCAGACCAGGTTGCTCAACTACCAACCAAATGTTCACTTTGCATCAAATCCGAGAAAAATCCAGAGAATTTGACATTGGTATAACACTGGTATGCACCACTTGTCATCTACTTTAAAGCAGCGTATGATAACATTCTTAGGTCGATGTTGCACGATGTTATGAACGAACTCGGAGTACCAATGAAGCTAACTTGTCTGATTAAAATGACCATGGTTGATACCACGTCCGCAGTTAAACTTCAGAACGACAATATAGGAACCGTTCGAAATACACAAAGGACTGCGACAGGAACTAAGATGCGCTGACGTGTCAGTTATTCAATATAGCCCTGGAGAAAATCTTCTGATTGGTACGTACCACTTCGAAGGAATGTGGGCGTTACATATTCACTGATCATTTTCTCTATTTACGCTTTACGCACGATCATCCCGTCTTTGTTTCCAATTTGGCTATAATTTTTCTTGGGGTACTGTATATTTATGTATTCTGAAACAATGTATAACATGGGTATATAAATTAAAGATAAATTTACTTATTTTTGCCTATTGTTTTACTTTCCATATTCACCATCATCCACACACCCAATTAAGAAGCTGTAGGAATTGGTACTATTGAACTAATAGTGCAGTTTTCTTTCAAAGGGACCTATAAGCCCCATAAAACTAGTTCTACTAGATTAAATATCTTGTCTAAAAAGAACCAAAAACTGCACCGAATTTAGTTGATTACGAAAGTTGAAAGTTGACCAACTAAAATCGAATCGTGAGAACGCGCTTAATCCAACTCTGTTAAAGCCGCCATATTGGTGCTACAATAAGCTCCGCCCAGTGGTACCGTTATTTCCTTACCTATTTATATCGTATAGCATCTCCTTATATTCATCTCTATGGTCAGAAAGAACAGATATATACCAAAAATTCAGGTATTTATCGGTGATAAACTGCCATATGTTTTATTTTTAATTAGTATTGTCTGTGAGCCACAATAAAAAAATTACGACGTGTCTATTTCAAAGAGAGGGCCAACTTTGAGGTACCCGTTCAAAGAAACGGTTTGACGTAGAGCAACCAAACATGGCTCATATTGTGCACTGTTTATTCCTCTTTAATTTTCAATATAGGTACTTTTGCGATAGCATGCACCGGAAGCTCGATATAAAGCAAAAACCAAAAAAAAGACCCTTTGGGGGGTGGATGGGGATGTTCCGGGGACAGCTGTGTCCCACAAACTCAGACCCAAAATGAGCATCCCAAGATCAGTGTAAAAAAAAATAAAAATCAAATCCTATATAGTTTTCCACCTTGAGCCTACGTTTCCTGGAGTAGTATCATGTGATGTCAATTATTTATTCGATATTATGCAGTTTCCTGTTGTTGCATAGCTTGCGCCATCTATTGATAAGTATCCTTACTTCGATTAAGATTGTACGTTGTTTTCTTTTTATTAATCTGCCATATATGCTTACGTTCCTATAGGTACCTATAGGGGTCGTTTCAATTGTTTTTTTTATAAATTTGATTTTCTAGAACTTGTTTCATTTAGTTCCTTTTTGTACGGTGCTAAGGACATTATTTTATTTAAATTTTAATCTGTTTGTCCACGTACATTGTCTTTTGTGCTTTTTGATTTTTTTATTTTGATTAATTTAAAATTAATTAATGACATTAAATAAATTCAAGTACATGTATTTTTACATAATATTTATTAGTTTTCTAAATAATTTGACAAATTTTTCATTAATGCTTATACTGACAAACCTTTGGTATTTATAGAAATGTAAGTATATCTTTATATTAACTAATTTTATATTCACAATTTCATTGGTTTTTTTAATCTCTTTAGTATCTTTTGTTAATAATTTTTTATCTTATTCACAAACATATATTTTTTATATATAAAACAATATTTGATATTATCGTAATAGTTTTACTTGTTTTTAATTAAATTTACTATATACCTACATTTGATGAATTCTTAACTTATTATATTAATGTAATATTTGGATTGTTATAGTTTTTACATAAAAATTTTTTTCCTATTTGTAGTCTTGTAGCCTGATGATGTGATGTAATGTATTAGATCACGAAACCGGTTGCAATAAAAAAGAATTTTGTGGGAACAAGACCTTTGTTGTTTTTCTTCTTCAATATTTTATTTTTGTAAATGGAGGATGATAGATACCAAAGGAGGCTTTAAATAACTGTAGTTAGAATTTTTCCTCTACGGTTCACAGAGATGGCGCTGCGATGCAAAATTATTTTTCGATGGCTGGAACCTTGAAACATGATTCATGTGATTAAGGGATAATTTATGAATAATTTTGATGGTGTAGAAAATTTCGAAAAAACCAGCTCTTTTGGAGTTATTGAATTTTTTTTAGATAAAATAATAAAGGAAATACTAATTTTATGATGAGATAAATTAAACTTTTGAGATATTAGTTGGCCTTGAAATTAAATTTTAATTTTGACAGTTATTTAGCAAAAGCTTGTAGTGCATTTCAATCAAAGTTTTAAGCTGTTTAGTTAGAAGTTATACATTACAAATGGTTCGATACACCAATGATGAAAAGTTAAATATGATTTTAATATACGGGGAATGTAGAAGAAATTCCCGAAAAGCAAAACATTGAGGGTTGTTTATAATATTATTTTATAGTAAGGCTGTATTTTCATCATTTCTAACTGACCTTCTCCTGGTACGAACAGTTTTCTTAAAACTACCATAGTTTCTTAAATTTGTACATAGCTTAATAAATGTCTGTTTGTCTGGTGTAGGTCTATTTGGAAATCGCAAACGAAATAATCGATTTGCTTTTCGAGAATTTCTTCTACGTCCCCCGTATACATATTAAAATCATATTTAACTTTTCATCATTGGTGTATCAAACCATTTGTAATGTATAATTTCTAACTAAACAGCTTAAAACTTTGATTGAAATGCACTACAAGCTTTTGTTAAATAACTGTCAAAATTAAAATTTCATTTCAAGGCCAACTAATATCTCAAAAGTTTAATTTAGCTCATCATAAAATTAGTATTTCCTTTATTATCTTATCTAAAAAAAATTCAATAACTTCACAAGGGCTGGTTTTTTCGAAATTTTCATACCATCAAAATTATTCATAAATTATCAATTATCCCTTAATCACATGAATCATGTTTCAAGGTTCCAGCCATCGAAAAATAATTTTGCATCGCAGCGCCATCTCTGAACCGTAGAGGAAAAATTCTAACTACAGATATTTAAAGCCTCCTTTGGTATCTATCATCCTCCATTTACAAAAATAAAATATCATTATTATTTTTCGAGATAATGGCCCGGGGACTTTTAACTGAAACACCCTGTATATATATATTTTTCGAAAAAACAGGCTACTTGATTTAAAAATTATTTACTTTGGCCGTAATAGTATGTTGATATAAAATATACAGACAACGCACAAGTTGTTCGATCATAGGAAATACCAGGCGAATTTACAATAGGGTCATCCCCCATATTTTTTTTATTTTAAATTATAAAACTTTATAAAAAAATAAATCACCCGTATTTTTTTATTTTCTTATATTGCATCATTTAACATAAGAAAAAAAAGTTAAATAAAGTATAAATCAAAACTCGCGCTCTTCGTGACATAGTAAATCCCAAGTCGTTCGCATTGGTTGGTATTTGTCGATAAGGTAGATACTTCGGACCTTCGTTGTGATTGGCTGAAATAAATTCCTATTTAAAAATACACCAATAACGAGCTGAACCGGAGTTCGTCTTTTGATACGCCAAAAAATGATTTTTGTTTGTCAACAGTGTTTTAGGTTATGATAATATTTCGAGTTTTGTGATAGTTCCTAAGAATTGAAAATTACTATGATTAAATATTGCTCTGTGCCAATATGTACAAATAACCTTGTAAATATGCCTGACAAGTTATTTATAATAGTACCAGTAGATAAAACTCGGCGACAGTCATGGTGCGATTTTACGTTTCTCAGCTCCGCATTTGAAAAATTTAAATTGTCCATATAAAATTCGTCTATCATGTAGGAATCCACTTTTGGCAAGTTGTCCGAAGCACTTTTCACAAAATTTAAAAAATCGGGACGAAAGGAACATGAAAACAAACATCCTGTCATGATTCACCATTAATTTCATTAATGTCAATTGTCAGACCTAGCCTAATAGGAATCATGCGCATGCACTGGGAACTGGGATTTATGACGTCACTGAACGCGAGAATTTAAAATTATTTAGTGCTAATGCAAATTTCAAACTTTAAAATAAAATACTAATTGACGATAAATCAAGATTTTGTTGCTGTTTTTATTAATTAAAACCCTTAAGCTATTCACCACACAATTTTGATATGAGGGATGACCCTATTCCGTCAGTCATGTGTAATTTGCATAAAACGGTATTTGCATTTGTTCTTCGACTTCATGAATTATTTAATTTCAGTTATTAGGTATTTTTAAGGATGCGATAATTACGTATTGTTATTATTGTATTGTTGTTATTGTGATTTGTGCTTTAAATTCCTTTTTTAAACAATGTCTAGTCTAGAATTTTACTTATGAAGGGCTCTTGTGAACTAAGCGCATGTGAATAACTCATGTATTTCTTTTGATGCGGTCTAGAACTCTATGATGATTACAATATGATTACAGCGAGTCGTTGCCAGCGACAAATTCGTTAGTACGCTGACACATACGCATTTACTATAATATCTGTTGGGAATTGTAAATTCACCTGGTATTTCTTATGATCGAACAACTTTTGCGTTGTCTGTATCTATAAAATGTAGATGTAATTTGTGTGTTTGTGTAAGAAATTTTTTAAATCGTGTACTTTTTGTAAAGAACACATTTGCAAAAAAAATGTACATACAAGACAAAATTAGACTCTGGAAAAATTAGGAAAAGTAAATCTATATTACAACTGTGTGATCATCAACTTCTAGTGTCATTATTCCAAGACAATGCTGGAACAGTACTGTTTCGAGATAGTAGTAGTACTTCCTCAGCAATCATTTACAGATTGTCAGCGTGGTTAAAATTGTCACTCGTACAAACAACAATATGCTTTGTACGTTGTGTATATGCTATTCACATTTTATTTACATGAGGGGAGGCTTTAGAAAATCTGATTTTTGTTGGTATGAATGACTGTTTTAATTACTGAGGTTATGTTGAAAAGTCAAAAACATAACCACAAAGTCAAATTGGTTCTACATAGTTGCCAGAGTGAGACCCTAAAGAAAGCACAGCAATGTTATCAATAAAAAATTTGGCAATTCAGCCAAAAATAAGTGACAGTGACGATCAATTAAATCTGATACTTCAATATTTTGTCAATAGTAGACAACCTAAGAACAACCTAAGAAAAACATATCATAGCCTCCCCTCATGTAAATAAAATGTGAATAGCATATAGGTAACATTATTGTCTGTATATGCCATTCTGATATGTTTTTCTTAGGTTCTCTCAGGGTTGTCTACTATAGCTAGGTTCTTAAATTCGCTCCGAGATGAGAGCAGAGCGAGAGCAGATTTTGGGTCACGTGGTACACGAGTTACAAATCGGTGGATTAAATAAAAGAACGGGGAACGATGACTAGTATTGACTAGACTAGGTGCTAGATGACTTGTTTGGGAATATGAGAATTTGAATTTGAACTTAACCTAACTCTGTATATTTGTTGCACCTTGCACCTTATCAAAACAATGAGGTTTTACACATAAAATGTTACAATTCTTTTATTTACCTTTTTGAGCCCTATTTAACTCATAACTTGTTAAAATGACTCCAAATTCTACACCACTTGGATGGGTCATGGTTATTAATTGTATTTCCAATCTATCCATCAGTTATTTAGGTAAGTAGGAAAGTTGAAAATTCTAAATACAGTAAAAGGGAGGTTAGACAATCAGAGAAACCACAACCTAAATAGTAAATAAATTCTGTATTCTGTTAGATCAACCCACGGAGTATTTTATCCTTGCCTTGTAGCCAATTAGATTATCCAATTTCAATTTCAATTTCAATTTATTATTAAATATCATGAGACATTACATACAAGATAATGTGTGATACATGTCAATACAAAATGTAGAAAGACTAAGTACACAAATCCTCCTTAAGATGAACTCTCCGAGCTCGGCATTGTTGCTCGGAGCAAAAAGATTTAGCTCGAAAGCATCGCAGAGATTAAAAAAGAACACGGACAGATTTACTCTTTCTGCTCTCAATGTAATAAAAGAACGACAAAGGATTTAAAAGAGCCAATTTAGTGAATTTAAGAAGGTAGCTTATTGACAAAATATTGAAGTGTCAGATTTAAATGATTGTCACTGTCATTTACTTTTGGCTGAATTGCCAAATTTTTTATTGATAACATTGCTGTGCTTTCTTTAGGGTCTCACTCTGGCAACTATGTAGAACTAATTTGAATTTGTGGTTATATTTTTTACTTTTCAACATAACCTCAGTAATTAAAACAGTCAACAGAATTCAGATTTTCGAAAGCCTCCCCTCATGTAAATAAAATGTGAATAGCATACAGTAAGGTCCAAAAGTCAGTTACCCCCCTACTAACTTTTGAATGGTTTTAAATATTTTTTGGAATTTTAGGGGTTATAATCTCAGATAGATTTGCGATTGTTTGACGCTAAATAAAAAATTTGATATTCCAAAATGGCGTCTGACCGCCATATTGGATATTTCTCTATTGTCGGACCAAGGTGTGTGACACCTTAAATTAAAGGTCTATTCGTCCATAGTAATTTGCCCAAAATTCGAGGTAATCCGATGACGTATTTCAAAATGGCAGCATTAAAACAAATTCGATGTTCACACAGCGTGCTCATTTATTTACCTGGTTTTTTGACATAATGATGCTCAACTATTAATCCCATGTAAGCTTTTGAATTGAACATAATAAAAATTCTGTCAATAAAACAAGTAAAATCATGTTTGAAATAAAATTTTATATTATTAGGATTTTTCAAAATTAACTAACAGTGGGGTAAACAATTTTTAACTTTAAACGAACATTTTTATGTTAATCTTAAATTATAATAAATAGGACATTTGTTTACTATAATAAATGCTCGAAGTGCCTTCCATTTTGTTCACGACAACATCGAACCCTTTTTATGAATTCTTCGCGAACTCTTCCGAGCGTTATACCATTAACACTTCTAGATATGTCAAAGATTTTTTGAGTAAGTTCTTCTAAATTTCTGACTTGGGTACGGTAAATCTGCGACTTTATGAAGCCCCAGAGAAAAAAATCTAAGGGTGACATGTCGGGAGATCGCGCTGGCCACCCTATCGGACCTCCTCGACCTATCCATCGATTCGGGAAACAATCGTCAAGATAATTTCTGACAGGTCCAAAGAAATTTAAAAATTCCTAATAAATAATAAAAAATTGCATTCCAAACATGATTTTACTTGTTTTATAGAGATTTTTCATTATGTTCCATTCAAATGCTTACTGGGACACATCTAGAAGTGTTAACGATATAATGCTTAGCAGTTTGCGAAGAATTTTTTGAAAAGGGTTCGCTGTTGTCTTGAACAATACGGAAAAGAACCATTTGTTAAAGTAAATAAATGTAATATTTATTACACCTAATTATTAAGATAAAAATGTTCATTCAAAGTTAAAAATTATTTACCCTACTGTTAGTTAATTTTGAAAAATTCTAATAAATAATAAAAAAATTTATTTCAAACATGATTTTACATGTTTTATTGACAGAATTTTTATTATGTTCAATTCAAATGCTTACTGGGATTAATAGTCGGGCATCATTATGTCAAAAACTAGGCAAAGAAATGAGCACGCTGTGTGAACATCGAATTTGTTTTAATGCTGCCATATCGTTATACGTCATCGGATTACCTCGAAATTTGGGCAAGTTACTATGAAGTATGAACAAATAGACCTTTAATTTAAGGTGTCACACACCTTGGTCCGATAATAGAGAAATATCCAATATGGCGACCAGGCGCCATTTTGGAATATCAAATTTTTTACTTAGCGTCAAACAATCGCAAATCTGTCTGGGAGTATAACCCCTAAGACTCCAAAAAATATTTGAAACCATTCAAAAGTTAGTGGGGGGTAACTGACTTTTGGACCTTACTGTATACATGTGACAATTTTAACCACGTTGAAAATTTCTGAACCAATGCTGGAAGTGACATCTATATCTTGGAATCAGTATTACTACGGCGTTACGTTTCTTTATAATTTTTACTCAGCGCTTTCTTTATCTTCTCATTAATAATCATGATACACATTTAAAAGTATGCTGATAAGGTGACACCGCCTCGTTTATGCCGCTTATGACGTCGAGTACAAGGAAAATAACATGTGAAAGCGAGGTTATATGTTGTATTGTACGTGGACTTTAACAAGGATACGAGACGCTAGGACATGAGAAATTGAAGAGCATCGTGTAGAATACATAATCTTTAGAAAATCATGTAACTGATAATGTGAAAACCGACGATTTTTCCTTGCACGTGAATCACGTGATATCACTCAACATGACACGAATGTACCTAAGGCACCGATAACCTGGATGGCATTCCCGTTATAGTTTTCAGATAGTTAACAATTTCTTTTTGCCTCTCTATAAACTAGCATATCACAGTATTCCTGATTCTGAAAGCTGCCGCATACTGATATACTGAATAATTTACATTAAACAAATATGTATGTACTGATTGAGGTCGTTCCTTGTACTTTACAATCAGATTTGCTCAGCTGCCTCATATTACTGGTCAACTAAGTCACATTCGGCAGACACAATGGGGGGTGTTGTTACCATACGTGTATATATTTATTAAATATTTTTTTTTATGGGAAACTATTAATTTTAGGAAAATATTATAACAATTTCTTGTTGCACATGATAAATTCATCAGCTTGTTTTGTTGGTGTTAATCTTTCTTTGTATTTCAGTATATTCAACTCAAATATTTTTGCATATTTTCTTGTTAACAATACCTTATATTATTCTTAGAATCCGTAATAATTTATTATTAATTGTTGTTTTTAGCCCTCTTTGTAATCTATACCCTGACCAAGCCCCATACACTGTTTGCAACAGTTCTCTGTCTGAATATGGAGTTCTTGGTTTTGAATTAGGTTACTCTATGACCAATCCAAATGCATTAGTAATTTGGGAAGCACAGTTTGGTGATTTTTCCAACACTGCCCAATGTATTATCGATCAGCTGTTATCCAGTGGGCAGGCTAAATGGGTACGTCAAACAGGATTGGTGCTCTATTTGCCTCACGGAATGGAAGGTAGGGAAACTTGCATTTTTTTATGCTATAACCCCAAAATGATAAAAAATAATATATTTTACAAATTATGATATATCGAATCGTGTTTATTAGATGCAAAATAGCTAAATATTTTCATAGTATTAGAATTTCTCTTGTACTATCGCGGCCGAAAAAAGTAATGACTGATTTTCCCCGTTGTAACTATGGTTCAATTCAGTGTCGCTTTACTCCCAATATTTTTTTTATTAGTGTCAACGTCATTGTCATATTAAGCAAAAATAAATTTTTTATTACTTAATCATGCTTTGTCATGTTTTGTGTGAAGAAGAAAGAGGCTACATCATCGCCAAACTTGGAGAAGGGTAGCCTCAACAACGCATACCAAGTGAATTAATTGCAGCAGAAGCACGATTCAAAAACGAAACAAAAAGTGGATAGAAACTCATGATCTGAGCAGGGCAATACCCTGGTTAACTATGTGAATTTAAACCCATTTTCTAATTCTATTGAAGCCAAAGAGCAAACCAACTTCCCAGCGTCTGTTAGAACAGCAAGAAAAGGGTTGCGAGAGCAAGGCCTATTTAACTGTGCCAGCGCTAGAAAGCCCCGACTAACAGATGCTAATAAAGAGGCAAGAATGTAGTTTGCAAATACTTTTACTAATGAAAACGATCGTTAACTGGGAGCGAGTGTTTTTTTTCGACGAAAATATATTTCAGTCCTGCTACCTACAATGGTCAACTGCGAGTTTACCGTCCCAGGGGTCATAAGTTTATGAAGAATATTTGCACAAAACAGATAATAGCGGAAGGTATTGTCTTTTTGTTTAGTTTTCGAATTGTGCCTTTGCTGCAATTCATTTCATTTGCTTCTCTTCTCCAAGTTTGGCGATGATGTAGCCTTTTTCTGCTTCTCTCAAAACCATACTAATTAATTGTTTACGTATAATTAAAAAATATTAACAACTTATTTTTTATTAGTTTTTTTTAATAAATACGACCCCACCAATGATTTCTTGTCAAAATAATTTAATTGACATAACTAGGTGTGTTTGGTGACCCAGTTCAGAACGTCCTGGATTAAAGTTAGAGAATTATATGAACCTAACTCAAAACTGCTTGAACTCTAAGAACTTTCCTTGTTCACCAAACAAACATGTATTCCCGGGATTTTTACGCTTGACAGTTGTCGATCAAATGTCAAAGTGATTTTTATTTTCATGTTGAGTGAAAGCGCAGTGGAAAGTTGTAATGTTTAATTTTTAATTAAATTCATAAAAAATATGGAGAATTTCAATTCGACACAACGGAAACTTTTAACTAATAATCTGATATTTTTTCATCTCGGCAGTATTGGGCCATTTAATTACATTTTGAATGTGGAGAACAGACCATAAAGACAAATCAATCTGCTGTATCTCTGTAACTGCATGCTTCATGTCCAGCAAACCACAAAAATACAGCTAATTAAATGTTTAGAAGATGATGTATGACGGTTTCTGAGATTTTGATGTATAGGTGCTTATTGAAACTCATTAGATAAACTCTCAAATAGCGACATCAATTCGAAAATGGTTTCTAAACTCGAGATCACTATAAGTGGGCACAGTATATTAAAAATAATCCTTTATGTAATGACGTTTTCCAGCAGGAAACAGTTCGTCACGACTCACGAGTCCGAAAATGCACTTTCTGATTCATCGCATCATCTAAAATGAATTGCACTGCAGAAAAAATCTCAATTATTGTATTTAATTTGTAAATGACAGATACCTATGTCACAGTTTTCTATATAAACTCTGCCTATGTCACTTTTAACTTCAAATGTAATGATTACTTTTCATACTCGCAGAAAGTAAGGTTAAGGAGCAACAAATTTGTGTTTATCATCCAAACAACAGAAGGTGGGGATAAGTAGTTCTGAGAATTCTACCTCGAGAGGCGGAACCGACAGAACTGGTTTTTTTGGTCCGAAAACTAGTACACCAAACGCCCAGTTCATATAATTCATCGAATCCTGAAGTATAAAAATTAGAACTGAAACTTTTAATTCGGAACGTTCCGGACTGGTCTACCAAACACAGCTACTGATGTAAAAACTCCCCTTTACAAAGGAAAATTTTTCGAAAAAACAGGCTACTTGATAAAAAATCGATTACTTTTTTTCGGCCACGATAGTACACCTCTTAACTATTAAGTAGTACTAAATAGTAGAAACCATTCTACTAATAGAGAAAATAATATTATATCTTTTACAGCTACATATGATTAAATTCATTGCAAAACCGTTACGACTTGCGCTCATTACCCATTCTAATAATGAATGATTTAGACAATGTATGTGATATAGATAAAAACGATCTCTACACTGTTTGTAATATCTACACTGTCCTATGCTAAGGATTATATTCTTCCTACATTACTATAAATAAAAAATATGCCAAAGATTATTGCAATAACATCTAAAAATTTTTATCAGTGTGCTTAGTGTTGCCTTTAATATTATTTTTTATATTTTCCTCGACATTGTTCTGGCATAACTATATACGTTTTATTTGCAATAATGACCTTATAGCCTTGTGCTAGCTACTTAATCTATAAATTTGGTTAATATTATTTATTATTTACAATATGTATTCATTTTTACACAAAATGTATTGAAAATATATTTCTAAATTTTATCTAATGGTATTATTTCTATCCAAGCGAAGAAGTTAAACTGACGAGAATTATTTGCAATTTCTCTAATATTTCTCTGAGAACATTCAGCCTTATTCTGGTGACCATTGATTATTGGTTATTGAAAAATATCTAATAAGTATGAAGATTTCGGATTCTGGTGTACATTCATAATTTTCAATATTGATTCTTATAACCAATATTCTTGAAAATTGAAAATTAACTAATAATTGGAATTCTGGTGTGCAATATTATTTAATTGTATCTACAAGACATTGGAAATTTTACAAAGTTTTACAAAGAACTATTTAGAAGCTTAGTTATTAGTTATGTCTTTAAAGGTTATGATGGCGAACGTAGAATTTATTTTTTTAATAAATGCATTGGCTATAATAATGAGGAGGGCATAAGAAACATTCAAAATTCAGCAATAGAAGAAAAAAAAAAGATTGAGGGATACCTTTATTTGCCAAATAAAATACTTAGCAGGGGAAGTTTTTTGACGAAAATTAATGGGGGTGTTTCATATATAAACGTATTTAAAATAAGTCCCCCCTGTTAAATTACACCCTCTCAAAGCGGTGCACCAAAATCAAGTTTTATATTATTTTCTCTAAAATGACTTAACTTAGAGAGATCAAATTTTATGTACATACTGTACCACCCATAAAAGACCATTTTATGGAAATATTATTATCCACCAAATCTTCCCTTAAAGGAGTAAAATAAACTACCTCTTACTGTTTTTTGCCAGAACTTTGATCGACTATAAATATTTAAAAGAGAAATACTTCACTTGAAAGCCCGATCTTATTTTAAAACTTCTTTGCCTCTTACTAAATTTTTGTAGGTATTTTTAATCGTATTAGATTAAAAAAATGAAATGCTCAACCATGCACAGACAGTTCTCGCCTGTACCGTATCTATTTTTTTTAATCGAATACGGTTGAGTATAGAAAAATTTAGTAAGAGATAAAAAAGTTTTAAAATGAGATCAGGCTTTCGAAATCAGTTTGGAGAAAATAATATGAAATTAGCTTTTAGTCCACCCCTTTGAGTGGGTGACTTCGAAAGCCTTATCCTATTTTAAAACTTTTTTGCCTCTTATTAAAGTTTTCTATACTCAACTGCAATCGATTAAAAATAAAATAAATACGGTACTGATGAGAAGGTACACAAAAATTTAGTAAGAGAAAAAGAAGTTTTAAAATAAGATAAGAGGCTTTCGAGTAAAGTATTTCACTTTTGAATATTTATAGTCAATCAAAGTTCTGGCAAATAAACCACAAGGGGTAACTTATTTCACTCCCTTAAAGGAAGATGGGGTGGATGATAATATTTTCATAAAATGGTCTTCTATAGGTACAATATGTACATAAAATTTTATCGCTCTAAGTTAAATCATTTTGGAGAAAATTATATAAAACTAGCTTTTGGTGCTGCACCCAATAAGAGGGTGGAACTCGACAGGAGGGGGGGCTCATTTTAAAAGAGTTTATATGAAAGACCCTCATTAATTCTCATCAAAGAACCTATACCTGCAAAATATTTGCACTTATTTCCGGGACACCCTGCGTATAGGTTCAATAACATATTCGATAGATCAAATAAGTTCCTTCTTGCCAGACCCACAAAGAATCAAAATAAGTATTCCCAAGTAACTTATTGTTACGTGTGCTTTGCATTTCTTCTCTCAGCGAAGTTATCAGAAATCTGTAGGCCAAGATATTAATTTCCCTGTGAACCGCCACTCGACTGAATCTGTAGACTGTAAGCTTTTCCAACTCTCAGATAAGTACCTACCCTAGATATATTTGGAATTGCCTCTGATGTTCTTTTTTTGTGTGTAGTTTCGTATAAAATGAAAATGTAAAAATGTTTACAGTCAGGTAAAAGTTAACCTATATTTTGACAATTGTCATTTTACAAATATTTCTCCAACTATGCAACATTAAATACTCTAATTTTCTTCAATTTCTAGTGTTTTTATTGAAGAACAATGAATATTGGCAACCCTTGTTTAATAACTTCATATCATACGCATACAGACAGTCTAATAGATTTTCAATATTGACTTTCTGGAATCAATAGTCTCACCAGAATACAACAACTTTATGAAATCGATAATTTTCAATAAACAATGTTGGTTATGTTCAGATATTGAAAATTAACTAATGATCACCAGAATAAGGCTGATTATGACATGAAAATGAACTTCAATTCTTCATTTACTGAACATAATATTCTTTGCTCAAACAATGTCTATCCATTCTTTTGAATTTTTGACTAATTCTATTTTTTACTCAGGCCAAGGACCAGAACACTCCAGTGCACGTTTAGAACGTTTCTTGCAGATGTCATCTGATGATCCAGATTATTTCCCACCAGAAAGTGACGACTTTGCCGTTCGACAACTTCATGATATTAACTGGATTGTTGCCAATTGTACTACTCCAGCTAATTTATTCCATATTCTTAGACGACAAATTGCCTTGCCTTTCAGAAAACCTCTTATTCTCTTGACTCCTAAGAGTTTGTTGCGTCATCCACAAGCAAGAAGTTCATTTGATGAAATGGTTGAGGGTACTGAATTCCAGAGAATTATACCTGATAAAGGACCTGCCTCTGAGAATCCCAGTGGAGTAAAGAAACTCATTTTCTGTTGTGGTAAAGTATATTACGAAGTATTAAATGCCATTAAGGAGAAGAATTTAGAATCGAAGATTGCTCTCACCCGTGTAGAACAAGTAAGTACCTTAAGTTTTTAAAATGGATACGTTTGTTAAGTTAATGCTATATTTTTTTAGCTCACACCCTTCCCATTTGACTTACTTAAACGGGAATGTGCAAAATACGCAAACGCTTCTATTGTTTGGTGTCAAGAGGAACATAAAAATCAAGGTGGCTGGACTTATGTACAACCAAGGCTGGAAACAACTCTTGCCGGACAAAGAGATGTTATGTAAGCTATTTTAATTTTTCCCCCCTCTATAGAAATTACTTTGGAACTTGTGGTTCGATTATCAATATGATTTGAATTTCCATCTTAAGTTAATGTGCTTATAAGAAACATGTCTGCTGGACGTTTTGAAAGAATTTGGTGCCATAATCTGCATAATCATATAAACATTTTTGCTCAACATCCTCTAGTTATGATTTTAGAGATATGCTGGCTCTTATATTTTGTTATTCTTCCGCTAAGAATGAATATAGTAACACGAAACATCATTTCTTTTCCTCGAAGAATTCCATGTTATAGAATATTGGGAACAAATGATATTTAATGATCTGTTTGTACCACAAAAAAAACTTGTTCTTCGACCAACTAGAAAAAAGACGCATTTTGGATGATTCTTCAGCCAGAATTTAACGTTTTAAAATAAATTCTGAAAACAACAGCTTTACTGGTCTAGACTGGAAATCACTTCTGGACTAAACCTGCAAAAATATTACAATGTTATAAATTCAATACATTGCTAAGCAATGACACAAGTATTTTTTAACTGTTGAAAGTGAATCATTTTACTGTACTCGTAAGTTGCCTACTTGTTCAGTAGAATGATACTTTCCTGATTTGATATGTAATATATTATTTTACATTCTTATAGTGCCTTAAAACTCACTCTGCCTTTTTAACATAATAAAGAAATAGGCAGAATTTTACAGACTTCATGTTATCGACATTTTGTATATTCAGTCGGTGTAACAATAGTATGCTATTGCAATATCGAAGAAATTAATTATTTCTTTTGATTTTTTTCTTTTTAAACACTCATCCGTTGACAAGATTCTTGTCGAATTTATGACTTCGTCTGTAACAAAGTTGTGATGTCATTGATGTTTTTTTTTATGACGACATTAATTTTCTTTGTACCTCCAGTAGTTGTCGAGACATCAAGTGTTGAAATTGCATATTCCAGACGCAATAACCATAATCATTTAGTATTACCATCTATCATGTTTTATAGCCCTTATACTCATACATTAAAATACTCGCTAATTATAATTGAGAGTCAATTACAAAAATAAACTATTATACTCTGTCTGTCCAAAAGATAGAAATACACTCCGCCCCAAAAATGTCCGCTAAATTTGAATGGAATTTCTCTATTGGTCGTATTTATAGAACCCAAATTACAATGCAACTTCTAGATTTGACTGAAAGGCCGCCTCTACAAGAATTTGCGTCACACATTAAACTTTTACATATTTTGCAACAGACCAATCAGCAATCAGCTTATGTTATGGATTGTCGCGAAACGCATTAATCGTACGAAAAACGCGAATAAATGGGGAGCCGGCCTGCACTGTCAACTGTCATGCACAGGTTATGAAAAATCGAAATAATATGGCTGAAGGGGGTGCAATTTCTCCACCGAGAAAGCGAAAAGCAAGACGTTTTTCAGTGGACAATAAGGAAAACGTGCTAAATATCTTCAAGGCCTACGATTGGGAGAATCCGGAGAAGCCAAAAATGGAATGCGTGAAGTTCACTGCAACGGCAGCAGGTGTGAGTGTTGCAAGTGTTTACAATATTCTTCATGAATACAAAGAAACACACCAACTCCAACCACCAAAAGTGTACCACCGAAAGAATCATACGATAGATATTAATAAATAAATATGTACAGTGGTGGAAACCAAAAAGTAAACGACTCAGATTTGGCTATTTTTGAGTAGTGTACATTGTGGTCATTGGAGTTTATCCAGTAGAGTAACCTATGTGAAACTGTTACAGTAAATCACAAACTAAACTTTTTTGCCTGAAATAACCACATACATTCTCTTAAGTATGTGGAAATTACTCGCAAAAGCACCTAACCTAAAAACGAATACAAACGTAAACAAACCAGCAATCGGCAGCTGGTCGTTACGGTTACGTCTAGATGGCAGGAAATAAACAAAGTATCGTGAGTTTGCGCAGTGCGGACTTAATAAAGAAACTTCGTTTAAATTTTCACGGTAATAAGTATTATTTTTAAAAGTCCAAAATTGCAAATGTATAATAGAAACTTTAATGGGAATAAACATTATAAAAATATAGCATCGCTGCAGTATACAATGTAACACGTATAATAAACATATTTTGTTGAAGCTATCACAGCTTCTGTAATTCCATCGTGTAAAACTGACTATTGCGTGTACCGTTCTGCGCTGCCATAAAATTAATGGGGCGGAGTCGAGTTCTATGTTTTGAACAGATCGAGTATAGTAAATATTGTTATGGTGTAATAATTTACACTTGAAATAAATATATGATGAAGGTGAAGATATGATTTTTCTCTTATGAATGCTTTTGTTATTTTGCCTAATATAAAATTATGCCCTTTATTGAAATACAGTACAGTTTAAGTTGTACATAATTGGTAATGTATAAAAAGCTTTATTAAAAATGAAAGTATGATCCTTTGTTTGACGTTGTTTTTATTTATGAATCAATGTTTTAGTGCCAATAAAAGTGAGAATGGTTGGTTCAGTAAATTATTTGGTAAAAGTGAAGCAAAAGAACAAACCGAAAATATCCCTGATACGAGGGTTATTAGGTGAGAATTGAAGTCATATCTTCACGTTACAGCTTGAGCTTTCCTTGTTCATATAGCATTTTTTTTCTATAATTCTGTTCAAGTTCAGGTTTTTAGGGAAAAAGTTACATCCCTGGATGATCCTTAACGTCAGTTGTTATGGAGTTTTTATTAACATGTTTTTTTTTAAATGTATTCCTACTACATAAATTCATGATTTCATATTAAACGATGCAGAGTCTACATAAATGATCATAAATCACTCAAACTGCACTATGTAAAATGAAGAAAAAAATGCATTCTTATATTGTTAAAACATAATGCTTCAAAATAAAAACAATAGTTTTTACTTGTTACCCCGATAAAATTTAAATCTTGTTATCAATTAAGGGAAAAATTGAATATTAAAATCTAAAATAAAATTTAGACCTACTAATAAAGCGTGGAAAGATCTAATGTTAATAGCAGTTTTACCAACTTTGTAATACTTTAATAGGAATTATAGAAAAAAAAGTTCTTTCTGTTGCATATTTTATTAGTATGTAGTACATGTCGCACGTTGTGATTAATTATGGTTTTTGGTCTTCTTATGAATTTTATTTTATTTAGCACCTTACCAAAATAACCCCCTTGCATGTTTGATTAGTGAGTAATTTCATGGTTCTTGTACAGTACCTGTATCAGTGACCAGTGACTCTGTTAATATTAATATTTCTAGATAAATGGTAATACTAAGTAGGTCAAGATCTACAGAAACGTAATTCCTATAAATACTTTTTATTATATGTTTAATACCTAACATAAACAAGAACTTTGCATATTAGGATTTTAAACTACATAATTAATACACCTTGCTAACTTGTATTATTTATAGCGTCATTTTCATACAGCATAATAGTCTGAGAGGTAGCGTTGCATTTTTAGCAGTGTTTTCGTACCAATAGATTATCATTTTTAGTTAGAGATCTGATATGACCAATAAATGAATCGAGCATCAGATTATGAACCTTAATTTGTACACTGCGGCATATAAATGTGGTACACTTTGATTTTATCAATGTAAATCTTGTTCGACTTGTCAAATTTGACAATATAAAATCTGTAACTTATGACGATGCCAAGATAATGAAGTAATATTGAAAAATTACGCCTAATTACTAAAATTGGGGCTGGTTCGTCTATAAGAAGGAGAGCTGTAGAATTAAATATAAGTAAAACCACTGTTCATCGAATTAAAAAACAATGGGAGAATGAAAAATCTATTGAAAGTAAAAGAGGAACGGGAAGACAAAGTATTAGGTACTACAGTCCATTCACTTTTTAAAAAAATAGTGGAGGTTGTGATTTCTCATAATGGTTCACTCTATATAATGATTGACAACATTAAATATTTTAAGGTTATGTATACTGACAGACATATTTCGGCAAGAAAGCGTTGCCATATTCTTTAAATTTCATTTGCAACAGTCTGACCCTATATGTTCTATGTTTGTAACTATACAATTTTTAGATTTTTTATTGGTTCTGTAATTGTGGAATAGTCTGGCATAAAGTTTATTAAATTAAAATTATTAAAATAATATATGTTTATTGCCCCTGGTGCACACCCCGAATTTCTGGGCTTGAAGCGCAGATTACGTCAATCATGCGTCAATGGTCAATCTATGGTTATGTATATGTTTGTTTATTGGGGTTATGTCATATGTGAAAATTAAAATTAATTTAATTATGTCGGATTTGAGAAAACACGCACCATTTCATTATATACGACCCTGAAAATGAAGTTAATTACAATTTACAATTAAATTATGAAGATTATATGCGAGCACAAACAGGTAGGTATCTATATAACTTATATCAAATGGTACAATTAATTGTACAGATATTCATTTCTCAAATCTGAAATAATTTTTATGAATACATGAATGAAATACATACAAATATTCAAACCAATAATCGAGAAACACAACTTTCAAATTCAAACATTTCCTGTACCTGTCAAATAATCACAAAACACCCAAAAGAGTAAAATAACTGTTCCTTTTATGAACAGCTAGTAGGAGCTCGCGGCTTCGAGCGCATGTGCTTCAAGCACATAAAAGGAACACAGTAAATATTCGTCATGTGTCATCCATGTCACAAATGTCACAATCACATTAGAAATAATTATAGAAATGAGTGCATTCGATTATTGAAATAATTACTGTAAAAATTACAAGATTTCTCAAAATGACCCAAAATTATGTGTGAAAAGAATACACGTAATAAAATTTTACAACGCTGCAATTTAAATTTGACACACAGCAATTGAAATTCGACATAGAGCTGACAAAATACCTAACCTTAAAATATTTTATGTTGTCAATCTATTATATAAAGTGAAATGTCACGAAAAATCAAAGCCACCCTTTATTTTTTTTAAATGTGAATGGACTGTACAGTTGAGTAGGATGCTGATTTAGTTGTTATTTAAGACATCATCTTTTTCAAACAGCAAAGAAGGCAAATAAATAGAAGCAAACTTCCTTGCTTCCGTAATTACTGCCTTAAAGATGAATTCGAAAAAACAGACCAGTCTGCGAATGAAAATTGATTTAATAAAGAAAAAAGGCAAGGTCGAATTATGAGTATCTTATCATCTACTTGATGTAGTGAATTTTTGGCGAAGGGCTATTTTTTCTGATGAAAAACGCTAGTATTTCAGTTATGTCATGATTTACGACGGACATATTCGAGTATATAGACTGTCTTATTGTAAATACAAAGACAATATATTTCATAAACCGATAGCTCAGACAGATTTTCCGTAAACGTTTGGGCATGGATGTGAATAGGAGCTTTGGGAGTATGCTGAAATAGCTGAAACATCAATAGAAGACTGAATCAATGAAGTATTTAGATATTTTCAAAGAGTAAATATCTAAAGGAGGTAAACTATCTGTGATGAAACAATAATTCATGCGACGGAATTTGTCAATCCACCATATTGATAAACCACTTTTTGCACGTTAGTTCTGTTTTTATGTAGTGTCAGAAACGACAAAAACTGTGGGGTCAGCATCTTATGCAAAACTTTTTGTTGATTTTGGCTTTTGTGTTAAACGATTTACAAGGATTGTATTTATTCATGTGTGCGTGTTTTGTACGAAATTAGAGAATTTGGACATATAAAACAGGTTTATGTTAGTTGCAAATTGTGTGGTTCGCACATTGCTAGGGTTGCCAACCGTCCCGATATATCGGGACAGTCGCCGTTATTGGCCCTGCTGTCCCGATAAAACCATAAAAACTCCTGATAGCCAATCTTTGTATTGCAATACATGAATAAATTGGCTGTTTTTCAATCATTCATTCCACTGTTTTAAAGAAATCTGTTTTGCAAATTGGCAACGCTACTATAGATCAGTAGGTACATAAATAAAATATAGGTGAGTTAGATAAATAACATAAATCTTGTCTAGATGGACCACTTGATCGCGCACTTTCCAGCAAATGTTGCCTCATTTCTCTGCATTTCGCTGTTTGGCGTCGCCGCAAATGAGCTCGTGTGTATTTGTCATGATGTCATGTCACCTAACTAGGAATTTTTATTTAACTAAAAACACACGTTTTTGACAAAATGGTGAATAAGCCTTGAACAATCGTCACTTATCGTGAAATGACTGTCCCGATATAAGTGGACAGATTTTGTACCAACTTTTTTTTATATAATTATGGTAACACTACTTTTCTACGGTTACTCAGTTTTTACGGGAGCTTTTAGGTCGTGGATTACTGTGTTTTTTTCTATGTTTGATGGTAGTGAGATAATTTTGTTTTGACAAGATTATTATACTTACTTTTTAGGAGGGCGCCAATTAGTTGAAACCAAAGAGAACAATTAGTTATTAAATTGATAAGTAGTTAATCAACTAATAAATTTAACTACTTGGTATGTAATAGAGAAATTAAATGGACGAAGAGTTTTGAGACTTATATTAAAACAATGGACAAACACAACATATAAACAATGAAATTAGATAGGACGTATGCAATTGCTACTACATAATCATTTTGTGATCAATAACATATCAATAAGAATAGTTAAGTATTTAAAATCAAAATATTTTGAAAATAACAATAACTTGCTTGTCAGCGGAATTGTAAAATCCAAAATCATATTTTTCTGTTAGGACCTGACAGAAAAATATGATTTTTTTAACTAATTTTAAATTCGAATTATCTTTGAAGTAAGACAGGTGGCAGCACAATGCAGACACATAGCAATTTTAACAGGATTTAATTTATCGACTTATTAGAATAATATTAATCAGTAATATTTCAACGGTAAGTGCTAAAAATATTCCAGGTATACAACAGTAACAAGGCACTGTTATTAATAATACACTATTATTAACATACTACTCTATGTATGGTCTGGATTCTTGACATAACTAACTTTTTATTACTTTTTGCCTATTAACTGAATAATATTAAAATTATTGGCAATAATTATTAATGTGGCATTTTAAAATGCTACAATTTATGGCAACCCTACACATTGCAAGGAAAAGTGACGTTACTTTTAAGTAAACAAATATTATTATAACTAAGTAAACCAAATGTTAGTAAAATTTTCATTATGTTGGAGTGTTTAAAAACATTAAACAATAATTAAATTAAATATTATAAGGCCACCATGATTGTTTACGATTTATTGTTCAGGATATCCAGTGGCAGTTCATCCTAAATTTCCGGTCTTGCTTGTGTTAGCAAATCATGGATTAAATTCATTGGTAAAAAAAGTGAAGAAATACCTACATTTTTATAGCGGTTTTACACGATCCAATTTATTGACCAATAAATTGTACAATTTATTGTCCAATAAATTGATCAACATTTAACAATTTGTAGTAGACTGATTACACACGACAATTTATACAACAATTTATTTGTCAATTTCATTACTGCCAACATAACCATGGTGGAAAATGTTCACACTGTTGACAGCTCAGATCAACAAAGAAACATAGATAAATAAAGCCGTATAAAATACAATGGGCGTGTGTGTAAGGAGAAAAACCTCAAAACCTTAATGGGAATGTTTTGACTGAGTACTACAGTCAAAGGCGTAGACATATGAAAGGGTTGAAAATATAAAAAATAATAAAATAATTGACTTCTTTTTATGAATTAATTTCAATAAATCAAAGGTAAAATATCTTGACTCAATAAATTATATGAAAGTATAATTGGTATAAAAAATTATTGGAATAAATAAAACACAATTTGAGGTTCTACATTCATTTAATCTACCTAGCAGTACCAAAATTTAAACGACAAATTTTTAGTAACACAATAAGGCAAACTGTAAATCCAAATTTAACGTCACAGGCATTTAATAATCTTTTTTTAAAACCAGCCAGAAAGTAGCACTTTCTAGCTTATTTTCATGTCAGAAAATCGCATTTTGTCAAACTGCGGCTGCTAAAGTGATGGTTGCTATGTTGCTCATCCAGTAAAATGCTGTCTCCATTGCTGAAGTGCCTATGTCTCTCGATTCTCCATTATCCATTGACCTGTGGAAAAAAAAATACATATTTACCTTATCTAAATTATGTTTGTTAAATTTTATGTAGATATTCAATAAATTATAAACTATAGTTAAAGAGCATCCTTCAATATACTGTAACGTACAATATAATGAGCATCCCTGATAAAACATCGAAATTATAAATATTCGAACAACATCAAACATAATTCAAATGAATGGAAATTTATTTTGTAAACCAATGTTGGCCAGCATAATATTGTCAGCGCCAAAAAAATATTATGTTGCTTATGATGAGTATGTTTAACCACATGATCTTCAGTAAAATGACATGAGTTGTTGTATATGTATCTTAAGTAATGAGTTTATGTATGTATTTTTTTACTTGCTGAAACAACGTAGCAAGTACCTACCTAAATTGTGCAAAGAAATTATTTTAAACAAAAATAAATTACTAATATGAATTCATGATAATAAAAAAGAGCTGCACTACACATTTCAATATTGTATATTTATGAATAAATCTTTAATTCAAAAGTCATTTCCTGTAAAATTGATCACTTGTTACTTCGACGTTTTGCCAAAATTCCATCGATATAATAATATAACTTACCCTTTATCCATATAAGCTGTGATCTGTTTTAAAGATGCACTAGATGTGCTTGTTCTAAAAAAAAAAAACTGGAACAAATGAGTTGCTTCCATATACAAGTAAACGGAGAAAATTTGAACGCAAAGCTCTGTTAATCAAGTTTTTTACTTGATAGCGTAAAGGAAAGCTACAAAGACCAAAATTATCTTTATTCTTAAATCAAAAACCCTAATCTACGTCTATGTATAAAAACATACTTACATATGAAACGAACGAGATTCCTTCTTATTGTAGGAATTTAAACAAACTAAACAAATCTCATTTTTGAACAGTATAGAACTATAAAACCAACACAAATATTATTTATAACTATAAAAAATACTTAAAAACAGCGATTGAAACAATAAACAAATATGGCGGCACAAGAAAACGACAACTACTGTCAACAACATCTGACGCAATGCCAACCGCCCGTGGAAGGGAACCAATGAAATCGTTGTTCCAATCAAAATATAAACAAAGTTATGTATATTACACGCAGACTTCCAGAGTAATTTATCTATGTTTCTTTCTTGATCTGAGGTTGACAGTCTGCTGGGACAGAACAGATAAGAGTTTGCTGGAATTTGTAGGTTAAAGGTTTACATGTGGTGAATGTGACTAGCATATTGGTTCTTCGCTCAATCCATGGTCGAACCCACCATTTTCTAGTTTTTCTCTGACTTTCAATTGAAGTAATTACATTACCATTAAAGAAAACACCATTCTTCACCATTTTCACAAACAATAAACAATGAGTGACATTGAATGAACCAAACATATCACATAATCAACAAATTTTGAGGGTTGGCATTGATAAAGAAATATCAAATGTTACTAAATATCCCTAAAATTGGCCAAGAAATTAGAACAAGTTCTAATTGTACAATTTATTGGTCAAGTTATTGTAGACAAGAAATTGACGTACAGTTTGTGTTTTACACATACCCCAATAAATTGAAGATCAACTTAAACAATTTATTGGGCAATAAATTGGATCGTGTAAAACAGCTATTAGTGCTGTCCTCACAACATTTTGAAGACAGACTTCGAGAGAACTGCGGTCAAAGTACTTCTAAAGGAAAATACTTTTGTCATTTATAAATTTTAGTTTATTATTCCTTATGTTTTGTACCTACCATACTTTTTAAAATGCATTACTTTACTTAATATTTTTTTAATCAAACTATCTACTGATTTTTTAAATAATATTTCAGAAAACTGCAGTACATATCCATAGTATTTTTAGTCATTTTAACTAATTTGATAAATTGCCTGTTCAATACCTCATAAAATTTAAATTTCGTTCCGAGAACGTCACAGTCTTGATCTTGTCCCGACGGTCCCCCCATGGATAATGTAGTGTAGTCTTCCTCCACTTAGATAAACCACTTTCGTACAACTTCCGTCAATGCAGATTTAATAGTACCTTCTCTCCTTTAGACATTAGCTCTTTGGATATTTTAGAAAATGTAATGTTTGCCTTCAGTCAGATGAACTAAGAGAGAAGTTGCAATTTTAACGTCTCTGATATTGGTAACCTACAAAACTCTTAAGTGACAGTTTGCATCGGTCACAGTCAGGAAGATCACCTTACACAACTAAAATAACGTGATTTTTGAGTTAATATGCCGCTCTGTGCACTAGCACATTGTACAACGAATAACAGATGTCACGTCTGCAGGGGCTACGACAGATGTTCCAAGCGTGACGATGCGTTTTACAAATGAATAACACAACCGCCTGTTGTAGCCACAACCAACGTTCAGCAGTCTGTTAGTTCAGTAGCGTGCAGTGGACGCATTTATTAAATTTATTGATTTTCTAATCAATTGAAATCTTGCTTGGTACATTATTAATGAAGTTTTAATTGCCTTAATTTAATAAAGTAAGATGCTTTTTGTTGGTTGGAAATTCAACCTATAATTAGCAGTCTATTTTAATAATGTGCAATATTGAAAGTCTATGTATTTGCTGTGTTTTTAAATATAATAAGGGATTCAAGGTAAAACTACAAAAACTAAAATTAAAATTGAAAATAAATTTGCAAAAACTAAAAATTTGGGGTTATGTTAGTCATATGATGCACGTAGCCAAAGATACGGTTACCGAGTTGTTCCATAAGCAGTATTTTCGAGACCCCCTGGTATATCTATCAAATTATTTTACATATCGAATAATTCATTTATTATAAGGCTTAAATTTGATTATGTTTTATACGTTTCGCTGGATGTAATGAATTTCATTACATAACTCAGTGATGTAATGATTTTTTATCTCCAAATATTTAACGTATCATTTAGCAGATTGACAACTGAGGTTTGTTTATACAAATGTCAGTCCAGTCCAGTGGGCTAAGAACACGACTAGCAGTATGCACAGTTTATAGTCGCCCTTCTGTTACCAGCACTATGCGATGGGGCGGACCCACTGATTATATAACTGGATGAGCACTACATGTGCATTCGCGAGGAATTTTTGTCCGGATCATGCATCTTTTCATATGGTCGAAAATCACTATTCTAATCGGTGCTTATGCGTAGTGTGGTCGAAATCACATAGGTGCTTCCCTTTTGCACACAACTGAGTGTGAGAAAAATGTGATGTGAGGATACTCGTCTCAGTTGACTACCGTCACTTGTCACTTGTATAAAAGAAACGATCAAAGTGAGTAGAAAATGAGAAAAATGTAATATGGGAAATTAACTTGGCTCTAATAACGTAATAACTACAGAATAGGTATTAACTAATATAATAAAAAAATAAATAAATAAATACAACTTTATTGTGTACAAAAAAGAAATATTTTACACACAACAGGACGAGGTTAGCCTAAGCTATCTTCCACCTCCCCCTTAAAAAAAATATATAATTATATGTACTCAGTAATTATTTTATAAGTATAATAAAATAATGATTTAATACCATAATTATACTACTTACAGTAATTAATGAAACATAACTATAAATTACTTTCATAGATACAAAAACAAAAGTCTACTTTGTTATAAAAATAAATAAAGTAAATAAAGTACATTAGATTATTGGAGAACAATTGTTATTATTATTTAAGTAGTTACACCTTCTTTGGAGTAATAAAATACAAAATATCGAAAAATAGAACGAAATTTGGAAAGCTCCTAGATTATATAGAAAAGAAAAATTTAATTCAATTTGTGTTTGAAAGAGAATTTCTTACATTTACTTTAAATTGATTTAAGGATAAGTCTAAATGAGATATAACTTTGTTCAACAAATATGGTGCCAAATAAGAAAAACTTCCCTCAAATTTATTTGTTGAATGCTGTGGGATTGTAAATGTATTTGCTCTTATATTTACAATGTGAATATCAGATCGCTTAGTAATTAGATTATATAGATAACGGGGAGTTTTACTATTTATTAATTTATATAAAAATATGAAAATTAAGTACTGAATTCTATTATTAATATTTAATTCATTTAGTCCTGACAGATAAGGTGTTACGTGTTCTCTGTATGGTATACAACAAACAAATCGCATACATGCATTTTGTATGCGTTGAAGTTTTGATTGGTTTTGGAGGGTGAGAAAATTGTAATATACTGAACTGCAATATTCTATATGTGGATAAATCAGTGATTTAATCAATTTTAATTTTACTTCTTGACTTAACTCATATTTGAATCTATAAAGTGATTTCAATTTTAGAAATGCAATTTTGAAAATATTGTTAACATGCTCCTCAAATGACAGACGGTTATCGAAGACCACACCCAGGTTTTTTGCAGATTGTACCCAGTTTATGTCCGTTCCGTTAATATTTAATTTATATTCTCTAATGATGCTACTTGTGTGCCTGTCAGACCCTATACACAATGCCAACGTTTTATTAGGGTTAATGCGAAGTCCATTATCCTCAGAATATTTAGATGTATTATTTAAATCAATATTAAAGTTTTCAATATCATTTTCAATATTAGTTACTGACATATATAACTCAATGTCATCAGCGTAGAGATGCAATTGACAGTAAAACAAAACAGCGGGAAAAACAAAAATAAAAATAGAAAATAATACTGGCCCTAAAATACTGCCTTGAGGAACACCTGATAAAGTTTCCCTCATGGACGAACATATATTACTGTCAAAAAACACTCTTTGAGTTCTAGCTATAATATAACTACTGAACCAATTTAATGCTAGATTGTCAAAGCCAATATATTTTAATTTTGCGAGTAGTAGGTCAAAATTTACTAAATCAAAAGCTTTACTCTGGTCCAATAAGACTAATATGGAAGGTAATGATTTGTCAATTCCTGTAATTATATCATTTACAACTTTCAGTAGTGCAGTTTGTGTACCATGTTTTTGACGGAAACCTGACTGTATATCTGGAAGGATATTATTAATTTCTAAATAGTCTTTTAATTGAAATGATACAACTTTTTCCAGCAATTTGGAAAACGTTGGCAGTATGCATATAGGTCGCAGATCATTGAAACTCGTTGGAATAAGTTTTTTTGGCGTTGGTATAACATTAGCTGTTTTCCATAAGTCAGGGAAAATCCCTTGTTTTATAGATTCATTAAATATGTGCTTTATTACATCAATACAGTAAGGTATAACAAGAGATATCATTTTAGCATTTATATTATCAACACCAAAAGCTTCTGTTTTAATAGTCTATAGAGCACTAAGGATTTGTTCATCAGTTATTTCTACAAAATTAAAATGTACCTACTTCCATATTTCTTAAATTATTGTTATAGAATGATAACAAATCGTTATTAATTGTTGATGGACCAGCAACATTTAAAAAATAATTATTAAGCTCTTCCGGATTACGTAAATCGTCAGGCAAATTATTTACTTTTGCAGAAGATCTTGTAGGCACACCCCAATCTGATAAATTATTCCAAATCCTTTTTTGATCATTTTTGTTTTTACGTAATACATACTGCATATATGCCAATTTTTCTCGCTTTATCGCTTCATTTACGTAGTTACGAAGTGTAACATAATACTCTCTGTCAGCTACTGTTCTTGTTTTTAAATATTTTTTGTGTGCTTTGTTTTTATACTCGATCTGTTCAAAACATAGAGCTCGACTCCGCCCCATTAATTTTATGGCAGCGCAGAACGGTACACGCAATAGTCAGTTTTACACGATGGAATTTGTTTATTATACGTGTTACATTGTATACTGCAGCGATACTACATTTTTATAATGTTTATTCCCATTAAAGTTTCTATTATACATTTGCAATTTTGGACTTTTAAAAATAATACTTATTCCCGCGAAAATTTAAACGACGTTTCTTTATTAAGTCCGCACTGCGCAAACTCACGATACTTTGTTTATTTCCTGCCGTCTAGACGTAACGATCAACCGCCGATTGCTGGTTTGTTTACGTTTGTATTCGTTTTTAGGTTAGGTGCTTTTGCGAGTAATTTCCACATACTTAAGAGAACGTATGTGGTTATTTCAGGCAAAAAAGTTTAGTTTGTGATTTACTGTAATAGTTTCACATAGGTTACTCTACTGGATAAACTCCAATGACCAATGACCACAATGTACAGGGTCATCACGTGAAAATGTTAGATTCTACTGTAACTTTGTTGCCTTTTTATTTATCAGAAAATCAAAATTGTTTTATTGACTAATTTTTTGGCAGGAATTCAAATTTTTATGGAAAAAAACAATCGAGCATCGCATTACAGAGATATAGCTATCGGCATTGTTTTTTCTTATGCAGCACTCTGTATATTATTACATCTTTTGATTCTTCGCTTTTTTCCTAATTTCTTCGATATAAATATCTAAGCTATTATCTTTTATTTTTTACGAGATATAAGTAATTACATAATTTAAATTACAGCAATTAATATATAATTATTTTTTATAGATATTGTTCAAACTGCCTTCCTTGCTTTTCTACACATAACCTATAACTTTTTTCCAAATTATCTATATCTCGTAAAAAAAAATAATAATAGCTTACATGTTTATATCGATGAAATCAGGAAAAAGAGAAGAATAAAAAAATATAATAATCAGATGTTACATAAGAAAAAACAAAGTTGATAGCTATATCTCTGTAATGCGATGCTCGATTGTTTTTTTCTATAAAAATTTGATTTCCTGGCAAAAAATCAGTCACTAAAGCAGTTTTTACTTTTTCGAAAAATTCAAAAGCAACAAAGTTACAGTAGAATCTAACATTTTCACATGATGACCCTGTACACTACTCAAAAATAGCCAAATCTGAGTCGTTTACTTTTCGGTTTCCACCACTGTACATATTTATTTATTAATATCTATCGTATGATTCTTTCGGTGGTACACTTTTGGTGGTTGGAGTTGGTGTGTTTCTTTGTATTCATGAATAATATTGTAAACACTTGCAATACTCACACCTGCTGCCGTTGCAGTGAACTTCACGCATTCCATTTTTGACTTCTCCGGATTCTCCCTATCGTAGGCCTTGAAGATATCAGATCAGCACGTTTTCCTTATCCTCCACTGAAAAATGTCTTGCTTTTCGCTTTCTCGGTGGAGAAATTGCACCCCCTTCAGCCATCTTATTTCGATTTTTCATAACCTGTGCATGACAGTTGACAGTGCAGGCCGGCTCCCCATTTATTCGCGTTTTTCGTACGTTTAATGCGTTTCGCGACAATCCATAACATAAAGCTGATTGCTGATTGGTCTGTTGCAAAATAAGTAAAAGTTTAATGTGTGACGTAAGTTCTTGTAGAGGCGGCCTTTCAGTCAAATCTAGAAGTTGCATTGTAATTTGGGTTCTATAAATACGACCAATAGAGAAATTCCATTCAAATTTAGCGGATATTTTTGGGGCGGAGTGTATTTCTATCTTTTGGACAGACAGAGTATAGATGTTATCATTAATTTTATGTTATAAGTAATATAAGGATGATGTCTACGCTTTTTTGTTATGGTACACACTGGGGCATGTCGATCAAAAAGTGACATTATGCAGTTGTTTAGATAGTCAACTTTTGAATTTATATCATTTAAATTAAATATATTTTCCCATGTCACATTATAAGTAGCATCTATTGCACAACTGTTTATATCAAGATTTTTATAATTTCTAAATGTAATAGTGTCGTTACCTACCTTTTCATTTTCAATATAAATTTCACAAAAAACCAACATGTGGTCCGTAACGTTAAGCATATCCAGAACATCACAACTCTTCACCGCTACACCATTACTAACACATATAACATCTATCAAGGACTCTGTGTTAGTCGTTATCCGTGTTGGAGTATTTATTATTTGACACAATTCAAAATTAGAAAATAAAGACTTATTTTTATAATTTTTCTCTAATCTGGCTAGCACTTAATAAACAAATTGTCAAATCCTCAATCTTTAACTAAGACCTGAAGTGAGTAAAGTGATCTTACTCCCGAGCTAGTGCAGTGGCATGGTAGTGCGGGTAAATAATCTCACTTTCAACTCACTTGTGAAAAATAAAAGAAATGTACCGGTAACTGAATACTGACGTAAAATGTGAGAATACGCACATTTAGTGCGCGTCATATAAGTCATGTAATGTCAAAATTGGATGCAAACAATGTATGAATTTATAACATCTACTGATATAAACACGTGTAATTTTGTAAAATTGATCAAATAAACTGTATTTATTTATAAATAACCATTTGCAAGGTATGTACAAGACTATTTTATTTTTGTTTATAAATTTAAATCTTTATTATATTACGTTATATTATAACAGGTTATAAAATACTGGTAAAACAATCATATACATACCTTTTTAGTGCTTAAATATTTTTATTTAATTAAATTATTATCGCTTTTACTAAATTCAATTGTTTGCATCCAATTATCTGTCAGATGACGTTTTCACTAAACGAGCGTATACTCTGAGATTTTGTGTAAAAAGGAAGCAGCTTATGTTTCATCAGCTGATTTACTTGTAATGTTAGGCTATGATGACACGACACGACACATTTTAAAACGTAGTTTATTTAACGTTCTCTCACGCTGTGGGTTGATAGTGCTTTCACATTTTGTGTTGTATTGTTGTATTATTATATAATATTTAAACTCTTCATTAATATTGTGGATTTTGGACTGAATAATTAAATATGATATCCGTGTAATCCCACCTTTAGCATTTTAAATAATCCGGCGCGATTTTGTCCTCGGCGCATGCTTGCCAGTAAGATGCGCGGTTTCAATTACGAACAGTTTCAAACAATGGTAGTGCTTATCCAGTTATATAGACCATGCAGGCCATCGCAGCATGAAATGAAATCTGTTACCTATTTCAATTTCCAAGTGCTCTGTGGCATGCGCCCTGATTCTAATGCGCATTCGTTAACTTACGTTCTGACTTTGTATTCAGTCACACGGTCACTCGTAGATTATACTAAATTTCCTTGTGTTTCTAGTGGTATGGCGCTTACTGTATAAAAATAATATTTATTTTATATTAAATGATAGAAATATGGATGGAATTTGCCTAAAAAACTGATAAAAATTTCACTTAAATTTTACTTTCAAATTCTTCATCTTTTGTTTTTCTTCATATACTGTCAGCGTTTAATGAGCATTAATATATAATATATATATATTTTTTTTTAGTTATGTCGGCAGGCCCGTAGCCGCAAGTACAGCTACTGGAAGCAAAGCATATCACCTGAAAGAATTGGCTGCGTTTCTGGATGAAGCTACAAGACTTGGTTAAGCTCACTGTAATTTCATCAAAAGAACAGAACAACTTGATGCTTCAAACTGTAACCTACACTATACTCAAATTTCTCCACCTGTAGACAAAGTAACTTTTACATAGTTAACAGTGTAATGTAATTTTTAGAAAACTATTTATTGTATATAGAATATAGAAACCTCAATATAAGTATTTTAACAACCCTTCTAATTATATTTTAAATATACACTATACACTGCTTAATAAAAGTTTAATGTAATTATGTAAATAGCACAATTATATATGTATTTTTATGGTGACCTGAATATTGTCTGGAAATATGGGTAATAATTTTAGATCAATGATGATAACTGGACTGTTTTTTTGCATGTACAGTAATTTAATAATTTAGTATTAATACTCGATCTACTGTATACAACAAAAGGTTGAGGTAATCAGAAGTATTTGAAATTGTATTTGTTATTTATTTATTGTGTAAGAATGAGAGATGTTTTGAATGACGATTTGTTGTCTGATTAAAAATTTTGTTTTATTTTTTATTACCATTTACTATTCCTCTATTTCCGGTCGAGTAAGTTACTCATATCTGCAACATTTGAGTGGCAGGACAAATAAGACTAAAATGTGGACGAGTGGTTTTATTAAAAACTGTTAAGTAGTTGACATAAATTAAAAATTTAATATCAGAACATGAGTGGAAACTAGTCTTGGAAATGACCAATACGAGTTTGTTACGAAATACAACTTATTCTTTACGACTTCCTAAAACTTGCTAGAATGTTATACATACTGGTCGAATTTCTCCTAGAACCCCAAAATGTTTTAAACTTTTTTACTACTCGTGAAACTCCGAAACATTTCTAAAGTGCAATTGTTTCTCCTGAAATTTGGATTTTTTTCAAGTTATTTTCATTTTCTTTATCTTTTTGGGATTATAATTGATAAAATACGGGATGAATCCCAACTTATTTATTTTCTTTTAAGGGATGGCAGGTCCGTTAATGGTAAATTCATATAAAAAAATAAGATATACACGTGGCAATTTTCCAGAAAAAAAAATTGAAATATGTCAACATTTTAAAAACTTAACTGACCTATCTAAACCGAAAACAAAATAAGATGCATAGGTCAGGTTGATCTGTATTTTTACATTACGTTACGTCGTCAATATCACGAAGTGACGGAACTCGAATGTACTGAAATTTGAGTTCTCTTACTATAGTCATAAAAAACTTGACATTTAATTTAAGTTTTTTCTCAGTTTCAAATCTATTCTACTATTTTTTCTAATAAGCTCGTTTTTGTACTTAATTTCAAATATGGATTTGTGCTAGCGGGTTGTTCTTTTTTGTACCTACTATGTCCGTTAAATGACCCGTAGATGTACAATGTACAGGGTGATCATTTAATAATTCTACTTTTTCAACTCTTATTATTTTGCTTAAAAATATAGTTAGAAAAAAAAAATAGATCTGTAGCATATTTTATCAAGTATTTTATTTGTATATGTTATGAGTCTGCATCTATCCATTGAGTAAAAATAATAAGAGGCGCAACTGTCAAGGTTTCGAGATTTTAGTATTGTATTTTTTTGCCAATAACTTCATGATTGCGATCAAATTTTAGTGCTACGGGAAAGTAGTTGCAATGTGACTGTATAGCCCTTAAAATTGCAGACAATCATAAAGCCATGGGTAAAAAAATACATACACTAAAATCTCGAAACCTTGACAGTCGCGCCTCTTTATTATTTTTTACTCAATGATCTATCTTAATGAATGAATATACAGGGAGCGCCGCATTGTCTTATTTTTTAAAACGGAACACCCTATATATATTTGTAGATATTTGGATAGCCCTTTTCATCCCTTTCATAAATAGTGTAACAGAACTTATCCGAAAATTTTTAACCATACATGCACCGTTAAATAAGATTTCTTCCTTAAAAAAAAATGTAATAAAAATCCAACACGGAACGAGATACAAATTGTTAAAGATATAATTAATGAAAATGTTAAAATAACTTTATGTTCAAAGCTGTTCATTGACTTGTAAGCACGTTTGAGCCCGTCTAATCCAATGTCGCACTGGCTGAAATGTTCCTCCTTCCTACTGCTGATCCAAAAGCCGCAGATTATCGACAGGCGTTGTGATGCGTTCACGTAATTCATCGATATTAGACACTTTAAGTTGTTCGTGATACGTAGATGCAGATGTGCACGTTAACGTACAACTTTCACGTTTACGTCCTGTTTCACAATTCAGTTTAAGTAGTTTGTAGGTCACCTTAAAATTTTGGTTGTCAACAATGTCCACAAAATATACCTTAAAAATCCGACGTACAGGGTTATTCATTATAAATTACCCACCCCTTATCAGCGTTATTATTGCCTATAGAAAAAAAAGTTTTAATTAAAAGTTGTGTGGTTATGACTGAACTTTGTTAAAATGCCATCAAAAGTACAGTGGCGTGCAGATTTCAGGGGATACAAAAAAATTATATATTTTTTTAAATGGGATACCCTGTATATTATTATATTTTTGGCATGATCCTTTTTTCCTGATTTCACAAATATACCATATGTTACCCCCACCATATACCGTTTTTGAGTTATTAAATGTCGAATATCTTAGTTAAACTAGTTACTGTAAATATGGAAAAGTTAACATTGTTAAAGTGAGCTATGAAAATGACAACTGTTATGTTTGATAAATGACATTTCTTTAATGAAATTATCAAAATGGTTTACAGTGTCATTTTCATAGCTCACATTAATAATGTTAACTTTTCCATATTTACATAGTTTAACTAAGATATTCGACGTTTAATAACTCAAAAACGGTATATGGTAGGGGTAACATATGGTATATTTTTGAAATCAGGAAAAAAGGATCATTCCAAAAATGTAATAATATACAGGGTATCCCATTAAAAAAATGTATAATTTTTTTGTATCCCCTGAAATCTGCACGCCACTGTACTTTTGATGGCATTTTAACAAAATTCAGTCATAACCACACAACTTTTATTTAAAACTTTTTTTTTATAGGCAATAATAACGCTGATAAGGGGTGGGTAATTTATAATGAATAACCCTGTACATTTGTGTTTGTCGAGTTGAAATTTTGGATTTTTTATTTATTTAAGTAAACCCTATAAAGCAACTACGTAAGTTATTAAGTTATTTAAAAATGCATCAAAATAAACTTCGCGAATTATCGCCGCCGCTTCGGTACACTTCGGTTAGCGTACGTTACCGTTTTAGGTACACGTGAGGATCCGTAAGATAACGTAGATACGTAAGACGATAACGTGAAAATTTATGAACTGCGCAAGCGCGACTACCAAAACGTACGTTTACGTCTACGTCTTTGACACAACTTAAAGTGTCTAACGTCTACTTCCGTTAGCAGGCGGTAATTACCCGAACCCGATCCATTGTCCACGCATGCGCTAAAAGACGATAAAATAGGAATCGCCTATATCTTATATAACTGAACTTATTATTTCTTTACTCGCAATTTGTCAGTGGTTTGATAGCCCAGCGGAAATGAGCCGACTTGGCAAGTAGATGTTTCCGGGTTCAGATCCCGCACGTTCTTGTTTTTTTTTTTTATTAAATGCATCAGGCATGATAAAGGAATTTTTTTTTATTAGATTAAAGGAATTTTTTTTATGAAGAGGTCTATAGCGAGTTAGAAGCCGGAGGCAGGTTAGATATGTGTGTTATTCCCCTGATAAAGGAATTTTTTTTATTAGATTAAAGGAATTTTTTTTTTATTGGTCTATAGCGAGTTAGAAGCCAGAGGCGATAGCCGGAGGCAGGTTAGATATGTGTGTTATTCCCCTAAAGGAATTTTTTTTTATTAGATTAAAGGAATTTTTTTTTACTGTTCACTTTGGCGCAAAGACAAAGTAGGCAACATATCAGACAGCGCGCCGTCTTGGCGCATGCGCTGTCATGGATCGGGTTCCTGCAATTACCGCCGTCTCTTCCGTTTGGTATACTTCATTTTTTAAATATCCCCACAAATAGAAGTCCAGTGGATTTAGATCCGGGAACCGCGAAGGCCAAGTTACTGGCCCACCCCGTCCGATTCAACGTATCCCTTGTACTTGGTCCAAATAATCTCGGACTACTAAACGATAATGAGGCGGCGCACCATTATTAGCATTGTGTAAAAACCACATTACGGTTGTCTCTGCACATTAGCCACATCTTTAAGAAGAACAGAGATCATTATGCAGAAGTCGTAAATATTGCAGATCATTTATTTGTCTAGGCAATTCGCTATTCAACAGAAGCGATACGCCACCTGGCAGCACAATCTGAATCAATTCCAGGGTGGTCCAGTTACGGTGTCCTCGTCATTTACTCAGAAGCCGTAAGATAGATTACAAAAAAAGTTTTATACGAAAGTTACTAGACTTTTAGCATTCTTTCCTCATCATACGGTTTTATTTATACAGGGTGGCCCATATTCATATAGCTATATAGCGATCTTATGCCTTTTGAGTAAATGACGAGTACACCGTAGCTGGACCACCTTGTACATGGACATTCTCTTACAGATCGCTCGCGCGTGGGTATTTACCTGTTAAAACGCAATTATTACATGTAATATTCAAAAATAAAATCACAAATTTTATAACTTATGTAAACAAATGCTCTAACTGTAAGTTGATGTACATGGAATTAATTCACGGTTGGCCGATGAGGGCGCTGAAGTCTTAAATTTTATTCCCAATATCGACAACCAAACGTTTAAAAAGAACTGATGCTGAAATTGATACAGATGAAGATTCTCAAGGGCCCAAACATGCGTATTTTGTAGATTGGTTATCCTATTATAGGCGTAAAAATAGCTTCATCTATAAAACATCGACTCAGGGCCGCCTGAGAGGGGGGTACGGCCGGTACAAATTACCGTGGCACGGGTCCAGAGACATGGAGTATGTCTCTGCACGGGTCCCGGTACTCCCGGTATTTGTTTGTTCAATCCGATTCTCACCCGTAACGAGGACACTTGATCGAGTGCGGCCAATACCCACTGAACTACAAGGCCTTAGCGCTTGTCGTGTGACGTCATCAATTTAGGCCGTGCAATTTTAATCATATAAGGGGTTACATACACTAATATTTATGAAAACTATCAATAGTTAACTTATATTAAAGAACGCTAGCTATATGACATACTTCTTGACAAATCCCAGAAGTTATGTTAGAGTTTTGGTTTAATACTAGGCGTAGTATTAAATGCAGGCTCCCAACTCCCCTACACCTGCTCCAAAATTCAGGATATGTTATTATCATAAATACATATACTGAACTATTCCACACCTTCTCTAATTTCATTTACCTAACATCGAGCCTAACATAGTGTTTAAGTGAATGTTTAGGTATAAAAACAACGAGAAAAACCATATATATATTATAGAAGAACACAAGCCATGAAAATACATTAAACTTTTAAAGAAATAGGTCCCAAATTAAATATGTTTAGTTATGTAGGTAGGTAGGTTATGTAGTTATGTAGGTAGGTAGCTATATAGCCTACTTCGTTAATGTATCTAGTTTTCTTTTTTTATTTTTTTTTAAATAGCCGCAATTTTTAGCGCAATAATTTTTTAAAAGGGTGTTGGAAATACTTTTGAGAATTATTTTTAAAACGTCCTTTCCATTATGATTATCGCATCCATCGAAATGTGAAACATGTTTTTGTTCAATACAATATTGCAAAATTAAATGAAGCATGAACGATCTCTTATTATAAGTTTCTAGAAATATGTCCTCAAATTCATTTATTAACTTATTAAAGACTATGTAAGTCACAGATACAACATGTATAACTTGTCCTTGGGGATATAAAAGTCCTCCACGATTTAATTTATTGATGAGATCAAAATTGTCCTCAACAATAAATTGCTCGTCATATACCAATTTTTTTTTACAGCCGTCACATTTTAGTTTTTTTAACGTAATATAGCAACAATAACCACGTAAATATGTAATTAACGGCAATACATCTTTGATATCCTGAAAGTGATCATCATTTATTAAAATTTGAGACAATAAAGTTTTAATTTGGGAAAAGTCTTGCAATTTTCATCTGGGTCATAATCAGGTAGCTCATAGAACTTATTAACATTAAAAGGGCCAAAACTGTGAGACTGAAGTGTAAATATAGATTGAATTCTAAGTCTCTTCTCTGTCTCATATATAACTCTTTATTATACTACCTTCAGGAAAATGAGCTTCACATACTTTCGTGTTGTTTGTGGGCTCAAAGTTATCTCGTGGTATAGCTTTTAGCCATTTTTGTCGTAAATTTACATCCTTTGGAAAACCAAACACACTAACTTTAGGTCCATTTTGATAGTTTCCGTTACAGCCGGGAACACAACACTTTTGAGGCATAATTACACTATTATCAGTTACCACAAAACTAGCCGAAACCGAAAGAAAAATATACAATTAAACACGAACAATAACTTATAAACTGTGCTGTAAACAAACCGGCCGACCGGCAAAACAACAGGTGACAAATATGGTTTTACGTATTTAAAAATACGCCTAACAATACAAATTGTTTACCTAGATATACAACGAAGTATTAGGTACAAGTTTCACGCACTTAAAACTCTTAAAAGAACATAAATAGTTCTAATTTCAGAAAAATGCTAAACAACCACGAATTACTTACGGAAGCCACACGCAAAATCCGCGAACTGCTTTACCGACTAGTCACTAGGTTACACCAGAGACATAGAGAGGGGAGAATGATCTTAGAACCTGCGCGAATGGCAAATCACAATGGTCGCCATTTTGAACACCATGGCAGGCAACCTAAATGATATTTGGGGATTTTTGATATGACATTTGGGAATTTTTAATGCAATACCAGGGCAGATGATTTAAAATGACGGAAACATTCTTAAATATTTCTTTATTATAGTAAAATAATATAGGTATATACATATTAAATTGGATGCTAAGATCGATAAAAAAGACAAATGGATATATCGCTTATAATAAAAAATATAATTTATTTTAGGAATAAATTTGATACGTAAAATATAATTTAATCTTATTAATATTGATTTGAGCATAAGCGCCAAATGCATATCACTTTAAATATTTTCTTGTATTCACATACCTGCAATTGTGTACAGTTTGAATATACTTTACACGTTTCCTCTTTGTGCTGCTGTTAGTACTTGCCGAAGTATCTTGCCTAGACGATGCGTTGAAATTATATTTATTTATCAAACTTCAAACAAAATAATTATTATCTCAAGATTTATTTAAAAAAATATTATTATAAGTAATATTACCCACGGTGTCGTTTCAGTTTAGCATCTCTTGGCAACTCTATCGTATCATCTGAAGAGGACATATTGAAGACGTAAATGAGGCCATATTCTGAACTGAAGTTACAGATCTAACTAAGCTTGTAGATGGGGTGTCTACTACCTCGGCCTCGGCCTGATACATCTCCAATCTTGGTACAGCATTAAGTTTTAGGCGAATTTGATTATCACTTTTTATAAAATCTGTTGTTTTAAAATTATTAAAGCAAACAAATTTATTCTCTGACCAAGAGTATTCATCACTCAACTCTCCAACCACCTCTTAAACATGTCACCTCTTGAGAAACTAGAATGTTATACTGTTATAAACGGCTGCAAAGAAAATTCATGAAAAACCTTACTGGTGAAATGTAATTCCTTCAGGCTTAAATCGCCTTGCGTTAGAACATCGCCTTACAACACAGGACATAATTAAAAACAAGCATTTTCAGTTGTAAAAGCAATACAATAATGATAAACAAAAACGTCCACCGCGATAACAAAGTCTAAAAAATAACAATAAAAAAGTCCACACCACAGCGTTAAATATTAAATTAGTTTATAGAATAAATAGAAACATATATGCAGTCCGTAGGGTTTATAAATAAATATAATTAAACGCACACCAAAAAATTTAAATAACTGTAACCTCACTTTACTCGACACTTTTTAACAGTTGCACGACAACAAACTTGAACAAACCACGTGATCATGTTCAAAATGTCTGCCCCCGTGGTGTCTTAGCAAAATTGGATGCGCAAAGGTCTAAGAGCGTTCTCCCCTCTCTATTTCTCTGGGTTACACTAGGTACTCGCATCTTAGTTGATGCGCTGTTGCCGGCTCTATAAGGAAATTATTAGTTTAGGAAAGACAGTAGATAATTAAATAAATAAATTACGAAATACCAAATTATAAAAAGAGGAAAGAACATCTTATGGAAATATGTTTTTTACGATATTGAATCAGAGATCAACAACACCTGATGGGTAATTGAAGAGATATATTCTTTACATAGGGACATCCTAAGATGCGCTACTATCGTAATAGTTCGGCAACGTAGCGGTAACCCTTTCACCCGCAAGTCTGGCAAGCCCCTCTCCCTCATCTGCGCTCCAAATTGTCTCGGCCTAAATCCATGACGTCACGAGTTAAAATTTTGTAAGCACTTGGTCCTTATGTAGAGGTGTTGTTGGTGCGGCTGCCCGTTCATTTCCCGTCCCGTGTTCCTAGTCGTGCGGCGCGTACTGTATAGAAGTCCTAACAAGCGTATCATATGACTAATATATAACCTTAAATTTTTGGTTTTTGCATATTTATTTAATTTTTGTAGTTATAACATTTAAAACTTTCTCAGACATAGATTTCTAAAGTTTCAATATTGTAGGTAGATTATAAAAAATAAACTGCTAATTGTAGGTTGGAATTCCAACCAACAAAAACCATCTTATTTTATTAGATTAACTTTATTAATAATGCATTGAACAACATTTTAGTTGATAGTAAGTTCATGAACCAAATAAATTTTGACAAAAATGACATATATATTCGAAAATTTTAGAAAATGCATGCTTTTAAGGTTGGTTGTGATGTAACATGCGCGTCACCCTTACTATTTTCTGGTGATTTCCAGTCGTCACTCGTCACAGATAAGAAGCACAGAACTTAAAATAGGAGAAGGTTCTTTCCAGCCTAACTACTTGTAAATATTAATTGAGACCGCCATTTTTTAAAATAACATCGCAATCGTAACGGAAAGTAGTTTTGAGTCGAGAATGTTATTGAAAGTATAACTAATATTTTACTGTAATTAGTTTTAAATGTGCCTTAAAAATAATATTAGGTAATAGGTAATAACACATTATTGTGAAAATAGTTATATACCTATGCAACAAAAGTATGTAAAGTGAATTTTTTTCGGAAATAGAACTTTATAATAATATGATATAATGGACTACATAAAATTAAATAAGTAAAATACTCAGTATTTTCTAATATGAATGCCCGAAATATAAAGGTTGTATAAGTACTTTCTTAACTACGTTACAAAATCTAATTTTTTAATATGTAATAGTATATGGATGACTTTGGTAAATCCTTATATACACATTTCCGTTTGCTTACAAATGTATTTCTTGCCGATGAAAAGTTATTTCAGAGTTAGAAGTTTTTCAACTTACTTACAGTTGCAGATAAAGGACTAAAACAAGCAGAGAGTACTTTAGAAATTAAAGTTACTTTTAGTTTATATTTAATTACTAGTTTTTTTTGAAGCCCAAAAAATTCTCAAATTAAATATACAGGGTGTCCCGAAATTAGTTAGAAAGATTTTGCCATCAGTTTCTACGTCCAAAAATAGTAAAAAAAGTTCCTATAAACATGGCCCCGAAAATGCTTCCTAAGGGAGCTACAGCCCTTTAAAGGTGCATCCTTGAAAACGGTTTTTATTTATTAACTCCGAAACTGTTCAAGTTAAAGTAATGAAATTTTGCACATCCACTAAACTTTCTAAGCCTAACAAAATGAGGTAAATATCATCTCAAAATTTTTACCAAGGATGGGTCAAGCTGTAGGGGTGGGGGGTAAAAATTACCGCAACTTTTTTATTTGTAAATTTTTTTGAGTTTTGAAATTATGAATTGTCAGATTTTTTTACAAAGGAAATGCCCTCTTGTGCAACTTCGATCGGAGGCACCGTTTTCGAGATAAATTCATTTTAATTCAAATGCATGCTCTAAAATGATTAGATAAGTGGAGTAAGTGAACTAATTTTTTCCTTTTCTCGTCAAAACAAAATTTAAGAGCCAGATCAAACCAAGATTTTCTTATTTATTTTAACAACTGCTCAAAATGCTTAAATTTTGTTTCGACGCGAAAAGCAAAAAATTTGGTCACTTCCCTAATCATTTTAGAGCATGCATTTGAATATTAAAATGAATTTATCTCGAAAACGGTGCCTCCGATCGAAGTTGCACAAGAGGGCATTTCCTTTGTGAAAAAACTGACAATTCATAATTTGAAGTCAAAACTCAAAAAAATGTACAAATAAAAAAGTTGCGGTAATTTTTACCCCCCACCCCTACAGCTTGACCCATCCTTGGTAAAAATTTTGAGATGATATTTACCTCATTTTGTTAGGCTTAGAAAGTTTAGTGGATGTGCAAAATTTCATTACTTTAACTTGAACAGTTTCGGAGTTAATATATAAAAACCGTCTTCAAGGATGCACCTTTAAAGGGCTGTAGCTCCCTTAGGAAGCATTTTCGGGGCCATGTTTATAGGAATTTTTTTTACTATTTTTGGACGTAGAAACTGATGGCAAAATCTTTCTAGCTAATTTCGGGACACCCTGTATCTTTGTAAAAAGTACATAGAGAACAGACAACGTACAAAACTACTTTCCCCTTTTAAGTACTGTTGTTTCGGATCGTCTCCCAAATGCCAGCCAAAGTCATATTATGCAACCCTCACAACAAAACAAAGTTGATAGCATTTCATTGGTTCAATTTATATGTGTAAACAAAAAGTGTGTAAAAATGGACGGCTCCTATATTTGCATGCGCCAATGGTTGCGCAGAGCGTTCATAATCAGTCTGGGCTCTTCCTCGAAATTTTGAAAATTATATAGGTACCAGACTATAGCATTTTTAAAAATAGCTCTGACGTATTTTTTCTTTTTGCTAGTACTTTCCATTTAAAGCTAAAAAAATGTTTTAAAAATCTATTTAATTTTTGTGACGTCAAAAGCGGACAGTCTCGGTCTCAGATCAACAAAGAAACAGATCAAGAATGAAACATTACTCTGGAAGTCTGCGTGTAATATACATAACTTTGTTTATATTTTGATTGGAACAACGATTTCATTGGTTCCCTTCCACGGGCGGTTGGCATTGCGTTAAGCCGGCGCCACACATGCGGCATTCGGCGAAAGGCGAGCGGTTACTCGGCGAAAGCCGCATGTGTGTAGTTGACGCTCGCCTATCGGCGTTCGCCATTCGCCATTCCCGCTTCGCGTCGGTAAATTGACGCGAATCAAAGGATTCGCGCGTCATACATTCGATCGGTACATACATTCGCCCAATGTTTGGGATTGTTCTTTGCCAGTCTTGACACTTGACAGCGTTTGTGTTGGTTTTCGATAGTTGTTTAATAAAATGGAGTGGTTAAACGACGCTCGCCTATCAAAGCGTTCGCCTTTCGCCGAATGCCGCATGTGTGGCGCCGGCTTCAGATGCTGTCGACAGTAGTTGTCGTTTTCTTGTGCCGCCATATTTGTTTATTGTTTCAATCGCTGTTTTTAAGTATTTTTTATAGTTATAAATAATATTTGTGTTGGTTTTATAGTTCTATACTGTTCAAAAATGACTAAGATTTCTTGAGTTTGTTTAAATTCCTACAATCAGAAGGAATCTCGTTCGTTTCATAAGTATGTTTTTATACATAGACGTAGATTAGGGTTTTTGATTTAAGAATAAAAATAATTTTGTCCTTTGTACCTTTCCTTTACGCTATCAAGTAAAAAACTTAAGAAGGCAACTATATGGATTTTAATATAATCTTATGCTATCATCCCGTATGTTAAGATCATTTCAAGCTTGAAGATATTTATGTGGCCCCAGCTGGAAAACGATTTTTTAAAAAATGTGCTTTTCCAAGTATTTTTAGCGAAAGACCCGTTTCAGCTGCTTATATTAACAATTAACAGAGCTCTGCGTTTCATCAAATTTTCTCCGTTTACTTGTATATGGAAGCTACTCATTTGTTCCAGTTTTATTTTTTTAGAACAAGCACATCTAGTGCAGCTTTTCAACAGATCAAAGCTTATATGGATAAAGGGTAAGTTATATTATTATATCGATGGGATTTTGGCAAAACGTCGAAGCAACAAGTGATCAATTTTACAGGAAATGACTTTTGAATTAAAGATTTATTCATAAATATACAAAATATTATCATGAATTCATATTAGTAATTTATTTTTGTTTAAAATAATTTCTTTGCACAATATAGGTACTCACTACGTTGTTTCAGCAAGTAAAAAAATACATACATAAACTCATTACTTAAGATACACATACAACAACTCGTGTCATTTTACTGAAGATCATGTGGTTAAACACTCATCATAAGCAACATAATATTTTTTTGGCGCTGACAATATTATGCTGGTCAACATTGGTTTACAATGTTTTGCCTGGTACAAGTTCGCAATATATTGGCTTTTGCGGTAGGTAATTTAAATATTATAATATAAACTCCGTATGTGAAATAAAATTGATTTACTATTTACTAGGATATACCATATATCATAAGCAACAATTGAGACCAAAAATTTCAATATCAGCAAAAGTGTCGATGTTTTGCCAAAAGTCAGGAGGCCTATCACTATCTCTTCAAAATAAATTTCCATTCATTTGAATTATGTTTGGTGTTGTTCGAATATTTATAATTTCGGTGTTTTATCAGGGATGCTCATTATATTGAAGGATGCTCTTTAACTATAGTTTATAATTTATTGAATATCTTCATAAAATTTAACAAACATAATTTAGATAATGTAAATATGTATTTTTTTTTCCACAGGTCAATGGATAATGGAGAATCGAGACACATAGGCACTTCAGCAACGGAGACCGCATTTTACTGGATGAGCAACATAGCAACCATCACTTTAGCAGCCGCAGTTTGACAAAATGCGATTTTCTGACATGAAAATAAGCTAGAAAGAGCTACTTTCTGGCTGGTTTTAAAAAAGATTATTAAATGCCTGTGATGTTAAATTTGAATTTACAGTTTGCCTTATCCACTCTAAATTGCTTGATGGCAATTCATGACTATTTACAAAAACACTAACATTAAAACTTTGATTTACTCTAATACTTGAAACTACTTTTACTTCGCTACTATCAGTATCAGATTCTTCACTGTCGTAGTCAATATTTAAAATGTAGAAATACAAGACATTGTTCACACACACTTGTAATTCCACTTAATGAAGCATAATTTTTGTGGCACAGCCTGCACAAAATATTCAAATATTGATATGATGTCATCGGCAAGAAACTGGTCAATATCATTATTTTGCCTTTAGCATCTTGTCTTCTTTCTTCAGGATTACGTCGAAACACTGGCTTAGTTGTAGAAAGATACTTCGGTTGATTGGAAAATATGTGAAGAACTGCATCCTCATTTAAACGAGGATATGTTATTTCTCTTCCTTTTCTTTTTTGGGATTTATTACCACATTCTAGGAGTGCTAGCTCGTGACACACAACTATGGTTAAATAAATGGAGACTACAATGCAATCCGTCCAAATCACAACTTATCATCTTTAACCATACACCTTCAAACTCTTCTCCAACATTAACTCTCGACAATCATCAAATTCACCCTCTGCCACATGTTAAATACCTAGGGATTCAAATAGACAACAAACTTAATTTAAACCTCCATACCAAAACAGTCAAACGACGTACAAAGGCAAGAGCTACATATTTCAGATGTTTAACCTACAAAAATAAAGGAATTAATATTAGAAATGCCTCAAAAATATACAAAACCATTTGTAGACCTATTCTGGAATATGGGCATACCCTGTATTTAAATTGTAGAAGACCAGCTAAAAGAAATATCAAAGTAGCTGAGAGCACATCCTTACGAATTATAACCAAAATTCGCCACCCTACAAATCCCTTATATAACCCATCAACCGTTTCTCTATATCAAAAGACTAATATTATACCAATCGAAGAGAGGCTTCTACATCTATCAACCAAATTTTCCAAGCAATTTCATAACCAACAACTCATGGAACCATTGCTGCTGGCCAGAAGGATGAATCGCCCCAGATACAAACATCCGGAACAAACGCTCCAAGAAATCCTAAATAGACTTTCCGAAAGCTAGATCTAACACATTCTATACATTACATACTATAGACAACACTGTTAAAAATAAATTTTTTTTTTTTTTTTTTTACATACATCAGACGAATCATGTTATTCATTAATTATTTATTCTTTTTTGTAAACTAGCTAATAATATCAAATGTACATACTCTACATTACATAATTGTATACAGGCTGAAGGACTTAGGTCGATGGCCATTTGGTTATCTCTTTTTGTTAACCAATAAAGAACTTTATTATTATTATTATTATTATTACCACATTCGCTTGAGATATGTTAGTTAGCCTCGTGCGTGGTACCTATCTTTATAAAGCTCCATGGTTGTAACTTCTCTGCCTTCAAAGTGCAAACTGCAAATAGCTGAATTTTTACTAATGCAGTAGTCCTCCGTGTGTATAGCTCTAAGCCAATTTATTGCAGCACTGGATCCTTTGGGAAAGGATAAGTACTATTTGAGGATTCAGTTTTTAAAGTACTTGCATAGTATACAGCAATGTCGAGGCATCTACAGGGAGCGGCAGAATAGACTTTACAATTTAAAATTGCTCTAAAATCAATATGCATTTTTTAAGCATGTGATGTTTCGATCCATTAAATAAAGCATGCTTTGGAGTTTCTTTGACTGGTGGCAAAATGAATGACTGGCGTATAGACCAACGAATTTTTTGTATTGAAAATTTTATAAAAAATAATGTATTATTCAAGTGCAATGTGATTTTAGAAGAACTTTTTGCGTGAGAAATGTTCCACTGCGTCCAACAATTATGTGTTGGGTCAAAAAATGGTAAACTGGAAGATCCGTTGTCAACTCTAAACATTCAGATCGTCCGCGATCAGTAAACACACAAAAAAATAAAAAGATGTAAGTTTAACTGCCTCTAGAGAACTTTTTCCTTTACGTCGAATCTCACGCCGTGGCAGTGGCGGCTCGTGGTGTTTAAGACTGGTAGGGCAAAACGCTGTGTACACGGGGCAAGAGTTGCAGGGGGTGCGGGGGGCGGCAGCCCCCTGCGTAGCGCCATAGGCGAAAATTTTTCAGGATTTTCAGGGTCATTGTGTTTTACAAAAGTACCTCAAAATTTATGTACTAAACTTGATATTTAAATATTTTCAAGATTACTTTGTTTTTTCCACTTTCGTTTGACGCAACTGTTTTATTAAAATTTTTTAAATCCTTTGAAAAAATTCTGTTACGTTATTCATTTTATTTATATATATTTGTTACCTACCTAGTTTTTTTTTAAATTTGAACAGTATAATAAAAATTCACTTTCAGTCCTTTGGTAATTTCATTTAAATAGAACTAGAACTATATAGGTACGATTTTTGATAACGTAAAAAAGTTTTATATAAGTGGGTAGTGGTCGTAATACCTAGTTTCTTAAAACATACGTACAAAAAAAGGATCTACATACTACACTAATTTGTTTTAATGTCGAAAACCATGAAAATTGCACCATGCGATTGTAAGGGAACTAAACTAGAACTCCTTTCTGTGCCTTCTAACGATAAGAGAAGCCGAGAATTTCCGGAGAGTCCCGAGGGCCGGCCCAGACCTTCTAAAAGCTGGCACCGTCCCTCGCGCTGTTTTAAATTATAACAATACCTATGGGCTAAGAATTAATAATAAATGTTATGTTATTTATCGTTTCACACAGATTTAACATTTCCATATTTAAAGTTAGTAAGTATATTATCCATAATTTCGCATTTTGCATTAGTGATTACGCGTGTTGGCTAGATTTTTAGTTTCTTGAACGAAAACTTGCTTCCGCTTGATCGCGTCAACGGGGCCGGCCCGGCGATTCAAGCTGAGGCAGAATAGGCACGCGACATACGCTTGGGTACTTAGATGGCAAATCTAACATAAATGAAGTGAGCTTACTGCCTAGCTATTACGGACGTTTATGAAGAAGCATGGGGCCAGCCCAATGCATATAATAGCGGATAGAACGTATAATATTAAGCGGGATTTTAAATTTGGAAAGCGGGGGATATTAGGCATTATCTCGAATAGTTTCTAAACTCCATTTTTAATATTTTTCAACATTTCATTGTTCTATATATAAATAGAAAGCAAATGTACACCAATTTAAATCACAAAAAGAAAACAAAAAAAATATTTCCATAGAGTGCGAAACAGTTCTTAATTTTTTTCTGGGTGGGCCCTGCCCAACCTGCCCACCCTGACCAGCCGCCACTGCGCCGTGGTGACATAAACTGGTTCGCCAGATCACCCGATTTGACTGCACCCGATTATTTTTTGTGGGGTTTTCTCAAAAGTCGGGTATTTCGACGAGAGCCACGAAATATCGAACAAATAATGGAAGTGAATAGCGCCGAAATTCATGGAATTCCTGGCGCGGTGTTACGAGCCGTAATGAGTAATTTCGTTCATCGGTTAGAACTGTTAGAAGAGTGTATAGTGATGGAAGGGGGCCATTTAACCCACATATTTTTTCCTTAAAAAATAACTCGCATTCTCTTTGTAAAATTCTTTGTTATATCTTGATAGGTACTTCACAAATAAAATATTTATTTCCAGTTGAAATTATAAAGTAAATTCTGCCGATCCAATATTTTGACATCTGTCAAATAAACTCCCAAGCATGCTTTATTTAATGGATAGAAACATTGCACGCTTAAAAAATACATATTGATTTTAGAGGAATTTTAAATTGTAAAGTCTATTCTGCCGCTCCCTGTACAATATAAAAAATAAACGCATATTTAGTGCGCGTCATGGGTCATAGTAATGTCAAAGAATTGGATGCAAACAATTTATAAATTTATAACATCCACTGATAGAAACATGTGTAATTTTGTAACATTTGTCAAATAAACTGTATTCATTTATAAATAACAATTTGCAAGGTGTACAATACTATTTTATTTTTGTTTTATAAGTTTATATCATTATTATACCTATGTTATATTTATAACAGGTTAATCAATCATATATACATACCTTTTTAGTGCTTAAATATTTTTATTTAATTAAATTATTATCACTTTTCCCAGGGCCGCCGCTACCATATGTGCGATGTGTGCACCGCACACGGGCGACCGAAACTAGGGGCGGCCAAAGCAGGCCATCTAACAAAAAAATAACAAAAATAAAAAAAATTGTAATAATTTATATGCCATAATATTCCTAATAGAAGATAATACTGATTTTTATCAATTTATCAATGTGCCATAATTAATAACGCTAAAATGCGTTTTTTTGCCATTTGTCCTGATGCAAACAAAAATATATTATTATATTTCTTGACGAAAATCCATTATAGTACAGAAAAAATTTTTAATTGAAGAGAGAAGAAAAAACCAAACAAAGTTTTCCAATTATAATCCTTTTTATTTCTGTACACAATCAAAATTTTTATCCCAACTAGTTTCGGCTACAAGCCATCATCAGGGGAATATTAATATTTTCAATATAAAAAGGTTAAATTGACAATCATTTAACCTTGTAGTGAGATGGGGTCATGCCGAGGTCATGCGTACAATTGCCGGTCTTCGATCAACGGAGTAAAGCAGCGGTGGTCGAAGCCGGGGAATGGATGGGTGACCGTATCTCATTACATTACCGAGGATAGTACAGCGGGCTAGATCGCCCTTGAGTGGCACAAGGCGATTAGTCACTGCCTATCTCTCCTGGGTTCGAGTCCCAGAATGGGTGTATGTGGTGTGTCCTGGTTAAGTGTCAGAATAGCTAAACTTCGCCAGGACGTTAATATAAATAAGACCATTAAAAAAAAAAAAAAAGGATTATAATTGGAAAACTTTGTTTGGTTTTTTCTTCTCTCTTCAATTATTATTATATTATTTGTAGAGTAGTCCTTTTTGCCGCCTTGCAATTATGTTTTGTCTAACTAAGTAGCTATTTTTTTCGTCGTGCTGACCCCCTGTCGTCGGCCCTCGGTTCTCAATTAAAAGTTCTGGGAATTTTGTTTTTTCTAGATTATTTTTTATTTATTTACTGGCAACAGGTTTAAACGGTGCATTCATTTTATTTTATTAAAGTCGTGTGTTTCAAAGGGTCTCAAATTCTTGAGTGACTATTTTAAATAATGTCCGAAAGGAAAAGGAAACGGCTTGCTGGTTTTCAATATAGCCAAAAAAAGCCAAAAATTGAGGAGAAAAGAAATTTGAGGTGCACTGGAGTCATTTTTATTAAAAAACAAAAGAAGAGAAAGAAATGCCGGATATAAGTGTATGTCCTTCAACTTCAAAAGAAGTTCTATGTGAAGGTGACGAACAAGAAGTCCAAACTATCGGAAATAGAAAACGAATATATTCTCCAAATAATTCTTCTGCAGATCGTGATTCCAGCTCTGACGACGCAAACAGTCAAACAGTGATGTCAGCGATAGTATGGTGCCGATGCTGAAACCACCGACAAAAATATAGAAAATATTCACCCTAATCTTGCTTGCAGTGTTGAAAGTTCCAGTTTATACTTGGTTTCGAACGATCCTGCAAAATGGCCAGCAAAAATGATTCCAAGTGAAGTTTAATTTATTATCGAAAATTTTCCACCGCAAATCAAAAACATTGACTTCCCCAGAGATAAAAATAACAGAAAATTTTCGGAAACATATTATCGCACATTATCTAATCAAGACAAAATACACCGCCTGTGATTACACTACTCAATATCAATATCAATTTTTTGTGCACCGTGTAAACTATTTTATTTTGATGAAAGCAGTGGACATGGGGTCTGTGAGTGAATTTCGAGGTGGATTTGGAGATGGATGCGATTAGGTAAAAAATGATCCGTTTTGTTTTCCATGTGTTTTATTTATTCTGAATCGGTCGGGATTGACAAGGTATGGTCTGTAACAGGATTTAAGATCTAAAACCAAAACATTTAAATTACAAAATAATAAAACACTAAATTTCTTCTAATCACATAAAGTGCAGTAGGAATTTGGCTATGTTAGGCTCGGTAAATATTGCAGTTCAGTAAGATTCAGTACGTGACATGGTGTTTTTTTACAAGGATTTAAAAAAATTCAACAAAACAATTGCAAGTCCAATGAAAATGGGAAAAAACAAAGCAATCTTGAAAATATTTGATATCGAGTTTAATACAAATTTTAAGGTACTTGTAAAACACAATGACCTTGAAAATCCTGAAAAATGCAACCTTGCAGTTCTTGCCCCGTGTGCATGGCGAGGGGGCGGCCAAATATAGATTGCACACAGGCGGCCACCACCTTAGCGGCGGCCCTGACTTTTCCTAACTTTAAACATTGTTTGCATCCATTATCTGTCAGATGACGTTTTCACTAAATGACCGTATATAATGCTTTATTCTTACCTTTGTCCAGTTTAAAAACTTCAAATAAGCGACGTTAATGAATTATTAATAATAATTCTTAATAACACAGTATTAAGTACAAACAGTACAAAGTCTAAAAAGTAATTACTAAACAAACACCGCTGGTAAACAACACGACCAGAGTGGCCTACCTGTCGCGTTGCCAGATTTCAAACTTCATGGCTTGAAACTGTAGAGGGCTATGGTAATAGATTTCCATCAGTCGAATACATGGGCGAGTTGCTTTATTCACCGGTGGATCCATCAGATGTGTTTTATCTCGTTCTATCTCCGAGGTTAGAACGAGATAAAACACATCTGGTGGATCAACCGGTGAAATAAGCAACTCGCCCCATGGTAGATATATAAGATCTCAACCATGAGTCGAATATAAAGTCGGGTTTAATTTATTTCCTATTAAAATATGGGTTTTGAAGTTTCAAAACATTCAAAGTGGTTTCTTTGGATAGTCGATAGTCGAAATGAGTAAAACTCATTGTATCAAAATGTTCACATTTGTTCTCTCCTTTCATAAGTCTCCTAGGAAATCCAAAATTTATTATATCTAAAATATCACTATCATCTACGAATATTTCCTCTGTAATTTCCATGCTTATGTAACAGGAAACCAACACTGATACATGAACACCAAAAACTATTATTTGAATGACACATGAAATGACATTAATTAACATTTTAAGGTTATAAATAGTTCAATCTGAAGCTTAAAACAACTTCGCTGACCGATTAAAAATAATCTCGCTTAAACGCGTCTTCGTATGGTGGTGGTGCAGAGAAAAATGAGGAAATAATCTCGATTAACTCTTAAACGGGATTAGGACACAACTGTGCGCATACGGCCGTAAGTTAACTCGCAATTCCAGTAATTGTATAATCAAAACGGTATAATTCAAATGCCGCGAAATTTAAATGTTATCCTAGACCATACTAATAATGTATTTGAAGTAATTTCATTAAAAATTTCGTTAATAGTATATTATTCAACGACCGTATAATGATGGGTATTAATCACGAGGTGAAGTTTACGGCCACGAGCCGCAGGCGAGTGGCCTAAATCACCGAGTGGATAATAGCCATTATATGGGAGTAGAATACTATACTTTATCCACGACTACTAAATATTTTTGTTGTTTGTAGCAGAACAGTATAATATTATAGCTAAATCAAGGAAGCATCTGACAGTAGTGATTAATGACTCATTAATCACTGCCGTGATTAATGGGTAGACGTATAATGGGTACATTATACAATAGTCGTGGATAAAATCAAGGAAGCAGCTGACAGTAGTGATTAATGACTCATTAATCAATGCCGTGATTAATGGGTATTATTAAGGTCGAGCAAACAGACGTATAATGGGTACATTATACAATAGTCGTGGATAAAAATTATTAAACGACTTAATAAAAGATCTCCAACAAATATAATAAATATACACACTAAACAAGCAAAATATAAAACATTTTAATTTTGTTTGAAAATAAAAGTAGGATGTAAACAAATATTAATTTGATATTTTTTATCTGATGATTATTGTGGCGTGCGCCCATGCTTAATACCTTAACAGTTCAGCGGGATACATAACCTACAAAACCTACAATGTTTAGTTTCTCGTGTTCCCGAAATTGTCGCACTGTTACAGTGGACGAGTATATACATAGAGCCTGCGGAATGAGACGCAAGGGAATTTGTGGAGGGGGGCAGCAATTCGGCTGGCTACGAAACGATTGCTGCGGCTAGACATCTTTATTAATACTTCAATCAACGGTCAAAACATTCCCATTACGGTTTTGAGGTTATCCTCCTTACACACGTACACGCCCATTGTATTTTATACGGCTTTATTTATCTGAACCGATGTTGTGGAAGCGCCAACTTTATTGCTCACTCTCAGCAATATTACGACGTTGTGCCGATTTCTTTCACTCAATGGTTCTAACTTAATATCTAACATTAATTAATTACAAAAATTCATTCCTTCCTGACAAATTATCTCTCATACATGTATGCAGACATAATATATATGTACATGGAGTTGTTTATCCCAAGAGAACAGCACTTGTAATTTTTTCCAACACTTCCGAAAACTGATAATATAAAGTGATATTTTGTAGTTCTATCTACGAGGGCCATATATAAATGATAACGTTATCTATAAAATTTAGCGATATACAAATCATTTAAAACGAATTTGTGCGAGTAAAAAAATATATATTTTCAGGTCTGTCAGTTAAAAAGAAAATAAATAAGTTCTGCTACGAGGACATTTTTTTTTATTTCTCTACTTCCTTGAATTTTTCAATAGTAGTTGGTATTATTTTAAAATATACCTACCCTTTGTTCAATGTATTTTTTTAAAATCTCTACTTTGCATTCCATCTGTGAGGATGTTCGAAAAATAAATCAGCCTGAGAAAGAAGTTCTTGTGTATGCTTTATATTTTTTAGTTGATTGATGTGACGTTTTCCTTTATCAATAGAGGTATATTTTGGTATATTTATTTCTGTTGCCATTCTTGCATTAGCCTCTTCAACTGCAGAAACAGCTTTCTGACAAACTATATCATCTTCACAATCCAAGTTAAACATAAGATTTCTAATATCGCAAGAAAATATTAGTCTGTCATACATTTCTATTCTTAATCTGTTTATGAGATTTACTTCAATAATTTCAATTTCATATCCCATATTTGTTAAACAATCTAAAACATTTAACGTTATACAAATAATACATGACTGTATTTTTTGTGCAATTTTTAACTGTACAGGCCACGTAATTTCTGGAATCTATGCTTTATAACACCATAGGCTTCATAAGGCCCATATAAAATTTTTAAAAATGTCATTTTTCGATACCTCTGATTAACTGTCAGAGGGGGTGACTGGCGACTGTCAGTTTTCCTTATGAATAAGGAAAACAAAATATGATATTACGCAGCCTATGATGTCATAGAAGCTACTCATCTGGCGACTACTAAATCTTTTTCCTACGAGCGTGCGGAAAATATCACTTTTCCGCACGCATTTTAGTTTCGAAAGTTGTAAAACGTATTTTTCCGCACGTTCGTAGGAAATAGTATATTGGGTAAATGTTGGAGATAACGGAATCTCCGATTTTCGGAATTTTTTTGCTTTTAACATACGTAGTTTTGTCTCCTGAACAATAAATTCTAAAAAAAAATCGCCGCTCGTCAACAGTTTTCGAGATATTTGGCCCCAAAGTCTCTGAAAGTCGTATTTCTCCACTGCCCTAATCACTTATTTTCATCAAATTTTTCATTTTATGCTTATGAACACCTCTAATAGAGACTTATTTAAACACTTTTAAATAGTTTCAACACATTTATTCCAATCAATAACTATTTTTTGAACCTTCTTATAAAAGCCATGAAAACATAACCTAAAATTTCAAACAATACTAAGATCATTCGAGGTTATGATAGTGCCGTAAGATCTAGGGTACGGTATAAAACGAATATGTCCTTCTTTGATATAAAAATATAATGCACCCGCCCGCCCCCGGGCGGGCGGGTGCATTATATTTTTATATCAAAGAAGGACATATTCGTTTTATTCACGGAACTTGTAATGTTTGAAATCTAGAATACAATACGCATAAAACTAATATGTTCCTTCTTTGAGATAAAACGATAAAAATATATTGCACCCGCCCGCCTCGGGGCGGGCGGGTGCAGTATCTTTTTATGTTAAAGAAGGAACATTAGTTTATGCATAACATTAGATTCCGCGCCACTATCGTAATGTTTTTAGGTTATGTTTTCATGGCGTTTATAAGAAGGTTAAAAAAATAGTTATTGATTGGAATAAATGTGTTGAAATTATTTAAAACTGTTTAAATAAGTCTGTATTAGAGGTGTTCATAAGCATAAAATGAAAAATTTGGTGAAAATAAGTGATTATGGCAGTGGAGAAATACGACTTTAGACTTTGGGGCCAAATATCTGTTGACGAGCGGCGATTTTTTTTTAGAATTTATTGTTCAGGAGACAAAACTACGTATGTTAATAGCAAAAAATTCCGAAAATCGGAGATTCCGTTATCTCAACATTTACGCGTATATTGTTCAACAAGTGCAGAAAATTGCAAATTTCTCACTAGTTTGAAGAAGTTGTGGCACGAGCGAAAGCGAGTGCCACAATTCTAACGAGTGAGAAATTTGCATTTCTGCACGTGTAGCACACGATACTTTTTCTACAACCACACGTTTCTTCAAAAATAAAAAATGTAATAAATTTTCGGAATTTAGGTCTTCAACATCACCCATTTTTAACTTCCATAACTCACCTCTCCGACATGCACCACTAATTGCAATAACCATTGCAACCTATAAATAAATATAATATAGGTACTTTATTTTGTTCAATATGAAAATTATTATCTAAAATTACCTTTGTTAATAGATATCTATCGTCCGGTGCTTCCTTTATGAATTTGTTAATTTCTTCGGACTCAAGACGACTGGTGTACTTGACAAATACACCAATATTGGTATACTTGACAAGTGTACCAGCTCATTTAGGCCATTAACAAGCAACGGCGCTCACACGACGGTACATTTTTTTTTTAAATACACCAGCAAATTGGTACAATGTTGGTGGAATGAAAGAAGATTGTTGACCATCATGGATATCGGTCGTCTTGAAAATGTCGTCGCGTGTGCAGCTTTTGTGGTAACTACTTCATTTTACTACTTTACTCATCAGAGGACGAAATGTTGACATCAAAGATTCCTTTTTCTTTTTCTTTTTAAGTTCTTTTATGGAACACAGAATACTAATTTTTTCTTCGATTCTCTTCCAAGCCATAGTTAATTGCATTACGGTTTTTATGTTTCAAATGCATATATAGTCATGACTGTCTCATTTTGACGTTTCTCAGTCACATAACAATTAACAAACGTCAAGTCAAACAGTAGCATCTTTTTAAAGTAGAGTCTAGTTTCTTAATTAAGTAAAAAATGTATTCATCACACTCCTAGGAAAAATATTGTTTCTAACCCATGCGGAAACTGTCTTTTCTGCACTCGACACGATTTAATTTATTATTTATTTCTTGTACTAAAATAAATATAATGACGATTTTACGAAAAATCTTGTTCGCTGCATGTCGCGAAATAGTGTTTTAGGCACTCGACGTGGACGACGTGTTGTCAAACTCGCCCTACGGCCTCGTAGTTTGACAATCTCACGTCGCGTGCCTAAAACACCACTATTTCGCAACTTGTAGCGAAAATAGCTATTTTCTACGACTGCCCTCGAAAATTACAAAAAAACCCACAGCAACCGCGACCCGAAACTATCATTTTTCAAATGATGTGTGCAAAAATCCGAAAACACAGTATATACTGTCATGTTTTTCACACAGTCCTGTCAAAAACAGAACGGACATCTGTTATTTATATTTTTTCAGGTAGGCTAGGCCATTGATTAAGGAATGAATAAGATACGCGACTCCAATGTAAAGTGCGAGGCTAATTTTGACAGCGAGAATCCCGGTAAGTTGCGAGTATTCCTGTGATTCATGTAGTATGCTTTTGATAAACCTGTGTCGTGTCTGGTTTTAATAATTTATAATCTAGTGAAAACAAAAATTGAATGTTCAGATTGATTTTAGTTTAAAATTATGTGACGGTTAAAAGTCAAGCAAACGTTGAGAAATAGCTGGCAGAGAGAACATACTACGTTAATAATTTTAAACTAAAATTAATCTGGACATTAAATTTTTATTACCACTAGGTTATTAATGATATAAAACCAGACACGACACAGGTTTGTCAAAAGCATACTACGTAAATCACAGGAATGCTCGCAACTTACCGAGATCTCGCCGCCAAAAAAGGCCTCGCACTTTACCATTGAAGTCGCGTATCTTATTCATTCCTTAATCAATGGCTAGGCTCATTCAGTTTCATAGTAACCGACGAATTTTAATTTTTAATGTAATTGGTTGTGTTAAATAAAATATCTATCAAATTGTTTGTTTTTTTCAATCGTAGAAAAAATATTGTAAACAACACGTTTGAAAACATCTTTTCATTCGACTGTCTCACTCGTGTGAAAAAATTCGTTTTCAAAACTTGTTATTTAATAGTTATTTATGCAACAAGTGCGTAAGGTGAGATTTTTTCACAAATGGGAATTTTGACAATCCCATGAGTGAAAAAAGCTCACTTTTTGCACGAATTGCATACAATATTTTTTCTACTACCGAAATGAACCTAAATTCTCTGCAATAATTATCAGAAGCAGAGTGCAGAAAATATATTTGTATTATTTTTGTCTATATCATTTATTGGAGAACCTACCAGTAGGTATAAACTACACTTTATTTCAGTATTTTACTTTAAACTCTAAAATGGGAATATATCCAACTTATCTAAGTCACAAAAAGTATGGGTAGGTCACTGTCATAGAGCACGCCAACAATAACACAATTAAAATTAACTACAAGTGCTAACGTTAACATATATTTTTCCTTTAAACCAGATTAGTCCAATACAATATATAATCTAATATCATATAAGTAGGTAAACCTATTCGATTATTCACCTGACTGAACAGAAATTATAATAAAATAATTAGTAAGATCTAGAGCACGATCATGTTTCTTAATAAACAGCCAATTAGAAATGATACAAAATCGAGATGTACACAAAGTTTGCCAAACAGCTGTTTCTATACGAAATACTACAATAAAACTGACTAAATATAAATTCTAGGCCCAGAGTCCTCCCCCACCATAAAAATATCTGCAATAATTTCAAATATCGCGACAGTATTTTGCCAGCCTTACAGTGCTTTAATATAAAAAATAATGTCTTACCATCGTCCATCTTTTTGGCAATGGAGGCCTGAAAGCAACAAAAAAAAAGTAAGTAAATATACTTAGCTCAAACTTATAATATCAAGACGACATCTTTTATTTTATTTATTTCTTGGACCATTCTCAAAAATCACGTAAATGATGTGTTTGCTAAAAATAACCGTAATAAAATTTATATTTTATAAAATAATTTCAAATTTAATCGCCTAAAGAGTAATTGAACAATTACTGATTGATTTTGAGATTAAGGTTTACCAACTGTATAAAATAAATTCTACAATTTTGTCACCATTCATAACTGACATGAAAGTTGCTAAAAGAAAATATACATTTCAAACAAATTTTCATTAAATTACAAAAATTACACTAACATCAAATACCTATTTGTTTAAGTAGGTATAGTATAATCATGCAAATTTTAAATTTTTTTAGAACGATTAATATTAATAATGTAATGTATTTATGAAATGGAATTTCTAAATAATAAATTTGTTGGGTAATAATAACGAAATTAATTGTTTGTTAATATTTTTATATAAAGCATAAATAAGTAATAAGTAGATATAAAAATCGTTCCATTCCACCATATTTTATTCGTCCAGTAATTGTATTATATTATCCAATTAGTATTCAGCCCATGTAGTTTTTGCATTCAGTTTACGTCAAAAAAGTAACTTTTTAAAAGAAAAGTTTAAGATTTAAATTTGATGCAGAGCTGCTAGAGCAATCCAATTTCATAGATTGGGTATAATATTGAATAATACGTATCCCAAAATAGATTGATAGTAGGCAGATCTGTGCGATATGTGTTAAAACAGATTTTTATCTCTTTAAAAATAAATTTGACTGGTTTGTTTTGATTAACTTCATATAATTTATCGGTTGGAAATTTGGTTCTCATTGTTTTCTTGAAATTGAATGTATAGCAAAAGATATTACATTGGTAAATCAACAAAGTGGCTCAAACGACACCCTTCTAAGTTACATTTATTTACTTAAACAAAATCTACAAAATTATATGGTGTAGATACAGATGCAGCATAATGTGGTACGGATTTCATCGTCTATCGTCAACCAACCAAAAAAAAAATATATCTGTGGTCCCACTACGTTACAATCGCCAACCGTTAATTATTGACAAATGAGTCAAATGACCCACACTTTACACTACCTAAAAACTTGATTTAATGGTAAATAGTTTTAAAGTCTGGTGTGGAAGACATAACCCCAACTCAGTGGATGCATGTGCGCATGTGTGCTATCATCAATGACTAAAATTCCAACAGGTTGCAGTGTGATCCAACCCACAGTTTTCTCTAAATTCTATTTGGAAATTTGGTCAGTAGGCGTGGATCAGTGGATCAGTCTTTAGTCTGACTGGCGAGACAAGATTCATCATGACAAAATCAGTGGCGGTTTATCAATAAAGTGCTGCAGACCCTGCAGCGAGTGCGGCACTGGCTTTTAATTTTTAAAAATAACGTACCTTTTGCATGATTTTCCACAACTTTTAATAGTAAAACGATGTAAAATTCTTGCGATATTAATTCTAAAATATGCCAATTAAGGCGCGTTAAAGTGGAAAATTAAACAAAAGTTCCAAACTGATGAGGTTAGCGTATCTCCTGTCGTCGGCATCGGTGCGAAAATAAGGCAATGTTAAATAAAACAAGAAAACAATATAACGATCCTTAGAAAACTTAACTTATGTTGTAAAAGCAAGGTTAAGAAAAATAAAAACAAAGAATTAGTAGAAATATATAAATAGATTTTGTTAAAATTTAATTAAAATTCCATATTAAAACACTACAGCTCAAATAGGTACACTAAAATACAAATAGATACAAAAAACAACTAATTATGAAACCTACCAATAGAAAGGTATAAAGTCACGTTTTAATAGTATGTTATTCAACGAGTGAGTTATGAAAAATTGTCAGAACTGTCAGAAAAACTTTGTTTAATAGTCACTCGTCTTTAGCCTACTTTGTGTGACATAAAAATTTAAACCTGATGATTATAGAAATTGTGGGTTTCTGATTGGCTAGAGGCCGGTGGTTATGAAAGTTGGGAGTTCCTGATTGGGCAGTAGTCGGTGGTTATGAGTTCATAAATCCCTATAAAGGATAATGACTACTATTAGGTATTGGTAAGTTGTCAAAAGCATAAGATATTCATTATTGAATAATCGTGGAAAAATAATTGGCCATTATTGACTAATCATTTAGGGTTCAAAATTCATTGAAAAATTCCTAATTTGCATCTAGTCTCCCACAATAAGCGAGTTGTTTAAGAGTTGCAATATAATTAGCCAAAGGAAGATGAAAATAAACAGTTTCATTATAAAGTGTTATAAAAAGTAGTAAGTGGAAAGTTTTTTTTTTTTTCATTGTCTTCTAAATTAAAAGTCTATACATGCCACGTGCTAATAGGATGCTACTGGTGTTTTCTTTAAATAGGACCTACATTCCAAAAAAAAAAAAACAATACTACATTACTATTACTATCTAACTGTTTGATTATTGGTGGTCGGTACAAAAATAAGTAATATCAAAAATTTTAGACTAGTTTTTCATTTTTAATTGATAGTATACAGCAAGTTATAAGTTATATTTTCCTGCTGCCTTGCACTAAGTGATAAACATATTTTTGTAAAACTACTACTACTTTTTAGTCTTTTTTACTAGATGTACTATCTACACTTCGATATCCGTCATGGTAAGATTTGACTAAATTTGAATGTATTCTTTGCCTTTGGGATGTTATTGTATAACTGAGCCAAGTCATTGATTAAGGAATGAATAAGATACGCGACTTCAATGGTAAAGCGCGAGGCCTTTTTTGGCAGCGAGATCTCGGCAAGTTGCGGGCATTCCTGTGATTTACGTAGTATGCTTTTGACAAACCTGTGTCGTGTCTGGTTTTATATAATTTATAATCTAGTGAAAACAAAAATTGAATGTTCAGATTGATTTTAGTTTAAAAAAACCGCTGCCAATTCTGGGATCAAAACTTCCTCACCGTGTGGTGGAGTTTATAATAAAAGTAATTTATGACGTGTTTTGTATTTTGACGTATTTTGATTTTTTTGACGTATTTGGTTTTTTTGGCGTATTTTGTTTATTTCAACATTTGGACACAATATTATAATGGATTTGTATATTAGATCCTATTTCTAATCTTTCATCACGAAAATTTTTTTTGTAAAGTTAGAAATAAAAATGTTGGGGTCCGGTAGACCCCCTTCCAGTGGACCGATTTTACTCATCAACGAACTCAATCTTTTCCTTGGCCTCTAGAACGTGTGTACCAAATTTGAAAGCTTTATCTCAAAAACTGTAGCTGCTATCGCGATACACACACACACACACACACAGACACATCCACACACACACAGACAGAAAATTTTTTTTGTCTGAAATTTTGTGTATCGTCATAATTCGTCGAGATTCGTCTAGAAATGCAATAAAAATTTTCAAAAATTTTTTCACGAATACATACCTTCCTCACTTTTGGTGAGGAAGTAATATGTGACGGTTAAAAGTCAAACAATCGTTGAGAAATAGCTCGCAGAGAGAACATACTACGTTAATAATTTTAAACTAAAATCAATCTGAACAATCAATTTTTGTTTTCACTAGATTATAAATTATATAAAACCAGACACGACACAGGTTTGTCAAAAGCATACTACGTAAATCACAGGAATGCCCGCAACTTGCCGAGTTCTCGCTGCCAAAAAAGGCCTCGCGCTTTACCATTGAAGTCGCGTATCTTATTCATTCCTTAATCAATGGCCAAGTCCAATCCGTTTAGCTCTGGTTGCTGGTAGATACAGACGGCGCCGGCTTAAGTCTGTCTTTCGCCAGAAGCAGGACAATTTTTAGCTTTCCACTTTCTATACACGATGTTTTTCGCGTATAAAAATGAAGTAAACTGAATACTTGGAGTAGTTTTCCACACACACCAAAACACTTTTGCACACACTCGACGCGCGTTTCGCCAACCAAGTTGGCATCATCGGGAGATGATTAAGTGATGATGCCAACTTGGTTGGCGAAACGCGTGTCGAGTGTGTGCAAAAGTGTTTTGGTGTGTGTGGAAAACTACTCCAAGTGTAAGTTCTACACCAAAGGTTCCAACCCCTCTTCAGGAATAAACTGAATAATTCAATATTGCATTATTTATTTGATGATATATTTTAAGGAAAATGAAAAATATGAATTTTATAAAATATAAAACTTATTTAAAAAGAAAAAAATTTTTAACGTCCGGACATTCACATGCCGGACTTTTGTACTGGCAAATTGGGTTACGTACCATCACGTCAAGCAAGTGATAGATAAGCGTAATAGAAATAGAAATACTAACACCAATAAGAAGCGCCAGATTAACCGGCGTAGAGTGCGACTTTAAAATCAAGCGCTTTTGTAATATTTTTCCTATCAATAATAACTCATATTTTAAGTGCATTGGATAGGTACCCCTATTCACATCTCTAATGCATCATTCAGGGGCGGACAGGGCCACCGGGATACCGGGATGTTTCCCAGTGGCTCGTTGTCCCAGTGACCCGCACTGATGGATTTTTTCACAATAGAAATTAAAATTTTTTGAGAAAATATTTATTATAATTATATTTTAAAAAAATCGATTCTATTGCTTCTCGAAAAACTGGATGTTGAAAAATGGCCTGCAACTCTGAAAATCCAGCAGATTGTAGCCAGTCCGCCCCTGGCATCATTAGTCAATTCTACTGTTATCCTAAAGTTTTAATCTCTATGAGTATGTTAAATTCATGTTTTTGTATACACTAGCAAATATATAACTTTTATTACATTATTGGTCGAATTGTGTCTACCTTACACTGGATAGATTGATAAAACTACAATGGAAACATCACCAAACAGTACCCTATATCATACAGAGTGTTTCGGGAGGAAAGGAAAATATTTAACGACGTATTCTAGGGATCAAGATAAGAAAAAGTTCCTATAAATAAGAGTCCCAAAATGCGTCCTTTTCGAAATACAGGGTGTCAAAAAAAAAAAGAGTTACAAATACGTTTTTCTGCAAGCAAATAACTAAGCTGATGCATATGCATAATTGAAGTGGATAATGGAGAAAAATGAAATATAACATAAATGTAAGAGCCTAGATAAAAGAATCACCGACAATTTAAAAATTAATTATTTTACAAATGGTTAGAAATCGCAAACAAAAGAGTTTTTAATTATTACTCGAAAATGATTTGTCCTACCACAAAAACTCAAAAGATCTATTCTCTTTAGAATGTCAAAACTCGTTGAATCGAAAAGTAGTTTTAATTATTTCTTTGACACCCAGAGTATCTCGAAGACGAAGCGTTATTGGACACTTATATACAGGAACTTTTTTCTTATGTTGAGCTCTAGAATACGTTTTTAAAATAGTTCCCTTTCCTCTCGAAACACCCTGTATAGTATGCACAAAATTTCGCCAATTAGGAAAAATGAGTGAACAGACTCTAAAAAAACTAGAACCTTTTTTCTTTTTTTGAAGCCCTTTAAGAATGGCGATGATAATTAGTTCATCATCATCCCTTCCGGTTCATTTAATGTATCTTGGACTCTTAGCGCTTTACTTTTAAGAAGAAATTGGTAGAGATGCTTTCAGCAATATAAACACAATTTGCGATTTATTTCATCGCCGAGACGTTTCTCTTGTAAAGATCTTCAAATGATTTTTTTACAACGGCATTTGGAAACTAGAATTGGATATGGAATGATTCATATAAGATGCTAACTGTTAGATAAGTTATAAATTTTGTCAAAAATACACGATCATTTATCTATTACGTTAAACATTTCTCACCGGCGAATTCACCATTTAATAAATATTTACGTGTAAAATCATTATTCCTAAATATGTACAATATATGTTTCTCTATACATATAATGGCCTAGGGACTTTTATCGGTAACACCCTGTGTAGGTACACATCAACATAATTTAATGTTAATAAGTCATTCTAATCGTCCAAATTATAATTATGGCAGACGGCTCAACCTAAATACGTCCGATATTTGGCACAAAGCGATCTTGCACTATATAATCAGCTATTCAGGGCCATATGCATACCTAAATGACGTATTTTCGGTTTGATGAAAGCTATTTTGATTATATATACAAATATTGCCTTGAATATTTTTTATTTATGTATTCCGGAAACATCCAAAATAATACTGTGTGGCGTGGGCAAGTTTTTAAAAGATCCATAGATACTGTAATTTCAAAGGTTGTGCTACGGAAAGAATATAAGCGCAAAAATATGTTATTTTTAGAATTATCTATAACTTTCATCTAATATTTTATGAAAAATGATATTTTGTGTACTCCTGCTACATAGGTACAAAGGCGCTAATTTTTAGTTAACTTTAATGCTTTAACGTAATTCAATTTTAGGTTTACATTAAAAATCTTAAAATTTTCAAATATTGTCGAGGTAATATTAATTTATTTATTTATTTCGATTTTAAAATTTTATTCATGTGGAATGGCACGTTGTTAAAATGTAAAATGATTTTCTAAAATACGTTTTCTAAAAGAGATTCGTACGGGTGTTGTATCTACACTACAGTGAACATATTCCGAAGCTTCTCTTGTATAGTTAAATAAATTACGTTTGGAGTACCTACTCCATTTAATTGTTGCAGACGTTCTTTTTAATTTGAATTAAAACTGTTTAATATTTGTCGAAATTTTGAAGTTGGAATCGTTGTATTTAATTCACAATGATATCTAGAATTAATTTGGGTCATCCTGGATGATCTACAAAATGAATTTTAAATATCTTGTCGCTCGTAGAAGAGTTTATGATTACTATTATTAGCAGGTAGATCATGTACAAAGTGTGGTTCATCTAAGCGGTAACTTTGACATAGCGGCTTTACAGTTGTGTTAAATAAAAAATTCGTACGCTGAAAAGACGACAATTTTTCCCGAGACTAAAGTCATCTTGTATAATCGTACTAGAAATACTTTTCTTTCATTCCTAAAGCCAACTTCATGTACCTATAATGTTCAAAGCGTGATGTGAACCACGGTTCAAAGGTATAGGTAATTGAAATACAGGAATTTTCCTTTCTGTAATTCTGTAACAAGTATTTTTATAGTTGGAGTGATCAATGTTTTCCATTGCGTCAGTCATATACTGAACGTATCACAGACATATTTTATTAGTTTGTTGCTCCTTGCATCGCATGAATCATGTGCATCGTATGACTAACATAACCTTAAATTTTTAGTTCTTGTAAATATATTTTCAATTTTAATTTGAATTTTTGTAATTTTAGCTTGCATCCATATAATATTTAAAAACTGTCTCAGAAAATTTCAATATTGTAGATTATTAAAAAAAACTGCTAATTATAGGTTGAATTTTCAACCAACAAAAAACATTTTATTTTATTAGATCAAGGCAATTTAAACTTCATTGATAATGAACTAAACTAGATTTTAGTTAACAGTACAGGAACCAAGCAAACATTTTGACAAAAGCGACTTAATATTCAAAAACCTTAGAAAATGCATATTTTTTAGGTTAGTTGTGATGTCGTAATGCACAACACCATACATGTAAGGTTTGAAACGTTTCGACGGCGCTACGACATCCGTCCATTCCGGTTCGATCTAAAGAGGCAATGGAAAATATTCATCGCTCCAATAACTGATTTTTTTTATAATTTAACACAAGGTTGATCAGAAAACACTACATTTATTGTGATTTTGGAACCAATTGGAACTCAAATTATTTTGACACTTATTATCATTGATGACACAAGATTTAATTTTCAGTAGGGATATACTAGATGATTTTTTTAATCGAAACAATTTCTTCTGATCTTCGCTACTATGTGAAAATGTAAAAAAAGTATGAATTCAAAAACCGACTAATGGATCGGACCAAAATTTTCAAATCAATTTAACTCGAAAACCATTTTCAGGCCATTTTCAGGCCGAAAACTTCAAATTTTCATTTTCTGTAGTTAAATTGTGAAAAATTCCACAGGCAAAAAAGTTGGGGCTTATACACCCCTAGCCCCTTCCGATTACTACGTCTCTGAAGAAAATTTTAGAATCATTTTTACATTTTTGAATCGAGAACAAAAGAATTTCTCACAATAAATTTCCAAAATATTTACAAAAAACCAGCATCAGAGGCTCTTCTTTAGAAGGCTCTAGCCCCCTTAGGAGCCATTTCTGGACCCATGTTTATAGGAACTATTTTTACTATTTTTGGACGTAGAAACTGATTGCAAAATCTTGCTAGCTAATCTCGGGAGACCCTGTATATATCGCAACATATTTGATGTAGGTATAACCTACATTTTTTCTAGCAATCTGGCATATGCTTTCGACTGGGAAGAACTTAATAATTCTTACAATAATGTATCCAGCTTATGATGATTTATTTATTTATTTTAATATCCGGATTAAAATCCTTATAAATAAAAAAAATTTAATCATTTTTATGATTTACTTTGTATAAGGATTTGCACTTTATCTTAAAAATAACACCATCTTTATTGCTAGTTTTATATTAATAATATAGGCATTGAAAACATTTATAGATATATGCAGTGATTGCAGTGTAAGTTAGTTATTTGTAGTAGGACTTCAACAGTTGATCATTTTTAAGAAGAAAAGTTCGTTTTACACGTTGGTCGTAGGACGCTTAGTTATATCTTTATACAGGAAGTTGAAATACATTTTTTTTAATATAAAAATACCTGTTTAAAATAAAATTGTGATATAGGGGTACTATAACTAAGTAGGTATTTGGGCACAAATAATTCAATATTAAAATATATCGTTTTATATTTCCAGTTACCTAGACATAGGGGCACTTATGAATAGGTACTTTTATCGAAAAAAAATTTAAATAATGGGGTTTTTTAAATATTAAGTACTTTACACATTAATAGCATATAATTTTGTCAAAAATTCTAATACAGAATAATATGTCAAAAGTAATCGTGAAATAAAACAACTAATATGAGAACTATCGTTTACACTTGCAGCGCAAAGATTTTATTATAGTGCATGGTGATTTAAAAATAGATCTATACCTAACTAAAATTAAATATATAAATGTGCAAGAAATGTAACTAAGTAAATAACGTATAACAGATTTTAAACTATTTATTATTTTTCCACTTAGGTTTTATGCATGATTATTATTTCACAAAGTAAAGATTTCTTCAAGAAATAATAATAAATTGGTAAAACTGGATCCTCCGCCAAAACTTAAAAGTAGAATTATATGAAATGAAACCCTACCCCGATATTGTTCGTTTATAATCAGCTATTGCCAAATTGTAAATGAGCCAAAACAATTCATTGTGTTTATACATATCCTGATTTTTTTGTCTTTCAGTATTTTATAATCATTTTAAATAAAGAATTATTTTATTGTAATTGTAGTGACGAAGAAATCCTGTAACAATGTATTTCCTGCTTAAGAGCTCTTGCTAACTGACTTTCACCTTCTAAAACCTTGCTGTGAAAATATTTTTAAAATGATGAAAATATTTAAAAATAAATAAACATAAAAGTGTAAACGGTGAAGGGCAACTTGAAATTAAATGATCATCAGTTGTATATTGAATCGCGGAGATAGTTCAAGAAATGACAGAATAAACTACGAGTATTTTGAGTTTGAATCATTCTTACAGAAATAAGTTGAGTATGGTCAAGTTTAATTGTTTCATTTGAACTAAATATCCATAGACGAAATAATATGTGCTTTTATACTAAGTAATAGAATATATAATGGTACATGGTAATTTAAAAAAAATTGTAAATAAAAAATGAAAATTTAACGAAGAGCTGGGCATCTAATGAGAGTAGACCATGAGAGAGAATGACAAAATTAAGTAATTTGTTTTGTTACGTTTAAGCTCTGCTATTAAGTTCTAATAGAGGAGAGTCATGTGCTCAATAACTTTAAATTAATTCAAATATTATGACATATTTAGGTATATGCGAATTTATTAATGAAATGCTTATTATTTGTAATTGCAATATGCAATTAATTCTTATTTAGTTATAAATATATATGTTGTTTATCCTCTTCTATATTGTGATTTCAACAGTTTATAAGTCTGCCAATTGTTTAAATCGGTTATTTCGGGTAGCTCGACTGGCTTGTAAATTACTTATTTGAAAAATATGATTAAACCTACTTTATTTAAAGCCATGATCAGAAATTTACAGGAAAATCTTCGTCCCAAATAGCTATAAGCTACTGTAAATAAACACGTAAAAATTTAGTTTGGAAGATTTCATCTTGCGAAATGCTAAACAAATGCAAGGCAAAGAAAATTGAAGCGCAGTAGTTCATAGAGCCAAGTTATTTCTGCAGCAACGCATTGTAAATAGGGATCGGGAGGGGCACATCTCGGCCACCCGTCTATCCTGGATTTGTCCTGACTACGTACACATAATTGTGTCAGTTATTCGAAACCTGTTGACTTACCCCAGTTATTCCGAAAAGTGTTAAATTCTATTTCACCATTCGAGATTTGGAATTTTCAAGCCTAAATATATATTTCAACTAGTTTATTTTTAAATTGTATTTACAACAAATCTTGCATCGTAAAGTAGAAGTGTTTATGCTGCTTCGTGGCCAGTTTCAGTGGATATAGTTTAGTTTAACTAATGGGAAAACCACATGAAGTTCTTTTGACTTTGCAAAGAAGTTCCCCTAATGAATCGTGGGGGTTTAGTTTAGTGGGAGGGGCAGACGTGAAAACACCATTGATTGTCACCAGAGTAAGTTTTCTTAAGTTGCCTAACGAATTTTATTTTTTTTTATCTAAAAGCAATCGCCCTTCTTTAATTAGGATAACACTGAAAAAGGGTTCAAGAAATGTACAGATATAAGTAAGTACCTACTTAAAAAATTTTCGACAATAAATTACTAACAAAATATTAATAAATAAAAATAGCAAGTAGGTATTCTAATTTTAGGAAGGTGATTTCTAAATTTTATTGTTTCTTTTTATTTCGGGTTTGGAGGCAATTTCCGACTAAAATAATTAAATAAGTTGTTTGTCGCTAACGTTCGCTTTTAATGCGCTATTCTAGATTGTTCTATATTATATTAAAGATTTTCCCAAAACAAAAATTTCAAGCTGCAGATAGTATTTCTTATTAATATTTCTTGATACACTGATTCATTTTTTAACAATAATTAATTAAAGTAATTAATTAGCTTTAATTTGGTATGGTTATGGGGTATCGACTGAACCTTTTTCATTTCTGTTGTGTTCTAAAAATATAAGGTGTGGGGAAAAGTTAACGTTAGATGATAGATTGTTCCCACTTTCTTAATTAATACTTTGTTAATGAAATACAAAAGAACATATATAATTTACGAATACGAGATTAAATTTCTTTCTTGTTACATTTTTATACACTTTCACATCATGGGCGAGGCTAGGGGGGGCTGGTGGTACTAAATACTCTCGGAATCCAAATTAGTACTCTCTGATCAAGATAAAGCTAAAAAAATAAATGTGCCTTTTATTTTATATCAAAAAAATTAAAAACTAATAAATTTTAAGACAAAATCATTGTCTGATCTCACTAGTAATCGGTTTGGCTTTATTCTCAGGTTAAGCCTTTGAGTGTTAACACTGACGTGATTTTTTGTGTAAAAATGAATGATATAGGTACTGCAGTTTTTTCAAACTTTGACTTTTCTTTTTTTCACTGGATCAATCTATGTAATATTAAAAAAATAGGAGGCCATTAAGAAAAAAAAAAAATATGCTATTCACATTTTATTTACATGAGGGGAGGCTATGATATGTTTTTCTTAGGTTGTCTCAGGGTTGTCTACTATTGACAAAATATTGAAGTATCAGATTTAATTGATCGTCACTGTCACTTAGTTTTGGCTGAATTGCCAAATTTTTTATTGATAACATTGCTGTGCTTTCTTTAGGGTCTCACTCTGGCAACTATGTAGAACCAATTTGAATTTGTGGTTATGTTTTTGACTTTTCAACATAACCTCAGTAATTAAAACAGTCATTCATACCAACAGAATTCAGATTTTCCATAGCCTCCCCTCATGTAAATAAAATGTGAATAGCATATATGTAACTGCAAGAGAACAAATTTTGTTTTAAAAATTTTTAAAATACACAGAAATATTTGTAATAAATCCAAATTTTCTTTCATACTAGGTATGACAAGTTTAATGTATGTATGTAACAAAAGAGTCCTCTTAAAACAAAATCAAATGTTCTTTCATATTTTTCAGCAAGAATTGAAAAATATAGTTGGTTAAAATTTTTTCAAATAATAATACTCGCATGGTTGCTCCCTCTATCTACGCAACTGTAAATATTAAACTATAGATGTTGCTCCCCAGTCTTTGCCTTTTGCCACAACATTAGCATTCTATGACCAATATTTATAGGAACTTTTCGCCTCAAAAAAGGTCTTCTATCAACTGTCAAAGTCCTACTGCAAAAAGCTTACTCATCCTGCCTAATTTATTTATATCAGAAAATAAACAGGGGTGTACTTTAGCTTCAAGCAAATATACAATCCGGAATAGGGTTTTTTAGGTTAGTGACTGAGTTAAATCATTTTAACTAGTTAACAATTAGCCTGTTTGCACCTAGGCGAACTCAATCTTGTATAAATACAACTAAATATGACAGCCGGTAACAAAAATGTACCTACTGAGATTTGAGAATGCTATAGTTATGTAGGTAATATACCATCCCTCAAATAAAATGTAAAATAATTGGTTTCTTGTCAGTTAAATGTTTGGCAATTAAAAAATTTCTGTTTTTCGAGGGGTAACGTAAAATCTTCAGGTTGGGGTAGCTGATTTTCTGGTGTAGGAAATTTTCCTCAGTAATGGAAATAAACTTTAAATTAATTATATAAATAGCTTGCCTTGAAAGTAATATCTCGAAACTCTACCAATATGATTGCACAGGTAACAAATAATAACATCTGATATAAATAAACTTTTAATTTCCTTATGACAATTACTAAAAAAATTTTAAACGCATTGCAAACGTTTATTTTGTAAAAAATGAATTTTTGAATTTAAAATATTTTTAACGTCCACGTGACTCCCTATATTAATTGATGTATAGTCTCACCCATATTTTTCTGAAAGGAAATCGAAAATGTTTTACAAAGTAACTGTTTTTCTTTGTTGCAAATATGGTTGTGGTATATTTATAAAATCTGCAATACCACAAATAATTAATTTGTAACTACATATACACTGCATGCATATGTAATGAAAACTAACGTTTAACATTTAAACAAACATTGGAAAATCAATCAAAACAACTACTCCTGTAGCAAATTCCAAGATTATTTTTCTTTTACATCACTTTAGTTACATTTTGTAGTAGGTATATATCTACCCATTTTAATCTATACAAATGAATTACTGAAAATAAGCAATATGCAAAACTTTAAAGAATGTGTACAATACAGCTTTGTAATATTACAAAACATTCAATAATTATTTAATTCATCCATTAATTCATGTAATGTGTTGCCAGGTCGGATTTGGCTCCCCCGTCGAGGGTGTCCTTCATCGTGGTGATATCATCACCAAAGTGGGAAACTATGATTCTAGAGATATTCGTCACCAAGATGCGCAAAACTTATTTAAAAATGCTGGCAGTAACATCCGAGTTGTAGTTCAGAGGTGAGTTAAAAATGTTTATCAACATCAACATACTACTGCATTCATTAATGTGTACCAACTTTTATGTCAGGGTAATCTGTTTCTCACCTGGCTAAATGTTTGTTATGGTGAGTAGTGTGCAACGCACTGTGCCAAATTTTTTATGGCCTTTCTTTTGCAGATTTCAAACAATGTTTGGCATGTGTTGTTAGGATTATTACGATTTGTAATTAGATTTTCTGAGGTACATATTTACTACTTTTTTTATGTAGATTTATGGCAAAAATTTAAACAAAATGATTGCAAAAATTCTTTTTGGCTAAAAATAATAAACTACAAGGGTTTAAAGAATTAAAGTGGGTAGTGGATGCCTCGAATATTTCATTGAAATTTAGTCAATAATTTTTAAACTTTTAAACATTCTAAAATGAAACTGTCAAAATTGTGACAACACTGATAGTTTTGGTAAGTACCAATAAAAACGTGTTTACTACCTCTTTGGCAACGTCTTTTGTCGTCAATACAAATTACAAATCCGTACAAAATAAGGTGTTACGTTTAAAATAAAGAAGTTGATGTCACTTTGGGAAAAACCGGAACTGACATTGACCTGCCGCCGTATGACTCAAAATGTGCCAAATATAAATTGAAAATCGACGTGTCTTAGTGTTTCTGGCAAAACCATGTTTTTAAGATTATATTGAATTTGTTGTGAACGCACTGTATAATAAGACCTTTTTTTCTAATTATATTCCGTATGTTTTCATTGCATTAATCTTTTTTGCTAGATAATTTTCAATCTAATTTTCTTCATGAAAGTTAATTAACATATTAATCTGTATGCTGATTGGCGGAACTTTTGCTGTGGTTCTGCCAACAATAATAATATTAATGTTTAACTTAGTAGCAGTCTAATAATCAGAACTGGGATACAGACAGAATAAAACTTCATATAGTTTTGTATTTTGTTCTGGGGAAGCCCTAATATCTATTGAATTATATTTAACTGGAAGAGTTCAACATACTGTTCTGCGACTCATCCAAGACATGTACATAACTATAATCCTCCGATATTGCCATCTGTCCCAGCTGAGATATTAACTCGAGATATATAGACACTATAGACAGTGACTGAGATATAGACGGAGACTCTAACCAACTGTTAAAAGGTTAAAAAATGAATAAAACATAGTTGCTTGTGAATTATAATAGATGTTTATCGGTTTCAGGATATTAATCCTTTGTTTACATATACAAAATTAGGCTGGTAAGTAAGTCATAACTAAAGTTGTACAGTAATATTTATTGCCATGCCAACAGCTTGTACGGTAATATTACAATACAGATCTGTCAACAACTGCCAACAGATCAAATAATAAAACTATAGGGCTATTTATTAATACAAACAGACAGAAAACTCCAAACAATAATAATTAAATACTGGAATGTATCACTACTGCTCCTGTTTCTTATATCTATTAACAATGTCTTTATTTTCTGAAACCGATAAACTATTGAACAAATCATGGATGTTATGAATTACAACAGCCTTAGATGTCTTAAAATCCTCGCTCTACGAGCTCGGATTCAAACCGACATCTGCGGCAGTTATGATACTCATAACATTCCTAGATATGTTAATAGCTATTACGGTACAAGTAAGAAATCAGCATTATTAATATACGCGTGTTAAATTTGTGTGAGGTGATAGTCACTAAAATTTATTAATACTCTTTTACCAAACAGTTGGGTTTAACAAAAGCATCAAATGCTTTAAATTTCATTATGATTAGACGACAACAACTCAAAATGAATAAAGAGGATTTGTGACTGCACAAAATTGTACACACTCCAACGTATATAATCCCACCTTACAGGTTCTATTGGCGAAAAGTCAAATTATCTTGTAGGCATTAAGAAACTTACCAGTAGCATCTTGTAGAAACTATCAGGTTGTGACAACAATGTGAGGTCTGGGTCCAGCAGAAAAATAAGATCGTTGGAATGCAACCAGTTGGTTTCAGGACACCGTGAATATACTCTTGTTTATGTTCCTTATAGGAAGGAAGAACTTACTTGCTTTCATATGCTAGTGCACCCATACCACAATACAAATGCATCTGTTCCACACATAACCGAATATATAATTATCTCCTTGTCGACAAAATCTTGTGTCCATTGTGAACCACCAATCGAATTGAAATTTATTACTGATACTATTCAATTCGGTTCCGCTTCCCTCTAATTGATCATGTTCTTGGCACGACTTCAGATATATCTGTTTTTAACTTATTTTTTTAATAAATAAAGCTGATAGATATTAGATACTTATGGGTCGTATTAGCATTTATTTGTCCCAGTAGGTAGTTCTGCAAAATTGATTTGGCAGATTCATGATCTGGGGTCAAATACATTGGGAAGCTGAGATCTTAAACCCAAAACTGATGGAATTAATGTATATATATTTTGAATTTGTATATATTTTGAATAAGTAATAACAAGTTTGTGCAAAAATTTTAATTTATTGTGGCACTTTGAAATGCAGTGTTGAATAAAAGGCTTGAAATAACTAATAACTAATTGAGAAAATTCTGAGTACGATAGAACTATTTTGGGGACTCTTTAAGCCCACTAGATTTTTTTAGTGCCAATTTCATTTATTAATCTAGAGTGCCATGATTGGTCTAATTTGGTGCAAGTGTACTGGTATAACTCCCAAAAAATTAGATCGACAAAAAAATATATAAAAATGGCGTCTTGGCGTGCATTCAAATCAAATCACTTTTTGTCCATTTTGACCAGATATCATAATGGAAAACTGATACCATAAAATAATACATTTTGCATGGCATCCATTGATAAATCTGCAATGTGCAAGTAATAAAAAAAGGGAAAAAACCATCAAACACAACACGTCATTTTAAACTATTTATCACACTAGCTATGGAAGAAACAATTAAAAGACGTAACTTTGACAGGTGAATGAGTTTTTTTTGACATACATTACCATTGCAAAATCTCATTTGGATAGCTCAAAAATTGAGGAAATGGAGGGGGTTTACCACCCGGTATAGTCCCCGCCAAATATGGAATTCACGTAAACTATAAAACTGTCAAGACCTAAGTCCTACCCCTTGTCGGTCGGATACAAGAATAATATACTAAGAAGGATGGTTTATTCCCATAAGACCCTATGTTGGCTCTACGACCGTCACGTACCGTGTGCTTGTGACGTCACCTCCTGACCTAAAGTTTCAGTTTTCGCTTGCTTTTACGTTTGTTCTGCTGTGTTTAGACTGTTTTAAACTGTTTCTTTGTTGAATATAGACTTAAAAAGTGGATGTTGTGATTATTGTGTTTAGTGTTGTTTATTGTAAGTTTTTTCTTTGCTTTAAACTTAATGGATAACTGGTAAAAACTTCGTTAAATAATTTCAGAAACCGGGTAGTTATATAGAATAGAAATATGCCTAGTAGGTGTGCTATTTATGGCTGCAATAATAGCAGGATGATTATGAAAATCAGCAATGCAAGCACGCATTGTATACCACTGTTATCCTAAAGGAAAATATTTTGTTTCCAAAACTATTTCTGAAAGAATGGATTAATTGCTGTAAACGTGCCGATAAATTTAATCCTGATACAAGTGCGATGTGTTCTGTTCAATGTAATTATTTTGTTCAATAAAGTTTTTTAAAAAAAATCTATTTAATTCGACCGTAAAAAATGTGGTGTATCTGTTGCACTCAGCATGATTGATGATAAAATTTCTTGCCTCGTGCAACAAATATACACGCTTTTTACACTAGTTACACAACATTTTCTAACCTTAATTAATAAATATAAAAAAAATTATATTTGTTTTTATTATAGTTTATAGCTTTTTCATAATATGTATACAGATAAGTCCAGGATGCTTGTTAATATCTCATTAACCGTTGGGATGTAGAACTCATGTCTGAAAGAAATTTGATTTACGTATTCTGGACCAACGTTTCGAAATTTTTCTAACTTCAATAATTCATCCTAGATAGGATTAATTATATGTAATTTTAAAAAAATCTCAAAACACATTTAAATATTTCCATTGTTTGTTTTTTCGCAACAAAAATGTGATTCTACAAGATAAAATTAATTGTCGCTGCACCTCGAGTGTTGCAGGTGTAAAGACTTAAACACAATGAAATAAATAAGAGATAAGAAAACGGAATAAGAAATAAGAGAAATAATTATTCCAAGTTTTAAATAGGTACACAATACTCTGCGCGATAATATATTAGTGCTTATTCGATTTAAAATTCAACTGTTCAAATTGCTCCTTGTTTTTCGGATATCATTATTTGTTAACTCTATTCCATATGTTTTATTTCTTATTTCTTATCTCTTATTTTTTTCATTGTGTTTAGGCCTTAATAAAAATTATTATAAAAGAATCCAAACAAGAACAGTAGACGCGAGAGCCATCGGCTACAGCGAGTACAGCGCGGAGATCCACGATTCCCAGCACTGTGTCCGCTTGCCTACAACGGGCAGAAGTAAATCGCGCAACCTAATACCCATGTTCGAACCTCCTCGGAGTCCTCGGTCTTTACTGTATATAATAATAATAATATAATTAGTAGGATAAAATAGCAAAATAAATTTACTATTCAGTCTTAATCCTCTAATGTCTTAAAAAGACATAAATACTCTTTTCAGAGCTTATTTGCAAACTATCTACATTTAACTGATAAAATGGTCAGTACTACGAATGTAGAAAGCAAATAATTTAATATTTGCAATAAGCCTCATCAGACGCATTAATCCAAAAAAGGACTCCTTCTGTTACCAGGCAGTACAAGTCACCATCCCATGGACCGGTTTCTGGCTTATTAGCCTTCATCAGCATGGTATAGGCAACTCATAGTATAAGGATAATGGTATGTCAGGTTGCCGTCCAATTTGTGTATCTACTGCGCATTACGTCACTCAGTTTAAAAAACATTGAAAGTCAGTTGTGATTCCGCACATTTAATCTTTATTTTAATATTTTTAATAGTGTTATCATGCTTGCTTGTGCTGTGGCTGGGTGTAACAATTATTACACGAAGACAAAAAGGTACTGACATCAAGTATTTTACATTTCTCCGCGTTGAAAAGCTCGCGAAAGTATATGGATCAGCGATAAAATTAATATGAAAAATAGCAGGTTATTTTTTTATTTCGCCTGTTTATCCTTTTTATTACCTATTGTCTGTTTATAGCACGTATTTATTCTGTACATTTCAACCCAACAGAATCAACAGATTTTGAAATTTCTTTAATACAGCAGATGTTGTTATATTCCCCCCAGAAACAGTAGAAATTGAAGATCTGATGCAGTTCCAACTGTTAATACGCCTGGTGTTGTTTCTTGAATGTCGTAAAAGGAAAATAAATTGTGATAGATTGCTTAGAATGGAAAAAATATTAAAAATAGACTAATAATTTTAGGTTAGAATTCCAACTAACAAAAAGCATCTTATTTTATTAGATCAAGGCAATTAAATAGTTATTTGTGTATCAAGGCCAAAAAGTTGATCTTTCTCGGCCGAATCTGAAGTTTGCGGCCGAGGCGCAGCAGAGGCCAAGCAAACTTCGGATAAGGCCGAGAAAGATCATTTGGTCGAGGTGCACACAACATTTTTTAGGCAGCTGTCTCAAAAAGTAAAATAAAAATATTTTTAAAATTGTTTCGTACAAACTACTGCAAACATGGAGAAAATTTTGCGAGGAGCCTATAGGCTGACATTTTTAATTCGTTTGACAAATGAAAACGTCACTGGATAGTTTATTGACAAGCCGTGCCGTTTCTGTCATTAGTAAAAATGAGTGATAGTGATAGCAATAATCCACCGGAAATTTATGAAGCTGGAAATGCAAGGTTGGAAATCTACGTCTGTTTTAGTTTTTCTTTAAGCCTAAATCCATTTCAAATATTATTATTAATGATCAATTAATACATGAGACCGTAAAGAAAATGCGGCCGTGAAGTAAATGCGGCCGTGAAGTAAAAGCGGCCGTGAAGTAAAAGCGGCCAAAAAACATATAATTTACAAATGAGCACAAGAAGATGACACTTTAGGAACGCTGTCAGATCCGTAAAACGTCACTCTTTGTACAGCTGCCTAAAAACTTTATTAATAATGCACTGAAAAAGATTTTAGTTGATAGTACAGAAATTAAGTAGAAATTTTAATAAAATTGACTTTATATTCGGTAATTTTAGAAAATACATAGTTTTGAGGTTAATTGTGATGTCACCCCTGCCACTTTTTAAACTGAGTGACGTCACCGTGCCTGCGCGCGGGCATACCATTCTCCTTATACCATGAGGCAACCCATACTGCATGAGAAGGACTCGATCTTGTCAACATCGATCGACATGAAGTCGGTAAGATGTAAGTGTGGCCCTCTGGTGAAACTTATTGCAATGTGGATTTTGCTCAGACTAAGCTCGTATGATAGAAATGAAATCCAAAGAAGTCAGAAATCCATAGAGGTAAATTTTTAGTAGGATAAAATAGCAAAATAAATTTACTATTCAGTCTTTTTAACGGGGGCGGTCCCAGTCGCTAACCTTATAAATTCCAACAGATGGAACTATATGTAGCTTTTGCCAATATAACCGTATTGACGTATTGTAATTTATCTACTATGAGATAGGTGGAGTGATGTGTTGTAATTTATCTACCCTTTGATAGATGGGGTCAATAAACTCGCATCTTTATGACGCGCAATCTAAATTAATTCGTTTTTATAACTTATACATTTACAAATGATCATAATACGTATCTAATTACTAGTGACTTTTGTTCTGAAAATGTTTTTAGATTTGACAGCTTGTTTTACCTAGTTAGAAAAATTTACATTATTTTGTGATTTGGATATTTGTAGATTTTTTTGTGTTTGGACTTATAAATTTTAAATATTTATTTGTTCCTTGGACAATTGTGTTTTTTATGGGTAGTGTTGTAAATAATCTAACTGTTTGAGCATCATCATTTTTCTGTTACTACGACCATATGATTAACATAACCTTAAATTTATAGTTTTTGTAAATTTACTTTCAGTTTTAATTTTAATTTTTGCAGTTCTAGCTTGGATCCAATATACAATTTAAAAGCTCATTCAGATAATAGATATATAAGTTTCAATATTGTAGATTTATTAAAAATAGACTGCTAATTATAGGTTGGATTTCCAACCAACAAAAAGCATCTTATTTCATTAGATCAAGGTAATTAAAACTTTAAAAATTATGCACTGAACAAGATTTTAGTTGATAGTATACAGGAACCCATCAGAAATTTTTTGATAAAAGCGACATAATATTCCAAAAACTTTGAAAATGCATAATTTTGAGGTTAGTTGTGACACCCCAGAACAGCTGTTTGTATACTTTTCTTGGCGTACCTGCCATACCTACCATTTTCCTGAGAAACAGAAATCATTTTCTTTCGGATATATTTAAGGTAGGAGTAATAAAACATAAAACAGAAAGACATTATTTAATAATATATTTATTATATTTAATAGAATGATTGCATTATTAAAAATAATAAGAATTGTTTTACAATCATATCCTAACATATTATTCTGAACAACTTGCTGTAGAAATCTGTTTCAATATGGGTACTTCCTTTTCTAATAGGTACAGCTGAAATACACACATTTCATTTCCCACTTTGCCAAACTAGATGATTTCCAGTAACATACGTTATAGATTATAGATGTTAATTAAGATTTTTCCCTTTGTTGGTGCGTATGTTTAGGTGTTATGAACTTCGGCACTTAATAATTTCACGTTCGCAATATAAATATCGTGGTAAATGTTGAGATAACGGAATCTCCGATTTTCGGAATTTTTTTGCTTTTAACATACGTAGTTCTGTCTCCTGAACAATAAATTCAAAAAAAAAATCGCCGCTCGTCAACAGTTTTCGAGATATTTGGCCCCAAAGTCTCTGAAAGTCGTATTTCTCCACTGCCATAATCACTTATTTTCACCAAATTTTTTATTTTATGCTTATGACACCTCTAATACAGACTTATTTCAACACTTTTAAATCATTTCAACACATTTATTCCAATCAATAACTATGTTTTGAACCTTCTTATAAAAGCCATGAAAACATAACCTAAAAACATTACGATAGTGGCGCGGAATCTATGTTATGCATAAACTAATGTTCCTTCTTTAACATAAAAATATAATGCACCCACCCGCCCGTGCATTATATTTTTATCATTTTATCTCAAAGAAGGAACATATTAGTTTTATGCGTATTCTAGATTTCAAACATTACAAGTTCGCGAATAAAACGAATATGTTCCTTCTTTGATATAAAAATAATACTGCACCCGCCCGCCCCCGGGCGGGCGGGTGCAGTATATTTTTATATCAAAGAAGGAACATATTCGTTTTATACCGTACCCTAGATCTTACGGCACTATCATAACCTCGAATGATCTTAGTGTTGTTTGAAATTTTAGGTTATGTTTTCATGGCTTTTATAAGAAGGTTCAAAAAATAGTTATTGATTGGAATAAATGTGTTGAAATGATTTAAAAGTGTTTAAATAAGTCTGTATTAGAGGTGTTCATAAGCATAAAATGGAAAATTTGATGAAAATAAGTGATTATGGCAGTGGAGAAATACGACTTTCAGAGACTTTGGGGCCAAATATCTCGAAAACTGTTGACGAGCGGCGATTTTTTTTTTGAATTTATTGTTCAGGAGACAAAACTACGTATGTTAAAAGCAAAAAAATTCCGAAAATCGGAGATTCCGTTATCTCAACATTTACCAATATCGTTTACTACCATATCGTTGTCTACAACTCGTAAATGTCAAATTCCTTTTCAATTTTACTCATCTTTTTAAATAATACTAATAATAAATAACACATTTCCAATGTTCATAGTCGTTAACACATTTTCTTCTGTCAGCTGTCACTACTTGTCATTCACGTGCGTTTATGCGCCGCCTCAGAATTCGGCAACATGAAAATACATTCTCAACAAAGCGTTAACCCTTTATGAGATTCTATTGGTGGAGCCTTATAAATGTACTTCATGCACCAATAGGGATGTAAGTAGTACGGAAAGCAAAATGCAAACGAAAATGGTTGGGAATGCCCCTTTATAGCAAACTGCTGCGGAGGTTTATATTCATCCTGAAATTGATTTCAATATTTTTTACGACCTTCAATAAATTAAAAGATTGACAGAATATAATTTTGATTTTGCTGCCATCTACGAGACAGTAGCCAAAGTTCTATATGTCATTCTTTAGTATCATTTCGAACCAAAAATCTTGTTTCCTGCATTATATAACGTATTTATTTCCAGTGATATTGGTTTAGTAGTTCGACATTTTTTCAATAATTACTTAATAAAAAATCAAAATTTAAACATGTATGTGTTTAATATAGCGTAGCGGATTGGACCAGTACTATTTTATTGAGATCACGACTTTTTAAATTATTTCAAAATAAGGTTAAAAGTTTCCGAACTTTAACAGCTTGGTAAGAAAAGAATCGTAATTTTCTTGAGTTTTTTAATAGTCCAGTACTATTCTACCGAGTTTTTTCTAAAAGCCAGTCAAAAAATATATTGAATCGGTTCAGGGATGCGGCAGAAATTGTCGAACTACGAAGTGCTTATTTTAGGCAAATCTAACCTATTTTTCCGCCCACCTTAAGACATTAGAGGATTAAGACTGAATAGTAAATTTATTTTGCTATTTTATCCTACTAAAAATTTACCTCTATGGATTTCTGACTTCTTTGGATTTCATTTCTAATAATATAATTATTCAAATACATATTTTAACTACTTACTTAATAGAGGTAAGTATAACTATTTATGTCTCAAGGACCCAAAATAATTTTATATTACCAAATTTTTACAATCCCATGTTGCTAAAAAATGTCATTGATTAAAGCACTGTAATTAATCTTGTAAATAGGCATTGAAAATAACAATTTATTTTAAATTGTTATTACCTATGTCATATTTATGTGCTCGCGCTGTTTCGGTGGCCTCTCGCGCCTACACCATTCAAGTTAGATATAGGTATGCCATCACTGACTTTTTTGTAGGAAATTTTGTGCTTTACAAATTTGTATAAGTGAAATTTTATCGTATCTTGCACCGTTTTTGCAGCGTTTGCGATGATAGGTCGCAAATCGCGAATCTCGTGGGTAAAATATACATATATTTTTTTGTAAGAACGAGTTACACTTGAGGTTTCATATTTCCACAACATTTAGTATTTGCCACTTGCTTTCGATTTTCAATATGTTAGTACTCTCCCCCAGCAGTAGTTTAAATTAATATCACAATTTCTTAGCATATATATACGGTCCCTTACAATAATGATTTCTAAATTCTGGTCAGGAGTCTACGTCATCGTAGCCACACCCACCGCCGACAAATTAGCGTATTTGAACTATCCTTCTAGTATAAGTATTCTTGGGTCGGATATCCCTTATTGGAAAATCCTAAGGTTGTAAACTATTGCTGTCCTGTGAACGATTACCTAATTTAAGGCAAATGAGCAAAGGGTGGATAATTCCTTGAAATATCCACTTTTGAGGCTACTTAATAGTACCTAATAATTTTAGAAATAATTTTCATCTAGCCGGCGTGAGTAGCAATGATAGACTAAATTTTAGTAAAATTTCGATTATGGAACGTAAACGACACGTTTTATCTGCCGATGGACGAAGGCAACTTTTTAATGTTTAATTATTTAAATGTTTAAATGTGTATTCTTAAAAATTAAGACTGTAGGATTGAATATTATATTTCGTATTTTGAAAAAATAATATGTATTATGCTCTACTTATCCCCCCTTGTTTCTTTTTATTTTATTCACAAGCCGTCCTACCAGCTGTAATAAAATCTGCCGCGTCGCTTCGTTACTCATTGGTAGTTCAACCTTGTGTAAATCAAAATAATTCCTTAATACTTTACGGTAATCCATATTCGGCGAAGAGTATAGATGATATAGTGGGGAATGACAATAACATTTTCCGAGTATCGTTGGATACTTCCGAATAGTTTGCCAGAGAACTAGAAGTTTTAATACATTGTTTGCTGTTCGTGTATCAAGTGATATTTCATTTTCTGCCTGCTAATAATATCACAACAAAATGCACATTCAGTATTATTACTATTAACAGTATTCCAATATTTTATCGTTTTGTGATTGCTGATTTTCACTGTTACATTGAACAAATTTTCATAAAAAGTTTAAGTTAAGATCTAAAAATTTTGAACGCCGTTGATCTAAATCAATTATTATTTATTAAACTGAAATTACTAATTTTTCGAAGATATATACGAAGAACAGAATTCATTATAGGTGCAAGGGCAAACTATTTCCTAATTCCTATTCCTAATGAAAAATAACTCAGATATTTAATAATTTCTTATTTGCATAAATATTTTCCTTCGATAGGAATCTTGAAAAATAAAAATGTTTTACAATATCCCAAGAGAAATTTAAAGCTTTAAAGATTTAATTCGGTCATGACTGTGTTGCTACTGCTAATACTTTAATCCAAATGTCTATTTATAAAAATAAAATGTTAGATCGATTTGCATCCTGTGTAGCCAAGGCAATAAAAATTAGGCTATCTTTTTCTCGAGTCTCTGCCTCGGCTAAAAGAAATATGCAATAAACATGTAAAAAAATTGGCAAGCATTCTGTTCTAATTTTAATCCAATAATATTACTGTCCTACAAATCGTATCGTGAAATTTCTTCAAGCTGGAAATATAAAGCTAGCATACTTTTTCATGATAAAGTTACAAAATATTGGGTCGATATAAAATTAAAACGGAATTGCTCTTAACTTACATATAGGCCGTTCACCTTTCATAGATATTTTTAAAATGTAATTTATATTGTAATAAAATAAATGTTGCACTACGTAATATGGTCATATTATAGTCATATATATTGCTCATTGCTCATTTAGAAAATATTTTTAAATATAAATTTGACCATTAGTGGAAAAAGGTACTGTAAGACGTTTACCATATAACTTGCATATTAATTAATTTAAAAAAAAATGCGTAAATAATTATTTAATGAATAGTTGGTGCTTTCTCAGACACACTAATTCGATATAAAATAAGATGTGAAAAGCACAACAAATACAAAAAGCCTTTAGTTATCCCATTAATCTGTTTCACCAATTTGTGCTGTCACTGCTCGGTAAATAATTTATTTAATTTATGATTGTTCACTGCAGATATTTTAGTTGTTAAAAATAAAATATTACTGTTATTGTAAGGCATCATTTTTTTGATATATCAGATCAGAATTTAATTTAAATTTATAAAAGATATCTCATTTTCTAATATACTTACACTAATATTCAAACAAAACTGAATATAAATAATAATCCAACTTAAATGGAGAGTATTAAGTTAAATTAATTTATTTTATGTTAATTTCTTGTACATTCATCTTACCTGAACTCGCAGAATTTTAAAAATAAGGTTTAGGTTTAAATAATGTCCTAATATACTTTGTTAATTGTTCAAACTATGTTGTTTTAAATATATTATTAAAAATTCTTCAAAACACCCTGTGCCCTAGGAGGAATTTAAATCATTTAAAAAAATCATTGAATATAGTTATTTACCAGCCGTTATTTATTTACTAGCCATTTTATCTATATTTTTAGAACATTAAATGTGACGGGGTTACAGCCCCCGCAATAACTTTACAGCGAGTCCGAATCGTCCGTTATTCCTACGTCTGTCTATTTTAAATCTGAGTAGTAACGAAACTGCATGCTTGTAGCAGTTTCCTTTCATATATTTTTTGTAATCAATATTGTTGTAATAATAAAAATGTGATAATAAAAGCATATGTTTCTTTCAGAGAAAATACTCCACGTCACAATACCAGCACTGGATCCTCAAGAACTAGTTCCCACAATTATAGTCCCCTCTCAGTTTCACCACACCTTTCTCCTAAAGGATATACTCCTTCAGGTTATAGCCCTGGTGGACCAGCTCTAACTCCTTACTATTCTTCACCACTTACGCCAATTGACCATAACTATTTTGATACATATGAGTATGGTCCTCGACGAAAAGGAGGGAATCAAGAGGATATTCACGTCACTAATCAGGTATATTTTATTTCTAGGTAGTTTTATATGTATAAATTTTGCCCATACAAATGAAGTTATACTGATAGGAAATCAAAGGCAGTTATTAGTCCATAGTCAATGAAGGTTTTTACTTCTAAACTTTCAAAAACAGAACTGATTTTGATGAATTTTTTATGTTTATGTTTTAGTGTCGTAGCTAAGGTCATGAGCGCCCAGGGCAAGATTTGAATTTTGCACCATCAAAAAATTCTCCCGTGTTTTATTTTATGTAAACGCCGATTTCCTTAATGTACCCGTCAGTGGCGGTTCATAATATAAATTTATAGGAAGTTCAGAGGTAAAAAGCTGTGTACACGGGGCATAAGCTGCACAGGATGTGGAGGACGGTAGCCCCCCGGCGTGCGCCGCAGGCGAAAATCTTCAGAAATATCAAGGTCATTGTGTTTTTGGAGTCTGCTGCGCCCTTTTGAGGTCTACGCCCCTGACAGCCGCCCCTGTGGCCAGCCCCCTAGCTACGACGCTGTTTGCTATATTCAATTATTCAAAATCAGAAACATTTAAACTGGTGCGCTCAAGTATTTATATTGTTTAAATAGAAATCGACTTTGTTTCATTTGATGAGGATATGAGTTTAAAAACTAATATAACCAAGGAAAAGTTTTTGGCCAACAGTAAAAATAAAAACAGTATTGTACTTTATTTCTGGCCGCTGATTTGCCCCATTACCAATATTACACAACAGCATAAGATTACAATTCAATTCAATTCTTTTTTTTATTTATTTTATACATATACACTTTTATTTCAGATGTGTAAAGTCGAATTCATATTTGTACCGCAGATAAAAAATTCCCGACAAAGAAGCACGTGCGGCAGTTTCTTTGAACGTTAAAGAGGCCGCGCTTTCTGCTTTGTAAATGCGGCATTTTTTCCCTGCTTTAGAAATATGAAATGAACTATAGTTCATTTATATATAATAATCTCTGACCTCAAAAATCCTTAAGATTTGGTTTTACTTGTGAAAGGCTTCCTCAATAAGGATTTTTTCCAAATATTTCTAGGGAATTATCAATAAAATCTCAATTCTGATATGAAATTCGTAATCAACGACATCAAAAAACCACTAGATCTAGTTCTCTCGGTAAAAATATAATCCTACTCACAATTTTCAAATAAAAATTTTGAAAATTTTTTTTATAACTTAACTCTATTTGTGATGATATAATCCAAGAAATACCTCTAATAATATTTATACTTAATGCAAAACAAAATCCGTTGCATGTCATCACGGACAAGAGTCATTTTTTGTTATTCGGCAATTCGGCGTTATCAGTTGGTGAAGAAAAAGAAATGTCTTGCAGCAGCTGTAAGATGCTGAATAACAAAATACGACTCTTGTGCGTGATGACATGCATCGGATTTTGTTTTGTATTAAAAAAATTTCGATAAATATACAAATATATACTATAAAATAAATAAACCTGTATAATTAACAAAAATTGTCGGAAAATTTGGATAAAATTTCAAGAAAACCCTTTTTTTGACTATGTATCCGATCAGTAACCCCGAAAACCCTCCCCGGCCATATTTTTCTTCGCAAATCGGATTTAATATATAAAAATCTGAATTTTCACAAAATTGTTCAAAAAATGTTTAATTTGTGGTTCAAAAAATTATCTGCCCCATCACTAATGTTTCTGATTTTGAATAATTGTATACAGGGTGTTTCTTTTGGAGAGGGACATACGTTAAGTGTGGATAAGGGCCACCGAGGTGGTTCCAAATAACTAGAGATGCAACGAATATTCGGCAACTATTCCGTATTCGGCATATTCGGCATGATTTTAACTATTCGGCCGAATACCGAATAGTTAGCCACTATTCGGCCAAATACCGAATAATTACGTTTATTTTAAATTTTTTATATTTTAACATGAAAACTTAAAAAAACGTCCGTTAAAGACAAATTTTCGTAGAATAAAACTATACATATGCAGTTATGTTATAATAATAAAATAATTTGTTTATTTAGTACTTTATGTTAATTATAATTATTATGTTAACGATATTAAAAATTAAAATATAAAATTAACATAACTAACTAGTCACTGAAAAATGATAACAAACACAAATATATATTGCTTATTTCACATATATTCAAAATTTATCAACGGCAAATTGTGGTGTAGAAATACTACTTTTTCTGCATTTGAGGGCAACAGTTTGTTTCTCTTGCCCTCATAGACATTTCCAGCTTCCGAAAAAAGCCTTTCGCTGTAAACACTGCTCGCAGGAGCAGAGAGGTAATTTGCCGCAAATTGCATTAAATATGGGTATTGAGTTCGGTGAGCTGCCCACCAAAGATAAGGATTCTCACCCCACTACTTTGCAGTTTTGCCGAATATCTGATATTCGCCACATTAGATGAGCCGGTATTCGGCTATTCGGCAAAATCACTATTCGTTGCATCTCTACAAATAACCCATACTTAATGGGTATATCGCCCTTTATGACCGAGATACAGAGTGTTTTATCAGTTTTCCCAATTTCTTTCTTGATTGATAACTATAACAAACCACTATGTATATTTTTTTGATATTTGGCACATGTATTCTACATAATTTGACAAATCCACTAAGACATTAAAAAGGATACGAATTCAGGTCCAGTTTGAGAAAAATAATGTACAAAATTTTCTATTTACAAAACAACACCCTGTATATCTGAATTTTGGAAGTGATGAAAACTGAATTCAACCATGTACTTTTTATTTTCCCACAGAAAATTTTACTACTAAAATTTTTAGTCAACATTATGTTATAATTAATGAGAATTACTTCATATGTATTTCTAAAACCTACATAGTTTGTATTTGTATGCCTCTAGCTAGACTACTAGAAAATGTAATTACAGGTTCATATTTAGAACTACAAGAACATTTTAAGAACACACCAATAACTAAAGAAAACAAATATAAACCGAATTACCTACTACGAAGAAACTATAACAATTGCTCAAAATGACCTCAATATTTGGGCGGAAGAAAATCCATTTGCTACAAGGAAGGCCCATTCACAACACATATTTTCACTAATCGTTAATGAAAAATAATCTGCTAACTATATTAAAAAAAGGGCATGAAAATGCTTTCAACAAAATGGAGGTCATTTTGAGCAATTGTTGTAGTTTGTAGTTTTTTCGTAGTATTCCTTTTTTTTAGTTATTGGTGTTCTTATTGGTTGTTCTTGTAGTCCTAAATACGGACCTGTAATTACATTTTCTAGTAGTCTAGAGGCTTACAAATACAAACTATATAGGTTTTAGAAATACATATGAAGTAATTCTCATTAATTATGGCATAATAAAATTAATAGAAATCGGTTTCATTTCATTCCCCAAAATCATAATGTTCATAAAATACAATGTTAACTATAAATAAAATAGTAAAATTTTCCATGGGAAAATAAAAAGTACAATGTTGAATTTTCATCATTCTTTCAAAATATGAAAACAAATTTTAAAAATTTAGATATACAGGATGTTGTTTTGAGAATGGAAGATTTTGTAAATTTTTTGTCACCTGAATTTTCTTCCTTTTTAATGTTTTGGTGGATTTGTCAAATTATGTAGAATATGTGTGCTAAATGTCAAAAAAATATACATGGTGGTAGTTATCACTCAAGAAAGAAATAGGCAAAATTGATAAAATCTGGGTTACAAAGAGCGACAGACCCATTAGGTATAGGTTATTTGGAACCACTTCGGTGTCTCTTATCCACAGTTAACGTATACCCTCTCCCAATGAAACACCCTGTATAACAAGCATTTAAAAAAAAATTCATCAAAATCGGATGTGTTTTTGAGGGTTTAGAAGATTTCATGATTTTCCGTTTCATTGACTCTGCTAATATTTTGTAATTCCTTTGTTTATTAACTAGATTCTAATTATCATGTTCTGTGTAAAGTTTTCAATATTTTAAGAGTCTTAAATATTACTTACATAATATTACTTACGAATTACGTGATTATTAGTAAAATCTAACATCGTTCTCTAGTAAAATGCAGCACCTATTTTAGTTCTACCTTTGGCCGTAATCCAAAAACATGAAAGATTAATGAAATTGGAGTATGCATTACTAATTATCATTGCAAATGTTATTATGTAAAAGAAGATGTTTACTGGTACTAACACATAGAGAAAATCTAGAACAATTGGTTGCAGGATGTTTATCGTTCAAACTTAGACTAATATTTTGAAAATGCGTTTAAAATTTTCAAAACGTAATTAAGCTGTCAGAATTTATGATCTATTTTAGATTTAACGCAGTTCAGTTTGTTTACATGACATAATGTGCTGAAATGTTCTATATCTAAAAAGAAACCAACTTACGTCTTTCCCACGTAATGGTGGGGACATTTTTCGCGAAAATTGTGTCGGTCAGTTGAAGTCAGGTACTCAATAAGCTAAGTGTGCTGTGAAAAGTTAAAAATATGATTCTGTCTAGGAATTATTCTAGAGATCACTTCCAAAACAAACAAGATGAGGCGGCTAATATGTGGGTAAGAAACTCACTAAGTGTTAAGTAGATAGAATTAGTTAGTAGCACGCTAAAAATATTTTTAAGTATTTTAATGGTAGGTAATCTTTATATTATGTAGGAAGTTCAGTGTGATAAAGTGGAACGTAAAAAATAGATGTTGCGTTATGTATTATTACATTATTAGCGACGTAGTTGAGTATAAATATGTTTCGTGATATTAAATATTATTTATTTGGAACTAGGTAAAAAACATTTTTACTTCTTTAAAAATAAGACAATGTTCTCATATTTATATTTCCTGACCAAAATATTTAGTGTTGCCAATGTGTTTCTCTGACACTGACATTAACATTAACGACTGACCTCAGCATTGATTTTAAACATTTTTTTACTGAACACGTAATATCCATCATTCCTATGAGACGCATTATGTTTACCTACATGTCTTATATTAAACTTGAGCATATTTTGTATTTATTATATTTTAGGTCCAACTAAAATCATTTCCTACTCAAACATCCCACTAACACACCTAAGATTTTTTTATACTACAGGGAGCAATGGGTTTGGTATATTAAAATTAATATTAAAAATGCGATATATTTATATTTTGTTTCTCTAAATTGAATAAACCGTGTGCCCAGTTCATTTTTCAAGATTTAATTCAGAATTTTATAGCTTTTCTTTTCATATTTAATAATATCTACCTATAAATAAATTTTCTGACAAATTTTGCGTGTTTCTGATTGTCTTAATGAATATATATATGTAAAAAAGTATGTAATTTTGTTTGATAGGACCACCAAATGAAACAAAATGTTTATTTTACAAAATATGTATACAATAAACTTTACTTTTAAATATTTCACGCATTACGACTTAACTGGTGACTATTTTTGTTTTATAAGTACTTCTTAAAAATAAAAACCAGAATAATAACGAAACGAAGGTAGATTTATAGTCTGTATTGTATTTAAAATCTTTAGTTATGATACTACGCGAGCTTACATAACACGCCACAGATGATATTTGGATGCAGCAGCATTTTGAGTGGCAAAGCCGCCTCTCATGACGGCAGCAAGGTTTATTTTTACCCAATTTCTTGTTTACTGTGTTCCTGCAATTACTTACAAAAATTCTATACAATAACACGTTTAATATATCATATTTAATTTTAAGTATTATCACACTATGGAAATTTAATATAAAAAAACTGTTTCCTAACTATGTCAATTTTGTCTTAAATTCGTTTCGTCATATCCTAACTAAACTCATCCCTTGGAAATCCAAATTCAAAACCATATCTCGCTTCTTTTATACATATTATTTTTGAATAAGGATAGTAGATAAAATTGAACGTAGTCATTTTTTTTCTGTTGTAATTTGACAATATACGTAAAATCTTCGACTGTCTTTATTTGCATGAAATGAACTTTAAACAATATATTTCCTAGAGTTGAGGTAAATGCTGGGTAACTGTATCTCACCTCAACTTCTTCGTATTGATGATGACCACCGACAAGCCACAAACCGATTTGCGGATGGTGCAGAGTACAACATCCGGTATTATATATTATATATATTAATTCTTCATCTGTTGGCTTATTGGAATCAATTAGTTTTATTCGCATTTGGGGTTAAAATTTTTAATAATTCTTATTCAGAGAACATTGCTTTCAATTGTTTGGAAACACGAATTTCATTATGGACTAGTGGATTTAAAGACAAATTGTTAATGATTTTATTGCTACATTATAAAAATGTATGATAATATTGAATGATTTCTTAGGTTACAATTTTTTAAAATGATGAAGCCCTTAAGTTCAGTGTACAATATTATTTGAATACTATACCATACCACTGAATCATTTTCATCTTATATACAGGATACCCTAACCAAAAGTGGAGCCCTGAATAACGTCGAAGGTAAACATTTTCTGAAAAATTAGTAAAATAAATCGATCATCCCTCTACCCCACACAGCTACCCCCTCAAAAATTCAAATGGCAAAGGGACGTCGAGTGATACGTATTTTGAACGGTCTTTCAATTCTCTACATAACTGTGTATTTTTATTAACTTGTCGATTCATTCCTGAGTAAAATAATTGTATTTTTGATGATTGCACGCAATCGAAATCGTTAACTTTAAATTATCTAAAATACACAGCAGTGGATATTGGAATTAGAAAAAAAACTACATTTTTAGTGCTCTCAAATTAGCACGAGTTTTTTCGACAAAAACACTCTCCTTGTCGGTTTGGTTTTAGAATAAAAAATGATTAATAACTATTTGAGAGCTCTTAAAAATTAATTATTCACAACTAATTTTAAATCAAGATACCTTTTACATTTTACATTTCAGGAGATAATAGAAATTGTTAGCATTTATTTTAAAAATTATAATAATTGTGTTAGAGCTAGGGCGTGCATATTCAATAACAATCACTCAATAGAAATGTTGGTTTTCAGTATGTTTTATAATTGATGAAAAAATATATAAGAACAGGTTCTGTGGGAAACAAAAAGCATGAACCTTAGCGATCGATAGGAATGAAACAGTCGAAGTAGCTGTTCTGGATAGAGATTCATCAAGCCAAGTAGCTTGATGTTTTTATAAATTACTTGACTTGACTTGAAAACCAAGCTTTTCAAAAAGTCACTGCTTGACTTGACTTGGTTTTCCATGGTTACTACTTGACTTGATATCAAGCAATTTCAAGCTACTTGATATTACTTGATAACGAATAACGACCCGATTATGTATGAAAGCGCGCAAATGATTTTGCCGCCATCGTATTGCAATAAAATTAATTTTTGATGCTTTATTGGGTGCAATAAATAAAGGTTCAGGGCATCTGGTTAATTCATCCCTCAAGGTATTGGGATTCCCAGCAATCTCTTTGTACCGATTTTAACACTTAGCACAATTGTAGTTCGTTTGGAAACGGTCATAATCACACAAACTAGATCTTACGTCTGTACCATCGATAGCGCTGTTTCTTGAACCAATTGATCACGTTCAATTATTTACTACTTTATTGTATTTTTTTAATTTTCCAACTAATTTTGCATTACGGAGCGCGTAAACAAAATAAAATACTAAAATTTACATTTTCATATGTATGCATTTTTGGGAAAACCGTTCAATTTTCGACACATACTCTATAAGACTTTTTTGTTCCTTTTAGGTCAATATATCACCTGTTAAAATAAGGGTACATATACTTAATACACCCTGTATACATGTGTATATTTTCTAAGTTTCGCGATACTCCAAAAAATCGGTAATCCGAATTCTCTATGGTCCAAAACTCTTCAGATTATCGAGGTTGTTACAAATTTTCGCTTAAGAATTTGAGATTTAGTTTTGTAAATAAAACTTTATTGCAGGGTTACTTGTCGTTTCTTAATAATATCAAATGAATTTAATGAAAAATCAAGTAGTCTTGAAGAACTACTTGATTTTTCAAGTACTTGAAATATAATTACTTGAATAAGTACCAAAAATATAACTGCTTGACTTGAACTTGACTTGTTTTCAAGTCAAGTCAAGTCAAGTAGCTTGAAAACCAAGCCAAGCTGTGAAACCCTAGTTCTGGATCATCTGCAGATGGATAATACCCAACCGATACGAAAAGTAGCTGGGGCTTCCGGTGTACCACGAAGCAGTGCCAATCGAATTTTAAAGACCCACAAATTTCATCCATATAAATTTAAATTGGTTCACGAATTGAACGGTAATGCTAATCTATTTTATAATACGTGTTTTTCTTATGAATCGACATTTCATTTAAATGGGGAGGTAAACAGGCATAATTGTAGGTATTGGAGTGAAATCGATACACGTTTGCTGGTAGAAACTCATATTCAAACAAAGACCTCAGAAATTAAATGGTCAAATCCTTGAGAAGAAGACGATAATCTTATAGAGGTCAAACTGTTTATTCAATAGGATGAGGCACTCCCACATTTTGCACGAAAAACAATGGATGACGTTCAATGCATTCTTTTCCATGTCTACCTAGGAAAATTAAGCAGACGTGCCTCAAAGAAATTGAATTAAGTATTACAAAATTATGGTTTAACTTTAACCATCGTTTATTCAAATCCAATAATTTACAGGGTGTTCCATTTAAGAAAATGTAAGTTTGGTATGCCACGCGTTTTTGGAACACCCTGTTTTTTCTCAGATTAAAAGGAAAACCTCCAGATGGGTGGCTAAAATATAACCATTGACCCTGTATACAGAGTGTCTCAAATTGTACGGACCAAACTTTACGGTGTGATAGAACTTCACAAAATATGGAAAAAAGTTTCTATAAACATGGGTCGGTTAGTTTCCGAGATACAGGGTGTTAAAGAAACCTGCAAAAATAAATTTCAAAACAGAAAATACCAATGTCATATTGCCTCGACATACTACATAATAGATTTTTGTTGCTTGAAACACTGAAATCATGGCACACTATTATTGCTGCGTTACAAATCGCTGGTAATAGTGAAAACATTATTAATGAGTAATAAAGTTTAATTAGGGTTAATTTAAAAATGGATAGTTTTTAAGGAAAAACACAAAAGATCTTTTTTGTGTAAAAAGGTTTGGTTTTTAAATAAATTGATAAAAAAGTGGCATGCAAAAAAGTTTGGGTTCTGTTTTAATTTTGCCCCCCCCCCCCCTACTTTTACCCGCCCCTGAATTTTTTGGTAGAAGGAGTTTCTTCAGTTTGTGTAGCATAAAAATCTGAACTATTGTGCAAAATTTCATTTGTTTATCTTTAGTCGTTTCAAAATTGTGCAAAAAGAACATTTTCAGAATTGTAACTTCAACATCCTGTATCTCGGAAAGTAAGCGTTTCCGTCTCATGTTTATAGGAACTTTTATTCATATTTTGTGAAGTTCTATTATACCGTAAAGTTTGGTCCGTACAATTCGTGACACCCTGTATAGTCATATCTTCAAGAAAGCGAAAAAGAAAACATAAGTACTGGATTAGGCCAAGCCTTCGGGAAGGAAGCAGTATGGTGGCATTCATCAGCTACTCAGCGTACTAAAAAATGATAATTTATATGAGGAAGAGAAGTGTCCAAATTTTTGTACGAATGTCCAGCGCCGATAAGCTTCACTGCACACCGAAATACTAGCAACTTAGACTAGGCTAGGCGCTAGACACAACAGTTTGTTTACATCTGCATCATCAGTTTCCATTGTGGAGGACTATAAGTGGGTGGGGGGCGTTAGAGGCCGGATTCTAAAATTTACTCAAGAACCGAATGTAACATAATACCATTAAGTTTCATAATCCTAATAGGTAATTTGTTGCATATTTCAAATTCTCATTTGCTTCGTTTATACGAATAAATAAATTAGGTATATGTACCTGCCTGCACCTACATCTTTTGTTTTCCTTTACCTGTCTACCTAAACTAAAAAAGTATATCTCATGAAATGGAAAGAAATCCGAAACGGATTGTATAAATAAGTTACGTACGGGAGTTTATAGAAATTGCTGGATTATGACTCGTCATTTTTGAGAAGCAGTATTTTAAAAAAACAAATTCACGAAAAGAAAAAAGCATTGAGATCTTAAATGCAATGGAAGTTGTGTTTGAATAAGAGCACATAATTATAAATGTGTGATGAGAAAACTTCTTGAATTAATTGGAAATTTCAGAAACAGTATTGGTCATTGGATATGATCTTGGAAGTTTGGAGATGCAGCCTAATATTGGTAGTAGCTGTGAAAATGTAAATGATGTTTAAAATGAGAAAGTTAATAACTTAGGGAAACAATATTACATTCTTCTCAACCGAATTTCTTCTATATTGTGCCAAACACAAACGAATCCTGCATATCATGATTTTGACTTATCTACAATAGTAAAATATTATTAATATTTCTCTTTAAATTTCAACTCATCCAAAATATTCTAAACGAATCCTTAAAAGTATTCGACCTAGTAATCATATACTCCAGTCATCATTATTAATTAGATTTAAGAAAAATTTTCATATCTATTTCTATCATTGGTGTACATCAGGGGTGGGCAACCTACGGCCCGCGGGCCAACTGCGGTCCGAAAAAGTGCTTAATGCGGCCCGCGAAAATCTGTTTTAAATACATAAGAATTGGCCCGCAGATCGCAGAACTCAATATAACTTTTAATTTTGGTATCGATTCTTGAGACAAATTGGCAAATTCTTAAAAATATCCTTCACTGTTGTTCCGAGAAATTCGTTCCTCGTCCTAAAAAAAGCCTAGAATTTTTTTACGCGAGCGAAAAAAAAATTTTTGGCCCGCGTCAGCTAGTACGAACTCTGACTGGCCCATCACCTAAAAAGGTTGCCCACCCCTGGTGTACATCCACCTGTGCCATGATGATGACTGCAAACAATCAGAAACAGGTTCATGGATGGTGTTGGAACCCCCCCCCACGACATGGAAGTTCCTTTAATTAAAAACAGTCTGTGCATATTGTACTTTGCAACCAACGATTCTGTCACTTTTTGTAACCACCAGTGTACTTACTGTGGTATTCACCACAGATTTTGGGGGTTAACAGTCTGTTAAATCCTTTGTTGCAGTTTATTTTAACGATAAATGTAACATAAAAAAGGCGGCTTTCTTCCTAAAACGAAAAAGCGGCCTTTGATTCACAAAGAAAGCGACCTATTTTATGTTACATTTATCGTTGAAATAAACTATGCTGTTATGTGTCTGTTAGTTAACACACTGTTAAGTTGAAAATGGTGAATACGGCTGTTAACTGTCTTTTGTGCAGGAATGTTATGGCCGTACGGCTAGAAGAAAAGGACATAATATTATAGTATTCATTACTATTCCTTCATTTTGTAAAATTTAACTTCTGTTCTGGGATTTCAAAATGCTTCTAGAATTGTTCTAATATTTAATAAATACCTATTATTTTCAAATAAGATTTCAAAAACTAATCAGCGGGTACGTTATAAGTTAAGAATTTTTGGTATTTCAGTATGAAAAGCTATTCGCGATGTTTAAAAGAGCATTAAAAAAGAATTGCTCTAAATACTTCTGCATTGCAAAAATATTTCAAAATGCATCTCATAAATCTAGTTTAATACTGCATGTAATTTGCGTGGTAAAATTATTTACGAGTTATTTTGGATTTAGGTTATCCAGTTAATCATTAAGTAGGTATTATTAATAGTGACCAGTCCTTATTTGAATTTGGTGATTAAGTGCTTGGTATTAATAAATTAGGGGCAGCATGAAGCAATTTGATTAACCCGTACGGGAAATTTAATAATAAATGTAATTATATTTCATTTATTTATAGTAAATCGTTAAAAGAGAAGGATTTTTAAAGTACACCCAGATGGTACAGTTTTAGAATTTGTAACGTATGAAAATAGGACCTTTTTGATGTGTGTATTTGAAATGTGTTTTTAATGTAAATATAAACTAACACTTAAAAATTTTACAAATAAACTTCATATTACATGTACATACATTAAAACCATTCACATAGCAAAACCTATAATACTTCACATTTACTGCATTTACATTTGCCATACAAATGGAGAATTTGCATTAAAAGTAATTTTCAAAGATACACAAAAAAACTTTTTTTTGATTTTTTGACAGGAACACACTTTTATATCGTTATATGTGACAACTCCAATCACGGCTAATCTAATTAAATTTTGTGTATATGTATATATTTGCTGTTGAAATATATTGGGGCCATAATTTTATATACATTTTCTGACAGCATTTTTTTTTAATTTTTTTTTAATCACTTATTTAACGTCGGCCTATTTCCGCTACCAAGGCCAATCACCGACGCCAGGAGACGAGCAACCCCCAACCTGGAAATTTTGCCGAACCTCTTATCTTACTAAGAGTAGGGATTTTTTACTTGCCTAACATTTAATAGACAAGGGGACCGACTGCTTTACATCCCCTCCGAAGGATGGTATATCCTCAATACACCTCTCGCCTACAGTTGTATTGCTTCTGCGATATAGCTGATATACAAGCCGCTAGAAGTAGGGAAGCGAGACCACGTCTTTCCGTGGAGCCCATCCAATTACTAAACGCAGTAATGTTGCTTTACTTTCATATCGCTATGAAGTGAGTGAAGTCAGTCCTCCGCTTGCTCTGACAACATTATTTTAAATGAATATTTTAAGCATTTGCTGTACCTAAGTCGATCAAAGGTTTTATCGTTAATTCTTACTTAAAATGCTTAAAAAAATATGGTACTTCTTTTGACATACCTGTTTCTGCTTATTTGAGTAGTTAATGATGGGTATGGACGTCATAATTAGTAATAAAATGTTTATTTTGTTATTGCGTATAATACATCTAGTCGGTAGACACAGCCGTTGTATATCTGTAAAATTTATCTCAGATATCAGTCACCTAATGTAAGATATAAACTCGAATATTTTGTCGTAGAGTAAGGATTTTAACTCGTTCACCTCGCAGACAAAGACAATTTCTTAAAAATAATACTTATAAAAATTGTTCCTAGAATCTTTATTATATTGCACATAGGTACTATTTGTTTCACAGAATGCAATGTTAAATAACATAATGTATTTAATCAATAATCATTCTAAAGTCAGAATACATGACAATTATTACCACTTTATGTCCATTTAACTGATGGTTTATTGCATTCTTCTATCGTACATATAAAACTTCAGAGATTATTTTTGTATAGATTGTATGTTGAATAGATGATTTATTAAGAGTTCCAATTTAAAACATTGATGGTTTGCCATTTTTCTAGTAACGCACCAAACAGATAGTACATTAACATCAGATATATGTAGTCAAAACGGATTAAAGCGTATTGTAAATTTTTGGAAAGACTATAAGCCGTTTTGGGCTTTGTTCATACGAACATTCATTTTAATATAATCCAAAGAATCACCCTCCCCCATGTTGTGACATAACATTCTTGTACATTTGTAGCAGATTCGTAGTCATTTACATATTAAATTTAAAACTGCAAATTATCATTAACAGAATAATTTTAAACTAAATAATTCACTTTTATTCTGATAATAATCAGTAGTTTCCAAAAAGGGTTATTTAAACCAACACAACTTTTCGTAACCGCAACGATTTAATTATTTAGGTTCATAATAAAGAATAATAAATTATAAAATACGATGTAGTTATGTGGCGTCAGTAAAGAGCTAAACAAAAAGAATTTAATGTTGGAGTTTCTTGTATTCCTTGTCGTATGTAGAAACTGAGTTCATTACCCGTGTATACTGTGACTAAAAAATTCTTGGTACTGAATTATTTATGAACCCTTATGACCTACAAGTTATTTAAATCTGTTGCTACCTGTATATGTATGTCCGTTCTTTGTCGAACTGTATTAGTTATTATTGTGAACCTATATAAACTAATATGTTGTGTTTGTTTTGTTTGTCATTATGTTGTTTTCCTTTGTTGTAGCCATATCGTACCACTCCGTTGGTACTTCCCGGTGCTAAAGTAAAACGTGAGCCAGGACCAACTGAGAGTTATCTTCGCCATCACCCAAATCCTTCTGTTAGAGCACCCCCACATCATTTAGACAACGATCATCTCATTAAGCAAAAGGTATTTCTTTCTCAATAAATGTTTAAAATATACTCCCCAGTGAAATACTACTATACATCAAAGAAATCTCGAAAATTCCCATATGATATATTTAAGTACCTAATATATTTTTGTTCCAGTTTGTAAAATGGCATATAATTCTTTCTCCAAATTTTAAAAAAAAATCGATAGGAAATAATATCGTAATAAAAGACGACGTTAATGTTGTCTTGAATTCACAGGGATACTTAAATAGATTATCTTGACCTTAATGTTATTTTTGGAAGGTATACACGTTCTGTTATTTATGTTACATTATTTGAACATCGAATTTAATTAGAGTAAGATGAAACAAAAGATTATATATTTTAATTACATTAACTAGGTACATAAATGTTTTACTCCATTGTGTTATGAAACTGGAAACGTTTTCGACGCAATTAAAAGTGGAATTTTCAACTTTGTTTTAAAAATTTAATTAGAAACGTTAATTAAAAATATTATTGGAGTTTGTGACGATATACTTGTCAATTTATTGACGATATATGTTGACTTAGGATACACATTTTATATAAAATGTCTTCTGGTACTAGTGGTACTAAAAATATTAAGAAATTCACATGCAAAATTGAAAATTTACATATAAATATACTTAAAAGTAAGTGACTACGTATTTTTTCACATTCACAATCTTTACTTTAATTCTCATGCATGAATTGCAATGAAAATACTTGAAGTCAGATATTGGTGGTGGCCAAAACACTTAGTTTGTAAGGCCAATAATCAGAAAGAAAAAAGATATTGGTGAATTCCTCTTACTCTAATAATAAAGTATGGAGAAGGATTTTCCCATAGATCACTTTTAGTCTGTTTAGTCACGAATATTATATTTGTTAAATAGTATATATGTTACTGTTAAAGTGTTATGTTGGTTATCCAGCTAGTTTACATAACTACCCAGTTACATGTTACAATATAAAAAGGGTTGAAGTCACATGTTCCATTTCTGAAAAAAACACATCGAGGAAGTTCTCCAAAATGTTTTTCAAAATGGGAACATTCATTTCTCTCCCAAGGAAATTAATACTTTCGCCAAAACATATCCAATATGTAATAATAGATAAACTAACACTAATAGGCATTACATAACCTAAAACAAAACTAAAAACCTTTCAAAAAATGAAGAAACCAAGGGGACAATAAACACGGATGCAAGCTTGATATCAAAGTGTTGTTCGAGACTCCTCTGTTATTAACATATCTAGGTCACAGAAATAATAATACAGAAACATTTCTTTCACTTCCCGTTAAAGTCTAATTTCAATAATATCATTGTGCGTGAGCGGAGCCTCCATGTTTTTGTGGGTATTTGTCTTAACCTTCAACTATTTTCTTTTATCCGTTTTTAACGTTTGAGTCTGATATGCTCGTTGTGGATAAAGGGAGTCGTAAGTACATGTGATGTGGTGTTATTTTCCTGTCGGGTTATGGAATGTTTATTCTTATAGGATATGGACACGTTTTAAAGACATGTTAGCCGTGTTGTTTTGTTTGTATATAGGCACAAGAAGGTAGAGCTGTATGTACCGTTAATGGAAGTGATAGGAGAACCACGAATAAAGACATTATTAATTTAGGACTGATTAAAGCTATATCCATCCTACTGTGACTGTGCTTACAGTGGTTTAAATTAGGTCACCAATTAGTTAACATAACTTTTATTATGAGTCATGGACTGAATCTGAGTGTTGGTTATGTATCAATCGGGGCGCCATCAAAGGTCCTTCGGGCCAATACATCCGCTTCATCGTTTCCGTGATTTCTCTTTATTTAATAAAGTTCGGCACTGTCATTTTGTGCAAATTTCCTTATTTTTTCCTCTTACAATTTTTTCTATTTATAACTAGATTTCACTTCTCTACGGCAGATAAAAAATTTCCGACAAAGGGAGCACGTGCGGCGGGTTCTTTGAACGTTAAAGAGGCCGCCTTTCTGCTTTGTAAATGCGGCATTTTTTACCTGCTATAGAAATATGAACTACACTATACACGTATCACCGTCATGACTGTTATATTTTCAGTTTTACCTTTTTCAGTAGTTCCTATGCATGTACATTTTTATATATTTTATTTAAACTTAATGAAAGTTTTATGAAACAACTATTCTCAGGACGAGTTACACTTAATTTGACCTTAAAAAAAAGGTGTATTCATTTTGATGCCAAATAGAATATCTGCGATATTTTCTTATGCGTGGTACAGTATCGTCTAATTTAGACATCCGTTCCGTAATACCTTTGGTAATACGAACATTGACTTTTGGTTGTAATGTAGGATAAGACCAAAGTTATGAAAATAGATAAACTGAGGAAGTTATTAACGTGACTAAATGATCACCAAGGGCAATAATTGTCCTAGGTCACTATTGTTTATGCTTTTACCTGTTTAGCCCTGTGGAACTCTTCGAAGTGAGATGCACAGCATTCACTGATTTACACGTCATAATGTTAGTGTAGGTATACAAATACAGAACTTTTCAAAGCAAAAAAACAAAACAAAATCATAAACAAGTGAGTAACAGTGAAACAGACAATTTCTGAGGAATCTGAAATTAATAAAAAAATTAGGAAATGATTTATTTTCTATAATTATGTTTATCGATTTTTTCTAAAGCAATTTGTTTGGGACGATAGAACGGTATAGTAATGGACAGGGCTTGCACCCTATCCCTACCATCAGCACGCCACTGAATTTAGATCTCCAACAGTAACAGATTCATGAATATATACCACGGTTACTTATATTAAATTATACTATACATGAAAGTGTAAATTGTTCATAATTATGTGCAGAACAATAGGGATAAAGTGATATTTTTTATATAGGTAGCCAACTCTGTCTTAGAAAGAATAGCGACTGGTGATCCAAATAAGCAGGTTATTATTTTCTTACGTTATGTTTTGTTTTTGAGTACCTTTAAAGACAGGTTCTAATGTTTTTTTTATTTGTTAAATTATAACAACACATCAACACTTATTGTCTCTCACACCTCTGATACATTTTTTCTCAAAAACACTGATTTTGCTTGATAAAATGATTAATACCTAATTTTTCAATCTTGTAATAACATTTCAAAATTAATTATATAAGGTGATACAATATAATTCAAATACACAGTGCCTTCTACACAAAACATATTTTAAACGTGTACCTGTTATAACTTTATTTTCTTGAATGAAGTTGCATGTAACTAAAACATACGGATATATTCACAAGTTAAAATATAAAACTTGTCAGTGGTGGCTGGTGGCCGGTGAAATTTTAATATTGAAGCATGGGACCAAAAAAAGCCTAATAATAAATGTAGGGTTTTACTGAAAAAAAAAATTGTGAAAAAACATTTCACAACAATGGGTTCGCGACGTTCGCGTACCTATATCTTCATTTAGTTATGGTAGTTATATTTTAATGTAGGACTTGAGTTGCATGCTTCATACCAAGACTTAGCAAACCTAATTTTCAACGGCCGCCACTGTTCTCTTCTACCATGCAGATCTTAAGAGTGTATTAGGGAGTCAAAAATAATAAATGCATATCAACTTTGTTAAATTAACTTCCTCTTTCAAATATAATAGTAGTCCTTAGTCCTATTAAAATTAACACAACTATAGGTATGTTTCTAGATATTTTAAATATTAGTAAGGTATATGGTGCGTACCTTTGAAAGTCTTTTTTGGGGATATATTCGAGTTACTATTCTACCAATGGTAAAACGTTGTGGGGACAGTACTTCTCAGTTATTATTTCTTGTTTTAAAAGATATTAAGTATGAATAAATAAAACTCTCCAATGTGTAGTTTCCAATTTGAGATTGCAAAACAAAAAATATATGTGATTCCACTCGGTCCCTACTATCCAAAGCCACGATTAATACTAATATTGGCGCATTCGCCTTATTTTTGATCCCTAACCTAATACATTCTTAAAATGAGAATGACCATGCATTGTGTATTATACTTTACCTTGAGAATATATAAAGAAAATGTCAAATGTGAAAGTGATCTTTTAACATAATATAATACCTGTAAACATACATATTGTATTATATTCTATATAACCACCAGTTTCCTAATTATTTTTTTAGTTGGTTCACAAGCAGTTCAATTCTCCCATCAACCTATATAGTGAGCCAAATGTTATCGACACTATTCATAAACAAACAGGAATACAACCGTAAGTACACTTCTTAAGGGAGTTTATTCAATATAGGGTGTCTCATGGCGCCCGATCTTTTGTGATTTGCGTTAGGAAGCTGAAATAAATCGAAAATAAATAGTGAACAAATTTTGGATTGGATTTCATTAACGAGTTATTGAAAAAAGTAGAAAACAGTTAAATTCAACTGTATTTAAGTATAACAAATAAACAATAATAATATAACCATAATGTGTAATTTTTACACGATGTAACATGGAGGCACAAAACCTCTGTGGCATAATTTGTTTATAAATGCCTCAGCAGTGTGAATACTAGCTACGAGGTTTTTGGCATTCACAAAAGGTTAGAAGTAATTTTTTTGTATTAATCTCCAGAAAGATATCTGAAGATTTAGATCCAGGAGTCTAGAAGGCCATGGTATTATGGATATTATTATTATTTCAATTTTGATAGAAATTTCCGTTATTTTTTAGTACCTAACTCGTTAAAGAATGCCAATGGGAAATTTTATTATTCTTGATTTTCTATTCATTTCAACTCAAATCCCAAAAGTAGGAACATTATTTTTGACACACCCTGTATGTAAAATTTTGGAAAGTTCTGCTCTACTAGCCAATACGAGTTGATGACCTAATTGTTATGAAAAGATTTTCGTTTATTTATTAGTTTGACAACTATTTACTAACGATAGATGAAAGACTAGAAAATGATAGGTTAGGTTAAATGTCAAACTCAAATGACTAATTTTCACAATATTAAGGATATCTGTTGGCTAAATCGACCCTACTAATATAAATGATATAGAACAGTTTTTTGCATAAATTAATCCAAACTATTATATTTTAAATGCTTTTAATAATACTTTTAGCTGACATGTGTCAGTATTGACATTGACATGTGACATTTTAAGTGCATTATTCCAAAATTTTAATAAAGCACTTCAGTTGTGAAAACCCCCATTTTATAATACGGTAATAACATTTTGAATTTGATTTTTTATTTTGAATATGATCGTGCTCATCTCATGATGTATGGTTGCACTTGCTTCACTTTAAGAGACGAGTGATGAGATTGACTGCCAGAGATACTTGGTGATATAGGTTCAAAGGAACACACTTATTTTAGAATTTCCGAATGCATTTTCTGCGTCAATAAAATTCCACATGACTCAAATATCCTCGTGATACCTAACAAGCTATATGATGACAGGATTTTTAAAGAAAACTTCAAACGAAAAAGCCGCCGAGATGTTGACGTAATTTCAGCGGCTGAGTTTCATCTAAATATTGTAAAAACGTAAATTAATTTGAATCATAGTTAACTAGGTCTGCAATTCCAGAAAATAACTGATCCTCGAGAGCACTGTATGTTTAAAATATCCAAAGGAACAGTTCAACATTTTTAGCAATAATTAACGATACATACGTATCTATCATTGGTTTATTGAATGACTCTATTGACCACATTGTCTGCATGTGAACGATAGATCTAGCTTAGCATAATGAAGTGTGAAATAAGCCACGTGTCGATGGTTCAATAGCAAGTAGAAAATTTCAGGTTTTCTTAAAGTAAACGTATAAAAATATTAGGTTATGAAATTAGGTACCTTAAAAATAATTTTTTGTTCATTTCAGACAAGCTCGTAGACACGTAAAATTCAATCCAGCGGAAAGTGAGACCTACAGAGCTCTCCAGGAGGAAGAATTAGGCGATCATGTACATGAAGTAAATGTTCCTCCTCAAAGTAAAGTTTATGCACCCAATAAATCAATTCCCGCCAAGGTAAACAACAATTATTAGCTTCGTTAGCTGCGCCAAGTACGTTTAGCTCGCTTTGCCTATAAATAACGTAAGAAGCATGTGCTGTAAACTAACAACTAATTTCTCCAGTTTTAAATTATTATATAGCAATGTACCTATGCCTTGTAAACACACACTATTTACAACTAACAATACATAATAATGGCCATTTATGTTTGTCTTCGCAGCATTAATGCATTTAAATTTCTGCTAAAACATCCAATTGCATGCCTTACACTTTGAATATTGTTTGATGAAGCTGTTATGCGGTGAGAAATACTCAAAATGTGAAAACCTTTTGTGAGAACAAATTGGTTTCATTGGATTGGATAAAGTAATTGTATCACTTTTTCGGGTTTTTGGGATCGTTCACTATTTAAATATGATATGATGTTATATTATACAAACTATCTCGGAGAAAAGAAATAGCAAGAGAGGTGAAAAAACATTAAATAAGTGAGGGCGTCGTTGAAATGTTACCTACCTAAAATTACACTTCTTTAAAAATGCCAGTGCTTTGGTCAATCAGATTTATTACGACATAAATTATACAAACATCGACCCAAGTATTGGGCCTTGGCATAATATGGATTTATGTTAAAGCCTTTATAGATTTATATGTATATTTTTCCAAATTTAATTTTTTTTATAAAAAGTAATTATAATCAGAAATGTATACAAAAAAATATTTGTGATTTAATTCAGTGACACCATGTTTGTGTACATAATATGAAAAATAATATTTATCAGCCTCTATTCCCTGTACTTGTGTTAAGAATTTAGCACAAACATTTATAAGTATTCTTTTTTTAGAAGCCAGCTTATATAGTAAACCAAAATCCACAGTATGGTAATTCAATCGGCGGTGATCCAGAGGAAATTCAACAAAGCGGTTCTTTCAAAAGGCTAATGTGGAGCGTCCTTCCTGGTAGCAACTACTAAACACATGCCTTGTTTACACTGAAAGTCTGGTAAAAAATGCTTCGATTATGAATTATTTAAAAAAAAAATATTTCATGATCGTACATTTTAAAATTTCGAAAAATAAAACGACGAATATTTTAGAAATATTCGAAAAAAAACTATATTTCAAATATATCTTTCAAATTAATCAAGTGTAATATGAAACTTTGATATGCAAACACGTAGAGCCATTTAAGACCAAATTTATTACATAGGTAAATTTGATAGGTATGACTAAATGATATTATACTTTTTCTTACAATAATTATTAGTTATTAGAGCTTTTAGCTTTGTTCTATGTGCTTCGTGAATATCTTCTTATTTGCTAATAATGCAAATGATATTTGATTTCCACAGCTTTTACATAGAAATTATTTGTTATAATTATTATTTATTTAAAAAGTTTATTAAACGAGTGTACTCTAGTCAATTTATCTAATAAATATAAGTTATATTTAGAATAAGCTGTAAACATTTTAAATCAAAATGTTATTAATATTGCAGTACCTTAATTCCCATAATATAAAATTCTGATATAAAATTCTTAACAAATTTTATTAAAATATATAAATGTAAAAATCGGGAATGTTTTATTGTACACGTTATTTATATTATTATGGAATAAATATATATTTATTTTATGAGTATTCTGAATTTAATGCCCTTCCTATCACCATCCTTCTAATTTCTGAAGTTCCTGCTCCTATTTCATACAATTTTGCATCTCTTAAGAATCTCCCTGTTGGGTAATCGTTTATATATCCATTTCCACCTAAAACAAGTTTAACCATAATCTATCAAGTATTGTAACGTATTGTACCTACCCCAATATATCTAATTTAAAATATATATTCCTACGCCAGTTTTGAAAAGCCAACTTTTTAGTTCTGAAATCATATTCTTCTACTTTCAATTGCAAATAAAACTGCTAAATATTTTGAAAAAATTGCATTACAAGTCAACTATTAAACAAGTGAATTATTAAGATAGCCTGGCCATTCAGTAAAAGAATAATAATTGTTCTTCTTTTGAAGTGAACTCTTTCAATTAGAAGAAGGCCTAGACAAGAATTCAAAATAATCGACGGGGAAGAGGGCCCGAAAATGTTTCTACAAAACTACGTAACTTGTTGTTCTAGCTCAGAAGAGATGTGTAGCAGTCAGTAAATTATTTTTCACTGAATTCAACTGAATTGTAAGATTATTTCGTTCATTCTGCTTGCCATGGCTTTGATGTATCTATCCAATCAATTCGAATTGTATTTTTCTGAAGAGAAATTCTTGTCTCATGGTGACATACTTTAAATTATATGCCTCTGAAACTGTACCTAGATCTTGAGATCAACCGCATTTATAGAGTCAGTAATGTAAATATAAATGTGCCAAATAGCTCTAGTTTTAAACTAATTTGTAGAATTTATTTTGAAACAATAATACCTAGTCTCGATGACATAGGTATTATAACTGGAAAAATATAAACTGAAGCAAACCGTTTTAACTAACTATATAGGTATTATTTTCCATAGAATCTTGTCTGTATATACTCTATCAATCTTGATTAATTTAAATAACTGTATCTTTGACAAAAGATAAATATTGCATCTTCTATAAATTTCGTTCTTAATTTATTAAATTATTATAACATGGCTATGTGAATATTCTGTGCCTCAAAATAATTTCTTGGAAATTGATTTTACATTATTTTATGCTTGCTAACACCTTACTCTGTTAAGACTTACCCATTATTTGAATTGCCTCCAAAGCCATTTGAGTTGCTTTTTCAGCGCAGTACAAAATAACACCGGCACAGTCTTTACTGTTTACTTTTTTATTATCACATGCTCTGGCTACATTATATAAATAGCTCCTACAAGCACTTAAAGTTGTGTACATATCTGCCAATTTACCCTGAAAAATATAAAACAGACATTGTTGATGTTTCTAAAATTAAAAATAAAACTTAAATTGATCATGAAACACAAATTAAACGTCAAGTTTCCTCAGTTAGTTATTCATAACCACAGTTAAAAACTTTTTAAAATATAAAGTCACTGTAAAGTGATTTTGATTTTCGAGCATAAGGATTTAAATCATATTAGTTGTCATCATAACGTATTGTATAAATCAACCTAATAAACAATATATGTATACCCCACCTCAGGAAACAATATCAAAATATTAAACTTATGCTGGGCGTAATATTGATGGAAATGAAATTGCAATTTTGTATTTTTGTAAGAGTGACGTTTTGGAAAAACGATTTTAATAATTAATATTTTAATTAATAATATTAAATATTTAATCTTATAAAAAAATTAGATAATAATGTTAAAAAAATATAGACAATAACTTTTGATTCCTTAAAAAGCATAACTCATATTATCAAAAGTAATATCTGATTTAGAAGGGCACTTGAAATGGTCAAGTGTCAAAATATCCAATAATTCATTTTCATTATATGACTAAAAGATTATCAAAAAAGTTGCATTGATTCACAAGCTCACTGGCAGACGCAAACAAATGTTATTGATGCGTTTATTGAACCTACCTGTATTAACTGAAATTCTCCAATTCGTGTGTTAAACTGTTTCCTCACGTGAGCATAAGAAAATGCAACATCGCAACAGGCTTGCATAATACCTACAGGTCCTGCTGCCAAAACTAATCTTTCGAGATCAAGGCCACTCATAAGAACATAAACACCCTTATTTTCTGATCCTAACAAATTTCCTTTTGGTACTTTACAGTCTTCAAAAATTAGTTCGCACGTATTTGAACCTCGCATTCCCAGTTTGTCCAATTTTTGTCCTGTTTTAAAGCCATCAAAGTCTTTTTCTATTATAAATGTGGAAATGCCATGCTGAGCTTTTACATTTGGATTGGTTTTTGCATACACCTAAAAATATATGATGCAGCTAAATAATTGAATAATAAGTATTTCAAGTATAATTTCAGTTTTCAATTTTCTTTGCCATTTAGCATCAATGAAAAGAAATAACGACATGAACAAAATACATTTTATTTTTACTAGAAAATATAAACATATGGTATTTTAAAAGTAAATGAATACGAGCTTTTAGTTTTTATATACAGACTGATTTGCAAGATTTATATAAAACAATGCGTGTGTGTGTGTGCCAAATCGTTAATAAAAAGAAAGAATAATAGGAGACCGAGGTTTAATCCTTGAGGTAAACCAAAAGTTGCAATGAATTGTTTAGAATCAAATCTGTTATAGGATACATACTGGTATTCAGTATATTCTGTTAGTTAAGTAGGATTTATGTATCTAAGAGATGCAAATCCAAAGAATTCCAGCTTAGACAAAATTATTTCACGATCGATGCAGTTGAAAGCTTTAACAAAGTCGATATACTTATTACTTATATGACATCAACCTGTCCATCATGACTATCCAGTACTGCAAATACTGGGAGAATTTTAACTGCAGGATAAATATATAACAATTATAATATACTGATATTTCCAAAAGTTTTGTAAAATTGCAGACATAGAAATAGGCCTATAATTAGCGATTAGTTTGGATTAGTAATTAGTGATTTGAGAAGGATCGCCAGACTTAAGTAGGTACTGGACATACTCCCGTTATTTTCCAAGTATCAGGAAAAACATACGTTTTAAGTATTAAATTGAAAATAAATAACGGAGGAGTGATAAAAGCATACCTGCGTCTTTCACTACAAAACTGGGGCTTTGATCTTGACCTGACGCTGACGTCATTTCATACCTTAATTTGTTGGCAAAATTCAGTAAGCCATTTTCAGTATATTTCTTGATATTAAGCACAGGTAAGTAGGTAAAACAATAGTTCAGCATTTTGGCTAATAGAAGAAGAATAAACTACTGATACTGAAATAATCACTAAATCCGTCAACACGGATTCGGGGGCACAAAACCACTACATTATCATTACCTGATATTCTAGTTTGTTGTTTTTTAGACTGAATAAAACTCGAGAAGCGCTTGGAATCATTTTTTATCTACTCCCACTATACTAGTAAGTAGACTATTATAATATTGTTTTCAAGAAGTTAAGTTGACTTTACTGGGAAGTGCTAGTTGCTATTGACGAGCTACTTACCTCTCTTGGGTAAATAACGCCCAAAATAACTTTGGTTTTGTTTTGGGCGTTATTTTTCTAAGAGAGGTAAATAACACTTAGGTACCTCCCGTCGTCAATAGCAACTAACACGTAGCCGGTAGTATCAACTTACCGCCATGAAAACAATGTGATAAATAGTCTACTTGCCATAGTGGGAGCAGATAATAGTATATCTTTCAACGAGTGAGTTCTGAAGCCATTACTAAAGGCAAAAAGAAAAATAATTGTCGAATGATTTTATGTAAAATTTCTTTTATTCTATATATTTTTATGAAGACATTGCTACATAATTTCAAGAGATTAAGATTGCATCAATAAATATAAACCAAGTGGAAAATAATACTCACAACTAACACATCAGCATCTGGACCGTTTGTAATCCAAAATTTATTTCCATTAAGTAGATAATAATCTCCCTTTTTCTCTGCTCTAAGTTTCATAGAAACTACATCAGATCCAGAACCTGGTTCAGACATGGCTAAGGCTCCCATATGTTCCCCAGAACAAAGCTAAATCAATTTTAAAGATACAGTTCATAAATAATAATAATAATAATAATAATAATAATATTTATTTACAGGAAAAAACATATTATTAATTACATAAGGAGTAATTTAGGAATATAAAGACAGTAAGACAATAAGTAAATAAATATAAAGAGAAATCCATTTAGGTTCAATCAAGAACCTGTCTATGGATATAGGGTGTACAATTCAATATTGACACTGTAAAAATGTACGAAATACAACATCACACACATACAGATACATAAAAAGTAGGTATTACAAACAATACACATTAAAACTATATTTACTGTTTACACACCATAATTAAAATTTATTGAAAATAAATAAATAAATAAATGAAAATCTAATAACAAAATTATGTTTAAGTTATAATCCCATATAACGTACAATATCATAATCATATTAAAGGAATTCAGGTTTTAGTTAATTTGAGGATCAACAATGCTGTGGAAGAAATATCGATCATTTGAAAGAATCCAATACTTTAATTTCTTTTTAAAAAGACTTTTACTGTACAAATGCTTAAGAAATTCAGGCATATTATTATATAATCTTGGCCCAGTGTAAGTAAAAGATCTTTGACCAATTGTTTTTTGGGCTCTCGGTAAAAATAGGTGGGCTGCTGTTCTTGCCCTTGTATCACGCACATGATTAAGTTCATTTAAATAATGTTCATTATTAAAAAAGAAGGTTAGAACGGTCTTTGAGTATAGTTGTCTGATATCAAATACCTTAAGGTCATCATACAGTTTATTAGAGGGATATCGTGTTGACTTGAAATATAAAATTTTTAAAATTCTTTTTTGTATTGTTTCTAAAGAGTCCATTAAAGTTTTCTTTAGGCCACCCCAACCAATTATGCCGTATTGCAGTATAGATTCTACTAGTGCATAATAGAGAGTTTTTAGCTGATTTAAGGAAAGAATATTTCTACATAAATAAAATTTGTATATAATGCCCCGAAGTTTATTTTTAATAAGCTTTATATGTTCATCCCACTTCAAAAAAGAATCGATAAAAATACCAAGATATTTGGCTGAATTAACAAGTGTTACGCCACAATTTTCAACGGATATGCTGTTATAAGTGGGTAAATATTTTTCGTATGAGGTGAATGGCACTATTTTTGTTTTATTTACGTTGACAGTTAGTAAATTCGCATTAAACCAGTTTATTATATTCTTTAGGTCTCTTTCCGCTATTTCTCTAACCTCCTCCCATGTACTTCCACTGTATAGAATGACGGTATCGTCGGCAAACGATATTATGGTACCAGATGATCTTAAGGTGAGTAAGTTGTTGAGATAGATGGTAAATAAAAGAGGGCCCAATACAGTACCTTGTGGTACTCCACAAGTCACTGTCTCTTCATCACTTAAAGCTTTGTCTATTTCCACTCTTTGCCTCCGGTCATACAGATAATTTTTAAACAATTTAAAAACATTTCCTCTTATTCCCAGATGTTTAAGTTTATCGAGCAAAAGCCCATGACTGACAGTGTCAAAGGCCTTTGCTAAATCAACAAAAACACCTAGGCACGGTTTCTTACTATCTACGGCACTATATACAATGGATGACACTTTAGCTATTGCGTCTTGCGTGGAACAATTTTCTTTAAAACCATATTGCATATTTGATATGAATTTATTTTTATTTAAATAGTTGGTTAAACGCAGTTTTAGAATTTTTTCAAATAATTTACCAATAGAGGATGTTAGAGAAATAGGACGATAGTTTGAAATGTTGCACTTATCTCCACCTTTAAATAATGGCCGAACTGTTGCTAACTTAAAATGGTTGGGAAATTCTCCTCTCTCTATGCACCTGTTAAATATATGCCATAATGGTTCAGCTATATAGTTAATTGTTAGTTTAAGAATTTCATTTGTTATGCCATCTGTAGTTTAAGAATTTCATTAGTTAGCATAACTAATAAAATAGGTGCAGCGCCAATAAATACAGTATTTATTTTAAATTTATTAAAATACCTGCCTTTGGTAAATATTTTGCCTTTTGTGTTTCAGTGCCATTTCGATGAATTTGATTTACGCAAAGATTTGAGTGTGCGGCATAACTTAAACCTATTGCTGCGGAAGCTCTTGATAATTCCTCCACGATAATAATGTGATCCGTGTATGTACCTCCAGTACCCCCATATTCATTGTTAGCAGTAATTCCTATAAAAAATATAATAAGAAATCGTAAGTATATGCCGTGAAACAACAATGTATGTTATGTATGTCCTTAAAATACATGTAACTTTTAAAACTACTTATGTTAAACGTATCCTAGTATTTATAAGCACGAATTATTATTTTGTGTGAGTGATAGGTACTGTAATGGAACTTTTTGAAAAGATTGTGAAATTCGTTTCACTTAGCATATTATTATCCCACATAGAAATACTTAATATTCGTTTTAGCTTATGCATTACACTTGTTGAGTTATACGTGTATAGTTGAAAATTTCAAAATTGAAAATTTTATTGTGAGTTTTTTATGAATTGCCAAATTTTAATATTCTTCGTCACACTAATTTGATTCTTCTGCTATTTTACAAATTAGCAGTTTTTGGATGATTAATTCTGGAGCTCGATATTATTGTTAGTTCTGTAGGTCGTATGTTCCCTTTTAATTCGGTCAGTTCCCAGTTAGTTGGCATAATAGTTATTTACTTCGAGTAAGAAAATTGGAAATTTCATTATGAAATATACCTTGCTAACTTGAGGATTTAAGGTGGAAAATTAGTATGGTTTTTCTGCATCTTTAACCTGTAGGTACACTAATGACTTTTATGGAGAACTAATACGAAATATGTATTTTTCAATATCGACCCTGCATCAAAAATTTTCTATGTAGAATAGAATAGACATAATAGAATAAAAACTAGAAATAGAAAACAGACATATATGTATATATAGTGCAATTAATTTTATATAATTTAACATTTTAAATATTAGTAAGTATAGAAATATCTGATTAATTAACACTTTACTAATATAAACATATATACACCTTATTTAAAAAATCTTAATTTTCTATTAAGATGAATTATAATTATTTTTCATATTTCATTCTGGAAATATAAACTGCAAACCACTATCATTACTTGAGTAACATTATAATTTTGTTGAATACATTCATTCAAAAGATCCTTTTTAAATTTAACATTCTTATATTTTAGGGTAAAATATCTTTGTACCTACCTATATTGACAATATGATGTAGAAAAGCATTATTTATTGCTTTTACATACATACTACTCGTACATACACTTTTAAATTTGTTTGATTTCTTATTTAAATTTTTGTTGGCCCATACTTTACTTTTTTCGTAAATAACTTTTAGAATCAACATCTATATTTCTTTGAATAACTGATTAATTTATTGTTTCTTCTTTTTTAGAATTATTTTTAAACGTGAATTTTTTGTTATATACAACGGTTCTAAAGCAATTCATATGCTGCGCCCCACAATATACCAAAAGTTAATTCTATTACTGATGTGTATATTGTGTAACATTTTAAAATTTTTAAAAATAAAAATTCTTTTAGCTGATGAAACTTATGAAGATATTTTTCAATTAAATAATTAATGTGATATTTCCATTTTAAATGAGATATTATATATATATGTACAGGGTGATTGGTTATAACCCCCCCTTAACTCCTTTAATTTTGAATTTAGAAAAAAAGTTTCAAATAAAAGTTGTACAAGCTGATCTGAGGTTTGTAAGGGTGCTACACAAATTTATACAGGGTGTTCGAAGAAAGCGTGATTGACCAATGTTATGTTTTTTTATTGGAACACCCTGTATATTATTGGATTTTCGAAATCTATGACTTATTGCGCTTCTAGCAATATAAATATGTTGTATACTGAATCCAAGACTTTCCAAGATATATTGCTATAAATGAGTCATAAGTAGAATTAAGTTAGCCATGAAAAAATAACAACGATTGGGCATCATTTGTTGTCAGTGCAATGTGTGTCATATTAAGTTGAAAATGGGCTTGTCTGACGAAAAGGAACGAAAAATGTATGAAATTTATGTAAAGAGCAGATACAACATGCACGAAGCTCAGCGTGAGTATACGCCAACTTATGGCTCATTTATAGCAATATATCTTGGAAAGATTTGGATTCAGTATACAACATATTTACATTGCTAGAAGCGCAATAAGTCGTAGATTTCGAAAATCCAATAATATACAGGGTGTTCCAATAAAAAAACATAACATTGGTCGGTAACGCTTTCTTCGAACACCCTGTATAAATTTGTGTAGCACCCTTACAAACCTCAGATCAGCTTATACAACTTTTATTTGAAAATTTTTTTCTAAATTCAAAAATAAGGGAGTTAAGGGGGGACATTTATAACCAATCACCCTGTACGTAGGACCTTATATTCGACTCTATTTTCTTAAAACTAAGAGAATATTATTTCCATATTTTCCACTTCCATGTAGGTCATTGGTGTACAAGTTAGAGATGAAATTGGAAGTCTATCCCCTAATTCTACACATATAGGGTGTCCCAGTTTTAAGGGACGAAACTACACAGACTTAAAGAAAAAATATTTTTGAGCAGAAAACTTCCTATTCATATACCCTTTGTCTCGCTTAATTTAGGAGATAGAGGGCGTTAAAGTTTTAACTTTTTCCAAGTTTTTTTCCTATATCTTTTGAAATATATTAGATATCAATTTGAAATTTTGTACACTTTCTAATTACACCAAGCTGAAGATTTTACAGCATTTTCATGAAATATGCTATACGGGGTGGCCTTTTTTTTAGGCCCACCCAGAATCAAATGCTTCCAGAACTTTTTAGCGCTACGCCACTGTCTCATTTTGATACTGTCACTTCAAAGAGTGGTCTTTTAGCAAAATTTTTGATATCTTGTAATTTTTTGTGCGATGTCTGGTTTAGGAATTACAGCTTGATATGCTCATAGAATCTATTGATTTAAAAATTTTTTGTTAAATTTTTTGAAGAAGGCTGAAATAAATGAATACAAATCAATGACAGTTCTCTGAACATTAATGAGTGCACGTTTTATATTATATTATATATTTCAAAAGATATAGGAAAAAAACTTGGAAAAAAGTTAAAACTTTAACGCCCTCTATCTCCTAAACTAAGCGAGATAAAGGGCATATGTATAGGAAGTTTTCTGCTCAAAAATATTTTTTCTTTAAGTCTGTGTTCTTTAAAACTGGGACACCCTGTATATAAACTAAAAAAACTGAAAACTTTGATGCCCTTTAGAAACATAGCATTTCTGTACCTAAGTTTATATAACAATCCACTTATCTTTCGCTTTACTATTCGAATTCGAATTTATCAAAATAAAATCTGTATATCTGAATATAGCAAATTGACTTTTATTGATTATATCGAAAAGACAGTTTTGATCATTTTTAGGAACGATATTGATAAAAGACCTTAATTCTTCGTCTAATTTGATTCCTCTATAATTTTGGTAGCTTGCCTGTCTTTCCAAGCCATACCTGCACGAAACCGGTGCAAACATTGGGTCATCTGTAATACACCGTTCCCACGTGCCAACACCGGCGCCGACTCTGCTACTATACACATAATAATTACTGCACAAGAGAAACTGAGATACAGTAGCATTATTTTAATTGTAAACAAATTTCAACTAGGTACTCGTACAACTTTTGCTGCAAGAAAAATAGACAAAAGTGTGAGTAGAATAAAGATAGTGGTAGTATGGTCGACTTCAGATTTGTAAGACACATAAAAAACCGGTGTTTGATGCCCATAAAAACTTCAAACAAGCCGGAAACTTCAAACAAGCCGGCTCTTTTTATGTGCTGTATAGATATGACACAGACACAGACTTTACATGAAACCGGTGATAGAATGTGGCAAAATAACGTGCACTGACGCGCAGCTAGTGTCAAAGGTTGCCGTGTTTATGTTCACATTTAAATTTAAATAAACTGTTTTGTTAACTTACCTAAGGTTCCTAAATCCCCTAGTTTTCTCCAAAAGTTTCTTAAATCATCAAACTTATTCTTCTGATCAATTTCATTTGCAATTGGTGCTAATTCCTTTTGAGCAAAATTGAAAACTGTGTCCCTAAGCTAATTGTGGTTGTAAATTTGCACATATAGAAGTAAATTTTAAAATAAATCATAAGACGTTATTAAAAAAAACACTAAAAAAAACTTACTTGAATTTGTTCATTTGTTAATCCAAAAATATGTTCATCAATTGGATAATAGTGAGAAACTGTCCTATAATTAGCCGGATTAAATCTATTAAAAACTTTAAGTAAATTATTTAGTTTTAAAGCCATTGAAACAAACGCACATTTAGATAAATCGTAAATCAACTGTATTCTATATTTCTTAAAAAATGTACTGATATCAAGATTAATAAAGTAAATACGCTATATGAGAGACAACACAACTAAATTCTATCAAGGTTAAAATGGTTTATTTATTAATTCATTTACTTTTCTTATTCAACATGAAATACCATAAAACGTGTTGAAGGCAGTATAATTTCAGAATCGCATATACAGTGTGACCGATTTGTTCTCAAGTCACTCTATAAAATCTTTATTTATTGTGCGATTTTAATCGGATTCTTTTTAAATAGTAGGTCTTGATGAACTGTATTTTTGGAACAAAAAGCGCCACATTTCTCCAAGGCCTATACGTCGTGTTTAGAAGTAAAATATTAACGATTCTTTTTATAAAAATTCTGTGCAAGCTATTGGATTCACCATCGCATCCATCGTTCAAAACATGCCGGTACTTAATTTTATCGAAAACTTTTAAGTAATAACGATTTTGTAGCAAAATTTAAAACGCATAATAGGTACTTACCATTTTTATACATTTATTCTAAAAGTCAAGTTATCCATGAAAAAACATTGCAATAAAGTTAAACTATAGTAACAAGGTATTATTATTCTTATATAGTTTGACAAATCAAAAAAGAAATAGAAACTTAAAGCAAAACTGAAACAAAAAAAAAATAGAGAAGTCCGTTATAAAAACTATAAGATTCTCGTCATTTCTACCAATTCGCCATTTATTTCAATACACTTGTCAATTCTTTTACGCATATGTTCATAGTTACCTTTCGTATTTGTTCTGAAGTAATTTCTGCGCAGGTTTTTATTATCTTTACCCGTAGTTCTTGTGCAGTTTGTGGCCTTGATTTGTAAACGTTTTGTTTCAGTAAACCCCAAAGAAAAAAAATCGAATGGCGTCAAGTTTGGTGATCTCAGTGGCCTCTCAATCAAATGACTGTTTCACCCTATCCAATGAATGATTTTCAAAATGTTCATTTAGCCATTTTTTTACCAAAACAGCGTCATCTAACTGAAACTTTAAATTACGGAGATTCTGTAATGGTAAATCTAATGTGTTCCAAAATTTGTTCTCAAGAAAATTTAAGAACCCATTGACATTCAGATTATCCTGAAAGAAGAAACGATCAATTATTCTGTCCTTTAATATTCTGCACCAAACGTTAATTTTTTGTTAACACTGTATCTTTGCATTTGCGACGAATTCCTGATTCTCAGCTGACCAGTGACGACAATTTTGACTTTAACTATATCCCAGTTGTAGTAAATGTAGCTTCATTACTAAATAAAATTTCATTAGAAAACTTATGCTATATGCTTATTTAAATATTCCCCCTGTAGCCAATAGCAAAACTTTAATCGTATTTTCCTATCTCCCAGTTCCAATGTATAGGTATACTAAATTTTTGGCTTAAAACCCTTTCTTTTGTTTTTTTTTCTGGCATCTTCTATTACTTTCTCTTGGGATATTAAAGTTTAAACTAGCCTTACTAGCCGTTTTAATACCAGCCCGGCCCGGGGGTTGTTTTAAAATATTCTAAAATTTGATCACTATTTCTCAAAATTCCCCGACGTCCATTATGTCTTGTTCTAAGCAAATTTACTTACTGTAATAACTTTGTTCACACCTTAATTTGTCACATAAAGGACGGTACATAATTTTGAAATTTGCACATTAAAAAATAAATCTAAAATAAAATTTCAAAAGTCTGTAACTTTATAAAAAAGCAATATTTTCTAACGAAATTTGAAGGTTGTCGATAAATCTTCCTCCTGAATCGGAAAAAAAATGTGTGTCTTTATTTAGTCCTCATAGTAATACCTCAAGGTATTTTTTGGGTCCCATGCTCCAATACTAAGATATGATATGATGAGGTACCCAAAATTTCACCAGCCGCCAACAATTCATTGATATTTCTGGTGTACCTCAACCTTGGTCCCCTATTTTTCTTGTTTGCTGTCTGTCAACGATTTTGTACAGATTATTGATTGTGAAAAAGTATTACTGATTTCAAAATATATCATGCTGTAGAAAATGTTGATGATTGTTTATTTATTCAAAATCAGCTAGACAAGATTGAAATTTGGTATGATGACAATAATCTTCAAATAGACATTCAAAAGCGCAAAGTCTAACTTTTACATTAAAAAAACAATATACCTCCTGAATTTACGTAGGTATCGACTAAAATATGTAGATTTAAACCGTCATGAATCCATAAAACGCCTTTGTCTTTCGTTGGACACATTAACCGATGTACAGCACTGCACTAAAAATTATTATTATTATTATTATTAAAATGGTTATAAGAACAGAAGCTCGAGAGCTTGTTATGTTCAGATTGCAATAATATAAGTGCAAATAAATATAATACATCCTAAAAGTACTAATGTTAGGCTTTATCTTTCGAAACTGTCGCAATTTTCACAACCTCACTGCATTGGAAGTGCTTTATTCTTCGTATGTGAGATTAAAATTACAATTTGGTGTATAATTCTATTTCATAATGTACCTACATGAAGGGGCTGCTGAAAATGCTCAGAGAAAATGTCTTAAATTTTTACATTATAAAATTTCCGGAGTATGTATGTATATCCTGTTAGAGGTTACGCCCAACAACTATTGTTAAATTAATCCTTTGAACCTTCAGTCTCTATATCTAAGAAGAGTCTTATTCGCAGTAGGTTTTATTTACAAACTACCTATTAATAAGTTTTATCAATGAAATTTCATTTCGAGTTCCAAGATTTTTAGCAAGACTTTCGTCTGCCTTCCACTTACTTACTTATTATGAGAACTAGAATATACTGCTATAATCACCTATACACACTATGTGCCATAGGGTGAAGGGTGAATACGGTTGGTGTGATGTGTGATATACAGATACAGATTATTACAATACCAGCTTAAATGAACTGACCAAAATGTTCACGAAGCATATTAGTCTTGTATGAGTTGAGTAGTTTAATTTAATCTTAATTAATTTCATCCGATCTAGTCTGATTTAAATTTTTTTCTCTCTTGTTAATCAAACAGATTTATTATAATTTAATATACTTAATACATGATCTAATTTCATGTAGTTCATATATAATAATATAATTTCTAATTTATTGTTTAGGTGAATATAAAATAATTTTTTTTATACTTTTTTCTTGATTATAGAAGACTATATAAAAGCAGTAGGTACCTACCTTATGCATTTTTCGTTGTTTTATGATACGGCGGTATTTTTAATTTTTCTAATATTCCCACCTATTCTCATGGAAATTATTAGAAATATTTTTATAACAGTTGGTGTGACAGTAAAAACATAATTCTGAACCAAAAGATAAAATCATTCTATCTTTGCGTTTACGGTTATGTGCTTTACGCATGGTTCATTTCTTAATGTAAATTTTGTTTAAATTGATTGTAGACAAGAATGTTATTTTCATATATCTCATATTTGTGGTTATTGTTAATTTTACGTTTTCGTTAATTGTGCAAGGCCAATTAGGCAGCAATGTATCAAACATGAACTCAAGCAAATCCCACCGGAAACGTAACAATATGTAAGAAATGAGTTTTATCATCGATTGGTTTTCTGCCAAGAAAAAAATGGTAGAAATTTTAAAAATTTTTTACATTAAACCGCCGCGCCGACGCGACGCCGATTGATAGAATTATATTTCACTCAATGATTAAACAGTACAATTACAAAATGCAATAAAGTGCAATATCAACGGTCGTACGCAGCCAACTATTGTGAGTGCCGAGCTGCCTAATCAGTCTCGGCAATTCCCAGATACCATTATGCCGAATTAGAAACCCAACACCCAACAAAGAAGAACGTCAAAAAAAAGATGACAAAGCTCACCGTTTAAGAGGCTTTACCCTCCATAATTATGAAATATAGGGGGAAAATTATTACACTCGCTTGGGTTATTCCAGAAATAAGAAATAACACACCGCCCTCCTTTTTACATTTTGCAATAATTCTCCAGATGGGTAAAACCATTTAATAGATGATTAACAACTGAAACAAACGAAACTACAAAGTGCTGAACATGGGTATATAACCGTAGTAATAAAAAATAACTTACTGGGCCTAGGTTATTTTCAATAATTGAAAGCGAGCATGAGAAAGAAAGGGAAACGAACGTTTTATTATATGTTCGATGCGTGTTTCATCGCTTCTTATTATTACTTCCATTTATTCAAACTGAATTAGGTAATAAGTCTTTTTTTAAATTGCACTCTTCATAGTGAAGCTCAGTCAGTGTGTGCAAGTGCACTGTCTTGATTATAGCAAATACCTATCATTAGAATTTAAGTAGGTAACAGGTATCCATACGTAGACGCAGAGATCGACAAAGAATGCGATCAAGGATATCTATAAATTTTAGAACGCATGTCTTTGATTAAAAACTGTGGTTTTCAGATGCAGATCGAAATTTCTACTTAATGACGCATCACGTATCCCTCAAACGCATGTCAGACGCTGTTAGGAAATTCCCCATTTATTACGAATGGAATACAAAAAAAAAATGTGCAATAAACGTAAACGTAAAACCAAGATCGGTTAAAATTTGACATGTTATTATTTTTTCTACGAGCGTTTTAATTTCGAAAGTTGCGCTTTTTCGCATTAGTGCGGAAAAGTAGATACATTTTACCGCACTAGTGCGAAAAAGTATTATATTATCATTTGCATTTTCGGTTGTCATAATTACATTTTGAAAACGTGTTAGTTAATAATAATATGCCAAAGTTTTTCTTCTATATTTTCCTATTTTATACAAATTTAATGAATAAATTAAAGCAATTTTTATTTACACTTAGTATCTAAAGTAACTTAATTTAATTTCAAATATTTTTCGATAATTTGATTCTAAATAAGTCAAATATGAAATATTAAAAAGGAATAAAGATGCTTTTCCATTGGGGGTGTTTCACCCCAACTAAAGAGTTTCGAAAAAAAAAAAAAGTGGTTATTGGAACGTGTGTAGATCGTCGAATTCTGCCCCAATAAAAAACTTATAACATTATTTTTGCTTTAATACCCGCCGAGTTACAGGGGATTGAAAACGTTGATTTTTAAGAGAAAAACACTGATTTTTGAAGGTTTTAAGCAAATTACTTAAAGAGGATCACATTTTCGAAAAAGTATGTCATAGCAGAAAGTTAGCTTATGAAATAACAAAAATAATTTATGAAATAAAAATTTGTTTAGGCTCATTGTTACCGAGATACAGTTCATGTTAGGTGTATTTGAACGTAGCCCTGAAGAGGTCACGCGCTTCAAACAGTCATAACTTAAAAAAACTTTTTGACATATTGTACCTACCTTGAATTAATTTAAAGCTTATTACAGTAGTTTAAAATTGTCTTTTTGATATCTGCTAAATCAAAAATAATACAAGGAAAATAAAGGCAAAATTTTGATTCAACACAAGTGCCCGATTTTTGGTTCCAGTAAATTCCAAATTGAAAAAAATATTCCTAATCGTGTTTTTTGTTAGTCCTAACTATTATGGATATGCTCAACTTTTTTTTGACCGTGATGGATGCATTATCTAAAAGATTTTACACTTGTTACTAGAGATAAAAAATTATGGCAATAAACTAAGGAAAATCTTGCTTATTTTATTTTTTGATAAAGAAAAAGTTAATTTTTAACGTTTTGTTTTTTTAAAATGGCGCATTTAAGATGAATACTATGAATAGAAATACTGGCAACCTTTGTACTATTTTGACCTACCTGACCTTAAAGAGAATTAAAATGCCTTTTTTATGATTTTTAGCGTTAATTGTGTGTGTGCGTCGAGTTTTATTGACTACGGTTACAATGACCATTCGCCTCCCGTTAATTGCAAAGGAAGTAAAAAGCACGCCTCGTTTTAGCAAATTACGATATTGCTCGTTTGGCGGTAATTTAGTCTCAGAACTTCGTTAGTTATTGATTTTTTAACTTTATGGATGGTTTTCATCCTCTTAGGAGTAAGAGCAATTATTTTTCTTATTAGGGGATGAGTTTTATGTCTCAAAATGTAACAAACTGCTAAGAAAGTCCTAATTTCTCAAAATAAACCAAAAATAATTAATTCATCGATTTTATCCCTTTTATATCGGCCATATTGAGGGTGCAACATAACATTTTTAATATCTGACTTTATATTCGTGATCAGCGGACTCCAAAAATATAAATAATATGTTTCAATAATTTATTCTCAGTACTTCGTTAATTATTGATTTTTTGACTTTAGAGGTGGTTTTCACCCTCTTAGGAGCAATCAGTTTTCTTATTAGGATATAAGTTTTATGTCTACTTGCTCAAATTCATATTAGGGGTGCAATCGCGAATTCTAAAATTCTGACTGCAGATTCGTAATCAGCGGCCTCAAACACATATACATGATTTTTTTCTACTACTTGAATTAGTATTAAATTTTCAACTTCAGGGGTAGTTTTCACCCCCTTAGGGGGCTCCTTTTTATTATTTCAAGTTGATCCTCTCTACTTTAAGAATCCGTAAAAAAATTTCCAAGTCGCTATAGAATTAGTTCGAAGTTTGGATACTTTTTGACACCAAGTGAGTATTATAACCTTTTTGAAGTAGCCTCTATAATTTTAAAAATCAAACAATCATCGCAGTCGAGTGCGAGAAAGCACCACTTTCCGCACTTGTTTGACTTGTTAGGAAAATAGCTTATACTTATGATGCGAGAATTCCAATAAACATAACCCTCGGAAATTGACCATTTTGCTGCTACAGTCATTTGAAAGCCAAACTTCAGTCTTTCACACACAAATATTGATGCATGTTTATTAATTATATACTTGATCGCATACAATTACCGCTATCACAAGTTTCAGATTTATTACAAAAATCCGATTTTCAAATGATTTTAGCATTATACATACATACTTATTATATCTAGATATTATTAATTTCATAATATGTATACAACGTACAATATATAATAAAGAAATTCATCGTATGCAATTCATCTTGTTATCGTGATCCTCAGATTTAGTACAAAAAATTCGATTTACAAATGATTTTAGTAAAATGGTGGCGTTTTCTTTGTTATTTATAATTTTTCAGATATGTATTGCATTTCGCAATCGTTAGATTTTGTTAGCTGATAATAATAAGATAAATACGATTTTTTAAATCACGAAGGAAAAAATCCAGAACAGTGATATCACAGAAATGTACTGGTCATAAAATTAGATCCACTTATAATGTGTATAGAAATAGAATATAATTTACATCCACGTTTTCATCGAAGAAAGTGAAATAAATTCGTCTCTGCGAGATTATCACGCATGAGTCTCACTTGATAGTGCAAGGGTGTTTCAACATATTCGGAAGGATTTTTTGATGGCCAAATTTTCATATTATGAGTAGGGATGCAACGGTTTACGATTCCGGTTAATCCTAATCGGCGATTATTAGCGTTTCCCGATTGTCTACTACCCAAAGTTCACGATTTAATAGCTAGATGCGCAGATGCTATTGGCATTATATTATTTTATGTGATGTAGTCATTAATATTGTATTGTTTTATATTTTATATAATTTTTATTTTTATTATTTTTTGTTTTTGTTTTGTCAAATACCTTAACCATGAATTCAATCGTAATCGCACAATATTTATTAAAATTAAATTTGTCTGGTCTCCCCAAAAATTTGTAAAGATCCTTTTACATCATATCTCTCGCATTGTCGATCACTTTTTTTAATAGTGTCTAATTCTCGTCACCATCCTAAGTAACCCCCCATACGGTTTCAAAGTTCACGGCATAGCATAATTGTCATTGCTTTAATAGTAGGTATCTGATATATCAATCTACCACGAGAAGGAAATTACAGGAATAGTTTAATCAAAGATACGCATTCAAAAATCAATAGTTACCTTTGATCGTGAATTTTATTGATCTTGGGTACAGCTGCATTTAATCTGACTCTTTGTGAAGGTTTTCGTCAACCAAAAGTGTTGAATACCATTCTATCCATATTTCATCAGTAAACATAGGTACCGATTTTCCTGATAAATCTAGAAATATTTGCTATCTCTAACTTTCAAGATATTAAGTGACGAAATGCATCAGATTTCAACTTTTTCAATATAGGTTTTTTTATATAATAAAATCATAATGAAAATATACAAAAATATTTATTAATAATAACTACAATTTACAAAAAGAAATATCACAGAATGAGAATTAAATATATAGACACAATTAGGTTCTTGTCGTTTTTGGTTTACATTCATTCACAAAACAAAACATAGGTACATAAGTATTTACTAAATAATATATAATTAACTAAAAGTAATATCAAGAACAGAACAGTTATTAAATATAATAAATATACCTACTATTGAACTGTGGTGTTCACATACTAAATTTACATAAATCAAAATCCAGGAGACAATAATTAATCATTAATCATAATGTATGTTCAATTTATACATGAAAATTCAATTATTGTCTAAATACAGTATAAAACTAAATATAAAATGATTAACTGAGATCATTACTAAATAATTCATTATGCAGAAAATGTATGTTTTATTAATATAATTGGGGGGTTAAACATAAAGGGTGTCTCAACAAGAGCGCCGGATTTGAATTTGCTGCCATTTGGTTTGTGCGATTAGTTCCGTGTTCATTTGTTGACAGTTGTCATGTACAAACCACGCGATTAGAAGTCATGCAGCACTATTCAAACGAGCAACGTTTAATTATTGTGAAAATTCACTACAAAAGTGGTGAAAATTTCCACACCGTGTCATTTCTCGGTTTGGCGATCAACATTGGCCACCAAGGTCTTGTGATTTAATGCCGATGGACTTTCTTTAGGGTTATCTGAAGGACAAGGTGTATGAGAATAGGCCACAACAATTGAACGCCTTAAAGAAGAGAGAAGAGATACAGCGCGTTATTGCGGAAATAACGCCACAGGTATGCGAAAAAGTTATCCAGAATTTTATGAAGAGAATGACCGTGTGCCAGAGGTCTCGTGGTGACCATTTGCCGGATGTCGTGTTTCATGTTTAATCGCAACTATTCCCCTTCACGTTGAAATATAAATATTCGCTTAATTTAAAAAAAAAAAGTGTTTTTTTTCTAACTTTAAATCCGGCGCTCTTATTGAGACACCCTTTATTTGCAATAATATGTGCCCGGATTGCGTGCTGAAGAGAACAAATTATTATTTTGGGAAATTTGTAGATGACGAAAAAAATTTGCTTATCAAAAAAAATTGAAAATTTTAAATATTTATTAGACTTATTTTGCTTTTAAAAAATTTTAAAAGAGAAGTTCTTACATATTAATTACTGTATTAGAGCCATAATAAGGAGTAACGGGACAAATTATAAAAAAATGTTATTTTCACTTAGATTACTAAATAATTAATATAATTAAATGTATAGCATATAATATACATGCTTGCGAATTATTTAAGTAAATGTACAATGTACGTACGTAACATAAATAATGTTTTTATCATTTAAAATGGAATTATATTAAATGACACTGAATATAATAATATCATTTTTCCTTGTTTGGCATGATTATAGTGACAATTATAATGTAAAAAGGTCAATGTTAATCAAGGCTATCACCACAATAATTTAAAATGGCATGAATGTAAAACTATCAATTATCGGTACACAAGTCTATTTATGTAAAGATTGTGTTACATTGCTGAAATAATCTGTTCCAAAATTGGATCAACTCTATTTAAATCTATCTAGCTTGATATTACAGTGCAATGCTCAGTCATTTTATTATTAGGTGTCTATTTTACATTTAAAAAAATATATAGATTTAGGCACTTTTATATTGTGATGGATGTATAAGTTGATTAAACTATTAGCTCAACGATTGAAGAGTGTGTTAGTTCAATACCTAAATCAAAAACAGAATACCCTGCGAATAATCTAAATTTTAAAGTATGTATAACAAGTTAAAGCTTTTATATCTATAAATAAATAAGTAACAAGATGAGCGTAAAACATATAAGTACTCTACTATTCTTACTACTAAGGAAAAATTATTGTGCATTCGCAACACCAAATGCTGAAATAAACACATTAATAACTGTGATCAAAAAAATACCAATGACTGTAAAATTGTTAATTTTGTTGGCTATGCATATTTCCCTTTTATCTTTTACGTTGTATGTGGCATTCCATATGAGACCAATTCCTACTCCAATCTGTAACATTAACAAGTACATAACTAATTAATTATCTTCATATTAACCTTGGATTATAATCTTGCCAGAAAGGAAATGTATCTAATAAAGAGTAATAAGTGATATTTTATTGCTTCCTTTTTACATTATTTCTTAACAGAAAATTGTTTCTTAAAGAATTATTTAGAATTTAAACATAATAATTTAATACAGTACACTCTTGGAGATTCAAATATTATGAAGTAAATACCAAAAAGAAAAAAAAATGTGAACTCCTCTTCTTCCTTAAATAAAGTTACACTTTTAACCACCAGCTGATTTATAACGCTCCATCATATTATAATGTAACCTATGTATTCCTAAGCTAACGTTGCACCAGAGGAAATAGGTATGTACACATTTAAAGAAAACAAATAGGTACCCAATATCTGTGTATCTATAGTTAATTCTACTGCCACAATCGGGAATTGAACCCAAAAGCTTTTTGTGAGAACCAAGTGCGCTTGTCTCTCGACCATCATATTTCGTTTCTTCTTTAGTGAGTCTAGAAAAAAATTGACAGACATTTTGGACCTGTCAAATCCCATGACAGACGTTTTTTATGTTTGCAAAAAATAAATTCAACTTATTTTGTCACGTCTGCCATTTTAACAGTAGGTTTTTAATGATATAATAATAAATGTTGAAGGTCAGATTCTGATGATAATAAAAACAAAAACAAAGAAAAGTGAAGAATGAGGAAAAACAATAGGGGTGTAATATTAAAATTCAAAAATGAAAAAAACCGTATTAACAATTTGTTAAATAAATATTGTTTTCCTCAAATTTCATTAAAAATTCAATAAGTATCGATACTGAGTTTCGACAGTTAAAACGTAAAATCATGTATTATTAGTTGAACTTTTGAATCAGAAAACAGAAAACGAAATTTACTCACTGTAACTATATTTAAGATTTCTTAGTAGGTAGTTGTTGGCAATATTAAACCTTTACTTTTACAATCTATAAATATCTTATGTGAATACATCAACCGCTAAAGAATTATTACTTTTATTTTAAATTACGGATATGATTGTGAATAAAAAATCTGTAATTTTTCCCGAATTTATATTTTTTAAAAGTGACTGCATAGAGAATTAATAGCTTTATCGAGCAGTAAAGAAAAAATAATAGGGTTTCCATAAAAAAACACTTCCTGTAAAACATCTAACTGAAAAATCTTGACTAAGACAATAAAATATGTACTTTTATGTACTAAAATCAATTTCTAAAGTTCAGTCCTGTATGTTCAAAAATTTGGAAAATATTTGGGGCGTATCATCCCTCGTGGTCACCCAATATTTTATATCCTCTTAGGTACATTCAAGGAAAACTTGACGGAAGAATAATTTAACGCCTTTGTCTTAGTTTACTAATTGTGATCCAGTCAAAAGACAGTTTATTATTATTTTTTTAATCATCAATTTGTTATTTTTGTGGTTAATTGATGCCTCTCTGCCTTATTACATTAAGTCCAGCACATATTTCACAAAATGATACCGTTTGAATTCCAATTAAGTTTTTTAAATTTCGTCTTTCCCTAAACAAATTTCAAGTTACAAATGGACACAAATATAAAATCTGATATTTTGTGACAAACTATTATTGGTTGAAATTTGATAACATCGGAATTAAAATAAGCCTATTTTAGAACTGACACTGAGAACTAATTACATACAAAAAATGATTGCAAGTCTAATTTGTATTGAAATAGTTAAAAAAACTATAATGTGATCGAGGTAGGAAATTTACTACCCAATAACAGTAACATCATTTTATTTTAGTCTAATTTTTTTCTGTACTCCACTATGATTCAGTTTATTTGACGGATCTTCAGGTATCGATTGAACATGTCCATATAATGAGAGTTGCTTTGTTTAAACTGTTTTTCTAGAGCGCACTGCTATACCTAGGGTAGGTACTGAATTTCACTTTTAAAAAAATATTTCTCGTTCTAATTTCAGACAATTACTATGATTTTTATCATAGCAATTTTTATTAAAATTATAACAACTATTATATGGTCAGTTGTATTAACAATAAAATAATTTTTAAGTCAAGACGATCCAGAACTTTAATTCATTCCCAGAAAATGGTCAGTGGCAGAGCAAAAAGTTTGTAAGGGAGAAAGCAGGGGTTATGGCAAGGAAGAAATACCACCCTGCGTATTAATCTTAATAACTATTATTAATGAATGATCCTTTGCACAAAATACGTATAATTGGAAGTTTTTGTTCTCATGTGATGGGTCTAGGAAAAAAGAGAACTCCCATTATTTTGATGAGTTTTAATCGATACATGATTAAAGTAACCGTAAATAAAAATAATTATAAATTATTGCAATGTTTGAGAATATGCATAAAAGTGTATTTTAAAATGCAGGCGTACAATGGAATGTTTGCGTTGTTAATATGCAATTACTGCATGTATTCTTGTCCTTGATATTATTATTTTATTTGTTGTTTAACTAAAAACAGGAAGCACATTACGCTATATATTCGCAATTTTATAATAAATCATTAAATAAGAATACTATATATGTATGTATATATTTATAAAATGTTTCATTTTAGTTTTAATAATCTGGCATTTATACATCCAAATTTCTGCGAACTAGATTATACATATCATTTCTCAAAAAAAAAATGTAAAATTACAACGAATTGAATGGAACAAAAATAGTTACAATTTTTACTTATTTTTAAAATTAAATACAAACTACAACAATGCAATGCAAATATACGATAGTCGATAGCCGCTCATTATTATGTAATATAACGTATTTAGTAATTTCGTGTTCGTCGTTTTCTCACAAATCTAGAAAAATACTTAAGATTTTGCTTTCAACTTATAACATCGAATAAGTAGGATTTACTTATAAGAAATACCAAAATGGATATCTAGTGTCACCGTTGACTGTGTCAAAAAATTTCCTTCGCTCAATATACATATTTTATCGGTTTCAGGATATTAATCCTTTGTTTACATATGCAAAAGTAGGCTGGTAAATAAGTCATAACTAAAGTTGTACAGTTATATTTATTGCTTGTACGGTAATATTACAATACAGATCTGTCAATAACTGTCAACAGATGAAATAATAAATAATGAAACTATAGGGCTATTTATTAATACAAACAGACAGAAAACTCCAAACAATAATAATTAAATACTGAAATCCAACTGAAATGTATTTTCAGGCAATCCAAGGTCCATTTTTATGTAGCCGTTGTGACATTAAAAATGTAAACATTTATGTCATATGAAAAAAGGTAACAAATAAAAACAAACAAAATATAACTGTAACCATGGCGACAAATCAACCCATACAGACTTGACCAACTAATGAAATGAAAACGTTATTAATAAGAGAATATCAAAAGGTAATATCTATTAATAATGTCTTTATTTTCTGAAACCGATAAACTATTGAACAAATCACGGATGTTATGAATCATAACAGCCTTAGATGTCTTAAAATCCTCGCTCTACGAGCTCGGATTTCAAACCGACATCTGCGGCAGTTATGATAGTCATAACATTCCTTGATATGTTAATAGCTATAACGTGACACCACTAAATATTTTTATATTTACATAAGTATGTACTATATGTATTAGTATTACTGCTTTTGTTGATGTAATCTTTATTTATGATTACTTAGTTATTTTTAAATCATTTAATTTGTTCGGTATACTGTATTACGTTTAGATGTTTTAAATGTTTACTTGCATAACTTAGGGAATATATATTTGGTGGAATATTTACTTCTTCATGTTACACAAAATATTTTAATGAAACAATATTTTCATTCTTTTATATCGGTCAACGTGAAAAATATACATAAAAATTAAAAATTAGGATCATAGGAGAATATTTATGGCATTGTTTAGTAAAAGAAAAACTAGTGAAATATTTTATACTAAACAATATGTCTTGTCTTGTTTAATTATAATTTTGAAATTCTACCTTCTATGAATTCTGTATTTTAAATTCGATAGTATGAAATGATTTGTCTTTGGTAATGCTTGATTCAGTAATCAGTAGTGGATGTATGGTTAGCTGTATCCTGCACTTAGCACTTTTTGAGGTTTCCTTTACTCTGTTTGTGGTTATTCCTTTACTCTGTTCTAATTAACTTGATTTATAAAATTCTGTCGCGATACATTAAGAACATAATATTTGACACATTTATAAATCTGATAAATTTGCAGTTGTATATTAAGAAATAAATATAATGGCCTAAGCAATAAAGGCTGTGATATTTCCTTAAAAAATAATGTCAGACCTGTAATAATATAAAAAAATTGTATCGTAAAAGAAATGTTACTTAGTCATATTTTATACGCTTCGAAAATATTTATTATTTCCTTGCTCTCTATCAATTTTAAAATAATTTCCATAAGATTGATTTCTGCGCGCACTGCTAATGAGCAAATCCGCTTCAGCCTCTATTTTTAGAAAAATGTTAATTTCTTTATTTAAATTTTAAATTTAGATATATATTCACTACTGTCCACTAACAATGTATTTGCTTATTATTTAAAATTTATTTTTATATAGAGCCTTAAGTAAAAAAGAGCTGAAAAAAAATATATTTGAAAGAATGTTGTTTTCAAAGAAAGGGGTGCATGTAACACTCTATCTAACAACACGCAACTGACTGATTGATATTCTGTCTTGTCTCATTACAAAAAATCATATTGCACCATTGAAATAAATATGTATAAGTGAAATGGTAAAATAGAAAGGTATAAAGGGTGTTTTCGAAAATTGTGCACTTGTTGAAAAAGCTGATCATTTGTAATTTTATGCAATAATTTAATTTCTCAATGTCTTGGAAGAGCGAGGCTAGAAATTACGATTGTGCGATTGCCATAATAATTTATCATGCAAATTTTTTCCCATAATAAATTGAAAATATAAAACTTAGACTTTATGCACACTTTACAATTTTTTTAAAATTTGGTCAACTGCCAACAAAATAAATTGGCATCTATATACAGGGTATACAGGGCCAAACTATAACAGTAGAGGTTTCTTTGAGTAAAAATATATCATATCATTTTAGCTGAATATACCTTAATACCATTTTACTATTATAAAGTAATTCGAATAAAAAAAGTAAACTAAAAAATATGAAAAGTAAATTGAAAAATACAATCAAAATGGAAAAAAAGCAATTTGGTACGGACACGTAAATTGGAATTTTCTAAAACGTTTAACTTCAATAGTAATTATTATTATTGATCAGTAAGAAACATTGAAAATAAATATTAACATCCTAACAAGAAAGTCTTGCGACGCCACTGTCTAACGAACCAAATGAAAGATAATTTAAAAAAAGATAATTTTACAATTCTATAGTTAGATATTGAGATTATGATCGATGTGATCAAAAACTTATTTAGAAAAATCAATGTATGTATAATAATTATTGGATAAAATATATTTCTTAATTTAAAAATAAACTCAAAATTAGGCACTTACTTGTAAAAATAAACTTATAGAAATGAAAATAACACTCGGATAAAAGTAGGGATGCCTACTAAAACTTTCCAAGACATATCTGAGCTGATTCGCGTTGGCTGAAAACAGCGCTAAATCCATCATGCCCTGTGCCAAAGTTTTCTTATGTTGGTAAATGTTGACATCTGGAATTGATTCTGGAAATTCACCAGGAATGCTTCCTATTTCTGGATCACCACCAAATCCTGGAGCGTACGGGAAAAATGGTTTGCGCGGTTGGGGACTGAAGGGGCGGATTGGTTCATCATTTCCTCCATCAATGTCATCTGGATTGTTATTTCCATCAGGACCGAGTCTAGGATTCAGTGTGGGAATTTCGTCGGAGGGTTCAAGCGGTTCTGGATCTTCTGGCTTAGCTGGCATAATCTCTACGTCTGGTCCAGGCTGCTTTGGTTGTTTTGGGTCCATGTTTTCAACATTTGGTTGCTCATCTGTATTTTTATCTGTTCCATTGAAAAATCCATCATCAACACCAGGATAAGGATTAGTAACTACTTCTCTATCGTCTATGTCATCGTCCAATTCAGATTTGGCGATAGGTGCAGAGGCACGAAGCAAAGGAATTGCCGGTGCCTCGATAGTATGTTTTGGTCTAATATTGGCGGAATCATCTGCCATATTTACTAGATTATTGTCTTGATTATTATTACGAAGAGGTGAATAAGAAACACTCATTTTTAATATAAATGTTTCGGTTAGTAAACAAACAAAGCAAATACACTTTTAATACACTGCAATTTATTTATTTATAATTATATCTGCTGCACTGCGCTGTTTAGAGATAATTATTTTTAAATAATCTTATGCACTTACGCACTTACATTGATATTATTAGCGTGTTAACCGAGAGAAGACTGAACCTGAGATAGAAGCGGTCTTCCCTTTTAAACATTTCACTTTTAAGAACTCATATAGACTAGGTCAGTGATGAGTGAATTTTCATTGTGGGTTTAACAGTCAATGGATATAATTGCGGTGTTTTCCAAGTTCATATTTCCGACAATACCAGCTACTAAGTTAATTAATAATTCAAGGTTTTTACGTTTATGAGACATTTAAACAAATGTAGTCTGTATGTATAGATAGAATTAGTTATTTTATGCCAAACACAAATGTAGTCATATTCTGCTAAATATATGAGTAATTCAAATAAGCTCACTCACTCGAATTGCGGTTAACAGTAGGAAGTTATTTTAAATAATTATCAATTTAATTAATAATATTATGTACTTTTCTTTTAAGAGAATTCCACACGCATCATCTAATATCGACTACATTTTCTTATTAACCAATGGAAAAATAAATATGGTACGCATGTACGTATTAAGTGTCTGCAGGTATTAAGAAATTAAAACACATAAATATGCTATCGCTATCGCTGGCATTCATTTATGAGTTATAGTTAATATCAGTTGAAGGGTTATCTTTATAATTGTTTCTAATTTGTAATTTTTGTTGTTTTAATATAATTATGCAATATCTAAATTAGTACTGTCTAAATTTATACCTATCTTAAAAAAGAGCAGATTTCAGTATCACAACTGCAGACAAAAATTTGACAAAAACAAAAAGTTTGCGTATATTTTTGATCTCTCTAAAATTGTTTAGTTTTAGTTTAAAAAAAAAGATATAGTACATATTCTAAAGAACTGTGTAGGTACCTACTTAGAAGAATAATATTTCATATATTAATAATTCATAAATAGCTGAGTAAATCAAATTCTACTCAAAAAGCTTCAAAATTTTGACCCTAAAGTCTCGTTGCTTCTTAATGATAATGATTCCTGGAGTGATGTTGTAGTACGTTATACGATATACAATATACAATATAAAGTGTAATTACCATTATGTGACAGCGTTATATATTGTCTAGGAATCCTGTACCTATAGCGTTGCCTACTAGTAAACGATCTACTAGTGAAATTAGAGACAACAAATTTAATATGGCTATTCAGGAAACACCCTGTATAAAGTATAAAGCTATTGTGAAAGAGACTGACATGAACGCAATCGTTGCACATGATGGACATGTTTTGTTTATTTTTAATAAATGAGTTATTAGTTGGATGTACAGGGTGTTAGAAAAACGCAAATAAACAGTAAAAAGATGTATTCCTTCTATTCACAACATTCTGTACAAGATAACTTAAATCTTTCGGTCAGTTTGTTGTTTGTTTATCGCGCTTTTCACCCGTTGGTACTTGGTGTCGCACCCATTTGTGCGATGTTCTGAACCATAAGCGGTTCCTGATGTTCTTCAGCTTGGTTCCTGATTTCTTCAGCTTGGCGTCGTAGAACCTTTTCGTTTCGCCTCGCCTCGCCAACTTCTTGATCGTTCTCTCCAGCTACGCCAACTTCTCCTTTAGGATGTTGTACTCCAACGAATTAATACCACTAGAAGTAGCTTTGAAATTGTTTGTTTGCAAACGTAAGTACATAAAAAAATCAACAGTGTTTACATACATTTGAGGACACACTTTTTTATTGGTTAGTTCGTCAAATTTCAAATTTGGCTCGTGTCGTTCGGGTACTCCCGCTGTTTTTCCGACATATCGTCGTTAGAATGTTTGTTTACTCCGGCAGCCATTAATCTGTCAGCGATTTTGGTTGTGTTTAGAAGTTATTTTGGTATTAAAGACATTATTTAGTGTACAGACAGAAATTAATTTCAGAAAAGCAATTCGGATTTCAAAAACACAAATCAACAAACGATGCTATATCACTACTTACTTCATTAATGTATAAAGCCGTCGACAACAGAATACCAGCGTTGTGTATCTTTTTAGATCTAAAAAAGGCATTTGATACTGTCTGTCACAAGAGATTGCTTGAACAATTAGAACGTTTGGGATTCAGAGGTACAAGTTACCGCCTCTTTGAAAGCTACCTACAAGAAAGAAAATTGTATGTTAAAATAAATGGAGAGCTCAGTGATCCGGGAACAGTGCCTTATGGGGTACCACAAGGCACGGTTCTCGGACCTGTTCTCTTTATCATGTATATGAATGATTTACTTACCATGAATACTACAGGAAACATCCTATCTTTCGCAGACGATACTGTAATTCTTCTTGAAGACGCTACCTGGGAAGACTTAAAAACGAAATCTGAAAATGAATTAAAAACTATTAAAAACTGGTTTGATAATAAAAAATTAACGATAAATTACTCAAAAACTTACTTCTTACCTGTCAGTTCATATCATAATCACCTACCGAACTTCTCAGAACTAAATATCTCTTCCAGATTAACTCAAGTAAAAATAAAATCAGTTAGTAATTTAAAATATCTAGGGATATACTTAGACAATCACCTCCGATGGGATGTACAGATAAAAAATATGCATAAAAAAATAAGAGGCCTGTTACACAAATTTAAACTACTCCGGGATATATTAAAAATTAAAGAGATAGTTATTATATATAAAGCTCTTGTAGAATCGATATTAAGATACGGAATAATAGGGTGGGGAGAGTAGCAAAAAGTATTCTAGCACCATTACAGAGACTACAAAATCAAATAATAAAAATAATTTATAGTAAAAACATTAGATATTCTACGGACACATTGTACAATGAGTGCAAATTATTTGACATAAGACAATTATATTCCAGTGTGATATTGCTAAATCAATTTAAAAATAAGAACCAAACAATATATATATGTCATGATTATCACACAAGAAGTAATAAAGGGAAAAATCAAATTATATTAAAAGCAAGGAAAACTCTAGGACAAAGATACTTTAAATATTTCTGTCTTAAAATTTATAACATGCTACCAACCACGTTACGAAATATAAATTCATATTTAATTTTCAAAAAATCTGTTAATTTGCGGATATTAGAAAACAGAAAAACTCTTAACCTAATTATAGACAATATATAGTAAAAAATAAATAATAATAAATAAAATAAAATAAAATAGTAAAATGTTTTTGTCACTTTTCATGAATTAGTTGCATAATATTCTTAGGACCTGTAATTTAAGTTTATTGTAATATGACATATATTATGTTAGTACATATATCATAAAATTTGTATGGTATAAGATTAAAAATAATTACATTTTTTGGATTGGTAAATTTATGTTGCATTCGAAAGTGCGCACACAAGTTTTACATTTAAAACTTAAGCGCACGTTTGTAAATTTTTTTTTTGTAAATTTTTCTTTTGAACAATAAAAATTATTATTATTATTATTATTATTATTATTATTCTGCAGTGAGTATGACCACTCATCATGTGCATCATTTCTCAATACACGAAAAAGCAGGGTTTACGTAAAAACGTTATATCTCGGAAAGTACCGGCGATAAAACAGTGAAAAAAAAAACAAAATGTTTATTAAAAAATGGTTCATCGAATGCAGAATGAATAATTTTTCCATGAATGCGAGAATAATCCACAGGGTGTTTTGAAAACCTGTGAAAAAACTTAGGTTTAAAATTCTCCATTAATTTCCATGAAATATGGAAGAACTCACCATTGCTTCCAATCCGGCTCATAGAGAATGAATTGTGCTCTAAACTGAGAAAATAAATGTTCAAATCGGTCCACCGGTTTAAGAACTAAAGAACTTTAAAATTACCCGAAAAATCGAGTGCGTCACTTTTTATGGAACTGAGTGTATTAATGTAGGTATTTAATACTTTTTATCTACTTTTACGAAATAAAAAATTATAATTTGTAAGCCTTATTCTTTATTGACTTCAAATAAACATTTTATACCTTTTTCAATAAATAGACAAAATGGTAATGGTGCTTTTTCATTTTATTGTTAGAAGACGAATATTTTAAAGGATTGTGATATCTTTCTATTTTCTTTATATGTCACCCTTTTTAGATAACCCGCCTATGTTATTGTGTCTCTATGTATTGTCTGTCTTTTTTTAATTGCAGGTTCTTTTTTTAGATGTATGCCTACAGTTGTACTCCAACTGCCGCACTTTGCTGGACGTTTTGTAGTACTCGGTCCTGGAGGTGTTCTGCATTTTGACGTCACTCAGCACTTTACTCCTGCTTGGCCCAGCTGAGGTACTTCCTTGGGTTTCACTTGGAGTACTTGTAGGGCTGCGAGTACTTGTGGGCTGCGACGCACGCACCAGGTCGATAGCGCCCTTCTTGTTTTGCAAGCTGCAACCGTTTTCAACTTTTGAGTGATCCATCGCGTAATGTGTGTTTGTCACTTCACAGTTGGGTTTAAACTAAAATATTTTCTGCAATATGTTTCAATAAACGGCTATTTTGGGTATTACTGCAAAAATTGTTATAGGAATTACAGTACTACTTTCCTCATTCAGTAAAATGCACTTTACTGATACCTCTTTATTGTAATTGATAAGTATACCTTACTGCCGCTAAATATAATTTTCGTGTTATAGCAAAATGAAACATTATAAAAAATATTTTTACTGTTCTAGGAATTTACATCACTAATACAACTAAATGCTTCACTGTGATTAAAGAGAATTTTTTTTGCCTTTTTTTAGTGTCACAGACAGAAGCTCTCCTGTGGTAGCAAATATTATTTTAAGAGAGTGTTTCCGTATGCCTTCGTAGTCCGTAAAGCCATGTAAAAGACGTTAAAAATTAAAAATAGTTCTTCGCCTGGCGTCCATGTCGTTCTCATCGTTCATCACAATCAGTTGCCAGTTTCGACTTCTGTGCTGTGCGGTTTTAATCATTTTCAATGAAAATATTAAGGTGCCTTATTTTTCTTTTGTGTTTTCCATTTTTTCATTATGTTTTTTTATACCTACGGCTCATGCATTGCAAACAATATTCGTGTACTTGTTTGCGTGTGTTTTTCTTTTATGCTGCTACACTGTGAGAAAAGCCCCAGCAATAAATTCTTTGCTAAGATTTTTTTAACTAGAGTAGCAATCATTTTATTTAGGTTCAATCATCAGAAAAAATCTCTTTATACTGCGTATATCTGCGTGTATCTGCCCTTAAAAAGTACTTTACTAGAGCACTAGAGCATTTAGCTATACCATTAAAAATAAATGTTTTACTAAAATATATATGCTGCAATAATTAATAAGAAATTAAGTAGGGTAGTAGAAAAACCTTGCAATGGTAGTGAAACTTTTTGCTGTAACGATAACTATACTATACTGCATCTTGTGACGTCATCAGACGCAGTCGCAGACGAGCCATATCTTCAGATTCGATGATCTTATTAGCGGCCATATTTTTTCGAGGAGGTGAAGAATAATATTTTAATTTTGTGCATTTATTCACTTTCATACTGATCCGCAGAGGACGAAAAATGTATTATAATAGTAATATCCTGTGATAATACGTGATTTAAAACTATTTTTTAGGAAAACCAGATTATCTTAATTAAGGAGCTAATTAAATACCTCATCGATTAATTTCTAAATATAAGGAATATTTGAGGCGCGCGGACTCTAAAGAGGTATCTCATCCACATTTAACGAAAAAGTGACAGCGGCACACAATTTTAGCACCCAGCAGTGGTTCTATGATGCAAATTAAAGAAGTACAGATAAAATTCACGTAGACATATTGTATTTCTAGACCATCCAACAGTTAGTAACATATAATTTGGTCTTTACGGTGGTAGTAATAAAGCTATTAAATGGTAATAAAAATCTTTGCCAGGAATGAAACTTTTTATTTTAGCATAAAAAAGTATTTTCCTGCAGTAGTAGAATCTAGAAGTGAAATAGGTATATTTTACAATAACGTAGGTACTCTCCTAATGTAGCTATCAGCTCTTTGCAGCCACTAGAAAGTACAATTTTCGAGTTATAAATATATTTTCTGTAGAGAAAAATATATCTTTCCTGTGATAGCAAAGTTAAGGACGTATAATAGTAATGAGGTTTTTTATAAAGTAGTTCTGCTATGACAAATAAGCCAGAGTAGTAAAGTGAGCTCTCCTATCATAGTAAACTCCTTGGCTGGCGCCTATTTTGCCAAATTTTTTAGCTGCGATAGCGAAAAAATTAGCTGCGGCTATGAAAAAAAATTCTCAGTGTAGGTACATTTTATTATTAGTTCTCTGAAAAGTGTTCCCTTTAAATTGTTAATGGCATTTATTGCGGCAATTTACAAAAATGTTGGTATTGTTTAGCATAATAATACAAATTGAGTGTATTTTTCGTTTATTTTTATGTCCATTTTAAGATTTTTATTTGGAGATCTGATCTGTAAAAACGAATCAATTTCAAACGATCCATCCCTGACTAGTGAGACATATAAAGAATACAAATAAAACAGGCCCCGCTAGTGATCCTTGAGGAAGCTATTTTTTACCGTTTCTTTATTTTTTATTATTAAAATATTTAATAAATTCCGTTCTACAGTTGCGGCCACAAAAAAAAAAATAACTCACACATTTCCGCTAATTTTATTCTCATCTGTTTTTAAATAACTCCCGCCTTTCACATTATATTTTTATCAAGAGGAATCGTTCGTCAATCGCCAATAACTTATTTATGGTATGGTATAAAGTATGGATAGATGAGTTAATAATAGTATATTATTCGACAAGTGGTAATGTACTAAATAACGAGCCGAAGGAGAGTGTTGTAATTCATCAAGTGGAGTTTTAGTATTACCACGAGTTGAATACTATACTTTATCTACGAATGTAACAATAAATACTGACCTTTGCAAGTCCGAATTCATCATTTTTTGCATTTATTACTTAACTTAATTAAACGTCAAAACTATTTAAATGTCAAATCGCTTTCCTCCCCTCAATAATAATAATGGATCATTCTATTTCACCATATCGGAAAAGAATTTCATTTCTATTGGACAGGCTAGGTATGAAGTTAAATGAGAATGGTGTAAACAAAAATTGATGACCTTTTACGAATATAACTCAACGCTATTTAATTGTTTATCGATACAATGGAATTGTTTAAAACCAGTTGATTAATTAATATATAACCTATTAAGAGTAGATAAAGCTTAGTATTCAAATTGTGGTAATGCTAAAATAACTCATTTGGGAGGATCGGCAATGGGGGGTATAATGTATGGTCGTCGAACGGAACTTATTCCCATTTTGCAAACCATGACGAGCAACGCATATGTCCAAAACATTATCCATCCGATTGTTTGTCCATTACGTAATGAAATTGGAGAAATTTTCATTTTTTGGATGACAACACCAGGCTTCACCGTGCGAGAAGGGTGCAAGAAATGTTGGAAGAAGAGAATATTCGGAGATTGAACTGGCCGGAAAACTCGCCGGACATAAACCCGATTGAGCATATGTGGAATTATGTTAAACGAGCAATTTCAACCAGAAATTACCCTCCTATTACCCCCCAGGAACTAACACGTGCTACTCAAGAAGAATGGAACAACATACCGGTAAACACCATTCATAATCTTTTCGTTTCAATGCACCAGTGGGTCAATGCATTACTGGAGAATAGAGGAACGCATACTGATTACTAATGCATTTAGTTCTTTTTTTAAATTGTTCTTTTTCCACATTTACAATCCGAATAAATTGTTTAATTAGACACTATTTGTTAAATTAATTTTTTCCTCCTACGTTAGAAATCAAGTCGTCATACCAAATGTGATAAATGTTTAAATATAATGCACACTACAATACATATATTTATTTAAAATAACACTGCGTATTTTTGGCAAACTAATGGGGGTCCAAGATTTTTGGCGATATGTGTATTATGTAATTATTAAAATGGAAAATATTTTTCTTAATTATTTATGAGAGTTTATAGTTTATGTTGCTTGAAATGTTTCCGTCCTCATCTAAAATTACTTCATTATTTTCGTCAGTGATGGGTTTCATTTTTCTCAAATCACTCACAAAATGTCAAAAATAAATTTTTTTTTAATCATATTTTGAGGTTATACCGCATTTACCAACCGATGTAGTCGATCCATAAATTTTGGATCGGGTAGATGTAGCGAATACATTCGACAATCTATACATTTACCGATCGCGGTTCGGTAGATATGTTCTCAATAGGTGTGTTTTGGTGACCCAGTCCAGAACGTCCCGAACTAAAAGCTACAACTTCCCACTGTAGTTTTATAGCTATTAACATATCAAGGAATGTTATGACTATCATAACTGCCGCAGATGTCGGCTTGCATGAAATCCGAGCTCGTAGAGCGAGGATTTTAAGACATCTAAGGATGTTATGATTCATAACATCCGTGATTTGTTCAATAGTTTATCGGTTTCAGAAAATAAAGACATTATTATAAAGACCGGAAAACATACTTTTTGCAACTTCAATTAACAATAATTCGAAAACTCCACAAATTGAACTTAATCATAAGTTCATTACCTACTGCAAAATGAAGATCCTATGCTTTCTAAACATACCCGGAAATTTTGGTTTGATTTTGTGTCTAATCCTGCACTTGTAGCTTATTTAGGTAAATAACCTTATTGAATATTTCTGTATTTTCTTTTGCTTTTATGTCTCTATTTTAAGTATTTACCACAATAAAAAAAAGAATTTTGTGTATTTATATTTAATATTTACAATTAATTACATGACAATATTTAACATAATGGCATATTAAAACAAACAAAAAAATAAAAATATTAAATTGTGGCAGAACTGCAAGAAAGAAGATATTTTTCCTGTAAAACAATTATGACTAGTTTAATAGGTAAGTACTTTTTTGATACAGAACCATACAGGATCGATATCCTTCATATTGTTATTCTTATAATATTTTAAACATTACCAATCTATAGGCCCCAAAAAACAACAGACTGCGTTCTTTTTTAGCAATTTTGCCCGCTCGGGTAAAACTGTACGGGTAAAAAGCAGTCACAAAACTGAAGTGTGTGGCTGAAAACAGTCCTTCTTGCCGGCGCTGGCGTTCAATATCTGCCAACGGTTGATTTTTGATTTTAACCATTTTGAACGTGCTCGTGTAAGTCGGGCACGCAGGTAAAACGACGATTATCAGTGTCGGGAGTGTCCACGTCGTAGGGTGATTTCTTTTGTTTCTTCGTCCATCCGCAGTTAATTAAACCAACCACCTGGTTCTATAACTTATTTGATAGAGACTTACGTCGGAAAATTGTCTCCTTGTTTAAGTGATCACTCTTCAACCCATTTTGAACGTTTTCTGTTTGATTAATTATCAGCTAATGCCGCCGCCGCCACTTGGTTTGATTGCTTATTTTACAATTTTCCACCGCACAATACATATTTATCAATAATTTAAACACTTTTTTTAAGATATAACCACTCAAAGCACGCCAAAATAATGAGGAACAATAAAGTCCACAGCAAGAAACGTCACCAGATGACGTACGCCAACTGATCGCTTGGCTCCTCCCACATGCGCAATATCATATCTTTATTTATTTGTATCATGAGTCTGTATGGGTATGGGTTGATTTGTCGCCATGGTTACAGTTATATTTTGTTCGTTTTTATTTGTTACCTTTTTTGATATTACATAAATGTTTACATTTTTAATGTCACAACGGCTACATAAAAATGGACCTTGGATTGCCTGAAAATACATTTCAGTTGGATTTCAGTATTTAATTATTATTGTTTGGAGTTTTCTGTCCGTTTGTATTAATAAATAGCCCTATAGTTTCATTATTTATTATTTCATCTGTTGACAGTTATTGACAGATCTGTATTGTAATATTACCGTACAAGCAATAAATATAACTGTACAACTTTAGTTATGACTTACCTATTTACCAGCCTACTTTTGCATATGTAAACAAAGGATTAAAATCCTGAAACCGATAAAAATAAATATCACTTTGACAACAACTATCAAACGTAAAAATCCCGAGTGTAGGTACATGTTTGTACACCGAACAAAATAGATTTTAAAGTTCTAGCAATTCGAGTTCAGTTCATATAATTCGCTGACTTTAGCCCAGGACGTTTTGAACTGGGTCACCCATAGAGATAGAATATAATAGGGAGACGGCATCACGTGGCAAAAGTGGTTCCATGTCCGCCATATTGCCAGAGAAGAACGTTCTTGTCTGATATTGCTACTACTTTTTTGTCAAAAATGTCAAACTGTAGTGTCATTTGTTGTCAGTTTATGTTGAGCAATATTTAGCATTTCATTTCAGTTTTGAGAACTGTCTAAGTATTTTTTGTTAGTTTGTCTTGTGCTGTGCGTAGCAGCTGTAGCAGAGACGGCGTGGATAAAAAGATGTCGGAAATAACATTTCATAAGTCAGTATAAACAATAAACAGAACCGTACCTACAAAATTATGGTATGCTATTATTGGTAGTGTACTTTATATATGCTACAGCGTAGGACAAAGGGCGGCGGTAGTCAAATACAAGCATCTCAGAAGGGAAGAGAAATGCGACAAGAAAGGTTTTTAAACCAAGAACTAATATCTGTAGAGTCAGAGTCAAAGGAGAAAGCTTAATAAGCAATAAAAAATATATTCTATTTGGATGGACAGAACATTTTCAAGAGCTGCTGGCCGGAGGACCAACCCAAATGACACTGAAACCATTCTCTGAAGCCCACCTCAGAGAATATCAGTCAGGATTCAGACCAGGTCGCTCAACTACCAACCAAATGTTCACTTTGCATCAAATCCGAGAAAAATCCAGAGAATTTGACATTGGTATAACACTGGTATGCACCACTTGTCATCTACTTTAAAGCAGCGTATGATAACATTCTTAGGTCGATGTTGCACGATGTTATGAACGAACTCGGAGTACCAATGAAGCTAACTTGTCTGATTAAAATGACCATGGTTGATACCACGTCCGCAGTTAAACTTCAGAACGACATAATATAGGAACCGTTCGAAATACACAAAGGACTGCGACAGGAAGATGCGCTGACGTGTCAGTTATTCAATATAGCCCTGGAGAAAATCTTCTGATTGGTACGTACCACTTCGAAGGAATGTGGGCGTTACACATTCACTGATCGTTTTCTCTATTTACGCTTTACGCACGATCATCCCGTCTTTGTTTCCAATTTGGCTATAATTTTTCTTGGGGTACTATGTATATTTATGTATTCTGAAACAATGTATAACATGGGTATATAAATTAAAGATAAATTTACTTATTTGCCTATTGTTTTACTTTCCATATTCACCATCATCCACACACCCAATTAAGAAGCTGTAGGAATTGGTACTATTGAACTAATAGTGTAGTTTTCTTTCAAAAAACTAAAAAAAACTAAAAAGAACCAAAAACTGCACCGAATTTAGTTGATTACGAAAGTTGAAAGTTGACCAACTAAAATCGAATCGTGAGAACGCGCTTAATCCAACTCTGTTAAAGCCGCCATATTGGTGCTACAATAAGCTCCGCCCAGTGGTACCGTTATTTCCATTGAATTTAAAACAACAGGAAGGAGCATTTACCAGATGAATATGCGTCCGGAATGGACGTTGCATATGGCGGATGACTGTTTCCGGTTTGGCCAGTGGCGTACCGTTTCGGAAGGTTACCTTTGCTTTTCAAATGAATGTATTATTATTTTTACCGATTTTTACACTGTATATGCGATTAAGTTCATATAAAGGTACTTTCATATTTTAATCGGTCCACTTCAATTGTAGGGAGGGCCGTTGGTAGCAGTCTCACTATTAACTGATATGTTCGATCAAAGCAATCTTGAGTAAAATGATGCGAGCACAGGACACTTGAGCCTTTTGGTATCCACTCTGGCTTATTCACAAAATTAATCCACTTCTTTCTTCTATTTTCATCTTAGGGAAAACTAAAAAAATCACAGGGTAAATTAACACTTTTTTTCACAACAATACTATTTACATAACGTATGTAAGTAATCCAAGAAATGCTTGGTGATCTTGAACAAAAAATATACATATAGATACTTGAAAACATTTTACACTAAAAATACCCAAACCTCTTATTAAGCCGGGTTCATGCACTCGCGAATTGCGAAAAGCGAAATGCGAAACGTTAACTTAAAATTAAAATAAATGCGCCAAAAATTATGTCTAGTTTTGAAAAATAGAGACAAAGTCTACTGAATAGCGAATTTCGCAAAAATTATACTTTTTTGTCTTTTGTGGAAATCGCATTTCGCTTTTCGCAATTCGCGAGTGCATGAACCCGGCTTTATGTACCTATGTTACGCCCATGATCTGTCTCGTGTGCTTTGTTTTCACCTTGAATGCCGTTTACAATCAAATATTTTGAAATACATCAATATTTAGTTAAATTAAACGAAAGAATATACTCACCTATGAAATGTAACTCCCAAATTTTTATTTTTCGCAGTTTTGGAACAAGCACAAGCTGCACAACTAACCATAATTGTTCGTTTTATGCACTTTTACTAACACTACCACTTGAATTGTCAACAATTAAATGAGTCACACTTGGTCGTTCTAGATGGCCACTTCCGTCGCACTTTCTACTGTAGCCAGTAGAGCACACCCTCCTTCCTGTTGTTTTAAATTCAATGGTTATTTCCTTATCTATTTATATCGTATAGCGTCTCCTTATTCTATCTCTATGGGGTCACCAAACACAGCTAAATCCAACTCTGTTAAAGCCGCCATATTGGTGCTACAATAAGCTCCGCCCAGTGGTACCGTTATTTCCATTGAATTTAAAACAACAGGAAGGAGCATTTACCAGATGAATATGCGTCCGGAATGGACGTTGCATATGGCGGATGACTGTTTCCGGTTTGGCCAGTGGCGTACCGTTTCGGAAGGTTACCTTTGCTTTTCAAATGAATGTATTATTATTTTTACCGATTTTTACACTGTATATGCGATTAAGTTCATATAAAGGTACTTTCATATTTTAATCGGTCCACTTCAATTGTAGGGAGGGCCGTTGGTAGCAGTCTCACTATTAACTGATATGTTCGATCAAAGCAATCTTGAGTAAAATGATGCGAGCACAGGACACTTGAGCCTTTTGGTATCCACTCTGGCTTATTCACAAAATTAATCCACTTCTTTCTTCTATTTTCATCTTAGGGAAAACTAAAAAAATCACAGGGTAAATTAACACTTTTTTTCACAACAATACTATTTACATAACGTATGTAAGTAATCCAAGAAATGCTTGGTGATCTTGAACAAAAAATATACATATAGATACTTGAAAACATTTTACACTAAAAATACCCAAACCTCTTATTAAGCCGGGTTCATGCACTCGCGAATTGCGAAAAGCGAAATGCGAAACGTTAACTTAAAATTAAAATAAATGCGCCAAAAATTATGTCTAGTTTTGAAAAATAGAGACAAAGTCTACTGAATAGCGAATTTCGCAAAAATTATACTTTTTTGTCTTTTGTGGAAATCGCATTTCGCTTTTCGCAATTCGCGAGTGCATGAACCCGGCTTTATGTACCTATGTTACGCCCATGATCTGTCTCGTGTGCTTTGTTTTCACCTTGAATGACGTTTACAATCAAATATTTTGAAATACATCAATATTTAGTTAAATTAAACGAAAGAATATACTCACCTATGAAATGTAACTCCCAAATTTTTATTTTTCGCAGTTTTGGAACAAGCACAAGCTGCACAACTAACCATAATTGTTCGTTTTATGCACTTTTACTAACACTACCACTTGAATTGTCAACAATTAAATGAGTCACACTTGGTCGTTCTAGATGGCCACTTCCGTCGCACTTTCTACTGTAGCCAGTAGAGCACACCCTCCTTCCTGTTGTTTTAAATTCAATGGTTATTTCCTTATCTATTTATATCGTATAGCGTTTCCTTATTCTATCTCTATGGGGTCACCAAACACAGCTAAATACCAAACGCTCTGATACATTGCGGTATATGGTATATGGTATATGTAGCGCTCCAATTATCGTAAATGCCTATTATAATAAAATATAATTCTGAATCTCATGTTTTTTATTTTTATTTTTTTAATTAATGTAATTGGGTATTTTATTACCTACATTTGTTTCTTATATAATAAATAAATAAATAACAAGAATATTCTTCTACACAAAATTTGAAATAAAATCGTTTTTTGTTTTTACCTCGATAAAGATTTTGCTTATGAAAACTAACTATATATATTTACAATAATACAAAGAAGAATGTGGATATTTATAGCTTTATTCATTGAAGCCCAATTTTACATATTATGTTATTTAACCAAAAATAAATTGGAAGCTCAGGAAGCTGTACCCATTTGAGAAGTCATTAAAAATGCCTAATGAAACATGTTTACAGAAAACTTTTATTACTTATACTTCTTTCACTACAATCGTTTAAAATAAGTTTTCATCGGATATTAATACACGTAGGTCGTTTATTTACCATAAGTGTTCTAACTATCGGCTATATTGATCAGTGGAAAAAATCGAGAAAAATTTATTTTACTTTTTTCGTAGTACTCATAAAAAAGTCATTGAAATTAATAAAATCTGACATTTCACGTGATAAAAAAAATATTAAAAAAAGTTTATATTTTTTATTATAAATTATTTTTTAAACTTTAAATAAACAGTTTTGTTAATAATTATTTTAGATAATATTTTTTAATCATATATATTATATTAATAATCTTCTGTAATATACAAAAGCTCGATTTTATATTTGGGTAATTTTTTTTGAGCGACTCGAACCTGTTTTCAATGAAAATTTTGCTTGAATTAAGGGACATTTTGGCAAAATTTAACTCGAACAACTTAATCACTTAAGAAAAAACTGAATTTTTGCGGATTTACATCTCAATAACCAGATAATTGATCTCACTTAAAATTTATACCTAGGGGTTGTAAATGGGGGGGTCTTTACGATAATGAAATCCAAATTTGAATAAAAAAATCGCTGATACTTTTTTCTGAAAAAATCGACTTTTCAAAGCCCCTTAAAATCGCACGCAACCGACATGTATCACATACAAAGTTCAAAGAAACACCTTGTCGATCTTTTCTTACCACCAAAGTTTGAAGTTAATCAAAAATCAATTAACGGGTATACAGGGTGTTGCGATCTTAAGTGGGTCACACTGCATAATATGAATGATTATGATCATAAAGCTTATAACATTAATCAATAGGGAGGGATCCGAATGAGTGGCAGAAGTATAATGGCTGTAAAAAGACAATCACTTATCTCAATTGTTTTTTTGATCCCATTTATTGCTCCTTCAATTGATAGGTACTATACTTTCTACATTATATGATAGCGGCAGTGTAAATTCCACCAAAAGTTAATCGCTTTGAAAAGTCAATCACCGTGACTTAAACAAATTAACTTTTAGTAGTAATTCATGAAGCACACAGATAGGTAGTTTAACAAACAAATTCATCCCTAGATTAAAATCTATAACTATTATAGGCACATAAATGCAGTACATATGTTACACGTACTTTTGAAGATTTATAGGTTTTTCCTTCAAATTCGATTTTGCATCATGTTTTTTTACTAAACAGTATTGGCATAAAACAAAAGTTATCTTATAATTAAATTAAATAATGTAAATATTTTCCAAACTCTCTTTTTAGAACTTAAATATATTATAAAAACATTTTCGATTTTGCAGTATGCAACAGTAACTCTTTTCCTCAATCATATTTTTTTTTACATAATTTTAGTATGTATGGAATTCAAAAAAGTAATAAAATCGAAGACAAACTTACTTATATGAAAATCGGAACTTACCATCCTTCCACCCATTTCTATAATTTGAAATAAACAAAGAAAATAAATTATCGTGCGATAAATTCCGGAATGATGCTATCAGTAGTGGAAAAAATACCTTCTATAGTAATCTTTGACAATTATAAAGCTTAAGAGTAAAGCCATGCTATATTTAGTAGTAGTAGTAGGTTTAGGATGTAGATGACCCATAAATATCAGCAAAATAGCTTTTACTGAGAAATATACGTTATTATTTATGTTATTCTATAATTTAATTGTTTTTTGTTTCATAACAATAGATTATTTCAATAATTTTGTTGCAATGTTTTGTTTTTACTAGTGTTAATTTAAAATTAATAAAAGTTAGCAACTTCAAATAACTGATGTTACAGTCGCCTGTACGAACATCAATAAATAAGCTTTAAGTGGCCAATGAAATATTTTTCAGCAACATACTAGAAAAAAAGTATACCTGTTTGACGACAGATGCAGGTATTCAATGAAACATTTATCTTTAAAAGCTATATTATTGTTATCCTAGATTCTATCAGAATCCTTAAGATAAAAATTATTTCATAAGAAATGTCATGAGAACGAGTTGCAACAATATTGATTTAGGAATTAGCTATATTTATTTTTATTTAAGACGTCAGGATCTATTACATATTAAATCAGTACTATTTTTATTCTATGTGAATATGTGATGTATTTTATTTATTTTACACAGTAACAATTTTAAAGCATTACAACAATAAATGAATCCATTTAATTAAGTTTCACAATAAAATAAGTATATAAATAAATAAAAGAAATACATTTATTGTCGTATATGATACAGAAATTCGTTTAATGAACATCAATATATAATACATTTTGGCATTGATACATTAAGTAAATACACGAAGCTCTCACTCCACAACATCATAGTTTACCTTGCATAAATTACATAAACAACTTTTTGGCTAAAATGAAATTTTAATATTAAAGGAATGTTATTATTTAACTAAATGAGCAACAACTATTTGTTTTCCGTGCCGTTTTATAAAATGCCTTAGACTGCATACTCAATCCTTCTGATTTTGAGACCAAGTCATCTAATTTTTCTCCTCTTTCTAATACGGCTTGTATGGTATTATGCTGCAACAAAAAAGATATAAGTATAAATAAAAAAATACAATGTCAAAAAATTACACTTGTGGAGAAGTTTGTAGTCTTAATCAAAATAACAAATAATGTATTAGGGTTGGTAAAAATCATTATTTCAAAAAAAGAATAAAAAGTTTATTATTTGCTTGAAGCAGGCACCCCTACAAATGAAATATTTTTTTAAATTCTTTGCATTTCTCAAAGCTCAATAATTCTCACATAAAGTAATTAATTATTATGTATTTAATGAAATATATAATTTAATTTGCAAATAATGCTAATTAGGTAATATTTATTACGACTGGCAACTGAAAATGCATATCCCTTTTTTAATCGTACAACTCGCTGAAATAATTTTTCTACACAAAAAATTGATTAGAAAAATTGATATTACATGAATTACTTACACTTGACAAAACACATATTTAGGCAAGGTCACTATTTAATTAGAAGTAACTTTCTAATTTTATACTTGAAAGTATTTATTGAAAGGCAGTTTATATTAAGAGATATTGTTATAAACTCAGTGGCGTAGCTATGGTAGGGCAGTTCGGTGCGGCGCACAGAGGCCTCGCATGTTTGGGGCCCCGCAGGGGCCCATATTTCAACCTTAATAAAATTATTAATAAATTCAGTGCATTGCAATGAAAACTATCCACCCTAAATAAGTTTGGATATATTGATTTTTGCAAAAAAGCTAACACACTTTATTCTTATGAATAGATCTAGGATTAGATCGACCCCTCACCCCTAGAGCCACCCTTACAATTATTTTAAATGGAACACAATATATTTTTTAAATCTTTAGTTTCCCCTCAAAGTGCTTAATATAACAAAAATGTATACAATGTGATGACTCTTTCAATAAGATGGAGCACTGCTGTGCTGTGACTGTCAGTCAATTTCTATACATATTCCCTGGTCTTTGGATAGGTAAAAGAGGTTCGAAGTGGCCACCTCGGTCACCGGATTTGCTTCTTTAAACTTTTTTTGTGGGGTTATTTAAAAACGAAAGTCTACGCAACTCAACCCGAGTAACTAGATAATTTACGACAAAATATTGCCACAAGTTTTATGCAATGTCAGACAGGCATTTGAAACGAGATTATATCATTGCGTGGATGTCAATGGAAGTCAGTTTGAATACCTATTAAAGTAATTTTTGGTATTAAATCGTTTGTTACTACAAACCTTTTTTTAATATAAAACAATGTGTAGCTCCCAAAACTATTCACTTTAGATTTTACATTTTATACATTTTTGTAATAAGCTCTTTGAGGGGAAACTAACGAGCTAAAAAAATATGTTTCATTAAAAAAAAAATGTAAGGGTGGCTTTAGGTGTGAGAGGGTAGAGCTAATCTGAGATCTATTCATAAGAAAGTGTGTTCCCTCTTATTTATTTTTAACGTGTTTTCGCGTTTTTTGCAAAAATCGATATATCCAAACTTATTTAGGGTGGATAGCTTTCATTGAAATGCACTGTATATCTATTTATAAAGGCTGGGCTGAATATAGTTTTCTTCCATTTTATAGTTTTTTCCCTTTATATCTTCAGTCGTTGTTGTTTGGTCTTATTGTTTATTTTTTATAAAAAAGTTATGTTTTTAAGTTAATGTCTATGAAAGAAAATATATACGTTTTCTTTTTTTTTGAGGGGGGGGGGCTGGGGAAATATGGCATCCAGGGCAGGGCTCCAGCAAGTATTATGCACCGAGGCCCCATCAACCCTTGCTACGCCACTGTATAAACTAATTTAATTGTATTATTCTCTTGTAATGGGTTTCGGCCCATAAATAAATAAATAATAAATAAATAACAATGAATTGTACACAGTTGCCGCACGATAAGAGAAAGGACATTCATAAAAGGCCGAGATGTGTTGGGTATAGTCAGTTGATTTAGATATAGTAGGTTTTTGGGATGTGAATTATTAACGATTTCTGAGTGAAGATGGTGTAATTAAGCTCTCATCATTACTGCGTTTTTAACCTTTCTAACTCATTAGTAAAAGAAGACTAGAAGACATTGATCTTTATGTCTCAGTCCAAATATAAACTTTATATAAGAATTCTGTACTTTTTGTATTGTACTAAATGTTGTTAAATCAACACAAGAGTTGCAGACAATACCGCAATAGTTGAATAGGCATGTCCACAAAATTTTAATTTCAATTGGAAATGATAGATTTATTGGTATTATGAACTAATGTAACAATAAAAAAATTTGTATATTTTTATTTTGCCAGTTATTCGCAATAGAAATCACCTAAAAGCAGAGAGGCTAAGAAACGTTCCCAAGGTAGAGGCTAGTAACATGACGTCACATGCTCGCAGGCACGTTGCCGCGCGCCGGCCGGCTTGTACGGCTTCGTCATGCAGTGAGCGTTCTCTGTGTTTATGAGCAGTATTATAAAAGAAATATGGTGGCACGAATATGATGTTTTGTTCCTTGCTGCAATAATACAACTACTAAGACGCCAACGAAAATATCTGTAAGCGTCCCAAAGCCAACAATAAAAAAGAAAAAATGGTTTGAGGCAGTAAGACGTGATATTAAAAACATTTCATCGACATCTACTTTGTACTGCTGCGAGGATCATTTTAATGCAAGTTTATTTCGAGGTTTATTTACTATAAAAATAAATACTATACGATTAGTTCTCCTCCGTTTTTAAACCCGAATTTAAATGATCTACATTAAAACACAGCTTTTTTTCATGATTTCCTTTGGGGCTGATTAAAATCACTGTTATCAGAAAATCGGATACCATAATTACGCTTACATTTGGCAAATTATGTGAATCTCCTTTCTGGAAACCTTCTTCCATATTTACTAATAAGAAGATACAATAAACCAACACCTCAACGCTGTAAATAATAGAGCTACTGTAAATGTAGACTGCATTCTGACACTTCTGACAGCTCGGCGCGCGCCGCGTGCGAAAATTAAACACGCGCGTCAGCCAGGCTAGCGAGCTTGTGACGTCAAAACAATCAGCAGGCGTTTATTTAATTCAAACGGAGCAAAAGATTTCTTCGGTCGCTGTTATGGTTAGGATTAATTCTTTTCAAAAAAAAATTTCAGATATTGGTACCAGGGGCTCCAATGTACGATTTTAACTAATATTAATGTATATTAATTTTTTTGTGGACATGCCTATTACCATAGAGTAAAAAATAATAAAGAGGCGCAACTGTCAAGGTTTCGAGATTTTAGTGTTGTATTTTTTCACCAATAGCTTCATGATTGTCTTCAATTTTAAGGGCTATACAAATACATTACAAATACCTTCCCGTAGCACTAAAAATTGATGACAATCATGAAGTTATTTTCAAAGAAATACAATACTAAAATCTCGAAACCTTGACAGTTGCAACTCTTTATTATTTTTTACTCAATGCTATTACGTTAAAATTACTGTATTGCAATACAATATTTTGATTTTTCTAAAGATGACATCTGTTTGCATATAAACTATTTAATAAAACATAAGATTTTTGACTTGTGAATTTATATGACTGATAAATCTTAGATTCAGATCTATAGTTAAAATTTTTATTTTATCTGTATATTGCAAATAATGTTTGTCAACTTGAAGTGAAATATTCTCTATGGTTCTCTGCCGGTCTTTATTAATTAGCTCCTAAAAACAATCATTAATGATTCATCTAACCGGGACGGGAATAATAGATAGAAAATGGTTTTTAGATATTTTTACTAGTTCTTTTCTAGGTAGGTACCATTATTCAAGGCAAGTTCCATGTAGCTGGTCGATACTGTAGTATGTACACATAAGAGGCTCAGTCTATCTCCTGGCTTTATTATTGGGTTAAAATAGAAAACCAAAATCTATTTTCGTGTTTTTTTTTTTTGAGGATTTCGAGGTCGAATAAGCGATATAACCTATAATATACGAGGTATTGTCAAAAAACTGAATTTCCAAATTTTATTCACCCTGTATATTATTACGAAAATCGATATGATATATATTGTGGTTCTAAAGATATATGCCATTCATACATCTAACTCCCTGTTTAACCGGAAATAGCTAACATCCAACAAAATTTTGGCGACAACCCGTATACAGTATACTCCGGTTATAACGTACCCTCTAGGGACTAATTTTTGAGTACACTATTACCGGAAGTAAGTTATAACAGAAAAACGTCAAAGCCAAAATCAAAGTTGAGAACTGCGTAAACGACCTTTAAAACCGAATGTACGTGATATATCCCGGGTGCGTTATAACCAGAGTACACTGTATAATGAAATAATTGAAAAGTAGTCAATCTCCTGATTTCAAAAATATATAACAAGTGTTCTTTTTCTTTAGTTTCAAGCTTTCTACTTGAATTTTTGAAAAGTTTGGCATTAGCGTATTTTATTAGGTCCGTTATTGCATTTTGTTGTCAATTTCTCGAAAACTACTGAAGATAAAGGACGTGTTATATTTTTTTGAAATCAGGAGATTGACTACTTTGCAATTATTTCTAATATACAGGTTATCCACAATAATATCAATTTCCGTAATAATATACAGGTGAAAAAAATTTGGCAAATCAGTTTTTTGACAATACCTCGTATATAGAGGTTATATCACTTATTTAACCTTAAAATAAATCGGATACCTCATAAAAAAAGTACATGAGAATAGATATTGGTTTTTCATTTTAGCCCAGTAATAATGCCAGGAGATCGAGTGAGCCTCTTATTGTGGGACACTCTGTACAAGTTATTATCGTCAGCATAAGACTGCATTGAAAAGTTACTTAGAAGACACAGACAACTCTTGATCCCTGAAGAGGGCTCCTTAAATAATGTTTATATTATTTGATATATTACTTTTTATAGTAACACGCTGACTTCTGTTGCTTAAAAATAATCTAGTAAAAGAAATTGTAATTGAGTTGAATAATATTTCACTAATTTATTTCTCTTCGATGTCTATAACCACTTGGGATATATATGTATACTACAAAGTAAGATGCTGTTGTATTTGATGAAATAAAATTGAGAGCGTAGTAGTAACAGGTGGAACGAAAGTTTTCGGACAATATTTCTATAAGAAATTCTTTTTTAAAAAACAAGGCTAGAGAGTAGGCTACGGCCAAGCGTTACTATGGTTACTTTGTTTATTAACTTGACAGTTCATGTTGGTTCTCAAGCGTTTCAAGATGGCGTACAAATTAGAATTATGAAAGAATATTTATAATTTAGTGGCATGTCAGAGGTGAAGCGGTAAACTCAACGTCACTTGCCGAAATTGCTTGTGTTTATCAAACCTACATCACCAAAATGATGATATCATGTTTTGGCCTGACTTAGCTTCATGCCATTATGCCAGAGAGACAAGACGTATTAAACCTTCCTAATATAGGTAGTGGTCGTAGATAAACGATTTTAATTTTGAGGAAATGTCACTGTTAATAACGCCATAGCGGCAAGAGAAATGTTATCTCATCATCAGATATAGATTCGGTGACCTCAATCATAATTTTAAGCGACAACGAAGAACTGGGAAACGGATCTGTTGAAGAAATTAGCTAAAATGGTTAAAAAAATGTTAGAAACCCACAATTGGAGTCACGCACAGTTCCAAGAACATGTCGAATAGTTTGTGTGACCTTGAAAATTACATATCACGTTAAAGATAACCCATTTTACCAGGTGCCTATGTTTTTCTATCTGCATTTAAGAGAGCCCTCGACCAGGATTTTCGTCCTCATCGCAACACGAGGATTTTTTCAGTTCATATCAATATGAAAAAAATTTCTATTGCGACTGACATCTATCTCGTTGCTAAAAGGGTGGAAAAAATAATCGAAGATGTAAAAAAAAATGGGTCATAATAGTTATTCGATTATCCGAGCTCAGCCGCGGATGGATATTAAGCAAGGTCGAAAAAAATCCTCAGGGAAGGGGAGCAAGGACCCCGGAAAAGTACAGTTTTTCGGTAAAATCGACCTTTTTAAAAAATTCATATCTCGGTTAATATCGGAGATGGATCTAAAAAAGGAGTTCTTCATTTCTCCTTCTTCTTGCCTGCCGTTTGGGTCTGGATCCTCTTGATCCAAAAGGAAAGGCTGTGGCGCATTTCCAAAGGGTACATGTTTAAAAAAATCGCTAAAATCCAACAAATTCACATCTTTTCAAAAAATCATAACTTTTTTAGGAGGTAAAATCGAAAAAAACGATTACGCCTCGGGATTTTCTAATAACATCTAGTTTTCAAAAAAAAATATGCCGCCGGCAAAGGGGGCGCGTGCTATTGAACTCGGTCCGGACGCGTGTTTGGAGAAATTTGAAAAATTTGAAAAAATTGCGAAAACACGAAATCTTTAAACGCTGTTTCCATACGAAAAATCGCTGCCGGGCCGCCGTTCTGGTAAGAAACCCAAGGCAGAAAGTCCAACTTAGAACTACGTTGTAAATTGCACGGTCTCGATGCGATTTTCGAGGCAGTAGGAGCGAACAAAAAAGTGAAATTTGTAAATTTCCTAAAGCGGTCATTGTTCTCGCATCTCTTTCTAATCTCTCAACCCTCCGATATGGGGGTATTGAAATGTTAATAACTTTCTTAATACTCGAAGGATCGCTACGAAATATAGCCTAAAAGATTTGATTTTCCCGACACGAGGACGCCTATAAAATACGACGCCACGCGCCGACACTCACCCGGAAAAAAGCCTTTGAGGCGGCAAAGTACATAAAAAACCCACACGAAATTAGAGCAAGTGTGCCTGATAACTGTAATTTTTTTTTTAACAACTGGTAATTTATTTTCACCCTTTCCGCAACGTCCTGGGACTTTTCTTCACAAATAAAACTTGCTTCTTTTAACTTGAACTAAACATTTTTCATGAAACTACCCGTGTCGTGATAACTCGAAATTTTGGTCAAGGGCTCTCCTACTATTTGTAAAATATTCTTACTTAAACGTTCAGTTTTATGTTCTATTTTTATTTGTATAAAGTACTACTGTCTTTTACCACAATTATAACGAACCCTGTTACAAACCATTTTAATATATTTTTCAGGTTCGCTATAACCGAACTTACTGCATTTACTACGGATGTAAAAAAAAATTTAAAAAAATAAGTAAACATATTCACACCTAAATTAAAAATTATTAAACCACTGATGACTACTTTGTATCGTTATTGGCAAGTTGATGTGATAATATAAACAAACATTGTTCGGTCGAACACCAAAAAATATAATGATCAAAGGGAGCATGAACTGTCTGTTTGTATCATGTATGTACGTATATGGAATAAAGCAATATTATTATTATTATTATTACCTTTGCTGCTGATTTTAAACTCAGGGACTTATTTCTCACTACTCGCTACATAATAAAAATATTTACTCAATTAAAAAATTTATAAAGCAGCATTTATAACGGATGATGAAATAATTTTGAAACCGTTAATCCTAAAAAATAAGTGAAAAACTGTTATCAAGATATTTTTATGTAGAATTCAATAATCATTTGGTTTTTCAGAATTATAATTAAGGTCCATGTGATAAATTAATTTTTCTTCAAGCGTATAACAATACTTACATTACATAATGCAACACTTCCTGTAGAAAGAGCCTATTATTGTACTAGTACAAATATTTCTCATTTTTTTCCTAGTATAAAAATGAAATAATGTGTCCATGGGCAACGAATTAAAAATCTAAGTTATGACTTGTCATAAACTGTCATTTTAAAAGTTGACTTCGTGTGTACCACCTGAAATAGGTATTTGAAATTGCAAATTCACTTATGTCATGTTTCATTGATAAATAAAATGGTTAGTATTACATATATTTTTATTTACTAAGCTTGAACGCATTTGACCTGATGTCATTTTTCAAAATTAAAGTTTTGATATTTTTTATTTTAACGCTTGAAGAAAAAATAGTATATGACACTTGGAGTAGAAGGCTCATTATGTGTTTCGCCCAGTTTGCTGCCTCGGCTGAGCAAACTTCTGGGCTCAACAATAATGGTCGCCTTCTACTCCTAGTAACATAATACATATACTTTTCTTTTAAGCCTACTTGTTTTTTGTTTTCTTTGGGATGTATTAAAATCTGAAATTATTTTTAATTCTGTGGTCGATCATGCTGAAAATAACTCGTCTTGAATCAAGTGTACTTGATATATTTATTATCAACAACTGTACTTGAGAGAGAACGATTCATGTCATGAATTATAATTTTTAGACAAGCCATGTTAGACATGAAAATCACTCACTTAGTGTCAATCATCACTTATTTACTCAGCGCACATTGTACATTTTGGTTATCGGTTTTACTTTGACTTTATGACGAGGATTCCAACCTATTTATAATTTACGACTTATAAATTATTCCCTACCAAATAAACCAAAATATTTCACTCTCTTCGGTATTTTACTATATTTTACTAAGTATTATTATATTATGTTATGCAGAGGCGAAATAATTCAGATTTTTCGCTAATTCCCACTAATCAGTAATCAGTATTAATTCATCACCCGTACTTTCATTTCTTTTGCGATTATTTTTAATTCGAATTATGGAATTTGATAATTGAATTGTACAGGTTTTATTTTAATAATCGGATGATACATACCTCTAATTGGATGTAGGGTTAAATCATAATTATTTCCAGTTTCTTACCAACTTGGAAATAATTATTACAATAGCCAACATCAATGATGACTACAAAATATTTCATTGTTGAAGGTTTTTACATGATTGATATTGATATTTTAATAACCATTAGAGCTCGGAATGCAGGTATCAGTGACATCAAATCCAGGACAATGTCAATTTGTTATAAGTACACATTCGGGAAGGGTTGGAGGTACTGCAATGTAACACTGAACTCACACACAAACAAGTATTTTTCACTTATTTACCTAAATGATCATAATAGTACATACATATTATTATATGTTCTAAATTTCTTGTTAGAGTTAAACTTTGGTGATTTTCTTTAAAAATCCATCCAAAGACTGCTCAACATGTAGCTGAAGCATATTATTTACAAAAAATCTCAAGTTTCACACAAAGTTACCACATGGAAGGTTTAGAAAGAGACATTTTGAACATCGATGGGTTTTTATACAATTTTGCGCTGTACACCTTAACATTTGTAAGGAGTGTAGCATGTAGTAATGAAGTAACAAAATGTTGTAGTATTCCCCATCCATTATTTTAAGTTTAACTGTGCCAGCTGTTTTGCATGTGTTTTTTGATATAAGCAAAGATTATATATACCATAGATAAACGGTGCTATTGTATTTATTTGACGCTCACCAAATGGATGCAGGCGAGAGAGAACGGGATAAGTCCTCTGTTCTTGTCACTCATATTAGCGACGACCCATAATCTAGTCGCTCACAACATTTAACACGGGCCGGCAAATTCTTGGGCAGTGCCGGCACGAATCGACGTACTGTTTCCCGCCCGCGTTCAAGCAGCTGTCACTGCTGTCAGGTGTTAGCGGATATTCTCAAATAATAATTCGTCTTGGCAGAGACAACCGTCTTTGATATCATATCTTGTGTTGTTGTATCATGGGTTTACTGTTTGTTTACTGTGGTTTAGTGCTTTGTGTAATATCGATGTTGCATAATAGGTGTGTTTCAGTGTCAAAATGGCTAATTTAAATATTCACGACTGTACTAAATGTTTAATATTATTGGCAAAACTTGAAAAAAATGATAATGACGATGGTAAGAGGTTCTCTAAATATACATTATTGTTTAGAATAAAACCGCATTTTAGGCAGCGCATATACTTAACCTATTACCTGCGATTGAAAATATAAGTGTCAGCATTTTTAAGAATAAAACTAAAGCTCTTATTATTACAATTAATTTATCTGTGATACAATGCGAGAGGTACCTATGTAAATATTGAATTTTATATGTCGTAATAACTTTTATCCTATGTGATGTTCACGGTGTGATAATTAAACTAATTGTACTTTTAAACATTTTATATATACTTTTATGCTGTTTTTATGGTGCAAGTTAAAATACGCTATGCGGTACCTTCCACCAATTGTATGTATTACTACTCATTACTCATGCAATAAGTTATATTTATTTATTTATTTTTGTTTAGAATGTTTTAACATATTTCATAGATAAAAAAAATTGCATCTAAGGTTTTCGCTTTTCTTTCCTTTTAAATTAATTTACAAGAATTGTATTTATTTGAAAAATATATGATAATAAAGAACTAGTGTTTTATTTTACTTTCAAATTAATATGTTCGACCGTACGTATCTATAAACCATAATGTGCTACTTTATGGTACAAGCAATGTCAAATTTGTATTTCAATGAAAAAAAATCATGTGATGGTATAAGGTCGATTTCCAACGAAAACTCTTTTCGCATTTACTACAATGAAAGGAATTCTTGCTCTGGCTTATATTGTACAGGGTCATCATGTGAAAATGTTAGATTCTGCAACTTCGTTTTGAATTTATCGAAAAAGTAAAAATTGCTTTACTGACTAATTTTTTGTCAGGAATTCAAATTTTTATAGAAAAAAAAACAATTGAGCATCGCATTACAGAGATATAGCTATCGACATTGTTTTTTCTTATGTAGCAACCTGTATAATATTACATTTTTTGATTCTTCGTTTTTTCCTAATTTCATCGATATAAACATGTAAGCTATTATATCTTTTATTTTTTACGAGATATAGATAATTACATAATTTAAATTACAACGATTAATAGGTATATAATTATTTTTTATAGATATTGTTTTCTTGCTTTTTACACATAACCTATATCTTTTTTACAAATTATCTATATCTCGTAAAAAATAAAGATAACAGCTTACATGTTTATATCGATGAAATCAGGAAAAACCGAAGAATCAAATATAATGATAAGATGTTACACATAAGAAAAAACAAAGTTGATAGCTATATCTCTGTAATGCGATGCTCGATTGTTTTTTTCTATAAAAATTTGAATTCTTGGCAAAAAATTAGTCCGTAAAGCAGTTTTTACTTTTACGATAAATTCAAAACCAACAAAGTTACAGTAGAATCTAACATTTTCATGTGATGACCCTGTACAGCAATGGAACTACATTGTCCGGGTGGAATTTTTTTGAGTGTCTCCTCAAGCTGGATAATGTACCATATTGATTTTCACATACACTACACCTGTGCTGATTCATTATAAAACTATTTGATATGACACTCCGCTCGCAAATCGCAAAACACCAAGACGGTTGTCTCTGCCAAGACGAATTATTATTTGAGAATAGCCGCTAACACCTGACAGCAGTGACAGCTGTTTGAACGCGGGCGGGAAACAGAACGGCGATTCGTGCCAGCACTGCCCAAGAATTTGCCGGCCCGTGTTAAATGTTGTAGAGCGACTAGATTATGGGTCGTCGCTAATATGAGTGACAAGAACAGAGGACTTATCCCGTTCTCTCTCGCCTGCATCCATTTGGTGAGCGTCAAATAAATACAATAGCACCGTTTATTTATGGTATATATAATCTTTGATATAAGTAATACATTTTACAATAAAACTAGTTTATGTATTACTTAATATCTTAAAATGAAGTAAAATCCACTTTATTATGTATAATTTGTATAAATATTTGTTTTTCTATTTCTTGGGAATGTTTCAGTAATCTGTCTCTGGAACCGATATCTAAGTTCCGAGCTCTAATAATTACAGTACCCAGTTCATCAGTTTATACTCTCTGAATGAATAAATGAATACACTTTGTAAACAGAGCCTTAAAATTCAGATATACATTGTAAAATCCTTCATAAATAACAATGCGTTTGTCTATGACCTAATTAAATACAATACATTGTATATGGATATCTGCAAAACTTTTAGGAAAACTACATTGTTCAACAACAAGAACGATGCATAGTCTAATGACTGTCCGATATACTAGTATTTCCATTAAACTACTTGCCAACTTTTGCCCAAATAAAAAAAGTACAACTTATCAAACAGTTGGCAGTATACATATCTCTAAAATACAATTCTGAGGTTGTATAGTCATCTTACCAATATTATTTTTGTTTCATCGAGGTCCTCTTGTATTTTTGTCATAGCATCTGCCTCTCGGGGGTTTTGATATTTTGCCAAGTAAGTGTTTAACTGTGGAAATGCTACGTCTCTTTCTTGAAGATTTGGCCAATTGGCTGCAGGTACTTTGTCAACAAATTCATCTAAAATTTTAGTGATCAACGTGTGTGATACTCTAGAAGGATATTCATGGTCTGTTATTACCACACCAGCTAGATTATCTGAACGCACGTAAACATGACACATGTACTCTGTAATAAATGTTTCAATTATTATAGTAATTTTTTATAAATTAGGTTCACGAACCTCCTTCTTTAACAGACTGTCGTGAAGCTGGTATAGTACGTTCTACTATCGTTTTGCAGAAAAACGACATAAATTCTTGCACAGATCCTCTTTGAAAAAAACTAAAACTTTGAAGTTCAAATGCAGACTTTAACCATGTTGCATTAGTTGCTCCCTTGTACAAAATACTAATACAATATAATTTTACCATTTTTTAAGCATAAATAGCAGAACCACAAATTTTCATAACTCACAAACTTATAATTGATTCAATTTAAAATCGTCATAAAATTTTTTAAAGGAGATAAGAAATAGCAAATTCAAAAAATTAAGAATATACAAAATTGCACTTTGGCAAATGTCACTGTCACAAATTCAGACAAATTCTTGTTTTTTCTACAATACTGTCATCCGTTGGCAAATGGCATAAAGGGAGAAGGATCATCATTTCAATGTAAACGACTGAGACACGAGATAGAAAATTCTGCCACACGCTCTTTAATTTAGCAGGTGCTAGTGCAAATACTAAATGTTCCTAGATTCCCAGGGTAAAAATCCCTAAACAGTTGGAACAAGTCAGAATACCGTAAGAACATAATGGCTTCTCGTTAAGGCGGTGGGTGGTCGACAATTTTGTGATTTTTTACCAGTGCTAGGTTCTGTTATACCATTATTAAAACGCTATTTAAAATTGAAGTGAAATTTTTATAAATGTAAAGCTTGTAATACTCCCACATCTACATTGTCAATATAGTTTTTTATTGGTCATAAAGAATGATTTGTAAAAATATGCAAAACAATAATTTTCCAGTTAAACTAATGGTTTGTGGAAGCTGATGATTTAAGATTAACATGATGATGTCTTTATTTACGAACCGATTATAATCAGTAAGTAAGTATATTTACCACTTTTATTGTTTGCAACACTCCCTTTAATCTATTACATTTTTGACATGTATGAAATGTTTAATTAATAAATAGGTACACGAATTTGTTGTGGCCAAATGTAAGCATGTATTATAACTTCTGTGGAAAGTCGAAGCAAATTAAATACATGCACCCATTTTCTGGATGCAATTAAATTTTACTTTTAAATTTAAATGTATCTTTTCCATATTTCAATATTTAGTTTTAAAAGAATAGTGATGATTTTATATTATGTATGTACTATATTTTTGTCTATCTATATTTATTATATTATCTAATATATCTAAACTATACATATAAAGAGTAACAGTAGTGTCGAAATGGAAAAAATAGTATTCTTTTACTTTGTACCTAGTTTAAAAATATAATAACACTAATCATGGCATTTCCATTTCGGCAATAATTTTACAGGATCCACATTTTAGGGCGAGTGGCGAGTACAAGTTGTATGTGACTTTTAGCAGTAAACAACCAACCAATTGTATTTTACAATAAGGAATTTCAATAAATTTTTTTAATATAAAAGAGAAAAATAGTTTATTACATTACAAGTTATGAAAGTGGTCTTTTGCAAGACGAGGGGGGTTGGTGATGAATACGAAGCGTTCGAGTACTTCTTCCAAGCCTCCGAGTCAAGCAGACACTAATGACGTGTGATGTACACTATTTGTTCCAAAACCGCTTTTTAAAAATCTAAAAATTAAAAACAAAAATACGTCACACTGACAGTTTGCCTTCACTAATGTATAGTGCGTTCATTTTAAGGATGTTCAAGGGTTTCATTGACGGGGTAGAGGGGAGTAGCGGGACGGGGGAGATCCCGGGGGTGGGTGAAGGCGTTAGAGGCAACACCGCACATTTCTCCTGTGCTCTCGTTTTCTTTCTGCTGGTGTTGCGACAAAGTGGCTAACCTATAAAAAATCACCTACGGTACTTTGGTCGGAACATACAAAACCCAGGGAGAAGAGCAAGCAATCAAACTATTGCGTGGTGAATGTGATGGAAAACAACAAGTCATCAAAACAAAGAAAATATTAAAAAGCATTCTAGAGTACCTGAAAAGTTTGCCATAATATATTCAAGAACTTCATTTCAGCTTCACTTCGAATATTCCTAGTAGTTCTATTCTCCGATAAGAATATTTTATATTTATTGTTATGTATGAAAGTCTATTTGTTCTTGTTATCTGACATGCTTGCATGAAATACTTATACTCTGATATTTTACATAAACATGATAAAAAAGTAAATTATTTTAATGAAAAAGCTTCAATAAATTGTTTGACGTTTGACGTTATAAATTATTTTGAATTAGGAAGGATGCGACGTTGCCGTCGTTACACTTCATAAGCGTCTGCTGAGGCACAGCATTTCCGAAAAAAAATGCTGTTTATTAATCAGAATGCATTGCAACCGTCCCCTTTTTCATAGACAAAATCTTCCTTGAAGTCTCTTCTATACGTTCCATAGTTTTTTTCCATTTTCTCTGCATTTTCTTCTGTATATTTTACTCTGAGAAGGTCTCCGAACATGGAAACATGCAGTCTCCATAAGTCTCCATGTTAAAATCATAGATTTCACTTTCGATTTTCTCGAAAACTACGTACAAGAAGGTAATAAAAAAACAGTGACCGGTTCATTTCTATATCAAAAATAACATATTCAACTTTCAGCGACTTCTCTCCATTTCTGCGAAACCCTTGAACATCCTTAAATGTGAACAGTTTTAAGTGGTTATTACGAGGTTATTATTAAAAATAGAATGATGGGATAAATCTCATGTGAGAGGATTAGAAATAAAGTTTTTTTTATGCATAAAGAGAAAAAAACAAATGATGCCCGTTTTGGAAAATATTAATGTTAGGCATGTTTTTTTTAATGAAACGCCCTATATATTTTTGCACTATTTAAGACTAATTTTTTCTGAATACAGTGATGTGCAATATGGTAGTTTGGATGAATAATTTCCTTAATATTGCTAAAAAACTATTGAAATTGTGGAAATTACTTATAACAGTGACATTACTGAAAGATAGCCATTACTACAAAATAATATATTTTCAAAAATTGGCTTCATATGTTTTTTTCTCTTTAATGCATAAGAAACTTTTTTTCTAATCCTCTCACATCGTTTGTCCCATCATTTTATCTTTAATAATAACCTCGTAATAACCATTTAAAACCATTCGCACTTAAAATGAACGCACTGTACAAAAATAAATATAATGTTTATTATTAGTTTGCCATCGAGTTTTCCATGTGACTACATGGTGTTTATCGTTAGTTTTCCAAGTACTACATAGTTTTTAGTTTCTAAATAAGTTTCTGATAATATAAAATGATTTAGATTTAACAGTTAAAGTTAAAGTATAAAATAAATATTTCCTGACTAAACTAAGACAAGGTGAATATTCTTACAGGATGCTGAATTCCAATTATTTTTTAAGATCAGCTTGAAGTTTTACTAAAAATTTTAAATGTACAACCAATTTATATTCTGTTACTTTTGAACTCGTAAATTATAAGTTAAAATTAAGTATTACAAATTCGAAATTTGGGATGAATTGCAATTCATTTTCAGAAATTGCTCACACAAAACCAACATCATTGTGCACGATTATACATAAATTAAAGTCGTTATAAAAATGCTATATGAAATATTATGTCGGTGACAACGTAAATAATGGCATATGCCAAAAATTGTAATACCAGTAGTAAAATTCCCTACCAACATCTGGTGATTTTCAAAACCTAATATACAGGGTCATCACGTGAAAATGTTAGATTCTACTGTAACTTTGTTGCTTTTGAATTTTTCGGAAAAGTGAAAACTGCTTTACTAATTTTTTGCCAGGAATTCAAATTTTTATGTAAAAAAACAATCGAGTATCGCATTACAGAGATATAGCTATCAACTTTGTTTTTTCTTATGTAACATCTTAATATTACATCTTTTGATTCTTCGTTTTTTCCTGATTTCATCGATATAAACATGTAAGCTATTATTTTTTATTTTTGGTGACGGTGACCTTTAAGTACGCATTTAATAACAACTTTTTTGCTAGATATAGATAATTTGGAAAAAAGATATAGGTTATGTGTAAAAAAAGCAAGGAACGCTGTTTGAACAATATCTATAAAAAATAATTATATTATATTAATTGTTGTAATTTACTCTATGTAATTATTTATATCTCGTAAAAAATAAAAGATAATAGCTTACATATTTATATCGAAGAAATTAGGAAAAACCAAAGAATCAAAAGATGTAGTAATATACAGAGTGCTAAATAAGAAAAAGCAATGTCGATAGCTATATCTCTGTAATGCGATGCTCGATTGTTTTTTCTATAAAAATTTGAATTCCTGCCAAAAAATTAATAAAAGTAAATTATTTTAATGAAAAAGCTTCAATAAATTGTTTGACGTTTGACGTTATAAATTATTTTGAATTAGGAAGGATGCGACGTTGCCGTCGTTACACTTCATAAGCGTCTGCTGAGGCACAGCATTTCCGAAAAAAAATGCTGTTTATTAATCAGAATGCATTGCAACCGTCCCCTTTTTCATAGACAAAATCTTCCTTGAAGTCTCTTCTATACGTTCCATAGTTTTTTTCCATTTTCTCTGCATTTTCTTCTGTATATTTTACTCTGAGAAGGTCTCCGAACATGGAAACATGCAGTCTCCATAAGTCTCCATGTTAAAATCATAGATTTCACTTTCGATTTTCTCGAAAACTACGTACAAGAAGGTAATAAAAAAACAGTGACCGGTTCATTTCTATATCAAAAATAACATATTCAACTTTCAGCGACTTCTCTCCATTTCTGCGAAACCCTTGAACATCCTTAAATGTGAACAGTTTTAAGTGGTTATTACGAGGTTATTATTAAAAATAGAATGATGGGATAAATCTCATGTGAGAGGATTAGAAATAAAGTTTTTTTTATGCATAAAGAGAAAAAAACAAATGATGCCCGTTTTGGAAAATATTAATGTTAGGCATGTTTTTTTTAATGAAACGCCCTATATATTTTTGCACTATTTAAGACTAATTTTTTCTGAATACAGTGATGTGCAATATGGTAGTTTGGATGAATAATTTCCTTAATATTGCTAAAAAACTATTGAAATTGTGGAAATTACTTATAACAGTGACATTACTGAAAGATAGCCATTACTACAAAATAATATATTTTCAAAAATTGGCTTCATATGTTTTTTTCTCTTTAATGCATAAGAAACTTTTTTTCTAATCCTCTCACATCGTTTGTCCCATCATTTTATCTTTAATAATAACCTCGTAATAACCATTTAAAACCATTCGCACTTAAAATGAACGCACTGTACAAAAATAAATATAATGTTTATTATTAGTTTGCCATCGAGTTTTCCATGTGACTACATGGTGTTTATCGTTAGTTTTCCAAGTACTACATAGTTTTTAGTTTCTAAATAAGTTTCTGATAATATAAAATGATTTAGATTTAACAGTTAAAGTTAAAGTATAAAATAAATATTTCCTGACTAAACTAAGACAAGGTGAATATTCTTACAGGATGCTGAATTCCAATTATTTTTTAAGATCAGCTTGAAGTTTTACTAAAAATTTTAAATGTACAACCAATTTATATTCTGTTACTTTTGAACTCGTAAATTATAAGTTAAAATTAAGTATTACAAATTCGAAATTTGGGATGAATTGCAATTCATTTTCAGAAATTGCTCACACAAAACCAACATCATTGTGCACGATTATACATAAATTAAAGTCGTTATAAAAATGCTATATGAAATATTATGTCGGTGACAACGTAAATAATGGCATATGCCAAAAATTGTAATACCAGTAGTAAAATTCCCTACCAACATCTGGTGATTTTCAAAACCTAATATACAGGGTCATCACGTGAAAATGTTAGATTCTACTGTAACTTTGTTGCTTTTGAATTTTTCGGAAAAGTGAAAACTGCTTTACTAATTTTTTGCCAGGAATTCAAATTTTTATGTAAAAAAACAATCGAGTATCGCATTACAGAGATATAGCTATCAACTTTGTTTTTTCTTATGTAACATCTTAATATTACATCTTTTGATTCTTCGTTTTTTCCTGATTTCATCGATATAAACATGTAAGCTATTATTTTTTATTTTTGGTGACGGTGACCTTTAAGTACGCATTTAATAACAACTTTTTTGCTAGATATAGATAATTTGGAAAAAAGATATAGGTTATGTGTAAAAAAAGCAAGGAACGCTGTTTGAACAATATCTATAAAAAATAATTATATTATATTAATTGTTGTAATTTACTCTATGTAATTATTTATATCTCGTAAAAAATAAAAGATAATAGCTTACATATTTATATCGAAGAAATTAGGAAAAACCAAAGAATCAAAAGATGTAGTAATATACAGAGTGCTAAATAAGAAAAAGCAATGTCGATAGCTATATCTCTGTAATGCGATGCTCGATTGTTTTTTCTATAAAAATTTGAATTCCTGCCAAAAAATTAATCAGCAAAGCAGTTTTTATTTTTCCGTTAAATTCAAAAGCAACAAAGTTTCAGTAGAATCTTAACATTTTCACGTGATGACCCTGTAAACAATTTTTTTAAATTTAGGTTAAAAGTAATTAATACTCCTGTAAGTAATCTTTATTTAGTATAAATATTATTATAACCGCAAAATAACTATATCTTACAACAATAAGTATATATTGAAATTTAATATTTCCAACTAAATAAATAAATTTGTAATAAAATAGTATTATGGTATAAATACTATTTGTTACTTGTTGCCCAAATCACAGTAAAGCAATAATGTTAAATAAATTTACATAAAATATAAAATCGTAGACACATATTTATGTGGTTTATTAAATTCGATCATTGCATCATTTTCAAGTGCTTACTCACTTCTATATCTGATTCTGGCCCTTTCAAGTTCAAAAAATTGGGTCGCTGTATTGGAATTTTTCTGAAGAAAAAATTAATCCCAGTATACCTATGTAGATACTCAAATCAAATTAATTTATTGTTGTTAATAACAAACAAATTTTACACAAGACGATGAAAGTATCTTAATATATGTCTTAAGATATGTCTAAAATAATTTATTACCATTATAATGATAATTATAATTGAAAATTGTACAAAGCATTACTACATTGTATATACTTCATTAAATCTTTAATATTAGGGGTATGTCCTTTATTTTTAAATGTGTACTTCACATCCACTTAAAGTCCCCATCAATTAAGAAAGTCGTTTTACCTAAACCGGAAATGTTTAATTGGCACGTATTCCCAGTTATTCTTCTATGTTCTCAATAACTTTTCAACAAAATGTTTAGGAAATCTTTTATGTACATCTCTCTTCATCAGTTGCAAAATCCCCTAGGAAATTGTATTACTTAAAAATACCCTCGGATATACCAAATAGCTTTAGGTACATATCGCTATAGAATAATAATAAACTTCTTTATTTATTTATTTATTTTTTAATACATAAATTTAAATAAATAAAGATGTAAAACTTAACATTTAAACAACACAGTGTATGACTTTTTTATTAAAAAATATAGATAAAAATGAGGAATAAATAAATCATTTAAAAATAAAATGTTTAAAAACTTTAAAGTAATACAATATTAGGAACATCACACTTACCCAATGAGGTATTTGGTTTACAGTCAGCAAAATCATAATCGTCAAATAAAAATAAAAATAACGTAACTTATAATAATGGGATTCTTAAGTCCAATAATGATTATTGGGTAATCTATGGTTAGAAACCAGTTATACTGCAGAAAGACGTGATATGTGTAAAGGTAATAACAGAAATGGATGGTTTCTAACCATAGATTACCCAATAATCATTATTGGACTTAAGAATCCCATTATTATAAGTTACGTTATTTTTATTTGACGATTATGATTTTGCTGACTGTAAACCAAATACCTCATTGGGTAAGTGTGATGTTCCTAATATTTTATTACTTTAAAGTTTTTAAACATTTTATTTTTAAATGATTTATTTATTCCTCATTTTTATCTATATTTTTTAATAAAAAAGTCATATACTGTGTTGTTTAAATGTTAAGTTTTACATCTTTATATATTTGAATTTATGTATTAAAAAAAAAAAAAAACCGACTAAACATCTTCATTAATATATTTGTGGATACGAAACTCCTTTGCTAAAAATTATACACTTTTTGGAATTACCATCTTACACAATTTATAACATGGGTTTCTACAACAATATTCATCGACAATTTGGTAGTGAAGCTGTGAGAATATTCTTTATTTATTACCGCAGTAATTACAGTTTCTTTGACGCCTAGTATACAGGCTGGCTCCTAAAAAACATCGCAAGCCATAAGTCCGTTATTTATAATCTGATTTTAAAAAACAAAAAATTAAATGAAATGTCTTTAAATACACTATAGAGGGAGCCTACCGCAGTATTCTTAAACTGAAGCGATAGTCAACTTTTTTTTTCAAATGGCAATTTTTTTAAAATTTATTTACTATTGTACAGATTTCTTTTCTGAATAAAATGATGTATAACAAATTGACTTCTGTGACACATTTATCTCTGAAAAAGAGTCAAAATTTGTCGATACCAATAGCCTATTACGTTATTGATAAACAATCTTGTTCTGCGTTAAATGTTTCGCAAAAGTTGATTAGTTATACATCGTAGGATTCAGAAAAGAAATCTGCATAATAATAAATAAATTAAAAAAATGACTTAACGCTTTTCAAAAAAAAATAAGTTTAAAAATACTGCGTTAGGCTCCCTCTATAATGTTTTTAGAATCATTTCATTTAATGTTTTGTTTTTTAAAACCAGCTTATAAATAACGAAGTTATAACTTGCGACGTTTTTTGGAAGACAGCCTGTATACAATATATGTTTTTTTATCTACTTTACATTTACATTTTACAATAAGAAATTTTCATTCATTAATTAAACCTATAGCTATACATGAATGTAATATTGTTCTTGTATTTTTTGATGTTCTATATATTTTTATGGTATTACTTACCTATTTTAGTGATTTTTTGGTACAAATAATGTACTTATTTCAAAAAAAATTTATTTCATGTTTCAACTTTGTTCATTCTATTAATAAGAAGTCACTTTTACCAATTTTAAATAGTTAAGGCATAACCAATAGGCTCGCCAATAGGTCTAAAAAATGATTTGGTAGATTAGAAATCCACAAAGTACAAAATCATTAAGAACTTTTATTAAGAAAATAGGTAATCCCGAGGGGTAATCCGCGAGGGTAATTTTGGTGTACTTACCCGGGACATTAGGTGGACATTAGGGGGCATTAGGATAGATAGATGGATAGATAAGTTTTATTTGTTCCTATTCATACAAATACTCTACTGGGTGTAGAACATGTCAACAACATTAAAATAAGAAAAAAAAATTAAAATAAAACTAAGTTAATATAGGTACACATTAAAAGGAAGTTTTTCAATAAATTAATTTTTAAACTTTAGACAAAAACAGGGTAAGTATTTAAAAATAATTTGTTTCAATTAGACATTTAAAAACAGTAAGCCTCGCAGTAAGCTAATATAATGAACACACTAAAATAAAATAGAAACAGTAATACATCGTAAAATTTGATGTACACATGGTTACAGTAGTACAGGGTGATCATTTATATTTTTACACCCCCTTAACTTAGTTATTTTTGGAAAAAGAAAAAAAGTGTGAAGACAGATGTTTTAGTTATTTTTGCGTAGATTTTAAATACGCTCTCAGAAAAACAATTAAATAGCGCTAAAAATACTTATAATACAAACTTGTGTTTTTTGTATAGTAATACGCTGTATAAAAAAGTAAATAAATCGTTAAAAAACTGCAAAAGATAAATATAGTGTTATATATTTTTGAAAAGCTATTTTCATGCTCTTTCATATTCCCCAAAAACATACAGCATGTTATCAAACAAAAAGCACAAGTTTGTATTATACATTTTTTTTGTGTTACTCAATTGTTTTTCTGATATCGTATTTAAAAATCTACGTAAAAACGACTACACTTTTTCTTTTTCCAAAAATAACAAAGTTAAGGGGGGTGTAAAAGTATAAATGATCGGCCTGTACATCATTAAAGTATTCATCTATTGTGTAGTAAGCCTTTTTTAGCAGTATTCGTTTAAATTCCCGTTTCGTTTCTTTTGTAGGAAGATTTTTTAAATTATCAGGTAGCTTGTTGAAAATTTTAATTATAGAGTATTCAACATTTTTTTGTATATATGTGAAATTCTTTTTACTGGTAGTTAATAGGGTTTTGTTTCTGGTATCATAACTATGCTCTGATACTCTAATGATTTAACAATTTGATGTTTTCTTTTACAAATGTTGCTGCTTCATGTATATACAAACCTGTCACACTTAATATGCTTTTATTTGTGAATAACATTCTACAGTTGTCTGTAGGTCTCATATTAAATATAAATCTTAGGCGTCTTTTTTGCATCTTTAGAATCCTATCTATATCTGTAGAATTTGCCCAGAATTTAACTCGTGACTGAATATATGCGTGATACGCATTCAGCGCAGCTTCCACATTTACAAAATGTGCTAGTACCCTAAGTGCGAGCAGTAACGTGGCATACCTCCAGCCAGGTTAACAACCTGGAGCTTCCAGTCAAGCCTTGTGTCTAAGATAATTCTTTAGAATTACTACTTATTACTATATTTATGTTGTTATGGGCAAATACTACACTTCATTTTGTGGTACATAGGGAAATTTAATTTCTTTGGTTTTATTAACATTTAGTTTAAGATTGTTATTTGTAAACCAATTTTGCAGGATGGTTACTGCATCAAGGATATCCTTTTTTATGTTATTTTCAGAGTCTTGGCTAAATATTATAGATGTATCATCTGCAAATTGAATCATTTCTTGATCAACAAGTTGTGGCATCTAATTTGTGTATAATATATACAACAAAGGACCGAGAATTGAGCCCTACGAGACACCTCTCCTGATCAATTGCTTATCTGATTTAAACTTGATTGTACTCTCATCTTTTTCTACTAATTGTTGATATCTATTAGATAAGTGGGGACTCTATCTAAGTAGGTGGACATTAGTGGTCATTAGCCGACAATAGCGGGAAATTAGTGAACATTAGATGGAAATTAGGGGGCATTATTAAAAGGTTAAAGGGAATTGGAGGCATTATTGAGATATTACTGGGACATTAGTTGAGGGAGTTAAAGTATCTGAAAAACCGAGTGAACTTAACTTGAAAGAATTATTCTGCAAAAATCCACAGCAATACTATCAGAAAAATCCCAGTTTCTAAAAATTTATCTCGTGGCTAAAATCATTGTAATAAAAAAATCATCTTATTGTCGGCTACTAGACAAGTCTAATGGCAGAGTTAGCACGGACAGGTTACGCAGATTCGTGAATACCGACAAAAACTCGAAGACTAAAACGGCACTGATTGGTAGGTACTAAAATATCAAGGCAAGTACCAAAGAAGAGAGAAAATAAACAGAAAAGAAAGAGGCCAAGTAGTTCTAGTGAAGGAGAGATTCTCGGAGAGACTACTACAGATGAGGGATATGAGTCTGAAGCTGAATTATTTTGTGTTTCGTCGGACTTTGCTAAGACCAATTCAGCCAGTGAATCCCAAATTTATAAAGAACGAGGACATACAAACCGTACAGTACAAATTTATATTGTATAGCCCTTTCTAGTTGATCGGCACTGAACCATTAGAACTGAAACGAAATGATCTGCTTTACATAAGGCAAAAATGTAAATCTTTTAAGCGAAAATAACTTATTTGAATTAAGTATGTCCAAGGTTACTTTTCTACCTTGATTTTAGTTTATTTTAACAATATAAGAGAAAATGTTTTGTTTCATGAATACATATTGGTTAATTTTGCGGTTGTTTTTATGGTTGTTTATTTTTTAATACCCATATCCATGTGATTTATTGCCATATAAATCTAGCGGTGTCGGATGTATTGGCTAAATGTACTGCAAAATATTTTTTAGTACTATAGACAACACAGTTGGTAATTTTTTCCCACGACTACAATAATGCATATCTTATGCGTTTCACAATTTGTCAATAATAGTAGTCATTATCCTTTACAGGGATTCATGATTCATGAACTCATAACCACCAACTACTGACCATTCAGGAACTCCATAACCACCAACTACTGACCATTCAGGAACTCCCAACTTTCATAACCACCGGCCTCTAACCAATCAGAAACCCACAGTTTTTATAATCACCGGGTTTAAATTTTCATGTCGCACAAAGTAGGCCGTAAACGAATGACATTTTAAAATTCTTCTGACAGTTCTGACAATTTTTCGCCTATTTGTCAGTAATTTATCGTGTTATAATTATTTATTTTAAATATTTTCCCGAAACATAATAGTCGTGGGGCATAATAAACCTTCTTTCAAATAATAAAGATGTCAAACAGACCATGTAAATAAAAATATTTTGCATAAATTGGTTTATGATTAGGAAAGAAAGAAATAAGTTATTTGTTTCTGAAAGTTTATATGAGAATGTGAAGTACAATGTACACAACTTAATAAACTAGTCATCGCACACAAATAAACTACACATTCTTACAAGGTTCATTCAAACGAAAACACTAATTGCTAATAAAAATTAAAATTTAAAGTAAGTATAAACTAATAATTTAACAATGAAATAGCTCATCTACATCATAAAATCTTTTATCACGTAGGAATGTAAATACCCAGCTGCTACTTATATCGATAAATCGCTTTATTTTATTACATTTGATGTCAATATGTTTTGGAGAATTTCTCCCAGTGCAAATCTAAAATACAGCTGATCAAGGGAGCATCTCGGCCTTGATGTTGGTGGGGGGTAACATGATACACATGATCAAAAAATGGAGCATGGGAAGGCTACTGGCCGATACTTTTGCTTCGTAATTTGTTTCCCAAATATTTAAAATTCGATGGCTAGGTTTGTATTGTACTTGAAATGGTACTAATTTATTATAAAAAGATTTTTAGATAATTAGATGATTTTATAGAGTAGTAAGTTTCAAACATTTTCGCAATTTGACTTTGAGGATATATTGTATACAGGTTCACATTTGGATTGTTTTAAATCGGGAAAATACACCAACTGAAAATGTTTCCTTCACTATTGCTCATCATTAAAGTATTTTTGGATTTCTCACTTTTTCATTGATATCATTGATACCGACTTCCGGTTTGAGAATTGAGAGTAGTTTTTTTATTATATCACCCCTCTTTTGTGGTGTCCTTGGTGTTAGAAAAAAAACTAATACGTGATTTTAATATTAATGGCATGGTTTAAAATGATCCGAAGCAAAATTTATGAAGTGGTCAGTAACAAAGTTGCTTCTCTTTTTATCGTTTTATATTGATTGAGATACCCTGGTTGTCGCATATATCAGTGGATAAGTGATTTGTAGTACACAATTTGGTATCATTAATTATGTTCCAGCTCTCTTACATTATATTGTTCGAGTTGTTTAGGCATTGATCATTATACCGTTTCTTAAGTCGCACGACAAAATTATTGTGCATATTTTTAAAATGTGGCAGCTGCATTTAAGTTTTTAACAGATATTAGATGTTGGAAGTTTTAAATATTTTTAGTGTAATTTCTTCTGTATAGTGATAATAAATGTCTATTTATTAATAATGTGTACGACCTGAAATTACACTAATGTATGAAGTAATATTTTATTCTTATTTCCCATTTAATTAATATGATGAATAAATATTGTTTAACACTCAGAGGTAGGGACATTGTATGTGTAATCTAATTTATTTTCTGTAGTAGTATAAGTAAAGAACATGATCAGACAAGAAAAATCCACTTACTAACATATTGTTTACATTTAAATTTGTAGACGTATTGGTATTAATATAAGTATTACTTGTAGATTCTTGAATGTGATTCAATACATTATATGCAACTAATAGGTTTAATAAACGTTTTTTTTATGTCCTGATTTGAAGATCTGTATTTATATCCCCACGAATGATAAAGTCTATGAAAAAGTAGTTCAAGTCGTAATATGCATTTTATGAATACTATTGTAAATCATATCTCCATTTCGAGACATAGGCTTTTAATACGATTAATTGTGGTTTCTTTTTTATTGATAAAACTTGATTTTTATGATATTAGGGGCAAAAGCTGTGAGTAGTCATATTTGTAAAAAGGAAATAAATTGTTAAGTGGAATGATGGTGTCTGTAGGTCATATCGTCATATCCTGTTCTCTTAAAAAGTGCCTCAACCTCATCGTTAGGATCCCTTCTTCTTTTTATAATTTACTTGAAGGCAAATATATGATGTAAGGTCCTTAGTCAGTAATTGGATAGGATTAAAAATGAAAACCATAAGTCGACTTATGAAAATTTAAGGTTTTCTTTTTTAATCCTATCCAATTACTGACTAAGGACTTTACATATAGTAACATCAGGTAATATATGTTCTACATGCTGTACCAATGACATCTCCATAGCCAAGTTAAATAATTTAATAATAATTTCAATTTTTGATTGTTACAAAACATTCTCTCGTTACCGAGATATTGCATGCACATTGAAGTTAAAATCCAAAAGCAATAAATCCAAAATTCATCAAATTCTATGTGTCTGAATTTTATGGGTTTTGAGCTTGCACATTATGGGTTAATTGGCTTTGGATTTATGGGTTTTGGGTACTTCTTTCATTAGCATTGAAATTATCTTAAATTCAATGTGCAATATTATTATTATTATTAATATTAATATATAATGTCATCATAAATGATAGCGAACTAAACAAATTTCAATTTGTGTAACATAACCTCAAATATACCTCAAAATGTCATTTTTCGCACTTCTAGATTAGGAAATCTCCGGCACTTGACATGCTAGAAAAAAACAGAACAGTACAAAAAAATTGTAGTCACCTAGTCCGTTCTTTGTGTGGGCCTGTGTTATTAAGTTTAAATATAACAACTAACACTTGAACACTAAATTTCTATTCATATAACAAGTCTTCAGAAAAGGTTCCGTTTGTTAAAGTGTTTATTTACACAGTACTTTTAACTAGCTACCTCACATGTACTTATTGCCTTTCCACATCAAATATTTTGAGAGACCGGCTTGGTCGCGCAGTGGGCTAGAACATGAGTGACAGGCATGGGTCTGACTGGGTTCGAGCCCCAGCCTCGGCACTGGCGATGTCGATGTGAAAGAATGTTTATCTGCATTTTATAATATGTAACCCCCCTTCCGGTCTTGGCTTTGGATTTGGGGGTTGTCTAATTTCTGTGGTGTGTTTATGTTATGTTATGTAATTGACTAACTCTCCAATTTATATTAAATGGCATATGTTGGTTTGTTGCATAGCTTTATATTTATATCCTTCTTTTGGGAGGATCATGTCTTTCTCATAAAACATTTTTTCTTACAAAAATTTAAATCATGCATACATTTTTACTTCGGTGTAAGCTAATATCGGTCAATAATATATATTTGAATTTAGACTTAAATACCAGATTGCGAACTGCGGGGGTTTAGGTGACGGAAACATTTCTGTTGATCCGCAAGCAAGAATTTTTTGGGAACCTCATTACTGTAGTTTTGAAGTATCCCAAAACTTCTGTAACCATAAAAAAATTAAAATTATGTGTAATTTTTAAGATTTGCAGGATTCATTAGAGCCCGGCTTTTTTTATATGTTTTTTTAACTGCCTCTAAATTCACCAAAGTAGACGATCCTAGGATTTTCTTTCAGGTAAAGAGAGATGAGGCACTACAATTATGGAATCCAAAACCATTTTTAACCAGGTTATTCATTGGCCTATCGACTCGGTACTCAGTACTCTAGATATCAAATTTTCTCTCTAATTTTCATATTATTATAAAGTAATTTAACCTTTTCCACTGGTTTTAGTGGTACACAAAGATCTGTTATATCTTTAACTTTGCTCAGATTAGATTTATGAATTGCTGTCTGCAACATCTAAATTTTACACTTCAAGATTTAATCAAACTAATTAATTCAGACAGACCTATCTAAAATTGAAGAATGAAGTTCTAATAATCTTGTTGATAGCAATTTAACTAAAAGGCAAGTGTATTTACTAAAAAATTAACAAGTATGGACCGAACAACTTGCCAATAAACAAAGTTTATCAGCATATAAAAAAGAACTAATAGATACAAAAACAGATTCACGATTTAGGATGTCACAACAATTAATAAATAATATTAAATACTACAGTTTTAAGTTTGTATTTTTATATAATTTTTTTTTTGTATCATATATACATTATAAATATTATAATGTATTCTATTTCCCCATAACCGTTTACATATTATGATATTATAAGAGTTCCAATTTATTTATTTTCAATAGAAAATAAATATAAAAATTGTATAATTCACAAGTCACGTAAGTACTAGTTCAAGTCGTGCGATTGCTATAACTATACGAAGAAACCAACTATCACCATATATAGAGAGCAGATCTTGGCCACTATTCGGAAGTAGCATCAATTCAGTATTGAACACTGCTCTATAAAAACTACTTACTGCATCTCACATCATACGTAACTTACACTAGTATGTACCCTGGTGTGATAAATTACCAATATCAAAAAAAAAAAACAAAGTTACTTCTACACAACTGAAGAGACTACCTAAAATCAATTTCATCACTTTACAAACAAAATTTTGTGAATTATCAGGTGACAAAAAAATACATTCATTGAAGGTATGCACTATGCACAAAAAACTTCTCTACAGGGTGATTCATAAGGAATGGGTACTATTTTACCTCCAGATTCTATAGCGGAAAATATTAATTTTTTGCTTAAATTAATAACTGAGGGTCAAATATTAATACTTACTGAGATACAGGATGTTAGTTATAAAAATAATTCAGTAATGTTGTTATATTTCAGTTATTTTTTCACATATTAACATAAAAGTTGGTACAATTAGGTATTGTGACGTGAGAAAATCAAATATGCTATCATTTTTGGTGTATCGCATAGAGGGCACTATGTAAGCTATCTTGGTTTAACACAATCAGTCATGATTTTGTTGTGCTTCGATTAGTTATAATCTCATTGCAAATTTTTTATTTAACCATTATTTTGAAACAAAAAAGGGATACTTGTTTTATCTTATAGTAATTACATCACATTATTGAGATATTTACATTTTAGAAAATCCTGCGCACCCATAATTTTATACAAACATCCTGATTAATTAAAAAGTAAGTGCTAAAAATGTTCAACAAAGCGTGTTATGGAAATAAGTGAAACACACTGACATATTGGATGTATTTATTTACTGTCTGTCAAATACAACATTACTGAATTATTTTTATAACTTTAACACCCTGTATCTCAGTAAGTATTAATATTTGACCCCCAGTTATTAAGCAAAAAATTAATATTTTCCGCTATAGAATCTGCAGGTAAAATATCACCCATTCATTATAAATCGCCCTGTATAAATCAAATTTAAATGATCATCTTATATTTTTGTTTTTAATTTCTAAACAAGTCAAAAGAGGAAAGAATTGAGTAACATTTTCGACTCAAAATAAATGCTTTCTAGTGGTGTGTTGCTGGAAAAGTTCAGGGTGTTGTAACGTCCAGCGTCATGTTAAGTTAAACTTATCATTTTTATAACAAATTGTAAATTAGGTCAATATCCGAAAGTTATATAAATTGTTTTTTAGCTGACTGCCACCTTCGGCACCTTCCCAGAATAATAGAGACAAAGTATAAATTTGAGTCACTGTACTTTCGGTAACCAAAATATAGATACAGATACATTGCAGTCCAGACTTTCGTGCCGATATACAGGGTGTCCCAATATTCCGTGTACATGGTGTTACCATAGCTTCTCGAGATCAAAATAAGTCGATTTGACAAATTTACCTCTATACTAAGTTTTCTCGTTTAGCCGCTAGAGGACATCAAAGTTGACATCAAATTTTAGTTTTGTACAAATAACCTCACAAATAACTTTATAACGTCCTGAATGGATTTATTGAAATTTGGTATGCTAATGCTTCCCTCCAGATGTCACTTTATGTTTTAATCTTCTGCTTAATTAATTTTGAAGTGAAATAGTAAGTCTTGTTGTAATCGAATATGTGTTAGCGATATACAAAAAAATTAATTAAGCCAAAACTGTTAGGAATACAACAGTTATACAAAAGAACTATATTTTTATCAATAAACCTATCACCTATCTTTATGATACAAATTGAATTGAAGCTGTAGTCTTACCCAAAAAAAATTATAAGCAGTTACTTCAGGTATTGTGTCATAAAGTGCCATCTAGAGGGAAGTATTGGCATACCACATTTCAATAAATCCATACAGGGTTTTCCAAAGTTATTTGCACAAAACTAGAATTTTATGTCAACTCTGATACCCTCTAGCGGCTAAACAAGGCAACTTGATATAGAAGTGAGTTTAGTCAGATCGACTTATTTTGACCTCAAGACCTGTGGTAACTCCATGTACGTGGAATATTGGGACACCTGTATAAACAAAAAAAAAAAAACATGTAAATTAGACATCCTGGGAGGGGGTTAAACATTTGAAGAAACAGATTTTGTCAATTACCCACTGATATTGCCAGTGTCGAAACTGGATATTGATCCCAGTCCGTCGATAGACAACGTAACCAAGCATGATCCTTACATCACAATCTATAACTCATGGTTTTATGTATAACATATTTAGACACAGATGAAACCACATGGTTTATTTAACTAACTTTTGAATTTTGTTGTTCCAGTTCACAATATCCAACTTTAGAGATGGCCAGGAAAGGTGATACAATTAGGAGCATTAATGTGTCTGTAGTAGGTCTGTCAGGAGTGGAAAAGGACAAAGGTCATGCTGGAGTAGGGAAATCATGCTTTTGCAACCGTTTTATGCGGCCACATGCTGAAGATTATAATGTTGACCATATCTCAGTCTTAAGTCAAACTGATTTTAGCGGGCGTGTTGTAAATAATGATCATTTTCTGTATTGGGGGGAAGTAATCAAAACTTCAGATGAAGGAGTTGACTATCAGTTTAGTGTCATTGAGCAAACTGAATTTATTGATGATGCCTCTTTCCAACCATTCAAAGGGGGTAAAATGGAGCCATACGTTAAGCGCTGTGCAGCAACAAAGATAACTTCAGCTGAAAAACTCATGTATATATGCAAAAATCAGTTGGGTATAGAAAAAGAATATGAACAACGGGTGTTACCTGATGGGAAGTTAAATATTGACGGTTTTATTTGTCTCTTTGATGTAAGTATTGTGCCAAGTAGGAGTGTAGAGAAACAGATAGAATTCGTATCAGCCATACTGAATAATGTAATAAAAACAAAAAAACCAATTGTATTTATAACAACAAAAAATGATGACTCGAATGATATATATGTGAGAGAGGCACATAAACTACTTCAAAGAAACGAGTATAAAAATAGCATTCCAATGGTTGAGTCATCTGCCCATGACAATGTTAATATTGACATTGGTTTCATGTTACTTGCCCAGATGATTGATAAAACTAAGGTTAGGTCTAAAGTATCAACATATACAGAGGCTGCTCTAGCAAAAAAAGAAATAATGGATGCAGCAAGTGATGCATTTATGAGACTGATACGAGTACATGTGACTGATTGCCATGCCATGTGGTCTCAAACCGTTAAAAAATTAAACTCGCATAAGGAATGGATTCATTTTGTTCAGTTGTTTGGACTCGATGGAACACAGAGATTATTTAGAAGGCATATTAAAAAACTAAAAGATGAGCAGCTGGCTAAACAAGTAGCACATTATATGGAAATGCTGCCTGACGTTTTGCACGAATTGATTCCAGGTTTTAATTCTTTAACGGACACTGACTGGACTTCTATTCAGCAGTATTTGAAATCTCATCCAAACTTTTCTCAGTATTTTTTTGAACGTCCAGAAGATTTACCTTGGTCTGAATGTTTGGGAGAAGACAACGAAGAAACTCGAATACCATTTGACGTATTGGATACTAGTGAGGCAGAAACTGTTTTTAAAAATCACATAAACTTATTGCAACAAGAACAGAAACGAATGGAGTGGAAAAAACAATTTAAACAATTATTAGAGGATACTGGTTATGTAACTCCTGGGAAGCACTTGTCTGAAGTAAGAGTTTTGTTTATGGGAAGAGAATGTTTTGAGGCTCTTTCAGAGCATGACTGTCAACAAATATACGATGCACATCAAAGAGAACTTATTGAAAATGCAAAACATAATTTTCAAGAGTTACTTTTGGAACATGCAGATTTGTTCTACCACTTTAAAAGCATTGCTCCAACTGGAACCATTACTCAAGATGATATTAAAGAAATAACTGATGTCTTACAAGATGATTTTAGATACAAAATATTAGATAGACTAGACCAAGATCGTAAACTTACTCTCTTCCAACATTTAGGTTTTATACATTATCCAATTAGGGAACACTGTCCAGCATTTCCCAACTGCCAGGATGCATTAATTGAACGTATATTAGCCACCAAGGCCCATAGACCCACATCTTGGAATCATAGTAACCAATGGCTGATGAGCTCAGACAATAATCAACTTAATTTACTTATATTGGGATTGAATAATTTGGCAGAGAATTTGGCTGCCAAAATTAGAGCACAATGTGATGATGATGAGTATGAAATTGAGTGCCAGTTTTATAATTTGGATTATAGAATTATAAGTGGAGATGTTAGTTTACCGCATAATTCTTTTAGAACTTCAGATTTTGTACCACATGGTAGTTTTTGTGTCTATTCTAATGCTGAATCATTTGAATACATTAGGGAAAGTTTAGAAAAAAAATTATTGTCTAATTTAGAACAAGATGATAAATTACCATTCCAAGGTTTGCCAATCGTATTAATGTTTTTACAAGATTCTTCTATTGATGAAAAAGAAGTTTTGAGATTGAAGGAGGATGGACAAAATTTAGCCGATAGTTTACAATGTCCATTCATGGATGTTTGTTTGGATCAGATTACAGAAGATCAGTTGGTTTCTGATGCTCTTCATCAACTAGTACAAAGTATTCACCATCGAGCTGGTTTCCTAAATATTAATCAGTCGGTTATTGAGTGTGTAGAACCTGACATTAGAATAATCATGTGTATGTTCTGTGGAGACCCATACTCGGTAGAGAATGTATTAGCACCACTCTTATCTCATCAGTTTTGCTTTCTCTCATCTGCTCACAGTATTATTTTGGAAACTTTCTTGGGTGATTCCAAAAGAAAAGTAGAAGTAATCGTTTCCTCATTCCATGGTGCTAATGCTTTCCGTGATGAACTTGTTCATGGATTTATTCTAGTATATTCAACTAAAAGAAAAGCTTCCTTGGCCACATTAAATGCGTTCTCCATGAACATTCCAAATTTACCAATTCAAATATTAGCCGTAACTGACAGCGGAGGTGCAACTGCATTTTTCAATGATGATTTAAGTCAAATGTTAATAACTGAAGGAAATTCTACTGCGGATAGGTTGCATGCACATTTTATGACTTCGACCTCATCTATGCAACACAAAACAACATTTTTCACACCATTTTTTAAGGAAGTTTGGGAGAAAAAACCTGAAATTGAACAAGCATTTCATATGGAAGAACCATCAGGTTTGGATAGTGGGGAAGGCACCTTGGAAAGATCAAGAAGTCAAAGACACAGTCATCCAATGCCCCCTCCAAGGCATGAGAGTTATTACCTTAAATTGAATGATGGAAGTGAGAGTGAAAATTTCGAATTAAGTGGACCCGATGAGAGGCTTAGTTCCAGTGATCATAGCGATAAATTTTCAAGTATATATATGTATGGCAGTGAGGGGAGTGATAAAAAACGTCACATGCATTCTGGTTTCCATGTATATCCTCCTCCAGCAACTCCACCGGAACCTGCACCGCCAGATAATCTTCTAAATACGAGACACTCCAAAAAATCTCTTCTTTCGACATCTCAGACTAGTTTAGATGAAATAGCTTATGGAGATCCACCTATGTCTATCCCCGGTAGTGCTTGGAATAATTATCAGCAACACGCATTTACTACAGGTAGAAGACACATTCCCATATCTAAATCGAGATCGAAGGGTATTTCACAAACTCTTAAGCAACCTGGAAAGCTTAACATGAAAAATTATTCGGCTGTAACTGAAGCTATAGCAAGAATGAATGTGGGAGGAGTAGATATAAATTCTGCTAATTTTGGCAATGCACCTCTTGCCACTCCAGAGGCCGTAGATTTAGGATGTGAATACGCACAAGTTAAAGATTTGGTGCACAATATGTATCCAGGGCAAGATCCAGAGTATATGTATACAATGGTACATGACGCTATTAGTGGCAAATCCAAATTGAGACAAAGACGAGAAAAGGGGCAGCCCTCTTACTCAGATACAGATAGTGAGTGGAGTAGTTTGGAGAGAAGACAGCGTGCAAGTGAAATTTACTCTAAAGTTAGTCGAAAGGGTGGAACCCATAAAAGACAAAGAAAGAAAAGAACTGCTATTCCTGTGCAACCTCCACGCGTTCCACAGCTTGGAGCTTTTACATTACCTTCTGTACATACCCCTGTTTTGGATGTAGATGCAGATAAAGTTAATATCGCAACCGAATCAAATTCTGATTCGTCAGATGTTAGCGAACCAGAACAATTCCCTCCTACAAGTGGTGCTGACATTCGTCTTAGGTTTTCCCAGAAACGTTCATTAAGTTTAAAGAAAAGAATTCCGGATCTCCCCAATTCACATCATTTCAATATACAATTAAATTCTTTAGATTTGTACCCTGGGCAAGGTTTAATGCATGACGACGAGTCTAGCTTAGATGTATCTTCGCCGAGAGATAATAACTCCCCCATGTTTGGTGTGTTGCCAAAAATGAAAGAATCTGATGTTGAAAAAATTCTTAGGAAGAGAGAAAAACAAAAGGCTAAAGATGATTCTAAGTTGGAAAAACGTAGATTGAAAGAAGAAAAATTAAGAAAAGTAGCTGAAGAAAGAGACAAGAAGAAACAACAAAAAACTAAACAAAAAACAATGCCTCCCAGTGGAGTACCTTCCAAATTAGCTGACTACATTCAATCTGACAAAAACTATATTCCAATTTTTATGGAAAAATGTGTAAAGTTTATAGAAAGCGAAGGATTAGACTCTGAGGGTATTTATAGAGTTCCTGGTAACAGGGCACATGTTGATTTACTTTTCCATAAATTTGAAGAAGACCCAAATGTTGATATCCATGAACTTGACATTCCTGTAAATGCCGTTGCTACAGCACTCAAAGATTTTGTTTCAAAGAGACTACCTCCTCTTTTTGATCCTGAAGTAATGTCGGAAATGGAAGATATAGCTGGAACTAGAATTAAGCCAATGGTTACTACTACTGGAAATATTGAGGTTAAAACTGATAGAAGTTGTCGCCTTCTAGCGTTAAGAAGTATGTTAGATAAATTACCCCCTATTAATTTCCAGGTATTAAAATTTATATTTCAACACTTTGTAAAAGTAACCGAAAATTCTAAACTAAATAGTATGGATAGTAAGAATTTAGCAATTTGCTGGTGGCCTACTTTGTTACCCATTGAATTTAGTGATATGGGAAGATTTGAACAAATGCGGCCATACCTGGAGGACATTGTACAAACAATGATCGATCAATATCCATTCCTTTTTTGTGGTAAAGAGGCCTTTGTTATGGTGTAAAAAGCTTACCGATATGTAAACCACGCACAATTTGCTACTGCAGCCTCATTTCATTGGTACTTCACCATTTTATTATTGTTGAATTTGGAGAGGCCTTTTTGCAAGTAATGATGTAGCAAAAAAAGTAGAATGTTCACTTATCGTTATTGAATGTGTGATGACCCAGTGGTTCTTTGTATTTTTACATTATCCCCTAGATGGAGTATTTAAATTTACTGTGTGAAAATTTTATAAGTGAAATGTATGAACACTGTTCCATGTAACCTTGAATGGGTTGTTGTGTAATACAGTAGGATAGTGAATGTTGTATCCTTTTCAATATCAACGAGAATGTAGCTATCGCTACTTTGTCCATTATTATAATAATTTTAATGTTCTAATTTCTACTTGAAATAAGTAGAAAGTGGATAATAAATTTTGAAAATGTAAAGTTCCATATTACAAAAATATTGTATTTGAGCTTTAAAATCTTTAAATGTAACTGTATGATAGAGTTTTTATTTCATTTGTTGGTGCTGATAAACCCCAGGTGCAATTATATAAAAATAATGTATATTGTGACAATAAATGTGATCTGATTTTTTAAATATTAAAATACTCATTTTTATCGAAAAAAATAATAATGTGATCTTTCTTATTGAATGTTTATCTAATAAAATATATATTCTTTAAATTTTTTTTATATATTTTTTTACTTATTTATTTTTATATATTTTAGTTTTTTATAAATTGAATTATTATTAAGTGCCATTATAATTAATTTTACAATTTTTCAAATGTTTGTTAAGAAATTTCTCTATTTTATTAATTTATTTTTATTAATTAATCATTTATATTAAGCATCTTGCATCTTACATGTATGGTACTATTTTCAATTCACTTTATATCATTAAACTATGCCTTTTGGAAAAATTTAAATGGTGGAAAACACTCAAAACGTTTTAAAATATTAAGAACTTTTCTTCAGTTGAGTTGTATTTTATATAGGTAATTCCTCACGATAGATCTGAAAGTAGTAGTAAATAAACCTATATAATTTCTTTTTCCACGGATGAAAAAAGTGCAGCGAGTTTCCCTTTAATTCTGTCAAATGATATATTATATAACGTGTATTTTATTCAAAGAAAAATATGTCCGAATTTTGAAAAGCTAACCTAATCAATCTGATGAAATCTAGTCTATTTGAAATAACTCGATTAAAGTAAATTGCTACAACATGCAGACGCACAGGTTTTCATTTGTGATTGGGGTGGCTTCACAAGTTCACCCATCTTTATAAATACTTCAAATTATATGGTAAATATAACCAGTAGAGTGCACACAGAACTAGGCGGTACAAATCTTTCATCCCTTACAATTGATGCGACCCTTATGCGTTAACTAAGTGAGTGTGAAAATTTAGTTAATTGTTTCTTTATACGTACTTTATTACAGCTTTTGTCGTTCCATGTTCCAGAAGTATTTCTATTTCATAATCAGTTGTCTTTATTATTTTGCTATTTAATCCGAACAGATTACCTTGAAAAAATTAATATCGGTGATCTAAATAATAAAGTTTTCACGTTTCATATGAATACATGTAAACACCTAAAATCGAGTGTCCGTGGAGTTGCCTCGGTGAAAACGATTGCTTAATGCTCTATATTTCGAATAAATGCTTCATATGAATACTTTGACAATGTTTCTTGCAACTCTTATAAATGGTCTATAACTTTTACAGCTTTTTTACTCTGATTTTACTTCCTACAATTTTACCTGAAATAGTATTTTTTGTCCATACACCATTTATGATATAATTTTAAGAAACCTCGTCAAGGTCCTGATTTAGGGCTGGCTTGGAAGAACATACGGGATGAAGCAACTATTTTCCTAGGGTATTCCAATTTGACTGGATTACTTTGTTTTGTAAGACTATAGTATATGTTTTATAGTTTTTTCTGCATCAATTTTCATTATTAATACTTGCGTCCACAAGAATGCTGAATCTCCACTCCGAAAGGCTCAGTATGCCACTAAAAATAATATAGAGTGTGTAGAATGTCAGTTAGGTCATTAAATCTGTGATGTTAAACTAAGCAACTTGGACTATATTTGTGCAGCATCATGTAAATTAAATGTCCATACGAATACTAGAATAGTTGCAATATGAATCAATGAATACAATTTAAACTGATATCGATAATGTGAGTAGGTGACCAATCCACAAGCATTTGTCTTTAACCTATTCAAATTATAACATTAGATCCAAAATGCAGCTAGTAAAAACATTTGATAAGAATGTATGCAGTGGACGTTTAATTTAGACTACTCGACAATTTTAATCACTATAAGTGAAAAAGTTATAATTGTTAGTATATCACTTGGTTGGTTCACCTAAATAATCATTGTATAACATTTGAAAGATCTCAAAGATTTTGATGATTGAATTGTCAAATCGGGTAAAATTTTTTCAGTAATTTGGAAATTAGCATTACGAAAAATATTGTGAATACATATTTCTCCTGAATTTTAAGTCTTAGAGAAATTTTGTATTTGCTGTGCACTCATGCTGCCATACTAATAGTTTTGTAAATATAATTTAAGATATTTTATGTCTGTCAAACAGTTACATTATTTTATATTAGTAAATGAATTTTGTAGTATGGTTCTCCAATATTTTAATATAGATTGTCCAACACAAATTATGCAAGACTGAGTCACATTGTATTGACTTGGAGTGCCAATATATTTCTAGTCTGCAATATATGATGGTTTTTGCAACTCGACATTTGATTTTATTTATTCATAAATATAAATAAATTTAGTTGCATTATAAAAGTATTAATTATAATGGTATTATTCTACATATTAGTAATGTTCACATTAGGAATTGACTTGACAAAAAATAATTCACCAGACTAGCTTGGGCACTTGGTAATATAATATATTTTTATATTTTAATTGCTTAATAGCTTTTCTAGTGTTGTAATATTTTTACCGTTCAATTATCGACACGTTATTTAGGCCCCTAAAGTTGTATTATCAAAACAGCTTATAATTTATAAATTTAGAATAATGTGCAATGTTAAATATTTGCCATGTCTAAAGAAAAGTGCAAAACAATAAGTAGTATTTATTTTTTGAGAGTGTGATTTTTATATCTTGCATACAGCTTTGGGACTCGGAAAATGTGAATTTAGGCTCTAAATAAATCAGTGTACCATATGTGGATATATCGTAGATCTCTTAATACCTAGATTTAAGAATTAATTCTTATTGTTAGAATGTATATATGTAAACAAACAGAACAATGTTTATTTATGCTTTATATTTATATTTATTCACTATACTCAATACCAGCTTGCTGTACTTTTCAATGTTGTTGGATTTATTTTGTAAGATTTTCATTTATAAAATTTGTATTTCTGTTTTAATAAATAAATATTTACAAAAAACCAGTTTTCTTAGTAACTTACATTTAAAATTGTGTTTAGAATGAAGTGATAATATATATTTTTTCTCATATTGACATAAAATTTCAAAACTGACGTAAGTGCCAAAACGTTCTACTTTTCATCACAGGTTAGGAAAAGTTAAACTTTTCCTAACTGATGAGGAAAGTTCGTTGTTACATCACCAGTTAAGAAAAATAAAGAACTCTCGAGAAGAAATAGAAACAACATATATTCAAAACATAATACAAGTTTATAGGAATTATTATTTTTTAATTATAAATATTAACAACTATACAATTCGTGAAATTTGTCAAATTAACTCCTGAAGAAGTTTTATTTGTTGAATTTGCCATGATATGTGCTGCATTATGCACTAAATTAATAACATTTGTCACTGACATTAAAATTATATGTTTAGGTACTTAATAACAGGAACAAAGGTAACTATGAATACATTGAAATAAACATCTATTCTATTCTATGAATACCTAATTTTTTTATGATTTTTAAACATTTTATTTAAAGAAATTTATTTTTAGATGTTTAAAATTAGAAAAAATGTTTTATGTAACACGTTACGAAAGACCATTTTGTGTAACCCGTGTCGTTCAACATCCACTCATTGCACAAAATAAAGTCATTCGTAACTGGTTACATAAATAGCTATTATTCTTACCAAAAGAAAAATAATCTTATGTAAGTTGTTATTTTTGTCTTTAAAGTGATACAGGTGATGTGTAGAATATATGTAGTTAGTATACACTATACAGGGTGGTCCAGATTTTAATACATTAATTTTGAGAGGCGATAGAGAATCGCAAAATAAGGGAACTTTTCTTAATAGACATACCTCGAAATATGCACCATAGCTTAGATACAGGGTGTTGAAGTTTCATTAAAAAAACTTTATAATTTAATATCTAAGGAAAGACAAAAGCCATCTTTTTCAAATTTGGCACGCTGCCTTTCTATGTAAATCTGCATCTACTGTTCAAGTCAAAAATAGTAACGGAAAGCCATTGGCGCAGATATGGGGTTACATATCCCCTTTTTAGAAATATATAGTGCGCCATTGGATATTTTTGAAAAAATTATTGAATTGCTAAATTGCCTATGATATTCTGAAGAAAAACGTGTTCTTGTAATATTTTGATAGAGCAAGCCGTTTCCGATTTATTTACAGTTAAACACTTTTGTGCAGGCATAATAAAGGAGATAATAGCCCTCCGAACATGATTCAAAAATATGTTTTATTGATAGGTATTTAATAAAAAATTAACAAAAAACAGAACGAAAGAAATTCACATATGTATTTACAATAAATTTTCAAAGTGCCATCTTTCGGCTTCAATACACTTTTGACATTTTCTGGAAATGGAGTTGATTGCTGGAAATATTTGATGTCGATTTTCGCGTAATTGATGGCAAGCTTGACGAATAAATCGGAAACGGCTTGTTCTATCAAAATTTTATAAGAACACATTTTTCTTCAGAATATCATAGGCAATTTAGCAGTTTAATAATTTTTTCAAAAATATCCAGTGGCGCACTATACAGGGTGGTCCGGTATCCATGGCGGAAACGTCAGGGGACGATATGACTTTGCTTATAAACATAACCTTCTAAACGTACCGTTTTTGAGATACAGGGTGTTGAAGTTTTGATTTTTTTGAATATATTTTTAAATATCTCTAACGAACAACAATATTAAAAAACTATTTGGTGATGTGAAATATCTCGCAGAGCACTAGTATTTCACCATTAGAAAAGTTTGCGAACATCACCAGTGGCGTCGATCTGGGGCATTGTGACCCTTTTTCCTATCAGAACTTTTACTGCTCCTAGACACCAATTCTATCTTGTTTTGGATTTTCTGATGTTTTTTGCACAAAAAGTCACTCTTGTGATTTTTTCGTAAGATGCACCATTTTCGAGTTAATAGCATGTAAAGATATTAATGTTTAAAAAAAAGTTGGTAGCATTTTTATTATTAAAAATTTATTAAGATTATTACATTTTATTAACAATTTTTGAGCTCTAGTTAGGAAGAAAAACATCACAAAAATAACAACAGATTTAATAGCATCTTACGAAAAAATCACAAGAGTGACTTTTTGTGCAAAAAAAATCAAAACTTCAACACCCTGTATCTCAAAAACGGTACGTTTAGAAGGTTATGTTTATAAGCAAAGTCATATTGTTTTTTGGTACCACTCTATTGTCCCCTGAAGTTTCCGCCATGGATACCGGACCACCCTGTATATTTCTAAAAAGAGGATATGTAACCCCCATATCTGCGCCAATGGCTTTCTGTTACTATTTTTGACTTGAATCGTAGATGCAGATTTATATAGAAAGGCGGTGTGCCAAATTTGAAAAAGATGGCTTTTGTCTTTCTTTAGATATTAAATTATAAAATTTTTTTTAATGAAACTTCAACACCTTGTATCTAAGTTATGGTGCATTTTTCGAGGTACCATGTTTATTAAGAAAAGTCCCCTTATTTTGCGATTCTCTATCGCCTCTCAAAATTAATGTATTAAAATCTGGACCACCTCTGAGTTCCTTTAGTTTTTTATTTAATTACTACAATAAGAAGTTAAAGTAGAAACCTAAAGAAATCATTTAGAAATTAAACAAAAGCTGTAATACCTCAGAACTTCCAGAAAATTGTGTCAATGTAGTTTGATTTATTTATTTTATTTCTGCTTCTGCTCAAGTTGTAATGGTAATATTTGAAGTTACCATAAATAAGGAATTCAGAAAGCTGTATCGATGTTTTTGGCGCCCCTTTTTAACTTGAGTAGTAAAAAGAAGAAGACGCCAAGTGGTTCCTTCGCACATTTTACACCCTTTGCGTTTGTGCTATTACCAATAATGCATGATTACGGCTCTTGTGAAATCTACACCAACTCGGGCGTGCACAAGTAAATTCTAAATATAATATTTTTTAAATTCCCGATTAATGAATATATATCTTGATTCCTCTAGCCTTACGAGTCAAGTATGTATCTGCCATATTGGTAGTTTTTTAATTTGTGTAGAAGTAGAATTGATATTAATTACCATATAAAGTGGAACTTTTATATAAAAGTCATAGTCATAGCACTTTCCTTAGCAAGATATCTTGGTAAGGAAACTACTATGACGCAGTATTAACTTGTAGGTATACCATTTCAGATTTAACTGAAACTGACTTGTTAAATCTTAAATACAATACCTACTCAATATTCAAAAAACTATTTGTAATGAAGAATTTATTGAAAACGTAAATAGTGAAATGAGGATTTTCCATCTCCGATTAAACTTACATGTAATAAAGAAGTTTCCACGGTAATTATTGCATTGGAAAACTATTTGCGAATTTGCTAAATAAATATAATCAAGCTGTTGCATTTAGAAAAAATTTTAGTTTATTTTTGTTAATGGAGGTCATATTTTTTTTTTAATTGAATTATTACAATTATCAAAACTATATACTTAGAGACTAATGTGGTATTTATTTATTTTGCTTTATGTTTTTCTAAAATTCTGAAATACCAAATACCTATCTGGCAGCTTATCATGGCGACTAGCCTAGCATAGGGGTGTCTTCATCGCGGACTTTCGATACATTCCTCAGATCAACATTCTTTCTTGATCTGAGGTACATTCACATGGCATGGCCCAAGCTCCAGTTTACAATCCTTGTGCATGGCCCGGAACGCATATTAACATTCTTTACAGTCGTACGGAAATGGCAGTATTCGGCGCAATCTCATTGGCCGTTTCAAGGCCACATGTCACATTTAACCAAACCTAACTGAACTTATTCCTTCTTTACTCGCAATTCGTTAGTGGTGCAATGGCCTAGCGGAAACGAGCTCGGATTGGCAAGCAGAAGGTTCCGGGTTCAAATCCCACACATTCTTGTTTTTTTTTTTTTATTAAATGCATCAGGCATGACGAGGTCTATTGCGAGTTAGAAGCCGGAGGCAGGTTAGATATGTGTGTTATTCCCCTGATAAAGGAATTTTTTTTCATTAGGTTAAAGAAATATTTTTTAATTAAATGCATCAGGCATGACATGAGGTCTATTAGTTAGAAGCCGGAGGCAGGTTAGATATGTGTGTTATTCCCCTGATAAAGGAATTTTTTTTATTAGATTAAAGCCAAATTTGTTTTTAAATGTGACATTTTGCGTCCGCGCCAAGTCGTGGCCTTGAAACGGCCAATGAGATTGCGCCAAATACTGCCATTTCCGTACGACTGTAAAGGATGTGAATATGCGCCCGGAACCAGCGTACCCGGAACGGAATGCTAGCAAAGATCCTGATTGGTTGGTTTGAAATCAGACTTTTCAAGGACGTTCAAATTTACTCAAAAGCGTTTATCTGCCAAAGGAAAAGGGGTATTCAGATAAATAAAAAAAGAAAATGCTTAGAATAAATGTGGCTTAATGACAAGTGACATTTCATCGTTTCTACATTGCCTAACAACTCCACAGGGTGATTCAAAATTAGACCTAGAAAACACACTTTTGCTTCCCACGGTATAATATGATGCGAAATCATCTCTCATTATGCCTTGACAAATGAGTATAAAAAAGACTAATTTACCTACATTATGCTGCAAAGATTTTTTAAATCGATACATAAAGAAAAAAATTATAGAACTTTTCGTGCCGGTGAGTGTATATCACTTCATTCTCATCAAAAAATATTTCATAAACGAAACTGACTAAAAGTTCTAAATTTTTAGTTATTAATTACCTACTTCTATTATCGATTATTTATTATTCGAATATTTGTAAATATGCCAGGAAAAAACAATACTTAAGGGTATGGGGCACAATTTCAAAACTATTTTTTATGTAGCAAATAGGTACCGCTGCTTTAAGAGAAGGGATGAGACCGAGCCTCGGTCTCATCCCTTCTCCATAACCAAAGCAATTACCGGTAGATCATCACTCTTAAATCACCTTTATGTCCGTAATCCGAATGAGTGTTGTCAAAATAATGTAAAATTTGAAAATAGAATCCTAACCTATAATCGTGCTCTTGTTTCATTTGACGTTTTAAAGTACTAAAGGAGGTAACGGTACATTCACATGGCCCGTAGCCTCGGAATTCAGCCCGGAACGGAATGCTAGAATCTCCCTGATTAGTTAATTTGAAATCCGCCTGGTTTCAAGGACATTGCGTAAATAGTTGAATCAACCTCAACTATATCTGGTGAATCAACTGGGTGCTTATTCTCATCGAGGAGACGAAATAGAGAGAAGTGAACCTTCTCTCACACGAATGGGAACGCTCCTCGTTAACCTACAACTTTTCTTAATCTGTGCCTACAATGCAATGTAAATTACACTATGCGCACACTATATGCGCATGCGATTCTCTTGAAATTACAAAATTCGCTTGGTGGAAAGCAGGAGAACAAAATTGCTCGTATTCTACTGAAATTTCGTAGGAAGGGAATGGTCGAGAATACGGCTTATTAGATTTCAGTAGAAACATGGCGGATTTTCTCATAGGAACGCTGAAATCCACTGGCTGAGAATAAGGCCCCTGGTGTGAATAAAGCAACTCGCCCTATATATCACAACCACGCCATGTTACAACCAGCGACGTCATATTGTATTTCTGTCTCTTTTCCTCGGTGGTAAACGTTCTTTTATGGGGATTAAGCACTCCTTATTAGTTTACGTCTCCTTGGAGTGTAGAAACTATTCTATAACCAATGACAAATGTAAACTATAAAGACATGGAACGACATTGTTGTAATTGAAGCAATAAAATGCTAAAATGCGGTTGGAGACTGCCAGAGGGCGACATTCAATTTTTCTTTTTACTCTGTTATTAGTATCCTTAAAACACATATTACAATATTGCTTTAAAGTTATTCCAAAAAACGTACTAAATATTTAAAACCAGTAGTATCTGTAAAGAAACCAAAGGGGTAAAAGATACAGGAGGGAAAGTTCCTATATCCATCCTTGAAAATCAAATAGACGGAAGTCGCCATTTTGATAAGCCACTTTGCGGAAGGTTAGTTTTGTTTGGTTCATGGCGGAGTTCATGCGTTGTTGTGTGCATTATTCGTTGAGGACTGAAATAATGGTATATTATTATTAGTCTGTGATAATGGTTAGTTGTGTAGCTTGTGGGGTTTCGCATACAGCCCGAAAATATGGGGTTACCTTCCACCGGTGAGTATTTTTATACTTTGTCATGGTCAAGTATTCAGTGGCGTGTCGTATTGAATTTTGAATTGATAAGTTAAGCTAGCAAATCTGCATTTAATTTACAATAAGCTATTTCTTTTCGTTTTCGGTTATAAGACACAAAAATTTAGAAAGCGATTTTTAGTTTTATGTTGGATACCTGTTTAAAACGCCGTCTTAATAAAATTATATGTGAAATACTATTTCTTTTAGGTGTTTAAGCTATTTTGATAATTTATTTTGTATTATTATAATTATGTAGTTGAATATTTGTTTTTTTTAAATACATGCGCATTATTCTAAAATTAAACGCATTTTTATTATTTCAAACGCTACGCCACTGATGCCGCCATTTTAAGAAGCCACAATGGCCACTTCCGTCTTGCCGTGTTTTGTCTCATATTCCCTCCTGTATCTTTTACCTCTTTGAAAGAAACAGAGAAAGAACAGTACGCCCTCTGGCAGGGTCCAACCGCACTTTATACATTTTCTTATTGCTTCAATTACAACAATGTCGTTCCATGTCTTTATAGTTTACATTTGTCATTGCTATAACTATAAGACGAATGTAGTAACTTAACCTCACTTGTGTTTGTCAAATCAACAATACGCTCATTTAGTGAAAACGTCATCTGACATATAATTGGATGCAAACAATGTTTGAAGTTAGTAAAAGCGATAATAATTTAATTAAATAAAAATATTTAAGCACTAAAAAGGTATGTATATGATTAATTTACCAGTATTTTATAACCTGTTATAATATAACGTAATATAATAAAGATTTAAATTTATAAACAAAAATAAAATAGTCTTGTACTTACCTTGCAAATGGTTATTTGTAAATAAATACAGTTTATTTGATCAATTTTACAAAATTACACGTGTTTATATCAGTAGATGTTATAAATTCATAAATTGTTTGCATCCAATTTTGACATTACATGACTTATATGACGCGCACTAAATGCGCGTATTAGGAGGAGTAAAACAGAAACCTCAAGTTGACACTCTCCTCTCCTGCCACAGCAAATAAATAGTAATTCTGGCACCGGATGCGGAAGTCGCCGAAGTCTCCAATCGTACTGCCATAACTGACGTTATGGACCGCCGCGTTTACACGAATTGTTGTGTATACGATTGTCATTCACTTTTCAAATTCCATTTCAAATAACACAAACAGTTTATAATAAAGAATGAACCAAAATAGTCCGGAAAACAGTCAATAACACAAACAAAAATTTAAGAAAACCAATACAAGCCAAATCGACTATTAAATCACAACTACTGGCAAAATAACATAACCAACTGAAATAAACGTCAAATGTTACTCAAGTCATTATCCGCCATACTTTGTGTTTACCAATGCGCCAGCCCAGCGCCCCCATCGGTTGTAGAAATCGCGAATTAAGCGGGAAATTTAAAATCGATGATCTTGCATCAGAGTATTTTGTGGTTGGATTGAATTTAGCATCAGAAAAATCGTCTTTTAAACCCTAGATATTTAAATATTTTATATAAAATTGATTTTTATGCGTGAGCTATAAACTAAATAAGCTTTTCTAAGCCACCCAGGAAAATTTTATTTGCTCTCCCTATACAACCTACCAAACTTTAAAACAAGGTCACCCAACTCGGGTTTTTAAATTCGTTCATAAAATCGCGCGCTGTCCCAACTCTCTCTGTATAAACTCTGATTCAGTGCAGGACTGCGTTCAGGAACGCTTACCGAGTACACACAGTGTACCTATACTCGTTCAGAAATAGTAAAGTTACTCTTAGGTCAACTACCCTACAACGTTCAGAAATGGCTTAGTAAAGCTTCGTCCTCATGGTGCGGAATTCCGGATTGCGGATCCGGATTTCCGTTAAATAGTGTTTAAAAAAATCCGTGGCGGGAAAATCTTAACTTATTGCGGGTCCGCAAAAAAGTTAAAATGTTTTCAACTTTTATGCGGATTTTATAGTTCTGCCTTTGTCTAATGTATTCCCTTTCAGTCTAGCTAGAGTGAATGTTACGTTACATACTCCATACATAATGGTCATAATACTGAATATTATATTTAATCATTTCCATTTTCTTTATAGCAGCAACAGGTTTTTGATATTTATAATTTAATACGTTGGGGCACAGAAAAAATGAGGTTAACGATCAAAATGACAAGTCTGGCTGGCACTTTACGAGTCACGACACGAAAAATCCCCAAAAATTAGTGAAAAAACGCATCATATATTCCGCATCATGAAAACAGGTAAAAATTGCTCTCATGACCGAAATGCGGAAATCCGTATCCGCAATCCGGAATTCCGCACCATGAGGACACAGCTTAAGTCGCCAAAAGTAAACCATGATCGCCGCGCTCCGGAGCCCAGCGATAATCGCCGCACATGCGTAGTATAAAAAGTGAATTAAGTTTGAAAGGCAAAAGCTATATCTTTGTTTGAAGTGAGGTTATATAGAAAATATTTTTTTATTAACAATTAACAATCTTTAACTTTTTCTTAAGTAATGGGAAGCATGTTCTCAACATGGGTCAGATTTGTCTCCAAAATGTTGTGTTTTATAATTTTATAAGATTTGAATAATTTGATCGCCGTAACGCGTTCATAAACGAACATCGCCTCGGTACACTACGCAAAGTTTCATTGTTTACCATTACCCCGGTATTACTTTTTCTTTCTGAACGGGCTCCAGTGCAGTGACTGCAGTGCAGTCCAAGGCTTGTTTACCAGCCTTGACTGCAGTCAGTACCTTTATGTTCTGTGGCAGTCAGTAGTCTGTAGTCACAGACCTAAATAATTAGACTGATTATGAACGCACTGCGCAGCCATTGGCGCATGCAAATACAGGAGCCGTCCATTTTTCAATACTTTTTGTTTACACATATAAATTGAACCAATGAAATGCTATCAAGTTTGTTTTGTTGTGAGGGTTGCATAATATGACTTTAGCTGGCATTTGGGAGACGATCCGAAACAACAGTAGGTACTTAGAAGGGAAAAGTAGTTTTGTACGTTGTACGTTGTATATGTCCACTATGTAGTTTGTACATAAATATATAAGGCCCGATCTTTTCATCTTCCCGTTAACTTTATCCGGCAGTTAAAGTTGTTGATTTTCATTATTGTAACAATTGTATCCTAGGTAAATAACTGCCGGATAAAGTTAATTGGAGGTGAAAAGATCGGCCCTTAATTTGAGAATTTTATGGGCTTCAAAAACTAGTAATTAAATATAAACTAAGAGTAATTTTAATTTCTAAAGTACCTTCTACTTTTTTTAGTCCTTTATCTGCAACTGTACAAGTATGTTGAAAAACTTCTAACTCTGAAATAACTTTTCATCGGCATGAAATACATTTGTAAGCAAACGGAAATGTGTATATAAGGATTTACCAAAGTCATCCATATACTATTATTGAAAAATTAGATTTTGTGGTAATTTTTTACATTAGCGTATCTCCGATTTTTCACTTTTTTTTATCTATATATACGTATTTTCGTCTGGAAATCACGAATCTGAAGTCAATTTTATCCGCTCTCCTATACTTTCCGAGATATGGGGGCCGATGTACCCCAAAAATGGCATCTCGCCATTGCCGTAAATGACATTTTATTCAGCGATTTTTATCATTTTCATTATCACTAGTGCTTATTTGAAAACTCCAGAACGTTTCTGTAAACTCGCTTTGGTCACTTTATGCGTCCCCTTACAACACAGGACATAATTAAAAACAAGCATTTTCAGTTGTAAAAGCAATACAATAATGATAAACAAAAACGTCCACCGCGATAACAAAGTCTAGAAAATAACAATAAAAAAGTCCACACCACAGCGTTAAATGTTAAATTAGTTTATAGAATAAAATAGAAACATATATCCAGTCCGTAGGGTTTATAAATAAATATAATTAAACGCACACCAAAAAATTTAAATAACTGTAACCTCACTTTACTCAACACTTTTTAACAGTTGCACGACAACAAACTTGAACAAACCACGTGATCATGTTCAAAATGTCTGCCCCCGTGGTGTCTTAGGAAAATTGGATGCGCAAAGGTCTAAGAGCGTTCTCCCCTCTCTATTTCTCTGAAGTAACTAGGCTTGAAAGAACCTTCTCCTATTTTAAGTTCTGTGTCTGTAGTTCTGTCAGTTCTGTGGTCTGTAGTGTCTCTGCATTGATGTTCCGTGTTCCAGTCTCGAGACCATAGTAGAAGGAGAATGGTATGTCAGGTTGCCGTCCAATTTGTGTATCTACTGCGCATTACGTCACTCAGTTTAAAAAACGTCGAAAGTCAGTTGTAATCTCGCACGTTTAATTTTTATTTTAATATTTTTAATAGTGTTAACGAATAGTAACATGCCTGCTTGTGCTGTGGCCAGATGTAACAATTATTACACGAAGACAGAACGGTACTGGCATCAAGTATTTTACATTTCTTCGCGCTGAAAAGCTCGCGAAAGTATATGGATCAACGATGAAATTAATTTGGAAAATAGCAGGTTAATTTTTTATTTCGCCGGTTTATCCTTTTCATTGCCTATTGTCTGTTTATAGCACGTATTTCTTCTATTGATTTCAACCCAACAGAATCAACAGATTTTGAAATTTCTTTAATACAGCCAGATGTTGTTATATTCCCCCCAGAAACAGTAGAAACTTAAGAACTAATGCAGTTCCAACTGTTAATATGTCTGGGGCTGTTTCTTGACTGTTTTAAAAGGAAAATAAATTGTGATAGATCGCTTAGGTTGGAAAAAATTTAAAAAATAGACTACTAATTTTAGGTTAGAATTCCAACTAACAGAGAGCATCTTATTTTATTAGATTAGCCAAATAAAACTTTATTAATAATGCACTGAACAAGATATTAGTTAATAGTACAGGAACTAAGCAGAAATTTTGATAAAAGTGACATTATATTCGAAAATTTTAGAAAATACATATTTTTGAGGTTAATTGTGACGTCACCCCTGCCGCTTTTTAAACTGAGTGACGTCACCGTACCTGCGCGCGGGCATACCATTCTCCTTATACCATGCTCGAGACTCTCGAGATTTTATAAATAATATTCTTGGTCAGGACTCGACAGTCGAAACTCGAAACTCGAAAATCTCATAGCGTGGTTCTTACTCTTTTCTTTAGGTATATTTATCCAACAATTTTTAAAGTATATAAAGTTTCATTAACAACTATTTTAAAAGTTCTTACAGGAATATGTCTCAAGGAGGTATATGTAAAATAAAACCAGAGTAAGTAAAATTGTATTGTTCTAAATATCAGTATCAAAACCGACTTAAAATTTTAGCTATATTTTACCAGAACAAAAAAGGGAAATTAATCTTGATTGTGTTTCTGATCAAGACAAAAACAAATTGGATTTAAGTAACACCGACACAGCCTTCAGTGAAGATGGTACTCCTCGTGCAAAAAAACAGAAGTTGTCAAGACAAGATAGAAAAAAACTGAAAGGACAAAATAAATCTAGGGGCCCCACTTTTCGAGTAAACAGAGAACGAGAATTATGTAATTCTTTGGTTCATGTTGTGGAGGGAGAAGAAATTCCAAAATGTGATAGGAATAATTGCAATTTTTTGCATGATATTCAAAAATATTTAGAAATTAAACCGAAAGATATAGGTGAAACTTGTTACAATTACCAAATTTCTGGTAAATGTAGTAGAGGCTTGACTTGTAGGTTTGGAAGTGAACATATCACTGCTGAGGGGAGAAATAAAATAGATGAAGAAAAACAATTTCAGTTTAAAACTAATGGTTCTCACACAAAGAATCAACTACAATATGATCTCCAAATATCCCTTAGAAAAAGGAATTATAATTTTGACTTGTCAGAGGCACTTGTTAAGTATAATGATGAACTTAAAAAACAGAAGGTTTGTAAACACCTGGATGTTAAATAATCTATATTAATAGGTATATAAATTTTCTAGAATGAAAATGAGACAAATGACCGACCTGAAGATATTGAGGGAAAGTCTGAAGTCAAAACAAGTGGAGCGGTTACAGATGAAGATATTATAAAACTACAGCGAAAGGAAAAGAAGGTGATAGACTGGACAAACAAATTATTTTTAAGTCCATTGACAACCGTTGGAAATCTGCCATTTAGGCGTATATGTAAAGAATTTGGCGCAGATGTTACATGTGGTGAAATGGCTATGTGTTCAGCTTTATTACAAGGTGCCCCACAAGAATGGGCACTTGTAAAACGACACAGTACTGAAAACATATTTGGCGTACAGCTGTGTGCCAATAATCCTCATTTACTGACCAAGTGTGGTCAACTATTGCAAAAAGAAACTGAAATAGATTTTGTTGACTTAAATCTAGGTTGTCCCATAGAATTAGTTTATAGACAAGGAGGAGGATGTGGTTTATTACGTAGACAAAGAGTTCTCGAATCCTGTATTCAAAATTTAAATGATGTTTTGACAATACCACTAACAATAAAAACTAGAACGGGAGTTTACAACAATGAAAATGTGGCGCATATTTTGGTAAGTCACAAGTAGATTTAATATTGGTCTCTTGCCAATAATTTCAATAAGTTTTATTATTGAATTCATATCTAGTTTGAGTAAAGCGATATCTGCTTGTTATGGCAAATGGAGATGAAATTTAAAAATTAGTTCATTATTTAGGGTACCTAATTCTAGAGAGCTGACATGCAGTAGTGTCAAAAGGACATCGGACAGAATTTTATCTATACAGGGTGATTTAACTTATTTGTTGGTAACTTCAGGTAGCGATGGAACTCGCCAAAATAATTGAGGTTTGACATACAATATATATGATTGTTGACCAGGTTACAGGACAAATATGACTAATATGAGTGTGGTACTACTTTTGGGTAAAAATACCCATTTTGCACATGTATATTTATGGAAAGAAAGAATTTATAACTATAGCATCAGGTTAACAAAAACTATAGCACACTTTTTCTTAATTCAGTAAAGAGTTTATCGTATAAATATTCATTTCAGTAATCATTTGTATTGCGTAGTAATAGGAGGTTCGTTCAAAATATGTCGCGTGGTAAAGAAATTAACAGATGCACTAACGATGTTATGTGATATTAGTCGTGGTACATAATGTTTATTTTATGAAAATTCTTACGATATAGTGTTGAAGAGGAACTGTCTGCAGCTCTTGCCCCACGCACACACCTTTTTACCAACTTGAGTGTGAACCTCTGTTGTTCAACGACAAAGTCACGAGCCGCCACTGGTTCTTCATATGGATATGTTTTTAAAGATTCAAAAGTTGACCACCTATTTTGACACTGCTTTTAATTCCCAAAAAAATTTGCAACATAAAAGTAAGTGTATCAAATTTGGTAGTATATGATTTCTGTCTAAAGTTAAGTTAAGAAAACATGTTTAAAAAAGTTACAAAAACTCTGCAACCTAGGAAAAAAGAAAAATGCGTTATTGCAATAAAAAGTCACATTTTAATGATAGAAAAATTTGATATTAGTGACCCGAAATAATTGCATTGTAGAAGTGACAAATGATTGCTCAATATATTATCATAATCGTCATAAATTAATGAAAATAATTCCGAAACATTTCATCTTAAATGATGACTTCAACTACACTCCTCTCTTCTTTGTTTTAGGCTCCTAAATTTAAGGAGTGGGGTGCTAGTCTAATAACGATACATGGTAGATCTAGAGAACAACGTTACACAAAATCTGCGGACTGGCAATATATTAGAACTGTAGCTCAAGCAGCTGCCCCACTTCCCGTTTTAGGCAATGGAGACATTCTAAGTTATGATGATTACGAAAATGCAAGGAAAACAGTTCCAGAATTGACTGGTATCATGATAGGTAGAGGTGCACTTATCAAGCCATGGATATTTACTGAATTAAAGGAAAAGAAACTTTGGGATATTTCCAGTACAGAGCGATTTGATATTCTTAGAAAATATACCAATTATGGATTAGAGCATTGGGGTTCCGATACCAAAGGTGTTGAAAATACCAGAAGATTTTTATTAGAATGGTTATCATTTTTATATAGATATGTACCAGTAGGATTGTTGGAGAACCCTCCACAGAAAATTAATGAGAGACCTCCATATTTCAGAGGGCGAAATGATTTGGAATCACTAATGGCATCACCATCCGCATCTGATTGGATAAAGATAAGCGAAATGCTTTTAGGACCAGTTCCAGCAAACTTTCAATTTCTACCAAAACATAAAGCGAATTCTTATAAGTAACTACTTATGTTTCACAGAAATATAAATAAAAAAATATAAATTTTATGCTTTTTATTATAAAAAACATAACAAACGTAACAAGTCATTGATTATCTCTCTTTAGTAGCTCCCCTATGTTGTAAATAGTCTAATAAATCATTTAAACCACTAAATTCAGTCCTGCCTTGTGGTGGGTTGTTTTTTGGTATCTTTGGTAATATTGACCCTATTTTGTATCTGAACTCCTCCATCTAAAAATTAAACTTGTCTAAGAATGTTTTAATAGTTTATACTACAAGGCTTACATTTTTTGCTCCAGAAAGTCTCCAAATGCTATAGAATAAAATTCCACAACCTGTAAACGCATAGAGTGTACCCCAGCCAAGTGCTCTTAGTGCTAAACTAGCGCCGGTTTCAGGTATCTCTCTTGTAGCTACCATACCCTTTCCAAAATATTTTGGATCTTGCTTTCTAACTGAAGCAACTGTTGTTCCAAAACCAATAATTGCGGATATTCCAGATACACCAGCAAGAAAAATCGCAGCTGCAAATCCATATTAGTTACAAGTGCATAAGAAATAGAATTATATACCTTTGACTTTAAATTCTTTATTATATTTGGATTTTTTTACTATTTCAAGAGATTCTTTTTCGACTACGAGATTCTCATCCATTTCATGAAACGTTTTCTGAATCTGAATGTAACATTTTAGGTTATCCAGTTTTGACTTTTAAAAGGTAAAGGCATCTTCATTCTTCATCTTCTTCTTCGACATTCTGTTACCAATCGGTTCACAGTTCAATTACTTGCCACTTCATCCCCAATTCTTGTGTTCGTGTGACGTGTGATATGTTTACGGTTGTGCAGTGGCGTGCCGTTGAGATTTACAAATGATTCGAATATTAAGGAAAATGACAAAAACATGTATTTTTTCTAAATTTATGCCCTCTATTTCAGTATATCGTGGACAGTGAACTCTATATATAGAGTTCACTCATCGTGGATGTCCTCGATTTGCCCGGATATTTTAGACCGAGGAAACTGACAAATATTACAAAATACGTGAATTCTTGTTTTGACAGATAAATATAATCACAAAAACTAACCGCGTATCAAAAACTTCATCTTTCAAAGGCAATTTGTCAAAAATGAAAAACGAAATTACTCATATATTTGCGAGGTGTGTAAATATTCAAATAGAAACGATAGGATGTAATGTCAAAGAACTTAAAATTAAATGAGTTTCCTCGTAAGTGTGTAGAATAACAATTTCTTACAAAATATCATTACTATGGGCACAGTAATAGGTACTCTGTGCTATGGGTTTGACACCAAATATTTAATTCCGTTCGTTTATTTTCCAAGCATCGGAGCAATTTTCCATCACGTGACTAAATATCTATTCCATTTTACTCGGATCTGCGATGTAATTACCGAACACGCACATTGGGACCAGAGAAATAGAGAGGGGAGAACGCTCTTAGACCTTTGCGCATCCAATTTTGCTAAGACACCACGGGGGCAGACATTTTGAACATGATCACGTGGTTTGTTCAAGTTTGTTGTCGTGCAACTGTTAAAAAGTGTCGAGTAAAGTGAGGTTACAGTTATTTAAATTTTTTGGTGTGCGTTTAATTATATTTATTTATAAACCCTACCGACTGCATATATGTTTCTATTTATTCTATAAACTAATTTAATATTTAACGCTGTGGTGTGGACTTTTTTATTGTTATTTTTTAGACTTTGTTATCGCGGTGGACGTTTTTGTTTATCATTATTGTATTGCTTTTACGACTGAAAATGCGTGTTTTTAATTATGTCCTGTGTTGTAAGGGGATGTTCTAACGCAAGGCGATTTAAGCCTGAAGGAATTACATTTCACCAGTAAGGTTTTTCATGAATTTTCTTTGCAGCCGTTTATAACAGTATAACATTCTAGTTTCTCAAGAGGTGACATGTTTAAGAGGTGGTTGGAGAGTTGAGTGATGAATACTCTTGGTCAGAGAATAAATTTGTTTGCTTTAATAATTTTAAAACAACAGATTTTATAAAAAGTGATAATCAAATTCGCCTAAAACTTAATGCTGTACCAAGATTGGAGATGTATCAGGCCGAGGCCGAGGTAGTAGACACCACATCTACAAGCTTACTTAGATCTGTAACTTCAGTTCAGAATATGGCCTCATTTACGTCTTCGATATGTCCTCTTCAGATGATACGATAGAGTTGCCAAGAGATGCTAACCTGAAACGACACCGTGGGTAATATTACTTGTTAATAATATTTTTTTAAATAAATCTTGAGGTAATAATTGTTTTGTTTGAAGTTTGATAAATAAATATAATTTCAACGAATCGTCTAGGCAAGATACTTCGGCAAGTACTAACAGCAGCACAAAGAGGAAACGTGTAAAGTATATTCAAACTGTACACAATTGCAGGTATGTGAATACAAGAAAATATTTAAAGTGATATGCATTTGGCGCCTATGCTCAAAGCAATATTAATAAGATTAAATTATATTTTACGTATCAAATTTATTCCTAAAATAAATGGTTTTTTATATTTTTTATTATAAGCGATATAAATCCAGTTGTCTTTTTTATCGATCTTAGCATCCAATTTAATATGTATATACCTATATTATTTTACTATAATAAAGAAATATTTAAGAATGTTTCCGTCATTTTAAATCATCTGCCCTGTATTGCATTAAAAATCCCCAAATGTCATATCAAAAATCCCCAAATATCATTTAGGTTGCCTGCCATGGTGTTCAAAATGGCGACCATTGTGATTTGCCATTCGCGCAGGTTCTAAGATCATTCTCCCCTCTCTATGTCTCTGATTGGGACCCTGCGCATGGTTCAATTTGATCTACTTCTGTTCCATTACTGCTCACCTACCTAGTTTGTAATTATATTAGGCATTTACGATAATTGGAGCGCTACATACCGCAATGTATCAGAGCGTTCGATAATAAGAACATATCTACCGAACCGCGTTCAGTAAATGTATCGAATGTATTCGCTACATCTACCCGATCCAAAATTTATGGATCGACTACATCGGTTGGTAAATGCGGTATAATCTTAAAATATGATTAAAAAAACTTAATTTTTGACATTTTGTGAGTATTTGAGAAAAATTAAACCCATCACTGACGAAAATAATGAAGTAATTTTAGATGAGGACGGAAACATTTATGTATATGTATAATGAATTAAGTCAATTAAGTAAGTAGGTAGGTATACCTAAATATGCAATACAAATAAATGTTTTTTTACTTTCCATTTTGATATGGCGAGCAGTATGGACTTATGAATAAGCATAAAATAAAAAAGTAATTCAATTTTCAATTATTTATTAATTAGTCAAGTGATGCTTTGGGTTACATTTGAAATTTTGCGTTCGGTAATTCTTAGCTCGGTAGATGTATTGACATAAAACAGCTGATTACCGCAATGTACCAGGATACATTACCCGCTCCAATTATCGTAAATGCCTATTATGGTGCTGTGGCTACAATACATTTTGCGATTTGGCAACAAGGCGAATCCAACGATATTCCCAAGAATTGTCCTTGCGATCCAAGAATAATATACTTGAAGGATGGTTTATTCCCATAATAGACCTGTAGAATTAGACGATGTGAACGGGAATCTGTAACTAATTCGTTTCAGATAGCCGTAGGTAAAAACAGGTGTATTTAGTTATAAGGAATATACCTCTGCGATACCTCCCAAATCAAATAAACAGAACATTGTTTAAAAGTCTGCACTTTTATGTGAAAAAATCATGAAATTTGGAGTTTTTTTAAAATTGCAGTAAGACTGCAGTAGATTAATTTTTTTGAATGTTTCTGTTTACTAGTTATTCCAAACCGGTTAATTTAAGCCCCGGTTGATTTCATTTAATTGATTATTTATTTAAATAATTGCCAAAAACCATCGAAAATTTCAAGCATTTTTTACTCTGAAAGGAAAAATGCTAGACTCTTGAAACTTTGGTGGAATATGTGTCTCATTACCCTCAACTTACAAAAAAAATTTCGTTTCAAAATGTTTATTAGTTTTCGAGAAATTCTATTTGTTTATTAAAAAGGTCCCAAATGTTTAATGAAAAATTGACCTATTAACATTATCAAAAATAATTCAACCACAGCTCATTTTTTTCGTCAAGACGTCAATTTTGCGAATCTGTTATGGGCATATCGATTTCGACCGTCAAATTGGCGTTAACAACATTGCTACTTTTCGGAGCAGCGTTTTTTGCAAATAACTTTACAACAAATGAACGTATCTGCACAAATCTTTCATATTTGAGTTGCTGGTATTTTTCTACAAATTTATAAAAAAAAATTGTTGCTCTGGGACATGTAGGAGCCGAGATAATTTTTTAAATTGTTTAATGCGCCAAACGTTTATTTATTAATATTTATGGTCAAAATTGAAACTGGTTGTTAATAAGATCTTGAATTTTGTGAATTCATTGAAAACGGGCCCTTTTTGAGGTCAAAATATAATTTTTAATAATTAGTGATTTTAGAGCGTCTTCAATTTGTTTGGCTCAAGGGACAGGTGAATTTTTGATCAAACGAGTTTCAAATGGGGGTAGCGAGAAAAATTCGTCATATCTCCGTTATTTTCCGGCCATTTTGACGTTTTTTTTTTAATTTGGGGTAGCTCACGAAAATAATAACAATGGGCACATTTGCAATATCCCAATAATAAACAAATAATTGTTATAAACAATTTTCTTTTTTTTTTTTTAATTTTTTCTTTTTTGGGCTTATGCAACTTATAATGTGCTAATGTATTAAATATAAATTTATAAAGATTATATAATGGTAACAATGCTGTAACATCGTATATTGTTTGATGGAGAAATAGTTTGTGCATACATTGTTATAAACAATTTTCTTTTTTTTTTTTTTATTTTTTCTTTTTTGGGCTTATGCAACTTATAATGTGCTAATGTATTAAATATAAATTTATAAAGATTATATAATGGTAAGAATGTATGCACAAACTATTTCTCCATCAAACAATATACGATGTTACAGCATTGTTACCATTATATAATCTTTATAAATTTATATTTAATACATTAGCACATTATAAGTTGCATAAGCCCAAAAAAGAAAAAATTAAAAAAAAAAAAAGAAAATTGTTTATAACAATTATTTGTTTATTATTTGGATATTGCAAATGTGCCCATTGTTATTATTTTCGTGAGCTACCCCAAATTAAAAAAAAAACGTCGGAATTGGCCGGAAAATAACGGAGATATGACGAATTTTTCTCGCTACCCCAATTTGAAACTCGTTTGATCAAAAATTCACCTGTCCCTTGAGCCAAAGAAACTGAAGACGCTCTAAAATCACTAATTATTAAAAATTATATTTTGACCTCAAAAAGGGCCTGTTTTCAATAGGACTTGATGAATTCACAAAATTCAAGATCTTATTAACAACCAGTTTCAATTTTGGCCATAAATATTAATAAATGAACGTTTGGCGCATTAAACAATTTAAAAAATTATCTCGGCTCCTACATGTCCCAGAGCAACAATTTTTTTTAATAAATTTGTAGAAAAATACCAGCAACTCAAATATGAAAGATTTGTGCAGATACGTTCATTTGTTGTAAAGTTATTTGCAAAAAACGCTGCTCCGAAAAGTAGCAATGTTGTTAACGCCAATTTGACGGTCGAAATCGATATGCCCATAACAGATTCGCAAAATTGACGTCTTGACGAAAAAAATGAGCTGTGGTTGAATTATTTTTGATAACGTTAGTAGGTCAATTTTTCTTAAACATTTGGGACCTTTTTAATAAACAAATAGAATTTCTCGATAACTAATAAACATTTTGAAACGAAATTTTTTTTGTAAGTTGAGGGTAATGAGACACATATTCCACCAAAGTTTCAAGAGTCTAGCATTTTTCCTTTCAGAATAAAAAATGCTTGAAATTTTCGAAACTTTCGATGGTTTTCGGCAATTATTTAAATAAATAATCAATGAAATGAAATCAACCGGGGCTTAAATTAACCGGTTTGGAATACCTAGTAAACAGAAACATTCAAAAAAATTAATCTACTGCAGTCTTACTGCAATTATTAAAAAATTCCAAATTTTATGATTTTTTCACATAAAAGTGACTTTTAAACAATGTTCTGTTTATTTGATTTGGGAGGTATCGCAGAGGTATATTCCTTATAACTAAATACACCTGTTTTTACCTGTGGCTATTTGAAACGAATTAGTTACACCGTTTTTTCTATTTCTGCAGGCCCTATGTTGGCTCTACGACCGTCACGTACCGTGTGCTTGTGACGTCACCTCCTGACCTAAACTTTCAGTTTTCGCTTGCTTTTACGTTTGTTCTGCTGTGTTTAGACTGTTTTAAACTGTTTCTTTGTTGAATATAGACTTAAAAAGTGGATGTTGTGATTATTGTGTTTAGTGTTGTTTATTGTAAGTTTTTTCTTTGCTTTAAACTTGATGGATAACTGGTAAACACTTAATTAAATAATTTCAGAAACCGAGTAGATAGTTATATAGAAATATACCTGGTAGGTGTGCTATTTATGGCTGCAATAATAGCAGGATGATTATGAAAATCAGCAATGCAAGCATTGTATATCACTGTTTTCCTAAAGGAAATTATTTTGTTTCCAAAACTATTCTGAAAGATAATGGGATTAAATTGCTGTAAACGTGCCGATAAATTTAATCCTGATACAAGTGCGATATGTTCTGTTCAATGTAATTATTTTGTTCAATAAATTTTTTTTTTTTAAATCTATTTAATTCGACCGTAAAAAATGTGGTGTATCTGTTGCACTCAGCATGATTGATGATGAAATTTCATGCCTCGTGCAACAAATATACACGCTTTTTACACTAGTTACAGAAAACTATTTTTTCTGAAATCGCTCAGGAATGTCTACTTTCTCGGCGCAATTTCAGACCCCAAAATAGCGTATTCTAGTATTTAGTCCATTGCTAAGCAACCATCAAAAAATGAGTCCGGGAAAGTACTTTCCCGGCCTAGGCCGGGAAAGTAAGTTTCCCGGACTCGTTTTTATCTACATTTTAGGCAGTAAATAAATATACGCAGACAATAGTACATTGTGTACCTAGTAGGAAAAGCCTAACATTCCCGGACAACTGTAAAGATTGCTTGTCGAGGCGCAGCCGAGACAAGCAACACGGAGTCCGGGAATGTGCTTTTCCTACGAGATACACATACTATTTTTTCTGAAATCGCAATTAATATTATTATAATTAAGAAATTTTTATTAATCCATAACATTTTTTCATTGCAATCTAATTGCTTATGAAATCGTTTCCTTTGCAATCTCTGTTTATTTATTGATATGAGTGCTTATTTCGTTTCAATACGTGCTACAAATTAAAATGGACAATGATGAGTTTGATGATGACATACAGGTGTCTGGGACACCACCAGAGATTACAGCTGCAAATAATGTGACTTTAAATTTTCATGGATTATTGCCACGAAAAAGACATCCCAATCTGAAAAATGTCATGATTTCTAATTTATCTTCAGTTGAAGGCATCTCTACGTTATAGTCAAATTACTCCCATGCTGAGATCAACACTTAGTACAAAGGAAGACATTGATATATCAAAATATTCGAAATTACGCGTTTTCCTGAAACGTCAAGGTGACAGTTATAAACCAAAGAAGCTGAAAGTTCTGTCAAATGAACAATTTGAAATATTTATTACTCAAGCACCAGATCATATGTACTTAATGAATAAGGTATACGTTTAAATTGTAAGAATTTTAAAATTATCTAGATATTTATGTAGTTTTTACTTTTTAGGTTGCCTTAATATTTGGTGTGGCGTGTGGCCGGTGCATGTCGCCGTGATGAACTGTGTCAATAATTAAATTTGTCTGCGTATATTTATTTACTGTCTAAAATGTAGATAAAAAACGAGTCAGGGAAACTTACTTTCCCGGCCTAGGCCGGGAAAGTACTTTCCCGGACTCGTTTTTTGATGGTTGCTTAGCAACGGACTAAAATACTAGAATACGCTATTTTGGGGTCTGAAATTGCGCCGAGAAAGTAGACATTCCTGAGCGATTTTAGAAAAATTTAATTACATCTTCACGTGCAGTCGTCCAGGAATGTTAGGCTTTTCCTACTAGGTACACAATGTACTATTTTTATACCTTAATTAATAAATATTCATAATAAGAATTATATTTTAGCTGTTTTACACGATCCAATTTATTGCCCAATAAATTGTTCAAGTTGACCTTCAATTTATTGGGGTATGTGTAAAACACAAATTGTACGTCAATTTCTTGTCTACAATAACTTGACCAATAAATTGTACAATTAGAACTTGTTCTAATTTCTTGGCCAATTCTAGGGATATTTAGTAACATTTGATATTTCTTTATCAATGCCAACCCTCAAAATTTGTTGATTTATGTGTTATGTTTGGTTCATTCAAAGTCACTCATTGTTTATTGTTTGTGAAAATGGTGAAGAATGGTGTTTTCTTTAATGGTAATGTAATTACTTCAATTTAAAGTCAGAGAAAAACTAGAAAATGGTGAGTTCGACCATGGATTGAGCGAAGAACCAATATGCCAGTCACATTCACCACATTGTAAACCTTTAACCTACAAATCCCAGCAAACTCTTATCTGTTCTGTCCCAGCAGATTGTCAACAGTGTGAACATTTTCCACCATGGTTATGTTGGCAGTAATGAAATTGACAAATAAATTGTTGTATAAATTGTCGTGTGTAATCAGTCTACTACAAATTGTTAAATTGATCAATTTATTGGACAATAAATTGTACAATTTATTGGTCAATAAATTGGATCGTGTAAAACCGCTATTTGTTTTTATTATAGTTTATGCTTTTTCATAACATACCTATATATGTATATAATAATAATACATAATATAATTATTCAAATACATATTTTAAATACCTACTTAATAGAGGTAAGTATAACTATATATTTATGTCTCAAGGACGCAAAATTATTTTATATTACCAAATTTTACAATCCCATGTTGTTAAAAAATGTCATTGATCGAAGCTTGTAAAGGCATTGAAAATAACAATTTCTTTTAAATTAACAATAAATTTCGTTCCCTATGTCATATTTATGTGCTCGCGCTCTTTCGGTGGCCTCTCGCGCCTACACCATTCAAGTTAGATATACCTATGCCATCACTGGCTTTTTTGTAGGAAATTTTGTGCTTTACAAATTTGTATAAGTGAAATTTTATCGTATCTTGCACCGTTTTTGCAGCGTTCGCGATGATAGGTCGCAAATCGCGAATCTCGTGGGTAAAATATATACCTATATATTTTTTTGTAAGAACGAGTTACACTTGAGGTTTCATATTTCCACAACATTTGCCACCTGCTTTCGATTTTCAATATGTTAGTACTCTCCCCCAGCAGTAGTTTAAATTAATATCACAATTTCTTAGCATATACGGTCCGTTACAATAATGATTTCTAAATTCTGGTCAGGAGTCTACGTCATCGTAGCCACGCCCACCGCCGACAAATTAGCGTATTTGAACTATCCTTCTAGTATACTATTCTTGCTTGCGATCTTCCTGCGATGAGACGCTCGTTCCTTTCATGATTTCACTATTAATGGTCTCATTAACGATATTATCTTATCTTGTATATTTTTTGTATCCTGGAATTCTTTTATTAGTTTTCGTTTTGTGATTTTCCATTTTCATATTAGTAATGAAAAGGGTCTCTTTTTCACCAGAATTCTATATTACTGTTGCCGTGAATAAAGCCTCAGGCAACAAGAATTTTCAATCACGGAGGTTTTTAAAGGTATGTTAAAATTCTTTATGATCCTGTGGAGCATCATAAATATTTGAAATATTTCTCAAATATAGCATTGAAAATTTATGTGCAACACGGGAACGTTGATCAGAGTAGCTCACTTGTTTTAGAGTTTGAGTGACACTGTGAATTTATATGATATGAATATTGTACATTATGGATATTGTTCATTGAAAATTGAAAAGTATGGATAATCAGAAAAAGTCTTATGTTTTCTCAGCTGTCAACAACTATTTTGATTAGATTAGTGACGAATTTTTGCGTTAATGAGATTATTTCACAAGTAAACCGTGTGATAATTTTTAAAGATGCATTAAAATGTATCGTAATTGTAGATTGAGAATGGGAAAAGTGAAATGTTTTAGATATGAAAGGGACTACACATAAAATATGAGTTAGGCTATATTAGGCATATATTTTATTTAGTTTGTAGGTTTATTTAATTTTGTTGAGTTATTTAATAATATAGAATATATGACTGTAGACCTTGATTATCAGTTGGTTGATTTGTGGACTCTTCAATCGGAAAGTAATATTACTACGTAGTTGTATATTATCTCTTTAACTCTATATTTTTAGGTACCGATACAAGCACAGATATGGCACAAGAAAGAGAAATTCGCAAGTGGGAAGTTTTTCAAGGCAGAAATCGATTTTATTGTGATGGTCGTTTAATGACAGCACCCAATTCGGGAGTATTTTTACTAACAGTTTTCTTGATTACGTTAACTAGTGCACTATTTTTTATTTTTGAGTAAGGGTTTATTGCCTACTTGGATTATTTAATAGTAACTTTACCCATTTCTAGCTGTAAATACTTAGCAGAAAATGTCACGATTGCAATTCCCATAATAGGAGGATTACTATTTTTATTTACAATGTCCTCTTTACTACGTACTAGTCTTTCTGATCCTGGAATTATACCTAGGGCAACGTCCGAAGAAGCCGCCTATGTTGAGAAGCAAATAGGTAGCGTATTTTCATTTTAAATCTCGCAATGTATTGTTTTGATAAGTAGAATCATTGGAAATATGGTCATAGTTACTTGTAATAGAGTTACCATTTAGATAATGCTAAAACGTTAATATGCGATATCAAAAAACTCATAACTTGGCTGGATGGTCATTAATAAATTAGTAAACAAAAGGCATTCATTGATTAAACCTGCTTTTATGAATGCCCGATTTAACATTTTTGGTTTACTTGTGCATACATATTTGTGCCTATAACTATAAATTGTTGATCTAATAATAGAATTTGCATACATAGTCTGTCGAATGTTATTGGGGTTTAAAGATGTCCCACATTAGCAGTAGTTTGCTGTAGATTTCCCATGGGTTTTTTTTTATTATTTATATTGGATAACTATGACATATGTACGGCAAAAATTGGTGTTTATTTTCACAAAAATTCAACAAGGGTAAAAAATAGGTAGAATCTGTATATATTTTATTTTTTATTACATAATAGCTTTGTTCGTAGAACCGATTTGTCAACGACTTATAAAGAGGAGACTGGCGATAAGCTGAATTTGTTTGGCTGTAACAATATTACCCAGTTGATGCCCAATTGCCACAGAGCGGTTGCGCAGTTACTTTCGTTTTGTTTTATTCTACATGGCTTTGCGACGCCATTTTAAATCTTGTTTGATTTGTGTGTCCAGGGTTTTTCTATCTATTTTCGTGTTAATTATCTGCTTTGTGTTTAAAAACGTTATAAATACGATTAAACAGTGTTTGTATTGTAAAAAAACCTTAGTATTAACGTCAAATCGAAGTTTTCACATGTAAGTACATAAAAATCATATATTATGCATAGACGTCACTTTGGCATTTATTCAGAAAATAAATTTTAAGTTTTGTTAATTATACCTAATCTGATTTTGTTAATCCTACATTCCGGGCAATATTATGCTTCTTATGCAAGTGTGTACAATTTGTATTGATCGTATACCTAAGTGTTTATTGAAATATTATTTTCAATCGACGAACGAAATATACACAGTTTGCTCAAATTCCATATTGATGATTGCTTGGAACCATTTCTGTCGCATAATTTCAACCTAAGGAAAACAAAAAAAGTTAAATTATATACCTAATATGTAACAATTGCCTACATAAAAGATTCCATAATAATTCTAATGTTATCAGCGACGATGTTATGAAAATCTTGTGGCATCGAATAAGTTACAGCATCCCATGTAACGAAATCATGCTTTTTGTTGTACACTGTTTATGAAAACAAATGCAAAAAATTGAATGGAGATTATAGTTTTTAATGCAGTTATAATTTTTGAGGTGTTTTTTGCTTCAAAATGCTGTTCTATGTGGGAATCTGTACTATAATTAATATTAAAAAGTTCCCCGTTTTATATATCCTTCTGTGCATAGTTTAATTGTTTTTTTCTTTGTAGAAGTAACCAATTCTGCCAATAGCCCCACATATAGACCTCCACCTAGAACAAAAGAAGTTCTTGTCAAAGGTCAAACTATCAAATTAAAATATTGTTTTACATGTAAAATATTCAGACCTCCAAGAGCATCACATTGTAGTTTATGTGATAATTGTGTAGATAGATTCGATCACCATTGTCCATGGGTAAGTAATAAGCATTTTTGTGCCAAATTATTCATAATATATTTATATTTTAGGTGGGAAATTGTGTTGGTAGAAGAAACTATAGATATTTCTACATGTTTATTGTATCACTGGCATTTTTGGCTGTTTTTATTTTTGCATGTGCCGTTGCTCATCTTATTTTAAGTAAGTTTGAGATAGATTTATATATATATATATATATATATATATATATATATATATATATATGTATAAGCACATCGTTGTTCCCTCCGTGATAAACACTAGGCGGACCAACCTCCGGTAGATTTATTACATATATATGGATGACCTTGTATAAACATATTTAGAAGATGAGTCTTTACACGTCCCACAAGAGAGGGGTAAAGAATTGTACCAATAAAATTTGTATATATTTTATATATTTTAAAGATATTATTCATTGTTAGTTCCCTCCGAATTTATATATTTTATAATTAATAATTACTCGTACTTCCCTCTAGCGCAGTTGCCAGGTTGTGGAGGGAGCTACGTGTTGCTTTATTATTATTGTTTCCTTATATTCTTTCATGCTGCATTTAAATTAGGTTTTCGCTGATGGCAAAGAGGTAGTAGGTTCCTAATATAATTTATTGGTGCTTTATACTTAAAGTATTTACACAGGTCAAGTTTTACAAAGAAATATGAATAGGAATAAATTACAAACAATAAAACTTATAAATGAATGAGATAAATACTACCAACATATTACATACAGGGTGGAACAAAAGTATGAAATAATGGCTTTAACTTTGTTATATGCAAAGTTACAAAAAAATGTTCAATATAAAAGTTGTTTGGTTCTTTACCATGCATGTTTTGAGTTTTTTAGTTTGTTGATATCTTCTTCTGGTTTGTTCCTATGGCAACCAACTTTTTCTTTTTAAATGGCACCCATAATTTTTTTTTATTAATTTGAAACATTTTCCTCTATTAAATCACAAAATTTTGAAATTTTTCTAAAAAAAAATAAGCGAGAAAAAAAACATTTATTACGACTCACTCGTCGCCTCTTAATAAAGGATGCCATGGAAAATGTCATGCAGTTATAAAACACAAGCATTACTTTTGGTAAAGAATGTCATGGAAGTTTGACAATTAAATTTTTACAAACAAACAACTAAATTTTAGTGTTGTGATGTGTGAAATTAATTAATTTAGTTCCGATTGAGTCGTAATAAATATTTTTTTCACGCTTATTTTTTTTCCAAAAATTGCAAAATTTTATGACTGAATAGAGAAAAATATGCTTGTTTCAAATTGACAAAAAAATATTATGGGTGCCATTTAAAAAGAAGTTGGTTGCCATAAGAACAAACCGGAAGAAGATATCAAAAAACTAAAAAACTCAAAACATGCACGGTAAAGAACCAAACAACTCTTATATTGAATATTTTTTTATAACTTTGCAAATAACAAAGTTAAAGCCATTATTTGAGTTTTGTTCCACCCTGTATAGTAAACACAACATAAAATCAGTTAACGAACGCTAAAGATAAAAAAGATATAAAAATTACATTAGTAATTGTCACACATTAAAATCATTAAAATCAGCCACCAAGAATTCCGCAAATGAATAAACGGCATTTCCGAGTAAAAATGTTTTGACAGAAATTTTGAACTTGATTAGATTCAGTTGCTTTATTTTATCACAGTTTCTTGTGGAATAACTGTGCAATTGACTATGTGTTGTGAAATTCTCCTCATTTTCTTTTACATATAATAAACATTTGAGCATATATGCGCATGGTAATGTGAGAATACTTAACTATAATTAAGACCAGCAATTATTCTTACCTATTGCTTTTCTTTGGGTAGAAAAAACTGTACTACTGGTAGATGAATGCCCCCAGATTAAAATCGCGTAAGAAATGACTGAATGAATAAACCATGATAAGCATTGAGTAATGTTCTCTGTGAAACACTGTAAGTGAGATTACGTAATAAATATAAACTTTTGAAGACGTTCTTGCAAATATAATTTGTATATGGTTCCCAAGTCAACTTTTTGTCAAGATAAACACCTAAAAATTTTACTTCTTTACTAAGATTTACGTCAGCACCATCTATATTCCTTAAAGTAAAGATCATATTTTTAGTTTTAGTCATTTTGCACCAATTTATTAGATATAAACCAATTTTGAACAGTGGTTTGTGTCAAATTCCTATCAATAATTAACTTAGTAATGTTTTTGGAGCATTTTGACACAGTTGTATCATCAGCAAATGAAACAAAGTTTTTGCATCTGTTGTAACATTTGGCAAATCATTTATATATGTTAAGAAAAGTGTCGGACCCAACACTGATCCTTGGGGTACTCCATAATTTATTGGAAGAAGATTTGATTTTAAATGCTTACAAACTACAAATTGATAACGGTTACTAAGATAAAGATTTAATTAACATGCCATGTGATACACAGTCAGTTATCAAACCATCTTCAAAACTTTGGTCAATTAAGTAATTTATAGCTAACGTCGTAGATTGTTTGGCTCTAACGCTGAATTGATATAGGTTAAATAGATTATTTCGTTCAAACTGTTCAGTGATTGGGTCTTTTAATGTAACTTCGAAAATTTTCGCCAAGAAAGGAATGATAACAATTGGGCGATAGTTAGCGGGATCATCCTTTGAATTATTTTTATGTATTGGTATAACTTTTGAGATTTTTACTTGACAAGAGGGAATTTTGCACACTATATTACTAGCAACGTTTGTGAAGTATTTTTTCAATTCATTTGGAGAAATATTAATTTCTGAATTTTTTTTTACATTATTGTTGTTTATTATTTTCCACAATGCACTTTGATGATTATTAGAATTCGGGATAAAATTATCATGAGCCTGTTTCTTTGCATTTATCAAGTCATTATGGTAAGTATATTTATGTTGTTTTATAATATTACGTAGATTTTCAGTTGGAGTGCTGTCATAACAGTCTTGCAACAGATGTATTGTAGTTCTTTTCTGTTTTAATTCGTCAGTAAACCAATTTATTCTAAATGATGAGTTTGTATTTATTAATTTAGATTTTTCAGGAAACGAAACTTCAATTGCTTGTGTTAAAATACCCAGAAAATTACCGAATTTGTCATTGATACACATATTACGTTCTTTAACCCCCAACGAACACTACTCAGTCTATTATGTAAAACTAATAAGCCCGCATCAGTTATAGGTTTACAGTTTATTCTTATATTATTGCCTTTAACAGTAGCTGGTTTATAATCTAATTTAATACCTATAGATGGTCTGATAACCTAGTGTTGATTACTCTCACATTACACATACTTGCACCAATGCCAGTGAATATCTGGACAGTTATTTTCCTAGTTTTTTCTGAATTTAGTGCAGTCATACTAAAAGAGCTAAATGTGTTAAGCAGGAGATGCACATTATTTTGATCGGTGTTAAAATGAACATTAAAGTCACCGGTAGCTATTAGTTTTTTATTTTTTCTCATTAGAATATCTAACGCATTCGAGTTTTTCTATGAAAATATTCAGACCTCCATTTGGCGATCGATAAACTGTCATAATGATTAGAACAAAGAATTCCACAGCACATAGTTCGCAATGAATTTCTACGGATAATTTTTTAATTTGATTTAATTAATGCAGTACAGTGATTTTTTTTTTGGGCATATATCGCGACACCACCATGTATAGCAACTGCCCTAGTGAAATATGATATAAGATTGTAATTTATCAATCTTACACCGAGAATGTCATCTCATAATATCCAATGCTCATTCAAACATGATATCAAAATTATTGTCATTTTCTAACAGAAATGCATCAAATTCATTAATCTTATTTGAAATACATTGAATATTTAAATGTAATAATTTAATACCTTGATTTAGGCTTTTTGATTTGACAGTTACCAACTGATCCCATATTAGAAGTAATATTACTATTAGTATGTTTATTTTCACTTCCAGTAGGGATATCTCAGAGAGGCGTGGGTATAAAAAAAAATCTGCTAAAATTTGTCCTCTACTACTTAAGTTCATGTCACTAGATACAAATTCCTTTTGTGATGCTTGAGTCAAGTCAGTTACAGGAGCCGTTTTACTACCACTCTCACTGTAACTATTAATTGTCACTAACCTGACCAAATTTCAAGTTGTTATTTGGCATTTTTTTGAAAATTTCATTTACAATATAAGAAGCGACTAGACATTTTGTAAGTTTCCTTGTCTCATCATCATTTATTTCTATATATATACCGAACAAGGCCTTCAATGTATCTATTAAATTTCCCTAAGAAATCATTCAATTTGATGTTATAAGTATTTCCAAATATGTCTATTTTTTATAATATCTCTTACTCGTACCGTATAATCGTTACCGGCAGGTATGACAATTTTTCTTAAGAAATTTATGATTTATATCATAAAATATTAACACAAATATACAGGGTTAATCAAAATTTAATTGAAGTTAGATATAAATCGTAAACTTCTTAAGAAAAATTGTCATTCCTGCCGATTACACATTACGCAACTTTTTGTACCGTTTAACCCCTACTAAATAGAGCTTTCTGAGTATCCGGGTGGCCCATATTATAATATTAAAGAAAAAGAATTATTTTGAAAAATGTGATTTTGATGAGTTTAGAGCACCCTGTATGATATATTATTGGACATATCGACGTTTTCGTAGTTTTTATATGAATTACATTGGAACAAGAATAATTTTAACATATTCGCAGCCATCTAGATTGACAACTAAAATTCGAATTATTTTACTTGCAACCCTCTATAGGTAAATTGTTCAAAATAGCATAAATGTATCCAAAATGTAATCTTTATTTAAAAAATGTAAAAACATATAGAGTCATCCATTTAGAAAAGATTATTGGGGTCATTTCAGGTGAAACCGGAAGTGACAAATATGGCGGATAAGTCTCAAAAAGTTGGAAATCTTACCTAATTTCACCATACAAAATTTTATCCCGATATCTTTAAAAACGAGGAAGTTACATGGGTGGCCCACTATTCGTTTACACCCGGTATATATAAAAATACAAAAGAAATCGTACAAACACGAGGCCGGTTTACTTAATAATTACTAGTGAAAAGGTTTTCTTCATGAAAAAAAAAACATTTTCCAGCCCTTCGTAGGGGGTGGAAATCAGGGGGTGCGGGTGGTTTGGCTCATCTGCCTGGACGACCGAACCTCTGTACTCGAGGAAGACTTAACCAGGCCAAAAGAGGGATTCGAAAATCATTTGTATGCGGGAGGGCGATTTGGGGGGTGGTTTTTGGCCAATTTGAAGGGGTTGCCAAGGAAAAAAAATTTTGGGACCCCCACCATCGTGTTCAGCGACCTCGAAAACGGGGGGGGGGGTATCTAGATTGGCGCTCTGGCAAAAAAAGGTACCCCTACCGACTACTGACCTCGACTATAAAGTGTTTTTTATGTGGCAAAAACAACAAAAAGTTATTAAGAAAAGTTGTTTAGAATTATCTTGGAAATAAAATGGAAAATCATTGCTGGCCAATAATTTTAAAATTTGTTATAGGGGTCTAGATGCTGATTCTAAACGATTTTTTTAAAATTTTTGTCGTATTTTCCACATAAACCACTATACAGAAAAATTGATTTTTTGAAAATTTCCAAGGCATACTTGATTTCCCAAAACTAAAATTACCCATTTTAGAAAATAGTTTTTAACCAAGCAGGGCCCAAAAAATTTAAATTTAAATCGAGTATTTTTTATCTTTTACAAGAGTCGTTTCACCTATCCGGGGACACGCTGTATATAATTTGAGTATTTTTGAAAAACTTTAAAAATAACTTCAAAGAACAACAAAGAAAAAAGTTCCAAAAAAATTATGCAATATTCTGTATATGATATAGTAAAATATTATGGACATATGTATTTGAAAACAAAACTACGCAAAACTTGTTAAGGAATAAATTTGTATTTTTAAAATTGTGTCAAAGGAGAGGGATCTAGACGGGGTTCAATTCTTGCGTGAATTACCCTGTACTACACAGAAAACACTAAACATCCACAGAGTTGCCGAATTTCGGAGGGAATAAGATCGACAATTTAAATTGCAATCTTATAAAACATTATGGAGGGAACATAGAATGAAGTTCATAATCTACAATACGATTGCAGCGCCGCCGATGCAAAGTCGAACTAAACCGCCCATTTGTAAGATAAATATGTACAAAGTACCCTCCGGGCAATTTTTCGCCAACCGTTAGGAGGGAAGTTGAATAATCGTTTAAAATTAAATTTAACGCAAAACGTTGTTCCCTCCGAAATCGGAGGGAAGTAGGTTATATATGAGGGAACTACGCACTGATTATTTATAGTTTTGAGGGAAGAACGTATAGGTTATAGGTATATATATATATATATATATATATATATATATATATATATATATATATATATATATATATATATACATAATATATCCTTCCTCCATTAAAAACTGCTACGTTAGAATGAATAGGGCATCCGATTCAGATTGGCTCAAAATACATAAGGATATCATGGTTTCATCTGTTTTCTATTATTAGGCCAATGTCAACATGATATTGTGTAGAAATAGCCATTTTTTTTATTTAAAAAAAAACTATGGAGAAATAGGGAATACGTGCTTTAATTTCCTTTCAGTAAGCAGAACAATAATATTTCAAAAAAAGTGAAATTTTGAGAGATTTTTAGCTATTTTTTGAGGTTAAAAAAAACTGTGATCCGATAAAGGAAATTTGACATCAGATTTGAATTCATCACATCAAAATACATACAAGCATGGTAGTTAAGTCTGCCAGACATAATACTTTTTTTGTGTGCCTCTGTAGATAATGACATCAGCTTCGCACAAATAAGAAGTTGAAAATGGAATTAAAATCTGCTTTATCACTTAAAAGGGGATATTCATCTTTTTCTGAAATCCAAAATTCGGTCAATTCCATACTGCCAAACCAACCTCATTTGAGGTCAAAAACTGCTGCAATATGAAGAAACAATCCTTGCTCTTGCCTTCATTCATTTTTTTTCCATAGTTTGAATTTTTTATGAAAGTATCTTCAACAGAAGTAACATGAATGGCTTACCACGCCCTCTTCAATTCAGTCGTCAGCTATGGAAAAAGAAGGTCGTAATTACAATGTGGTGTTATACCAAATTATAAGAGGTTTCATTTGGGATCAAAATGAGAAATTGAAAACAATTTGCGAAAAAAATTTACGATAACCCACTGCTTCCTATACTCCACACAAAATTATACATTAATAATATAGATAAATAAATATTAATGGTGTACGTATGTACAATCCTTAACCAAAACTTCAATAAAGTGATGTAGTAGTCACAAAAACTAAAACTTAACAGGTACTCAGCGCTTATTTTTTTAAATATTTAATAGATCGGTCTTGATTTGTAAGTAACACATTATCAAGCTCTACAAGTAATTACAAAAATAAAAGTAAATATAAATGTTATAAAATAGTACAATAAAAAGGAAAACAAATAAATACATTAAGAGATATCGTCACGTCCAATATATGAATTCAAGAGACAGATGAAAATTCTTCAAAATTACGTTACAATACATTTCTCAGTCATTTTATCCCTCTAGGAATAATACTAGATCGGCCTGGAGTATAATTAAGTGATTGGTGTGTTGACATGTTATGTATTATTTTTATAAATTTCGTTTTCATCAAACGTCGAAAGTTCAGAAATAGTGTACATTTATTAGACACACTTACCACCAAGTATATAAAAAACAATTTTTGTCACAGAACATAAAAATATTGTGCATTAATTATTTTGTTTTTATTGTATAACATTACACATTTAATTACAAAACAAAAAATATTTATATTGTTTCAGTAACGAAAGATGACCGCCAGTTTCTGGATGCTGTGAAAGAATCACCTCCTAGTGTAATAGTAGCTATAATATGTTTTTTCAGCGTCTGGAGTATTTTAGGATTGGCAGGTTTTCATACTTATCTTACTACTAGTAATCAGACTACAAATGAAGATGTAAGTTTTAATAATTTTAGAAGATGCTTATATTATGACAATAATGTATTTTTTTAGATTAAAGGCTCGTTTACAAGTAAGCGAGGTCAAGAAAGTTTTAATCCATATTCCCAGGGAAATGTTTGCTTGAATTGTTTTCATATACTTTGCGGTCCAGTAACTCCTTCTCTTATTGATAGGTAATATATTGATAATGTGAACAGAGTTTTTAATTTATCTGATAACCACAACAGTATATACCAAATGTATATCGAAAGTCCAAGACTTCTGTAATAATTATGAGATACCCAAAACTTACTTCACTTATACAGGGTGATTCGTGAGGAGAGGGTCGTACTTTACCAACAGATAGGGAACATTGGACGAATTTTCTTTTCGCCATATATCTGTAGTGCGTAAACGGAATTCAATGAAATTTTGTATTTGTTACAGTAGTCATTCACCATCAAATGCGTGGGATATTATTAAAATATCAGGGCCGGACCCAGAATAAAATGATTTTTAAATTATTCCTAGAAAATAACACTCTGTATACTGTTTATGAAATTCTTGATATTGAAATATTAATTTACATCTAGAAAGATACAAGATCCCATAAAAAAATATTTTGGCACCATTTCATTGTTTAAGTAAAAAAATTAAATTGTTGAGGAATCAATTTTTTTTTTTGAAAATTGAGAGAAAATAGTCACTTCAGATATCAGTAACATATATTTTTTTTCTTCTCTGTTTGCAGTATCTTTTATTCGTATCACATGGTACCTAGTAAAATAATAAAAATATTTTGTAATGATTGTGTAATTAATAATCTTAAAAAAATAACACATAATAAAAATTAACAATTTAACAGTCAAATTTACTAAATACAATTAAATTTTTTGAATCACAGTCTGTTTTCAAAGTGACCACCTTGCCAAATTCGATACATTTTCTTGATCGATTTGTCATTTGATTTATGCTTTTTCTAACAATTTCTAAATTGTTATTAATTTCATTGCAAAAGTGCTCAATTCTTGCAAACAGCTGTTCTCTGGTGTTTATTTCTTCTTTGTATACCTCAGTTTTAAATAACCCCACAAAACATAGTCAAGGGGTGTGAGATCTGGTGATCTCGGGGGCCATGCAACAGGACTGAAGTGACTATTTTCTCTCAATTTTTCAAAAAAAAATTTGATTCCTCAACAATTTAATTTTTTTACTTAAACAATGAAATGGTGCCAAAGTATTTTTTTATGGGATCTTGTATCTTTCTAGATGTAAATTAATATTTCAATATCAAGAATTTCATAAACAGTATACAGAGTGTTATTTTCTAGGAATAATTTAAAAATAATTTTACTCTGGGTCCGGCCCTGATATTTTAATAATATCCCACGCATTTGATGGTGAATGACTACTGTAACAAAAATACAAAATTTCATTGAATTCCGTTTACGCATTACAGATATATGGCGAAAAGAAAATTCTTCCAAAAAATATAAAACACCCTGTATTTCGGAAACGAAGCCGCTATAGCCATTACTATATGGGGATTTAAGATCACCTCAATGTTCCCTATCTGTTGGTAAAGTACGACCCTCTCCTCACGAATCACCCTGTATCAGAGTATACATAAAATAAATTATTACTAGCAAAGTTTATACATGCCCATATTAATAAAGTAGATAATTATGCAAATACAATGACTTAAAACCAAACATATTTTTAAAATAAAAAATGTAAGAAATGTATGTATATTGTACATCTCGGTGTAAATAATCAAGAATATAAATTACTACGTATATTGTGATATTTATCATATTTACAAATTTCAGAAGAGGATTGGTCACTGATAACTATCGTTCTGAAATATGTCGACCGGTTACTAACGAACCAACCCTGCAATTAAAGAACTATGGACTTCATATACAGGTAACACCAAACAAATAATTTTATGTGGTAATATGTATATTTATATACAGTGTGTCTTCATTTGAGTGGACATACCCTGATGATGGTTTATTTATGTGGTCCAATTTTTGCTGGATTTCTTTTAGATGCTAGATCTTTAAATTATGTATTTTGTGACCACTTGAGGTCTGTGGAGAAACAATGCCGACCTCCTATGGTTTTTTTATTGTTTCGAAAATCAGGAAGTCATATTAACATTTGTTTATATAAAAACTGAATATACTATATTCAATACCTTCTAAAATACCTTTATATCAAGATTAAAAGATGAACTGAAACTACTCTTTTTGACAGGTAAATCTCTTTTTTGCAGGTAAATGCTATAGATTATTTATATTTTTACTTTACCAAAAGCGTTGCAGTTATAAATTTATAGCTGATTTTGTTTCTTTATAAATACTTTGTATAAGTGGGGTTTGATTTCCAATTATGGAAATTTTTTCGCAACTTGAAAATTTATTTTAATTTTTTTTAATTTTTATTTTATGCTCTTATTTATATTAACGTCCTGGCGAAGTTGAGCTTAGAGCTATTCTAACACTTAACCAGGACACACCACATACACCCATTCCCTCCGACATTGCCATCTGCCGGAGCTGGGACTCGAACCCAGGAGAGTCAGGCAGTAGCTAGTCGCCTTGTGCCACTCAAGGGCGATCTAGCCCGCTGCACTATTCTCGGTAATGTAATGAGATACGGTCACCCATCCAAATACCAGCTTCAACAAACGTTGCTTTGCTTCGTTGATCGAAGACCGGCAATTGTACTCATGACCCCATCTGGTCTGCTCAATGGTTCTTAAAAGTGGGACTTTTTTAACACTGAACAGTACTGATATTCAAATGTTTACCTGAGAATTGCCCTAATGACAGTTTCATAATAAGGAAGATATTCTTATTTGAAAATATGAGACTTGTCCTGTTGGACATTGACAATATATGTACAGGGTGATCTACCACGAGTGTGCCAAACTTCGGAGGTCGCTAATTTATCAAAAAATAAATAGACTTTCATTAAACATATGTCCTAAAACGCATAATAGGGAGCTACAACCCTTTGAAGGTGGATAACGAATATTATAATATCAAATTACAAATTTCATATTTAACAGCTTGCTTTATTAGGGTAGTTTTGAGGGGTGAGGGGTAGTCCTTAATTTACATATTTCAGAATGGACTATATGTTCCAAGGAAAGTCTCACTTTGAGAATACAATTTGTCTTCATTTTAGGATGGTGAGAGCTCTGAGCACACGCCCATAATTTATTTGAATGAAATTACTGAAATTAGTAATACAGGGAACTCCATAATGCACTGATGGTTTATGGTATGGAAAAACTGTTTTATTTGTGGTCGGATTTTGAATTTGTTTGAGGATTCTTTCTAATCAAGAAAGCTTCGGAGTTTCTTTGATATTAAATGTCATTATCTGCCATTAACAATTACACTGATCAGCAGCGTATGTTTTGTGTTACTCATTATTTGTGTACAAACAATCAACTCTGGTAGTTTTTTTTATTTATAAATTGAAACACGTTATAAGAAACTCTCACTAAGCCACTTCTGATACCATGCCAAAATAGTTTTGCGGGATGGTGCATCACGATGATGAAATTGCCTAAGAAATGAACGTTGACTTGCAACAACAGAATTTGTACGCAAATAATGCGTAACAGGAAACACACGCTGCTGTAGTGTAATTGTTCATGACAGATAACAATTAATGTCAAAGAAACTCACATATTTTCTTGATTAGAATCTTCAAACAAATCTGACTAAAAAGAAAAAAGTTATTCCATTCCAAAAACTGTCAGTGCATTATGGACTTCCCTGTATAAATAAAATTAATAACAAAACTAAAGCCACTTATTTAATTCATATGAAAGCCAGAGCTCGCCATCCTAAAACGGAACTGTAACTACATAAACATAAATATATTTCAGAATGGTCCTCAGCAAGTCACTATGAATGCGTCTGAGATGCCAGGAATTTATCGACAAACTACTGAGACTACGGGTATGTACAGTCCTTTAAAAAAACATCTTTATCGTGCACAGCAGATAATACCGTCCAAAAATTGTGCCACTCAAAAAGTAATTCCATCTCAAGCTCCTCTTCTTCCTCCATATGATTACCACAAAAAATCTACATATAATCCGCCGTTAGAAGTATTTAAAAGTAGTCATTCCTTACCGCAACTAAAAAATATTGTGCATCGTGTTGATGCTCCAGAATATGATGATTTCTATCAATTCTATGCACAATCTCGGCAAGATGTAGATTATAAATATGAATATCCTAATAATAGACGTGAACCCCCACCTCCCCCTATTGATACACACACAAGGCCTTATACACCTCCTGAAAAGAGGTACAGTTCAAATTTTGGACAACCAAAAGAACAAAACCCGGTTCGTAAACCCAGGCCTCGAAGTAGTTGTGTTTATGAGAATGATTATATAAGGGATGAATACTGCATAATTAATAAAGTGAAAAGCGATAAGGGTTTAAATAATTATACTCCTAATGTTAGAGTTAGTAACTTTCCAATGCCTGTATTTAGTCAGATGTACATACAGGATCAATATAATTGATTACAGTTAATTAGACATTTATTTGTTATGAAGTAATAATGATAGTTTAATCTCTTAAATCTTATCAAGTCTTCCATTGATAAACCTAATTATGTTTAAAATAAGTATTTTTAGATGTTGATCTCAGTTGAATTTTATAACTGTAAGACTGGTTACAAAGTAATGAATTGTTAAAATATGGTACTTTGATATATAGATATATAGCTATTTCATTATGATGCTTTATATTTTAAACTAAAATGACATTTTTTTTTATTATTGACCATTTTTCAGATATATTTTCTTTTTGGTTAGGCATTTGAATATTTGTATTCAAATGTATTTTATTATGATACAAAAAAGAAGACAAATTCACAATAACTTGGTAATTTTAACTTCTTTTTTGTATATTCTTACTCCACTTCAAGAATATGGACTAGGTACTTTCATTATTTTACAATATCATATTATTTATAACGCATGTCATTGGAATAATAAGGTTTCAAAAGAAAATAATTTGTATTTGCTTTAGATAAATACAATTAAAAAAAATAATAAAATGACTATTATCACTAGGTATAACTAATACACAACAATTATTTTGGTTAAATTATGTTTTTATACAAATTTCCTAAATAATTTAGAGTTAAACCTGTAATAATCAATTACATTTATACTCTGCTAATACCTATGCTCACTAATACATTCGAAAATGTTTCAATTGCTAATAAATATTAATCAACAGTAAACGTAAAGTATACCTAAATGAGTAAACATTTGAAGGTGTGAAAATATCAAGCAGATACGTTTTAAGGAGAATGTTTAGTATAAACTATAGTTACATATAGTCCATATTACATAAATCATATTTATATTCTGTATACCTATGTAAATTAATAAAATACAGGGTGTTTACTAATTAATGGTACACTATTTAAAGAATAATAATTATACTCACCAATTGGGGTAACTTATATTAAAGCCTAATAATCCTATTAATATTTGGTATTTATAAGTTTTTGTAGTTCAGTTCTAGTATTATATTTTTGATGAGAATATTAGTTTTTTTAATTTTTTATTTTTGTGTACATTGCTATACCCTCAGAGTTTAATAAATGCTTAGCGTAGCATCTATTTTTTTTTTTTTTTCATAAAGTATTTTTAAGATGAAATTATGAGTTAAGTTTATTTGCTTCAATGAATTGGTATATAGATTACCATCACCCCAAACAAATATATTAATAGTTCATTTAACGTTAAAATGCTTAGGAAAAAAATGATAGAGTAGAATCCCCAATCTGCATGGTACATTTTCACAAACTTCTCATGAACATTTTCATTCATTGTATTTAATAAAGTGAACATGTTTCCACACCACTCAGGAGGGTAGAACCTGGTGTGTTTTTCGGTTCTAAGTGGTTTTTTTATAGGCCTGCCTGTTCCACTAAAATTATTTTATTCGGTTGTAACATTGTAACTGTATTAAAACTTCTTTACCTACGGCATTTTATGCAGCACAAACCGACTTTGACAAATTTGTATGGTTTCCACATTTTGAAATTTATTGAAATGCCCTGGTGGCGTTAGTGAATTTCTTCCACCATCTTTCTTTAGACTACAATGTCTAAATCTGGTAAAAAATTCCATAAGAATGCTATTCTGCTATTCTTGTCTTTCTTTGATCTAATTTTCATGCACTAATACTTGTTTTGTGATTTTTGTTTAAAGAACTAATGGATCACTATTTCTATGTGATATTAATATTACATGTCTGTTGTTTCAGCAAACTGGTTTAATTAATATATTAAACACTGTAGAATAAACTTTTTTAAATTTTCGCATAATAAACTCCAATTTAATATTGTTCTGCACCGCAAAAACATGACCATATACAGTAACCGGCAGCCCAAGTACGTACATTGGGCCGAGTTTACATGCAAAATAAATGGGCAACCGACTTGCAGCGCACTTAGGTGTGATCTTGTACACTGCAGACTGATGCCAGCGCTCAAGCCTCCACCATTTAAATTGCTTTGTATCATTGGTTATTCAATCTGTGAACATGATTAGTTACCCATAAGTTTGTACATATATGTACTTGGCTGCCGATTACTGTATACTCGTAGCAGAGGATTCCAGTAGATTGAGCATTTTGACCAACAACAACAAACGCTATTATTTTTTAAATTTGACGACCGCGTCATTAATTAACAAATCGTTTTAATGAACATGTTCATGCGGCCTTCTAATACGCTACCGTATTGATGACAATTGAAAATTATCATTATAATGCAAGAAATCTTGTTTGGAAAGCTAATACAAAAAAAAAACGTTGTATGCAACACGTACACAAATGGCTTTAACAGACTCATTTTCATATTACGGATTCAGCATTGCAATTCGTCCACTAAAGCCTCATTTTGCATTCTTATTACATTAGAAAATTAATTGTCATTTATTAAATTTCAAGGCAATAAATATCTTCCAAGTCAAATAACAAGTTTATTCAAGAGTTTTAAGGTGGGCATACACGATACAGTTTACCGATAGGCAGGTCTTCTGGTTTGCAAACTGCATCATTAGTGGTTAAATCAACCAGAAGGCCAGGCCTGTTCTCTCGGCCTTCCGAAAAACTGTCAATAGTTTTTTGCCTTCCGGCTCTGCTTATTGCATACAAGTTGAAACGTGTATGCTGCAGAGTGAGGACATGCCGAGAGTTAGGTTGTATGATCAGTTTGATTAGTATCATACCAGCATACCTAAGTATTTTTCCATAGCTTTTTTCAAAGTTACGAAAATATTTCCGACTATAACAATAGCCGATATGAAAACATGGTCTCATGAATTTATAACAAAATTTATTAATCTATACAGGTCTCTGCCTTGTTTGTAAGATATAAACAGCAAGATCTGTTAAGCACTTTCAACCACTATAAACGTTTGCGCTTCATCTTTTGATGTTCAGGCAACAAAGCAACTGCCAATTCTATTACCATGAGATTATGTCTATAAACTTTTCACTGAACATTTCAGACTGAACAAAACCCTGCGATAAATAGTAATGCGTATGCCTGAGTCGGCGGTACAGGTTTAGCCTTCCGGCTTGTACAACGGAGGGATGGAGCATCTGTCGTAGCCCCAGCAAACATGACGTGTGTTATTCACATGTACAATGCGCTAGTACAACATGCTGATCACATATCTTTGATAAGATAAGATATTTTGAATAAACTTGTGTAAATAAAATAATCATTAATCCTTGAATCTGACCTTATTATATTGTAAGGCAATTTGCATATATAATGCTTCCATTATTCCTGAAGGGGGGTTGGAACCTTTGGTGTAGAACTTACACTTGGAGTAGTTTTCCACACACACACCAAAACACTTTTGCACACACTCGACGCGCGTTTCGCCAACCAAGTTGGCATCATCGGGAGATGATTAAAACTTCCATTATGTTAAAAATATATAAGTTGCAATCAAAATTTTAATTTTTATGCAATGAAATACAATACTAAAGTCTTGAAACTTGCCCTTGTTAAATTTTTCGCTCATCGACAAAGATATAATCGTAACTATTTTTCTTACAACATTAAGGTCTAAAATATAAAAGGTACATTTTCTATTGTATTGAATAATTTTTTTTTTGCATATAAAAAAAAGTACTATATTTTTACAGTTTAGAGACGAACAGATTTTAGATACAAAGAGGTATTTTAAATTTAAAGATCAATTGACTTAACCATTGATTAAGGAATGAACAAGATACGCGACTTCAATGGTAAAGTGCGAGGCCTTTTTTGGCAGCGAGATCTCGGCAAGTTGCGGGCATTCCTGTGATTTACGTAGTATGCTTTTGACAAACCTGTGTCGTGTCTGATTTTATATCATTAATAATCTAGTGGTAATAAAAATTTAATGTTCAGATTAATTTTAGTTTAAAATTATTAACGTAGTATGTTCTCTCTGCGAGCTATTTCTCAACGATTGTTTGACTTTTAACCATCACATAATTTTAAACTAAAACCAATCTGAACATTCAATTTTTGTTTTCACTAGATTATAAATTATATAAAACCAGACACGACACAGGTTTATTAAAAGCATACTACGTGAATCACAGGAATGCTCGCAACTTACCGGATTCTCGTTGCCAAAAAAGGCCTCGTACTTTACCATTGAAGTCGCGTATCTTATTCATTCCTTAATCAATGACTTAACTGCAAGGAAGATTGATCATAATTATATGAGCAATTTCGTCGAAGAATTATAAAGTATTATTGAATTACTTGTAGTAGCCCTTTTTGTTTCCAACAGTACGAACTTCAAAGATTATTTGGCAACACTGTTTGACCGTCCTACCCTACCATACTGCTCTCACACTTCCGTTTCATTACTTTAAAGCCCTGGGAGTTTACTAGATCTTTGGGTAGGGTAGTTGGTAGGAATGAGACACTAGGTGGGACTTTATAATTCTTCGACGAAATTGCTCATATAATTATGATCAATCTTCCTTACAGGTAAGTCAATTGATCTTATATAATTATATTTCGTTCCGAAAAAATTAAAGCTTATGAATCATTATGTCCGAATAATAAAAAAAATAGTACGGTCCCATTTAAAAATTTTCCATAGGACCCCTACGGAAATGAAAATGAAAATTAAATTCCGTTTTTTGAGAAAAACCTAAAAATAGTCGTATCTATCAGTAATTTAAGTAACTATTTTATTGTTTACAGACAAGCTTGCTACCTTGCTAATAATTTCCATAGCCTACTTAGTAATTTTCTTACATCGCATTCATCTGACGCGGCCATTTTGTACAAAATAAAAAATCGTTCGTATCTCACTTGTTTTTTGGAATTTTTGAAATTCGAAAAAACTGCTGCAATTAGAATTTCATGTTTTATAAAACACCACAAAAAAAACATGGTCATTCCATTTAAGAAAAAAAAGTTGATGTCACTTCCGGTTCAACCGGAAGTGATATTTTCATTCCTGTTAGTCTAAAAATAGCCCACTTTTGTCTTATTCACGTATACCAAAAACGAAATTTTTAAATTCAAAAACAACCAAAAAATTGGGGGCGTACATTGACTCGTGGCCACCCGGTATACCTCGAAGATATGTGCTAATTAATTTCATGTATTTTTCTACGATTTGAAAAATCAAAGAAAACGCAGATCTGTAAGAGTTTATTAGCGAATAGGTTTTACCTCTTTCGAATTGTTCATTTAGAAATTCTATTATTAATGCTAGATTGTATTTATGAGGATCTTTTGTCTTTGATAATGTAAATTGCCACCATCGTTTATAACAACCCCCATATTGTTTGAAAGTTTCATTTGTGATTGAAGCGATTATTGCATGAATTCCTTCGCTGGGTATGCGTCTTCGTAAAAATGATGTCCGGATAATACACCTGCCTCCAGGAAAACTTTGTTCCAAAGAGGATGGCTCTTCCTGAAAGGAGACACAAGCATATCTTTATTTGGTTTAAAAATCAGGGCAGGTTTTTTTCTAATAATTTGAGAGAAGTAGCTCCTCGACTTCCCTTTAATTATTTTGTTAAGCGTATTAGTTTTCATACTGAATGGGGGGAAGGCATAAAAGAACCATTTTTTCCATTGTACTGTAAAGGCAGTGGCGTAACTAGGGGGGGCCTAGGGGGCACGTGTCCCCCCCTTAGTTGGTCAAGAGTATGGGGCCATTAAGTTTTTAAATTTATTTTATTGGTAGATCAATTCGAAATTCAACCTGATCTTGAACCCCCAAAATAGTGCTCTGGCTACGCTACTGTGTAAAGGCATCTACTGCCCAAGAATATGGGTCCGGTTTCCAGGATATATACATCTTAAATTTTGCATTTAAAACGGCTGCAAAAAGATCTATACCTGGTTTACCGAATTTTCTAATTATTTCTACAAAATATTTGCTGGACAATTCATATTCATTGTCAATATAGACCAAGAGACAGACATACGTTATAGTATCAAGCTTAAGATTTTTTATGTGTGTGTACACTATAGTAGTTATCAACATTTTTTATATGCAGTTTACATTTTTCGGGATCCCTGGCGATAATTAAAATGTCATCAAGATACATAACACAAGTAATGCCCTGTTCTCTAGCTTTTTGAACGAATGGTTTTAATATTTCAGTGAACACATAAGGAGCTACAGATAAACCGACCGGAAGTCACGTTTTCGTCATATTTTGACATTAGTCACAGCGCCATCTAGCGAGTTGTGATTTTTCCCAATAGATATTCTGTGCCATGATCACAGAACTATTTTAGGTCTGTGCTGTGGCCATGATCATAATGGCGTCGCCTCGTACAAATGGCGTAGCCAAGCCAAGAATGTCCAAATTTATTGTACCTTAGATAAATACTTTATGAACAACTTTTTTCCCCAGCATTACACCTTAGCCACAGAGAAATCATGCCAGTAACTCATATGAGTACTGACTACATGAATAAACTTAATTTTCTCTTTTTTTTCCCATATCTACTGTATTTCTTTTATTAACTTTTAACTGAACGAAGTTTACTATGAAGGTATGAAAAGAACAGCAGCATAGTAGGACGGTCAAACAGTATTGCTAAATGTTAATCTTTGAAATTCGTACCGTTGGGAACAAAAAGGACTACTACAAGTAATTCAATAAAAATTTATAATTCGAGACGAAATTGCAAAATATAATTCTTTATTATCATAAACATAAACACACCACAGAAATTAAACAACCTCCAAATCCAAAGTCAAGGCTGTCTGGACGGGGGTTACACATTAGAAAGACGCAGATAAACATCCATACCCAGCGGCATTGCCAGTACTGACGCTGGGTCTCAAACCCAGTCATGATGGGCTATGTGACCAGAGCCAATGCCTGCCACTCATGCTTTAGCCCGCTGCGCTCAATAATATTTCTTAACTAAGTGATAATTTTAACTTATGACTATATGATTTCGTATTTCATGATTTTACAAAAGCCTTATGAGAATAAGAATTCTTTATAATAAAATATCATCACTTTTTTGTTTTTTATAATAAAATGATATCATCACTTTTTTTCAAACTGACAACAATTTATTTAGGCTCGATTATGATAAATTTATGGTTTTATTATTTAAGCCTGGCAGAAATTTTAATTTATCACCTGCTTCCAAGTAATATACAGATGAAATAAACAAAAGTAAATATTCTTTACTTACATGTATTTATAATTTTTCTATAGATAACAAACACAAACACATCAAAGACAAACCTATAACTTAATATATGTCTATACAGTAGTAATGGTAAAAATACGTGAAAAATAAAGTATTTTTAAAATTTGTTAGAGAGATGCATTTATAATGTATCATTATTTTTTTTTTTGGTATGAACAAAATGTATATTGTTCTAAATTCTCTGGCTTCAAAATAGTTAAGATATTAAAATTATGTTCTACATTGACACTCATTTGCTTGTTTAGCTTTAATGTTTTCCGCAATTTGATTTATTTTATAAAAATTGGAGTTATGATGTTTCCGTGTGTGACAATATTATATTGTAGAATGGTATTACCAAAATCATTAGCAATTTTTAGTTTGTCAGATATATTATTTATTATTAATGTGTCCAATATTTCCAGTAATTATTGATTTTGACACTCAAATCATTTAATTGCATGCGAAATGTGCCCAAATGATTCTTAACAAGTTAAGGTTTGCTATACAGTTTTTTGCAACATATTACGCTTTTATCCTTGTGTTTTAAAATGTTCATCTTCTAATGCCAGATAAGTAATTTATTTATTTTATAGATACAATTTACTTATATCTCGCTCTTTTCTCATCTACCACAAAGCAACTACTTCAATTTAGACGAATTTAATCATTTCATAAACATGTTCACGTAATTATCAGAAACCTACAAAAACAGGCGTATTAGACAATTTTTTAAAATAAGAACACAAGTATGCTTTAAAACGGTTTTTAAAGCTTCATTTTCAAATATTTCTCTGGGAAGAAAACCACTGCCACTGGTGCTATCAATACATGGAGTTACAAAACACCCATGATAAACCAGATTTCTCTGATGCTAATGGCAACTGAACTACCAAATAAACTAAAACATTGCTTGGAAAATCTGAGCGATTCCAAGATAGAAAATGTCATATCTTTTAGCTAGTAATATTGAGCTTAACACTAAACTATAAAACTGGAATTTTTCTACAAATTGGTCTCATTTTTAAATTTACTGTCTCCTCTATTAGTATTTATGAAGTAAGTACAAGGAATGCAGAGTTGACAGTGCCAATTCCAGCGGAAAAGATAACTGCAAATGCCACAAATTTTATTCTTCAAATTTCAACTTCCATTAAACTAGTACCATCTATGTATTCTTATGTGAAAAGAAATATAATTACAGTCGAACACAGGATATAACGAACACTCGGTTATAACGAACGAATCGAAAAGTCCCGTCCGAAGTCCCTATTAAGCGCATGTATTTTTGTTCGGCTATAACGAACTCGGATATAACGAACACTCGGTTATAACATACCGCATTTTTGGCCCGGCAGACCTCTAAACTAGGTTATAACGAACTAGCGAGTGGTTTGTTGACTCAATGTCGAACGAACGGCGCGTGACGAATTTGCAAACAAGTCTCAGCAAGTTACCTACAATTAATCTTTTGTTTGAGTGGGTGCTAAATTGCGTGTAGAATTTGCATTTGAACAATGGCTAATGTTGAAAGCAAATAGAAAATCTATTTCTTTGTCGGATAAGTTAAATATAATTCGCAAGCTGGAAAATGGCTGTGCAAATGCACAAATTTGCCGTGATCACGGCCTCTCTAAGTTGAAGCTGTTTTTTTGTCGATCTTTTATAACGAACGTTCGCATATAACGAACAGTTTTACGGGTCCCTTGGAGGTTCGCTATAGCCGAGTTCGACTGTCGTATATTACATCAGTAGTAAAGTAACTAATCATTCTTAAAAGATTACTGATGATTAGTTCATAATTAACTTGTACTACATAAACACATAGTTTTATATACTCATATAGCAGAGGAAATTTTCTTAATTCAATAAAGACAGTCCATACTGGGGGGCGCATAGCTAGTGCTAATGGTTCACCCACCCCTACGGTATCAGTGAAAAGATCGTTTGTATTAACTTGACTTGACGTGAGTGACTGACTCTTTTTGAGTATACTATCTTTGAAATCTAAATGTATAAAGTAAAATCAAAATTAAAGAAAATGTACATTGCCATGGATGTGGCTGAACAGAAAATAATTAAGTATGAAAAAGCTTAAAATTCAAATGGTTATGAATGTAAGGTAGTGTGTTGATGAATTGTTCCAATATTTCCATAACCTGAACTGTAAACTAATACAAGGCGATTCTACATTATGGCGTCAAAAATATACGTTAGATAGAGTTTCGAAAATTATATGTGTCTTTTTGTTTAGTACAATTTTGATTTATAAGGCCTATAAAAATGGGAAAAACAGTTTTTTTGAGGTATCTTACAAGCATTTAATGAAGATTACTTGAACTTCTGTTGTTTCCTCTTAAAGCAAGTTTTAAATATTCATGTGCAAATGGTAATATGTAGTTTTTTTTTTTTTTTTTTTTTTTTTTTTTTTTTTTTTTTTTTTTTTTTTTTTTTTAATGGCATTAGGACATAATCCCCATACAGCCAGGCACCATGTTACTATGTCTATTATTGCTCTAATTAATTGATTGCACATACTTCTTAATTCCCTACGTCACCTAAACAAAAATTTTTTAAACAAACCGTTTATAATCAAAGAATTCCACAGGAAAGTACAGGGACACTCGCTTCTCGCCCAGGGGTCTGTCAAGGCATTTGATTTTTTTACACACACAAAGATTGGACCACGATTTGGTATAGGTAAAATCAACAGAGGGATGAATTTAGACATAGGTAGCGAGAACTAACCTGCCCTACTATATTAAATTTTTATTCTGGTTTTCTTTATAAAGTTTATCAAACAATTAATTATATTTTCATTATTCAGAAATAGTACATATGCTAAATTGAATGGAGACTCTATTTTTAATTTTATTATGTCGTTGTAAAGTTCATTGCTTTCAAAGGTATATTTACTGCACTCAAAAAATAAATGTTCTAAATCTGCTTCAGTATTACAGTGTTCGCAAGTGCTACTTGTTAATATACCTATTCTATGTAAATGAGATGGATAGCATCCGTGTCCAAATTTTAATCTAGATATAATAGTGCTGTATTTTCTGGGTATGTCGTAATTATAATACCAGGGTTTATCTGGTATATTAGGTTGTATACGCGTGTATCTAGTTGGTTTGGTATGACAGTATTCGTTATATAGGTATGTCCATTGTTTTCTTATCGTCGAGGTTTTTTTATCATTTATGCAGTTCGATAGACATAATCCTTCTATATTTTCACCAGTATGGATACTTTCTTTAGCCAGTTTGTCCACCTGCTCGTTGTGTCTTATTCCAACATGTGCTTTCACCCATACAATTTGTACTATGACATCATTTGAATTGAGGTTATACAACCGGTGTTTAATTGTCAAAATATGTGGGTGTATTTTTTTTAGATTATTTGGATCATGTGTTTTTTTTATTGCTTGCAGGACAGATAGGGAGTCACTTAAGATTATTACATTTTTGAAGTTATTGTTTTGTACATATTCTAAGGCCTTAGATATGGCCAAAGCTTCAGCTGTAAAGATCGACGAGTCATGGGGTAGACTATATTTGGCTTCTTTTTTTTGTGCTGGTTCAAAAAAGGCGCTGCCAACTCCTGCATCTGTTTTTGATGCGTCTGTATAAATATGTAAATAGTTGTCATATCTGTTTAGTATATTATTTAATATGTTGTTATTAACTGACGGTATCTCACTGTAGCTAGGGATTATGATAGGGATTTGAGTAATAAGTTTAAGATAATCAATATTTACTTCGTGGTGTGAGTTTTCTATTCTTTGAAAATATGCATTACATTCTCTATATCCTACGCAAAGGGGAGGCGAGTTTTTATGACACCAGTATTTTTCTGTTAGATCTGAAATATTTAAATTATGTATTTTGTCGAGAACCAAGGTATTTTTTATTTTGAGGTTTAGGATCATTTTTTCTGACAGATATTGCCTTCTTAGTGATAGGGGTGGTTCTCCTGCTTCGACTCTTAGTGGTTCAATAGGTGTGCTTGTCATGGCGCCAATGCACAAACGTAGTGCTTTGTTTTGGAGAACATCAATTTTTTTTAAGCGTGTATCACAAGCAGAACCATAGAATATGCTACCATAATCTATAATAGAGCGTATATAAGCTCTGTAAAAAAGTATGGCAATTTGTGGTTGAGGACCCCACCACGTCTTTGTAAAAATTTTTAAATAATTTATCCCCTTATTACATTTTATAATAACTTGTTCGATATAGGGGTTCCAGGTTAATTTTTTATCTAGTGTTATTCCCAAATAATTTACTACATTTCTAAATGGGAAAGTCAACCTCCCAAGCTTAATGTTTTCTATGTTTGGAGTGTTATGTCTGGTAAACACAGTTACTACTGATTTCTCTTCTGACAAGAGAAAACCCTTATTGTTGCACCAAGTTTGAACTAAGTTAACTATCTTGTTTAATTGTCTCATAACTATTTCATATTTGTGTTTTTGAGTGTACAAACAAAAATCATCAGCGTACTGTATTGTGGTCATCGATTTTATTGTGTGTATGTCGGCGGTATAGAGATTGAAAAGTAGTGGACTTAACACTGACCCTTGGGGTAAACCTATAGATGTGTATCTTGCACCAATTTTTTGATAGTCTTTTTTGACATAAATTTCTCTATTACAGAACAGTTTTACTACTGTGGTGGCTATATGAGGTGGTATTTCATATTTTATTAAGATTTTTTTGAGAATACCTAAGTCAACAGAATCGTATGCTCCTTGTATGTCTAAAAACAGTGTGCCCATGTACTCATTTGCAGTGAAACAGGACTGAATGTCCGTTACGATATGTGCTAGGGCGTCTGTCGTGCTGAAATTTTTTTTATAACCATACTGGTTAAGAGGTAGTGCAAGTGTACCTTTGAGCCACCATTCTAACCTGTTCTTAATTAATCTTTCAAAAGTCTTCAAAATACATGATAGTAATGAAATGGGGCGATAGAATTCTACAAGATTTGGATCTTTATTTGCCTTATGAATTGGAACTACGACAACTTTTTTCCAAGCTTCTATTTCCATTCCACGAACCCATATATCATTGTATATTTCAAGGAGAAATGTTTTTGCATTGTTAGATAGATTGAGAAGCATGGGGTATCTTATTTCATCAAACCCTGGACTGGTGTTGGTAGATTTTTTTAGTACAAATTCTAATTCTATAAGGGTGAAGGGTTTAGTTAAAAAATTATTATTTTCGGGCAACACATTATTATTTTCATTTTTAATTTCTATATTTACAGATGGAGGTGCAATTTTGGTTATAAATTGTTCTACCCAGTTGGTATTGCTAAGTTTGGTGGTATTATTTACTGGTATTCTTTTCATTTTCCTGGCTTGTTTTCAAAGATCACTATAGGGTGTCGATTTATTGAGTTTCGAACACCATTCGCGCCAATTTTGCTGTGCTTTATTTTTGAATAAACGTTTGGTTCTGGCCATCTCCTCCTTGCATTTTAAATAATTATCCATATTTCCCATACGTTTATATGTGCTTAATGCTGTTTTACGTCGCTCAATCGCACTATCACATTCTGCATCCCACCAGGGAGGTGGTGGACGTATCTTGACTTTAAAAGGTTTTTTAATAGGTATAGACGCTTGAGCTGCATTATTTATACCATCAATTAAATAAGAATATTTTTCCTCTGTGCTTGAAAAATGTGGTAAATTACAAAAGGATTCATTTATTACGTGCTCATAGAGAGTCCAGTTTGCCTTATTATTATTCCATTTATTTTTGGGGTATATCACGTCTTGAATGCTGTATGTCTGATTTGTTTCTATTACTATTGGTAAATGATCAGAACCTAAAGTATCTTCAGTGATAGACCAAGTTAATTCAGTAGCTATGTCTGGTGAGCTAAAGGTTAAGTCTACAGCAGAGTTTTGTTCATTCGGTTTGGTAAGTCTGGTCGAGGAACCGTTATTTAAAAGTACTAAGTCTAATTGATCCATTATGTGCAATATTTGTTCTCCATACTGGTCATTGTTGTCTGAACCCCACATGCCATTATGGGCGTTAAAGTCCCCCCCAATGATTAGTGGATTGTTTAAGTTTTGAAATATGTGCAACCAATCTGAATTTTTAGTTTTAAGCTTTGGAGGTCTATACACAGAGAGCAGAGAGAGTAGATCATCGTTATATGATACCTGAATTCCACATACTAAAATTTCAGTATTAAAATTGTTTACAAAATTAATTTCTTTAAAACCCAATGATTTATTTATTAATATTCCCACTCCTGCCCTACCATCTTGCCTATCTTTCCTTACAAGGTTATATCCTTTATACTTATATACAGTGCCCGGCTTAAACCAGGTTTCACTGATTAACGCTATATCTATTTTATTATCATTTAAAAATTTTAACATGCTATTTTTATTTGATGCAGCGGAACGTGCATTCCACTGCATAATTTTAATTTGTTTTTGCAAAGGATTGAATGTTATGACTTTCAGTTTCTATATGTTCTAGTATTGAGGATATTTCTGATTTTAAAGTTTGTTCATTGATATCTTTTATTTCATCTATAGATTTATAATTGTTTACAAGATTTTGAACAAATCTTGAAAAAGTTTCTACAATTTTGTTTTTACTGGTTTCTAGTTTCTCTGGTCGATTCGGATTCGGTGGTAAAGGGGTAGTAGGTCCCATAACAAAAGGAAACATGGGGGGATGATTAACTACTGGTGATAAAATTTTTCTTTTTTTATTTGGTTGTGATTGATGTTGTATTTGTTTACCTTTTTGTTGCTGTGTATATAATCTTGAGGTGGTGGGTTGTGACAGAGTTGTTACTTGTTGGTTGTGTCCATTGTTATCATAGATACTAGGAAATTCATTTTTATCTGCTATATTTAAAATATCAAATCTATTACTTGTTTTTACAACGTTAGAGTAAGTAGTTTGAAGGCTTTTTTGTGCCTCCAAAAAAGTTAAGTTAAATGAGGCCATCTGTTTTTTAATTTGTTGTTGTGTTTCAAAATTAGGGCATTGCTTAGATGTAGACCTGTGTGCATCCGTTCTACAGTAAATACAAAAGGAGTCTTCTGGGTCCCTGCAGTTATGTTCATCGTTTTTTTGTTTGCTACAATTTGTACACAATGTGTGAGTACTGCGACACTGTAATGCCACATGTCCGTATCTCAAACATTTATAACACTGTACTACTCTTTGAATATAAGGTTCTACGGAACACTGTACACTATTTATTACTATATGTGATGGTAACACATTACCCTCGAAAGTTAATAATATTGTCTGCCTTGGTACAAAGGCAGCCTCTCCATCTATTAGTATTTTGCGTTTAAATCTTTTAACTTCAAGAATTTTTTTTGAAGAGATGATATTCTCCAGCAAGTAATTTTCACCAAAAATTGTATCTACATGTTTAACTACAGCTTTTCTGGATAATAAATTATTAGGTATATAGGCTTTAAGTTGTTCGTTTTTTAAGGAGGGATTAGTGACTAAATTGTTTGCATCTTTAGGACTTTTTAAAGTAACTTTAATACGATTTTTTCCTACCTTTTCTATATTGGTTATGTTAGCAATATTTAATTTTTTGTGTAAGATATGTCCTACATACATAGGATGTAACCGTCCTATATTTTGTTCGTTTACCTTTTCAATAAAGACGTATATTTTATCTGTGCAATAAGAAGTTAAATTTAAATTAAAAACCTTACTTTCATTTGCTTCTTTTTGTGTGATATTAAGTCTTACCACCGCTTCATTAGAGCGGCCATCTGCTACTCGATTATTGTCAATGCTGCTGGTTGTATGTCCTTCGCTTATATCCATGTCGTTGGCATTGCGGTCCGCACTCACTTCTGAGGTTAGATCTATTGACACATTGTTTAAATAATTTTTATTGGTCCCTCCACCCTTGTCGGGTGGTTCGCCCATCGTTGGTTAATAATATTAAGAGTTTTATAACTATATGTAATCTGTTTTTCTTTTCCTCTGTAGCTTTTCAGAGTTTAAACTAATTTTTGTACGCACTCGACACTCGCTTTCGTATATAAACACGGTCACGGGTGAACTGTAATATGTAGTTAGTTGCAACAACTATTAGGTACCAGTCAACCTTCATCTTTAAATTTTTTCAAAATGTATTTTTTTGTCTTTTTGGACTTTTATCTAAATGTAGATTTAAATTTTATAAAGAAAAGGTAATCTTTCTATAATGGAATCGATTTTCGGTTTTCGAAAGAAATTAAAAACTATTAGATTGCTTCAAATTGAAAATTACAATAGAGCAATAATTTCGCAAAAAATCCCTATAATTTTTTGCAGAATTATTGGGATAATGGAAATTTCAATTTAAATCAATTTTAATAGATTTTTAATTTTTTATCTAAAATGAAACCTCGAATCTAATTGTAGAAAGAGTACCTTTTCTTTGTGGAATGAATGGTGTATTGGGATAAAATCCCAAAAAAACCCAAAAAGCTGAAAACTAGAACCATTTATATATAAATATTTAAAACAGTTTTAAGATAAAAACTAGAGAAACTTGAGTAATATCTATTAAATACTTACCGAGACATCTCAAAAAAATTGTTTTCCTGACGTAGGTACACTTTTGACCCCATAATTTGGAATCATTCTCTAAAAATAAAACATAAATGCTTGTTTATCTTACTTTGCTATTAATATTTGAGTATATGCATGCAACTGCACAGCTTTGTGATGAATTTTCAACTCAAAATACTCAAAAATTAGTTTTTCACAGGTAATTATTCATTCTGTTATCAATGAAATCACAATAAAAGTAAGTAAAAAAATAGTTCTTATGCATTCAGGTGTCTGATTTACGTTCACTTATCCATTAAATAAGATGAATACATTGTTGCTATGTCTTGGCTATCTAAAATCTCGATGGTTGAACACTGAACAGGCATGTCTTAAAATTTGAAATACATATACATATTTCAAATGTGAATGTGTTCTTTTTTAATAAAATTTTAATTTATTATTATCAAATAAATACATGTAGTATTTATTGTTGGTAGGAGAATTTTACTTTAACTTTATCTTTATCTTAGAAGGAATATAAATCATGAATATTTTAAGTATTTAAGGTCTATGTCTAAAATATGTATTAATAATGATCAAAATGCATTCATAAACAATATTCAAGTAAATATCATTAATAATATAAAAGGCCTTTTGGAATTATTAAGTCAATATCTAAAAATAATTCAATGACTGTCTTATCAGAGAGAAGTACTGATTCTTTAAATAGTATTCATTAATTTTAATTATGTATAGATGCACATTATAATCCAGTAGTTTTTTTCATGATGTAAGTGGTGATGTGGTCATATTATGGAGACTTAAATCCAAACACAAGTTCAATACAATTTACGTGTAAAGGAGATTATTTATAAGCAGCGAGTTTTATAAGACTTCCTCTTCACTATGTTTTCATCTACTCACAAAAGGTTGCGGTTTGATAATTTGTGTTGTAATTACTTTTAGATTTAGTTCCTACAAAAAGATTACAATTATTATTTATGTCAATAATGTTCCCAATTATATGCTTCTTTGGAGTATAGCCGTTGACGTTTGCATATAAGATATTAAGCATTGACGTGAAATTAAACATTATTTTTTCTCTGTATTGGTTTTGTTGGAGATATAGTATAATTATTCCAGGTCAAATATATGTATGTAATTATAAACTAGTTCCAGAAAAGGTGGCAACTATGTTATACAAAGTAATAAATCGTTTTCTTTGTTTACTAATAAGTTCTTCCCTGTATACAGTGTGTCCCAGATTGGGGCCCGATGCATTGCTATCTCGCTTATTAACGGAGATGGAACGATGGTTAAATGGGGAAAGTTTTGCAGATTTTAATGGCCATTTCGAATCCGTTTTCAAATTTTATGTAGCACCCATAGTTTTTGAGTAATTTTCAAAAAACTGAAAGTTTGCTTTTTTTTGTTTCCTCCATAACTTTTTAAGCATTATTTATGCAGGTTGGAAACTTGTACATTATTAGAACACTTTTTAATAATACATCTAATAGTGATAGCAAAATTTTTCTACCGTCACTTGTTTTCGAGACTGACACATTAACTTTTGTTTTTCTTATGGGCGCCATATTGGATTTTTATTTCATTAAATAGCATTTTTTATGCGCTTTTCAACGATGTATCACAATCTGAAAAAATTCTATACTGAGGTAGCAACGTAATAGAAAAACAGGTTTTTTAATGGTAGGCTATGAACAAAATTGGCAATTGTTCATAATATCTGTTTTCTCCTCATTAGAAAACCTTAACGCCATATTCTTATTTAAAATTATTAATACCTACTCTTAAATAAACTAGTGAACCCAAAAAAATAACAAAAAGGAACTCATAATGAAACTCAACAACAATAAACAAAGTAACAACACAATAAGAGTTCCTTTTTGTTATTTTTTTGGGTTCACTAGTTTATTTAAGAGTAGGTATTAATAATTTTAAATAAGAATATGGCGTTAAGGTTTTCTAATGAGGAGAAAACAGATATTATGTACAATTGCCAATTTTGTTCATAGCCTACCATTAAAAAACCTGTTTTTCTATTACGTTGCTACCTCAGCATAGAATTTTTTCAGATTGTGATACATCGTTGAAAAGCGCATAAAAAATGCTATTTAATGAAATAAAAATCCAATATGGCGCCCATAAGAAAAACAAAAGTTAATGTGTCAGTCTCGAAAACAAGTGACGGTAGAAAAATTTTGCTATCACTATTAGATGTATTATTAAAAAGTGTTCTAATAATGTACAAGTTTCCAACCTGCATAAATAATGCTTAAAAAGTTATGGAGGAAACAAAAAAAAGCAAACTTTCAGTTTTTTGAAAATTACTCAAAAACTATGGGTGCTACATAAAATTTGAAAACGGATTCGAAATGGCCATTAAAATCTGCAAAACTTTCCCCATTTAACCATCGTTCCATCTCCGTTAATAAGCGAGATAGCAATGCATCGGGCCCCAATCTGGGACACACTGTATATACTTATCTTTATTTAATTTTATAATGTATGTGTTTATTATCATGGCATAAATAGTTATTGAAGTATGGAATTTTTCATATTTAATGATTTTACTATGTATATCTAATGTTTGATTTGATTTGGATGTTATGAATATCCTGTCGATTTGAGGGGTCTATTAGGGCATTTAAGTGAAGATGTGTGGTCCACTGATCTAAATAACTGGATAAGCAATACCATTATATAAAAGTGTCCGTAATTGAAACCACACAGAACTGGCAAGCATGCGCAGTGGAGAAAATCTCTATTCAGTCCAAAATTCACAATATCAATGAAAAGTTTAAAATTATATAATAATACAACAATACAACACAAAATGTGAAAGCGACACTATCAACCCACAGAGTAACAGAAAGCTAAATAAACTACTACATTTTAAAATGCGTCGTGAAATCATAGCCTAACATGACAAGTGAGTCAGCTGATGATACAATATGTGATTTCGACGTCGAGTTGTGCACCGATTAGAATAGCGATTTTCGACCATATGGAAAGATGCATGTTCCGGACAAAAATTCCTTACACATGCACATGTTGTGCTCATCCAGTTGTATAGATCAATGGTGTGGTCTTGTTCATTTAAGTAGAAGCTGTCCGTGGTATACTAGGGTAGGCGGGGTAGTGTCTATGTTTATAAAATACTCCATTATTTATTAATCATTCAAAATACATGAGCATCTTGAAATTATTCTAAACTTGTTGGTACATTGGTGACGTTAGCTATGATTGTTAAAAAAATGCCATCAAAACAATTTTTTCACTTGACAAATGTATTTAAAAAAATACAGGCTTTATATTCCATACTTTTTTCACACTGCACTGTGTAATAATAATAATAATAATAATAAACCTTCTTATTTAGCAGTCTAGGAAAAGAAATAACAATTTTTTTTACAATTTGCAATAAATCACTATAAGCTAAAGTAAAACTAGATAGATAAGCACAGTCTTAATCTCGGTTTTAACAATTTTTTGTAAGATACAGTTTTAACAGTTTTTTAGAAAAAATATTAATATTTTCACATTGTTTTAACTCTTGTGGCAAACCATTGAAAAGACGTAGACCGTCATTAAATAAATATTTTGCTGAATTTTGCACTTCAATATGATAATTATCACCTGATCTTATTGGATATGAATTTAGTTCAGACCTTGCTGTTAGAAAATTATTAAAATATTGAGGAGCTTTACCAGTTTTTATTTTGAAAATAAGTATTAAATTAGCTTTTTCAATTATTTGCCAAACAGTTAACCAGTTTAACTTTAGTAACATATCTTTTATATGGGTTGTTCTGTCACAATTTAGAATTATACGCATACCTTTATTCTGTAATATTTGTAATTTGTTGATCTCTGTTTTATTTGCCGATAATAGTAGTGATGCACATTGCACAGTATGTAAAATGTGGTAATATAATTGTATTAAAAATTACTTTTTTTGCCCATTGTGACACATTACTTGATATTCTATAAAAATATCCAACCTTTTTACCAATTTTTTTGCACAAATAACTAGCAAACAGATTGAATGACAACTGAGGATCTATTATTACCCCTAAATATTTCATTTCATGTACTTTTTCTATTGATTCATTATTTATGGGTATATTTAAATTCTCGTCGTGTATTTAACAATTATTTGAATCAACACAAATACTTTTGATTTGATAGATAAAAAGGTTCTACATATAAATAGATTGGTAGATTGATCCTTATTAATATAAAACACTTATTTTTTATCTAAAATATTTTGTCCATATTACAATGGGAGTCAGTGTTTAGTAACCAAAAGGCCAGAATATATTCAGGATAAGAATTAAGAAGAAACGTTCCTATAGGTACCCTAAAATTCCTCCTATTACAGACATATAGATACATAAACTTATAGAATGACTAGGTTTTTTCCTAATTGTATTACAATATGTAATTTTCGGCATAATCAATTGCATGACATATTTTTATAAGTAGTTATTAAATATAAAATTAAAGAGGAAACTAAAGTCATTCATAAATTATTAAGCAAATATGAAAAAAAAAGATCGATCTTTAAATTTTAGAAAATAAGTTTATATAAATTTTCTTTACCAATTTTATATCTTGAAAAGTGATGCAACAATTACGATTACAGTTAATTCATGATTATCAAGTTGCACAGTTAATTGTAATCGTGATGCGTGTGTGGATATTTCACGATTATCTATTTGCTATCTTGCATCATGCCTCATGCTGGTACACTTAGTTATTAATATTCCTGGTATTGTGATTATGTACTTCTGAATTATATACAATGAATTCATCAAAATAAGAAGACAAGAGATTATTTAATAACTTGAAAATAAATATCATCTAGTATTGAAATCGCACAATCCATAATCAGTCACAACAATACAAATTTAAAATAGAGACATCATACTGATCAGATTGAAATTTTATCGAAAAAAAAAAAAATTGAATGCAATATGTTGTACTTTAAATTATAGTCTATTCATCGTTAGTACCGTCTCAAAATTTCGCTACAATCTTTGTGACAGAATATCACCATTTAAAAATTATGCACAATACCCGTACATAGTGTGTTTATTTATAATTTTTTATAAAGTGGATAACTAAAAAGTAACAGAATGAATAGTGAACGATTATTACCGTTTTCTAATTATAAAAGATTTCACATGGTCTTATAGAAAAAGTATCCAGTCAAATTGTTTGAAATTAAAATGTGTAGTAAATCTTGGCTTACTGGTGCATCATTATTTTCTAATTATATAGTAATTTTAATTATTATATATCATAAAACTGTAAGATTAGGATAACCTATTTGAATAAAGATTATTATTATTATTATTATTATTATTATTATTATTATTATCTTAATTTGTCACTTGTCACCCGGTCTAAAATCAACACTTTAAGGAATACGGTTGATAGTTAAAATCAAAGGAGCATGATACACAGGGCCGGCTCGTGGGGTGAGGCAGTGAGGCGACCGCCTTAGGCGGCATTTTCTATAGGGGCGCAGTAAATTGAAAAAATTTTGTAAAGAAATTTAAATAAATTCGCAGAAAGGCGACTTTTAAGTCAATGTGGCCACTCTCAACACTGTATAATACCTTATGCAAGCGCACAACGGCCACAACGCGCTTTGCTGACTGGCCTTCGTTTTCGTTTAGATAATCCCGAGTGAACCTGACCCATTTTGTTATATTGTTATGGTTATGGGGATCTCTTTGCAGCGCACCTTATTCAATACTTTAAGTTAACATCAGTTGCTTTTTGCTTTTATTTATGTAATATAATATGTTGATAGTCTAATAGGGAAGGACTAATTTTATGAAGGTAGTATTTAAGACCAGTGCGCGGAAATTCCAGAGAGGTGATTTTTAGTTCTGAGATACAAAAACCATTTTGGACATTAAGTCTCAGACAGTCGTGAAGAGCAGTGTCAATGTGAGTTAACCAAATATACATATAGATTTAGTTCCAACGAAATCTTATTAAATTAATATTTTTAACCAACAAATTTACACAACACAAGTATTAGATAATAATATGAGTGATATAAAAAGAAGAAAACTTTCTGGAAGCGAGTATAAAAAAAACGATTTTTGATTTATTTCAAAAGAGCGGCAAAATTTGGGTCTAGCCTCAGGCGCCCATTTTGAATGAGCCCTGATGATACAGGATTATAGGATAATTTGATAGAAATAAAAATCTCAAAGCAATACAATTATTATAATAATAATAATTTTATTTTCATAGACTTTACAAAAAATATAGAAATATATATAGTCCACAAAAAAATTTTTAAAAACTTTAAGATCCAAGTAAATTATGAGTTAAAACTTAAAAGTTAAAAGTGAAGGTAATAACAAAACATTTCACAAAACGACTATTATTACGAATATTATTATTTACCTTAAAATAAATTCACAACAGATAATGTTTCAAAAGAATAATTTTGAATACGTGACATAAATTTAGAAACTAGTAATAGCGGGTAAAATTGAGTTTGGTAATTGAGTAAAATTTTTTGTGGGATTAAAGATGAGTGAGGATTATTTATGCTATTAAAGATCATTTAAAATAAATAATAATAGACGTCATTACTTGTTTATTTATTTTTTACATTTGTTTTTACGGAAAATACCTAATTGAGGTCAGTGTTTGCTGTACTTAAATATCACAGAAATTGTACAATTATCCTACACTGTTGCCTACAACATGTAATACTACGTAAATGTTTTAGATTTAAATTTGACATTTTGCAATTTTTCACTGTAAAAAAAAACAAAAATAGGTAAAACTTTTCTAAAATAAATAAAATAACAGGTATTTTTCCTGTTTTCTACGTTTTTAAATTGTAAAGTCAATAAATAAAAGTTACGTTTTATGTTTATTTGTGTTTTGTCTTTTCTAATAAAATCCCGAAAATTAAATATTTGTTTCTCGTTTTTCTATGAGTGAAGAAAGAAATTTCTTCACTGTCATTTATTTTTCTTAATTGAATAAGAAAAATGGCTACAATTGAAAGGTGAACTTTTTCCAACTGTGTTAGATTGGACATTTGATGTTTATATATACAAGGTGGTCCAGTTTATAATAACAGAACTTTACTAGTTCAGCATAAAATATATCTAGGATATTTTGTTAAACTATAGTCAAATTCTGCTTCGTTTAAGATCTATAAAATGGTCAAGATGGAAATTTTTCTAGAATAACTGGCTTTAACTCAATATGTATAAGAGATAGCTTTTTAAAATTTGGCGAAGCGTAGTTTATAATAAGGCAAACTGTCTTTATTTTAGGCTGAACTAGCTCCTAGTAAAATCCTGCTATTATAAACTGGACCACCCTATATATATTTTATTACATATTAGAAAGATAGAAAAGTAAAGTTATCAATCTATATATCAATCAACTTAAGCAACTTTTTAAATGGCAAAAGAATGCCTATTCCCTCTTAAAATTCTTGCAAAGAAGTACACTGATTATATATTATATAAACATATGTATATAAAGTGCATTAAGCTATTTGAAATATTCCTATGATTTATCCAATAAATTTATTTTTTAAATCTATAATTCAATATTATGATCCTTTATGTTTCTCTGTATATTTAGTTCATAAGTTAAATTAGTTATTTTAAACTGTGCATTATAATTTTTTTTAATTGTTCTTGCAATCATTGCGTTACATTGGTGGAGGTTTTCTGATAAGGTTGTATCTGGTAAGTTTTAGTTCTTGCATGTATTGTTCGCTTTTTAAGTTTAATTTTAGTGTTATTATTTATTTGCACCTTTTAGGCTTTCTGTCTCCTTACTTTTTGGATATGTCAGAAACATATTTATTATTTAGGAATAAATAGAACACGTAAAAGTGACTTTTTTGTAGAAGTAAATTAAGGCCATATATAATATAGATAATTTTGAAATGAAATATAGAATACAAGTAATAAAAATTAAAGATAACTAACAGAAAATATTGGGTTGTTAAGCTCTGAGTTAAATTTAAAAAAAAATATGTATATACAAATTGTAGTTGTGGAGCGAAAAGTGTGTAACAATAAATACTGAATGCTATCATTCAGTCAGTCTATTTGTAAAAAAATACGAAATATCGGTAGGTTAACAAAATAAACTTATCAATAAATACCTACTCTAAGAATGCCCTAGCATAAAATAAAACGCAACCCTGCTAGTAGGCTGACTTGGGTTTCCAAACTTCACTTCAAAACTGCAATATAATGTGTACTCACCTTTCCTTGCAATATTTCTTTTTATACCCTGTTTAATTATATGTATTAATTTATTTTCCTATTTATATTAATAGTTAATTAGAATCAAGATATAGGTATTGTATGCAGATATATGAAATAAAATACTTCATTAAATAAAAGAGCTAACAAGTCCCTAATATTTTACTAGACGAATTGGCAAATTCCAGGGCGAGCCACATGCTAGTCCTGGAAGCCTGCGAGTCCAGTAAAAGCACTTTTGGGACGTGTTACGTACAATTTTTTTATTTTTTTTTGAAACGGGCACGGTATTGTACCATTAATTCGCAATCGTCATTTCAAAATTTCATTTTATAACAAATGCCACGTTTTCAACTAAACGTCAAAATATGTCAAGTTATCTATTTAATAGTTTTAACAGGTTGTGCGCCGAGCCAAATTTAAATGTTTAACCTCCTGGGTCAACAGTGGCGTCGCAGTATTACATCTGTAAAAGTGTTTTTCAAAATTGAAAAAAAACAAAGCAAAAAAATTAGGGAAACTAATTGTAACCTCATGCACCACTGAGGCCATAGAGGTTATGTTGTATAGCCAAAATACGTGTATTAGCAGTCACAAAGCTACAAGATCACATAAATGCGAGCAGACACCGGTGCCCGCCGTGGCCTGTGTGGACGTTTCAAAATAGTCACCGGTGTCCTCTGTGGCGTTCAACCTGTTAAAGAATACAAACATTCGGTTGCTATGGTGAGCGGCCTGTAAAAGTTTTACCAGACTCTCACCATAGCAACCATCACTTTTATCGGCCTCAGTTTGATAAAATGCAATTTTCTGGTCTAAAAATAAGCCGGAAAGTGCTACTTTCTGGCCGGTTTAAAAAAAATCCTTATCTGTTTCCTCGCGGTGACTACGACAGCTACAGAATTTTTGGTGTGGTTTCCTACTTCAAGAAGATTTCCTGAAAGTAAATTTGATGATATGAAATCTGACAGTTTTCTCTCCGTTTCTTCAAGCCAAATAAGAAAAGAGTGATATGAATGATAGTTATGCAATCAAATTCTTTTCTTGTTTTGTTTTATTAAATATTTGTTTTCTTAAAGACTAGCTTTAACTAAAATATATTTGGTCAAAACTAGAATCAATTGAGAATTTTGTCAAATCTAGTTTTAACAACTAAAATATATTTAAGCAAAGCTAGAATCGACTGAAAATATTTGTTAAATCTAGTTTTACCTAGACTAAACTAGAATTGACTAAAGCGGATAGTTAAAACCTGATTTTCCTAGGAAAACCTAGTTGTAACTGAAACCAGGTTTTTACAGTAACATATACATACCATGTTTTTATATTTACACACTACATAATAAAGCAGCGTTTGGTCGAACTCGTATAATGCGGAGCAGCGGAGAAGCATGGACTGTGGTAATTGACAAACAATACACAAGGGGACTGCGTATCGTATTTATAATATTATAATATCGAAACAATGTTTATCTAAGAAATTGATGGTTTACCATTAAAAGATGATCAAGTCGTTTAGAAAGAAAATAATTTGATCATATTTAATAGTGAATGATATTTAAATAATTTATGTCCATAATTCGTTTAGCATTTAACTAAAAATTACTTCCCAATAAAACATTTGCCATCATGCATCGAATCAATCCAATCCCCACTATTGCAGACGAGACTTACGAGCCTGACCGACCGCTTCCTTATGTAGTGTTTTGAAATGATACATAAATATACAGGGTGTCCCGAAAATAGGTGCAATATTCGGAAGGTGGATTCGTTGTTGAAAATTAAGGGGGTATATCATATAACCTTTTCTATAATTAGCCGCCCTTGGCGAGTTACACCCTCACAAAGGGGTGCACTAAAAGCTAGTTTTATATTCTTTTCTCCAAAATGATACATTCTACCCACAGGCCTGTAGCCAGAAGTAAATTGTAGGAGGTGCTCGAGGAATTTCAGTGGGTTAAATAATTTATTCCATCAAAAACTTATATACCTATATTCTTTATAATATAATGTTTATTGTAACATATCTACAATTACTAGGAACCAAAAAAATAAGGATTATAAAATATAAAAAATTAACACAAGAATTCGTAAAAAAGAAACGTAAAATATAGTATGAATTAATATCAATATTAATCAATAAAGTTGCAATCTCCTGTTGCGCCTGCTGCTGTTAAATTTTCTGAAAAATAGATACATCTGAATCTTTTGCGTCCACTCCCTCTCAAATGCAAGAAGAATCAGGTCTGCCATTCTAATATTTTGAGGGTTCTTTTCATAACACCTCATTTTAATTATTGAAAATAAATAATAGCTATTAACATATCTAAGAATGTTATGAGTATCATAACTGCCGCAGTACGAGCGAGGATTTTAAGACCTCTAAGGCTGCTGTGATTCATAACATCCGTGACCTGTTCAATAGTTTATCGGTTTCAGAAAATAAAGACATTATTAATAGATATTATAAGAAGCAGGAGCAGTAGTGATACATTTCAGTATTTAATTATTATTGTTTGGAGTTTTCTGTCTGTTTGTATTAATAAATAGCCCTATAGTTTCATTATTTATTATTTCATCTGTTGACAGTTGTTGACAGATCTGTATTGTAATATTACCGTACAAGCTGGCATGGCAATAAATATTACTGTGCAACTTTAGTTATGACTTACTTACCAGCCTACTTTTGTATATCTAAACAAAGATTAATATCCTGAAACCGACAAAAAATGTTAACTAAAATTTTCTCGGGTCATCTCCGGTTTTAAATAAAAATTTTATTTTTAAAAATTAAGTCGTAATGTGGAAAACTCTCCAGGGGGTGCTCAAAGTATTTCAGGGGGTGCTCGGCACCCCCTGGCACCCTCCTAGCTACAGGCCTGTCTACCCATAGAAGAACATTTTCTGAAGATATCATCTACCCCGTGTTTCCCTAAGGGGTGAAATAAACTACCTCTTATGGTTTTTTTGAAGAACTTCTGATTGATTATTAATATTTGAAAGAAAAATTTTCATTAGAAAAGCTGGTTTATTTTTAAACTTTTTTGTCTCTTACTAAATTTTCGTATACTTAACCTTATTCAATTAAAAAAATAAAATACAATACCATGCAAAAGTGCTTACCATTATTTTTGATAACTGTATTTATTTATAATTGTGAGGGTGTAACTCGCCAAGGGCGGTTAATAATAGAAAAGTTTATATGAAATTTTCAACAATGAATCTACCTTCCGAATATTTGCGCCTATTTTAGGGACACCCTGTATATAAATAAATAATAAATAATAATAAATACACCACATGTAATTACGACCCCCTTTATCCCAGAAGGCTGAGCCTTGTGCGGGAGGGGGCTACACATTTAAAGACAAGGGACACACATCCAATATCCGTGTATAATGGAAAAATCCCTCTCACAGTATTTTCCATTGCCACGACCGGGATTCGAACCCGGGACTTTTGGGTGAGAGGCAGGTACTCTACCATCTCGACCATCAGTCATATACGAGTATATTTATTTTTCTGAATACCACAAGTGAATTATATTGATGTTGCTAGACAAAATATTCATTGCTTTACCCTGAAGCCCCATAATCCTTGAAGATCACGTTCTCATTCATTTTTTCTACCTCAAACAACGAAGTTATGAAATTCCTTACCCGACTCTGACTTCTCCAAATCCTAGTCCTTTCAAGCCTTTAAGATCAGTGAGTAGGTATCTTTTGGTATTATTTATTTAAACAAAAAATGAAAATGGTTTTAGAATTGAAAAATTTGACAGTGTAAAATATAATTTATCAACAGAACCACTTAGGCTTTCTCCTGAATATACGGACATTCGTGAAACACCAGTAATTTTTATTAAATAGGAACATAAAATGTAAGGAGGAAGTAATGAGATCGAGACGGAAAAATTAATCATATACCGGGTGACCACGGATCATGGTAAACCCCCGCCATTTCCACAATTTTTGAGCTATCCAAATGAAATTTTGCAGCAGTAATGTACGTCCAAAGAGACTCATTTTGGCCCATCTGATTTTTTTTTCGACGTCCGGTTTCGACGGAAGTTACCTCAACAATGGAATTTTAAATGAAACACACTGTATATTATTGCATTTTTGGAATACTGAGAAAATTCTGACTACGATAGAGCTATTTTGGAGACTCTTTAAGCCCACTTGATTTTTTTAGAGCCAATTTCATTTATTAATCTAGAGTGCCATGATTGGTCTAATTTGCTTCAAATTACTGGTATAACTCCCAAAAAATTAGATCGACAAAAAAAATATAAAAATGGCGTCTTGGCGTGCATTCAAATTTGACCAAATCATTTTTTGTCCATTTTGACCATTTTCCCAAAAGATATCATAATGGTAAACCGATACCATAAAATAATACATTTTGTATGAAATCCATTGATGTGCCCATCCTTGATAAATCTGCAATGTGTAAGTAATAAAAAAGGGAAAAAATCATCGAACACAACACGTCATTTTATACTGTTTATCACACTAGCCATGGAAGAAACAAATAAAAGACGTAACTTTGACAGGTGAATGAGTTTTTTTGGACGTACATTACTGCTGCAAAATTTCATTTGGATAGCTCAAAAATTGTGGGAACGGCGGGGGTTTACCATGATCCGTGGTCACCCGGTATATCAATATAAAAAAAGCGTGGATATAGGATAATAATAATTTATTATTAATAATTATTTATTATTAATAATATTTATAATAGTAACTATACATTTTTAACCTTCGATGCTTCACACATTGAGAATATCAGTGTTAGGACAAGGCGATATTTATTAGTCGATTGACAAGAATTCATAAAATAAAGATTTTGTGAATCCTAAATAGTACATTATAACTTAGAATACGAATTTTAATTGTTCTAATCTCTAAAAACGGGAACACCCTGTATACTGCATTAGTAAAAGTACAAGTAGTATTTTATTTTTTTAATAAATCCTTTAAAAATGTTTTTTTTTGTCCTCAACACTTCAAAGTGATGAAAATTATCAGAACTTGTATCAATTCTTTGAGTTCCAGATACTTGATCGAAGAAATTCAGCAATTTTAGATAGGATAGTAAAAAAAAGGAAGGGGCCAGAATTGTGAAGGTAATCTATCTAGTATAATGTGTATTGAAATTACGGCAATACCCTCATAAGGGGTTAACTGAAAATACTAAATTGCATTATTAGATAGATTTATTTTATTAACTTCTGTAGGTAAATTTATTAATGGCAGCGGAAGGTAATATTTCTTAAGAATATTCACTCGCGTCACGTTATATTTTAAGAAACGTCACAAAGAAATGTGGGACAATATTTTTGAAATTTAAGATAGCCATATCTTAACTATTGGAACATAGGACCCAGCCATATTTTAAGACTACCAAAAGAAGTTTTGCAGAAAAAAATTGCGAATGGAATTATAGGAACAAAGGCTGCCATCGAACACAAGTATTTCTTTTAAATATTTAACAACCATCTTTCTCCAAAATCAGGAGCAAAGTTGATCAATAGGTGTTTTTAAAGTTACACCTTTAAAATTGATTTTGGATTGATTCAAATTTAAAAAAGGTATGAGTTTATAAAATATCTAAATATGTATATTCAAAAAAAAAAATTATTTGCAAATTTTCTACAAATATTTTCGATTCTTTTTTTTTTCTTCACAAAGTCACAGTTTTCCGCAAACGTTCGTTTAGTCTTTGTAACCAAAGTATGGTCAGGTCCATGCTTCAATACTAACATACCTAACCCAAAATTCACCTGCCGCCATAGATAATAAGAACACAACAGTAGCACATAATGCGCAAGTGTGTGAACACTTAATAATGATTAATTTTAGCAGTTTAGTTGATGTTTTAACCAGTGTTTTTATTAGTGATGCAACGGTTTCGGGTTTTACGGTTACGGTTATTCCTACGGTTACGGTTTTTAAAATGAATTGCATAATGATAAAATAATAAACTTTATTCTTCAAAACAAAACACAACACTTTGAAAGGACATATTTAAAACAAAACAAAAACTTAAAAAAAACTAAACTACATTTTTGTAGTAGTATTAAAAAAAAACAGCGTAAAATTAAACTAACTAACAGGCTCTTCCATATCGGTGCCGCCGCGCCCGCTGTTACGAGTTGCACGTTCAGACCTGCAAGAACCGTATAACAACTGCGAAAAATAGACGGTTACGGTTAACCGTATAATAGCAAAAACCGTGAAATAAACCGTTCCCTAACCGTAACCGTTGCATCACTAGTTTTTATATTAATATAACTGTATTACTTAGAAGTATATTGTTATATTATATCTTTGTATAATGCTCAATGTGTTCCTCAGTTGTATCTATCTCATAGCTATTAGAAACCATAAAATAGATTTTATCCAACCATTACACAAGGTTTAACTTCCTTATTTTGTTAATTTCAGAAAGTAATGCAGGTAGTATTACCCATTTAGTCACAAGTGAGCAGCCTCTAGCCATTGCCCCTGCCGTACAATCACAGAGATCATTAGAAGACTCTCAGCAATATAAATCACAACCTAGTTTAAATCATTCACCTGTTTATAATAATATTGTGACGCCATGCCAGGTAACCTTAGGAAAGTCACATAGTTGTGCAGACAATTTAAATTCAACGATAGAAAAATCAGCAGAGCTCAAAGAAACAGCTGTAAATGTCGAAGACCTCCACTTAGATCCTGTAGTGTTAAGAGAAAGCCATATACTGGCAAATATTAGTGAAAATACAAAGTTTCCCGAAAAACTTGATAATGATTTGACTTTACAAGAAAAAGAAAATAGTTTATTAAGTGCCAGTAGACTTCGTCTTTTACAAGACACGACTATGATAGAAAGTGCTTTAGATTTGGACTCTCTAGATGATTCTAGTTTAGGAACTAATAGCCAGGCTGGGCTTATGAAAATTGTTGTGTAAAATTAGTTAGTATTATGTTAAAAGTCTATTAGTTTAAGTATATAGAATATTTTTTATTGTTTTAAAGATAATTATTTATTTTTGTATATTAGTTTATATATACTATTCAGTTATACAGTTTTATACAACTCAAACTATATGTTAATTATATTTTTTTATTTTGCATTGTTTATACACTACCTAAAAGTATATCACATTGTACATATATACATATATTAAGCTGTTATATATTGAAGTTGTAAGCTTGTTGTAATTTTTGCTGTTATATATTGCTATAAAAATGCAAGTAATATAATTGGTAATATAACTTGGAAATTTATATTTTTGCTATAAGCTCATATTGTATCAAACTGTGACAATATTTTAAATTTTCGCATAAATTAAAAATGTTCTAATACTTATATAAAAATTTGTTGTATTATGTAAATTATTAAACTTATATTATGAATTTTTAAAGTAGTAAGTATAGGTACAAAATATATTTTAAATTGTTCATCTTTAGCATTTTCTTTTAAAATGTAATAAGCAATATGTTGAAAGACTAATAAATTGTATTTTTTGTTGTAAATTCACCTAGAATTATTCAATTATTCATGTTTGAATATAAATATGTATATTCAAAATCATTCTTATAATATTGAACGTTTACGAAAAGTCATTTGAATAGTTTAAAAGAACAAGGACGGAGGTAACTTACTGGTTATTCTGATAAAATTTTTGTAAATTGCATTTTAATTTTTTCAAAATTAATTGGCCATGACAATATAGTATCATTAGTCACAGCATTTTTGTTTGTTCCTGATATTGAATTAAACCCGAAATATGTAGTAACATTTTATCATTAATGTGAGATCTAAATAAAATGTTTACTGTTTTATCATTTTATCATAGAAACTCAATTTTTACTAACCTAATAAATAATTTTTGTACAGATAATAAGTGCGCCATTTTCTACGGTTATCTAATCTAATTAAAATATTAGTATCATCCGCATAAGACATTATCGAACAAGTGGATGATCTAAAAAAGAAATTAGTTTCATACATGTACGAGTATAACACAATAAGCTTATAGCATAAGTAAAACAGAAACAAATCATTGAATTTCCAAATTCGTCAACCAAATAGAAACATTTAATTGTTGGGTGTTTTTTTTGTTTTTAAATGCCTTTATATTTTCAATATTTTTAAGAAATGTGGGCTCATACAATTTTATTCCTATATCCCTATTTTGGTCTTTCATCATGTTTGGTCAATATTTATGTAACAGTATGCTTACATTGTTACTTTATGTGCTATCAAATCATGATTATAATTATTAGCACTTGGAGTAGTTTTCCACACACACACGCCAAAACACTTCTGCACACACTCGACGCGCGTTTCGCCAACCAAGTTGGCATCATCGGGAGATGGTTAAAATTAAGCTTCACCTAACAATGGGACTTATTTATACTAAAAATGCATTACGCTTCGACGAACAATTACCGCGATAGTAATAAAAATGCGGTTTATTTGGCACTTCGTTAAAGCGTTAAAGCGTGACTAACATAAAAAGCGGGCTATTTGGAATGGGCCCTCTGTCACCATTCATACTATTTTTACATTTGTAAATTTCCAAGCTTTCGAATGCATCTAGTTGTCTAGTGTTTGTTACATTTCTAATCAACCTTAAATTATTAATATCTATTTTATGATTGTTATCAAAAGCATGTTGGGCAACGCTAGACTTCTCTATTCTTCCGTATTTTAGATGAGCCATATGCTCCTTAAACCCCGTCTGAATAGAGAGTCTTGTTTGTACCACATACATTTGGTTACAGTCCTTACAGCTAATTTCGTAAATCCCCGACCTTTCGTTCAATCCAATTTTATCCTTGGGGTTGCCTAAAAGTTGTAGTTTATTTCCCGATCGATGAACCACCGTCATATCAATGTTGTTGAAAATTCTACTAAGACCTCGGGTAAACCGGGGTTCATATGGAATTGATACAAATTTTGAATTTTCCCTCTCAATACGAAAGGTCGAAGAATTTCGAAGTGCCTCCCTAAATTTACGCTTCCTAATTAATTTATCAATCAAAATAGAAAAACCATTACTCAAAGCTATATCCTTAATTAATTATTTTTCAAACCTCTCTTTAGTTAGAGGAAAGCCTAATAATGGATTAATTAAAAAATTAAAACTTGCCATCTTGTGTTGGTCATAATGATGAGAATCATTAGGGATATATCTAAAAGTGCTGGTATCATTTCTATATACAGCGAATTCTAAATTATTTTCATTATTTCTAATTACTAGTACATCTAAAAATGGTAGTTGTTGGTTGTTTTTAATTTCATATGTGAATTTAACAGAAGTGAAGCGACTATTTAATTTGGAAACAAAAAACGTCTACATCCGCGACTTTTGTATCAAACACTGCAAAAATATCATCCACATACCTAAGCCAAACTCTAGGGAAATACTCGAATTCTTCTTTTGCTTCTGTTTCGAAACATTCATGAAAAGACTGGCCATGAATGGTGACAAAGAGTTACCCATGGCTGTCCCTTCATGTTGATCAAAGAAATTATTATTGAATTGAAAACAAGTGTTTTGGTGTGTGTGGAAAACTACTCCAAGTGCAAGTTCTACATCAAAGGTTTCAACCCCTCTTCAAGTATAATTATTATATTAGGTAAAAACTTACATAGATAACAAACATGTCTATAATATAAATTTGTATTCTTGACAATATCAAAATAGTTAGATCTTTGAATAAAATTCCACAGGGTGTATTTAGATACTCCCATGGTATTACAGATACTCCCAGAGTACTACAGCTTTCTTCTTAAGTTTAAATAATCTATCAGAATGACATCAAGAGACTCAAAAAACAATTCCAGGTGTTCTTGAAATAAAATGTGTAAATATTGTCTAAAAGTTAGGATGAGTTGCTTTATTCACCGGTTGATTCATCAGATGTGTTTTATCTCATTCTAACATCGGAGATAGAATGAGATAACTCGCCCTTACTATGAGTGGTGCGCACGTGACATTACAACTAACCTCAAAAATATGTATTTTCTAAAATTTTATCAAAATTTCTGCTTGATTTCTGTACTATCAACTAAAATCTTGTTCAATACATTATTAATAAAGTTTGAATTGCCTTAAATCTAATAGACTAAGAACTAGCGATTGCCAGACATACGCTATAGTATCAAGCTTAAGATTTTTTGTGTGTGTGTGTGTGTGTTGTGTATGGTAGGTATGAATGTTTGGCTGTTATGAACGCTTGAATGCGGGGAGACTTTGGCAGATAACAGGTCATCAAGATACATAAAAATATAATAACACGAAAACTTCAAACACTATTTCCAAACAAAAAATCGCCGATGGACCATCGTTCGGGCACGAAATTCAAGGTAGAGGGTCCAATTTGGAACTACATCGTAAATCGTGCGGCCCCTGTTTTTGGCTCAGAAGAACCGAACGAAAAGTGGCGATATTGAAGTCCGTCATAAAATTCGCATTTTGTGATTATTTCTATTGTTATTGCCGTTTTCAGAACGATAGACGTCAAAATTGCATTTTTTCGTTCACTCCTGAGCCGAAAAGCGGGACCATTTTCGTGTTTTGGCAATTTTTTTAAATTTTTCAAATTTCATCCTTCGTGATGGCCTGACAAGACTTTTTTTTGAAATTAGATGAAATTTAGAAAATGCTGGGCGAAATTGTTTTCCTCGATTTTACCTCCTAAGAAAGTTATGATTTTTTGAAAATTGACTATTTTGTCGGATTCCGGCGATCCTCCCCTGACACATACGCTTAAAAGCGTCTGGCAGTCTGGCGGAAGTTACACCCCGTGAAATGTGTCTGGAAATTGTTAATTGGAGTTTATAATATTGTCCTGTTGAACATATTAAAAAATCAGGTATGATACTATAACATCTTACTCCAACATTTTTATGTACCTTGAACATTATCTGCCAAAGCCCCCCCGTACTCAAGGTTCATAACACCCAAACGTTGATACCTACATTTACTGCGTTCGGTTTTTACATATCTGAAAGCTCGCTTTGCTCGTTTACCTCATTTGCCGTTCGGTAATAGACAATGCATGCTCTTTTAGATCTGCTCTGCGTTCGGTAAGCATAAATACGAGCGGTCAGCGCTACCTCGTTTAGCTCGGCTTCAAGACGTCGAGCAAACAGATTTCTTAGGGTTCTTCTGTGATCTGTGTATCAGACACTATCTAAGTACAACCAAGAAGACTGTTCTCTAGGTTTATTGAGTACAACATAACAGAACACATAGATTTAAATAAACTGCATTGTTTTTTCTGAGTGATACACCAAAATAAAAAAATTATAATAATTTATGGGGTTATGTTTTATGTTCCTCCTTGGTATCCGTTCGGTAATTAAATTAGGCTCATTTGCCTCGGTGATCACGTGTGATAAATCTGTATCTGCTCGCTCGCCTCTGGATTTTTAAAACCGAACGCAGTATATATAGTGTACACACACATAAAAAATCTTAAGCCTGATACTAGAACGTACGTCTGGCGATCGCTGGTCTTGATCTATAATAAAATAAGATGCTTGTTGGTTGGAATTCCAACCTATAATTAGCATAGTCTATTTTTAATAAACTACAATATTAAGACTTTATAAATCTACTGTCTGAGAAAGTTTTAAATGTTATAATAGATCCAAGCTAAAACTATTAAAATTAAAATTGACCATTGGCATTTTATTTTATTTTGTTTTTGTTTTAGGATTTATTACCACAAAAAAAATAAAATGTGTAAGTAATATGTCAAGACAGTGGTCTACGGTCTACTTGATATTTTTATCTATATACAATGCGTGACAGATGTAAAAAAGTTTTCCGAATGTGCTGAAAATTACAATTCCCACATTTGTTTTGCGTATACCTACTGAAAATGCTGTTTTCCACGTGCTTGTAGGAAATATTTATGCAACAAGTGAGTAAAGTGAGCTTTTTCCACGAATGTCAATGAATGAAATAAGCTCACTTTACACACGAATTGCATACAATATTTTTTCTACTACCGAAATGGTTACTAAAATAGTAATAATTAAGAAACGAACTTGAAAATGTCAAAAATTATAATAGGTCATTTAAAAATGAGGAAACTTTATTGTATCATTTTGGTATATATTTTTCTTTTCAGGAATCACTGGATTAGGACCAAGAATTAATTAATTAATGAATTAATTTAATTTCATTGCTTGTCCTAATCCAGCGATTCCTGAAAAGTTAATTAAAAATCATAATGTCGCTATGGTCTACTTAATTTTAAAAGAGGGAAACTAATCAAGTCTTAAGGATATAAATGAAACTTAAATTTTTTTTTTAATTCAAGCATTATTGTTAAAGAATACTGAGAAATAGGTATATTTTATAATAATATGCCGTGAAAATAAATAAATGGACTACATAAAATTAAATAACTATATTTTTTTACTATTTTATACTTTACGCACTAGGGCGTAAAGTTGAACTTTACGCACTACACAGTGTGTGTGTAAAGCTAGTACTTTACGCACGGTAGTAGAAAAAACAAATTTGACAAACCGAAACCTCAAAAATTTGATTTTATTAATTTTTATTTTTATATTTGAGATGCTGGCAGGAAAAACTTCATAACACAGTCGGGAAAGGTGTTTCTCGAATTTGTGTGATTTACGGTAGCATCACACTAATTTGGGAAACACCTGATTCCCAACCTTGTAATAAAAATAACATCATATCTTATCACACCATGTTGTCAGTATAATACTAGAAAATAATACATTGATAAAACACAAATTCTACAAGTATATTATTCATTTCATCTATAGTGGAATCATCAGGACATTTTACGTTTGACCATCTACGGAAAAAAATTTTCTTGGTGCATTTTAGTGAATATCTGGTTCTGTTGGTCGATTTAAAAAACAAATAAAAATGATTGAATGGATCGTAGCCATCGTGAATCGTGAATACTAGAGGCCTCCAACAAGGAATCGTGACGTCACGATACCCGTCCGCGCGATAGAACAGTGTATATGGACATTTCCATGTTTTTACAAGTAAAAATGAGTAACACCTATTATTTTCACTTACTTACGATAAACTAAATAGAAGGAGGTTTCCACACCACCCATGGAGGTACTATAATCGATGTGTTGGCTCTTATAGGAGGCCTCGCCAGTAGCCCTATCTCCACTAAAATAGATATAAATTGATTAATGCTTTACTAGGCATGAAATTTCATTAATTTTCTATTTGATTTGGCTTTATTTTGAGTATCAATTTCATTATTCATTAATTTTGAGTAGTTATTAAGAAATATATTTGAAAGAATATGACTGGTTTTAAATAGTATATTGATCTTAATGTTTTGTTACATGTAATACATTTTTAGTTTATGTCCCCTATATATTTTTCTAGTTTTAAAATTATCAACTCTCGCAAAATAATTCTTTGTTTACCCCTCTTTAAAAACTCGGCTTCATACTTATCTGATACCCACAAAAACATTTCTGTTGAATATTGTGGACGACGTGTAAATACTAAATTTAACTGATCTTTAATAAATACAATTTTTTTAAAGGAATCGTTTCATCATTCACATCACTATCTAACAAACTATTAATTGATTTTTCTAATGCTTTGCATGCTAATTTTACATCCTCAACTTTGTCAAAAACTTTACTTATGTCATTTGAATTTATATGGCTTAATAAACAATCAAATTGTGACCATTTTGAACAAATTGACTCATTTCCTAATATCCACGAAAATTTTGTCGAAGGAATAACTTTATTATTACAAAAGAATACAACCTTTAAGTCCCTAAATATTTTAAAACCAAGAGCAATGGTAGGATATGCATTTGAATCGCAATCGACTTTAAAAAAAGTAATAAAATCCTCAGATATTTTAAACAGGAAGTCGAATACATTTTTCTCTTTAAATTTAAGTAAAAAATTGTCGAAATTTAAAACGTCATTCTCCCGGGCCCATCCTTCAAAAATGGCATCATCCCGCTTTTTTAACTCATGTCGTCTTTGATCTGGATGTTTACGTTTAATTGGTGACTTTTTAGTCATATAGGATGGTTGATTTGGAAATATTGTAGGTACAGCGTTTTTGGTAAGTTTTGGTCTCTTTCTAGGTACCTCTAAAATGGACCCATCATCCCTTGTCATTTTATCAATTTTTACAACGCATGACTCTGAAAAATGGTTTATGCAGACAACCGAATATTTTGAAGGGTTAAATGACTCCCTGTGAATGGCCTGCTTAATCCATTTCTGTTTATTTTCCTCATCTTTTAGGAAATAAAAATAAGGATACGTAACCGGTATCTTTGGTATTGTCGTAATTGCTTGAGCAATCAGGTACACAACATTTATCGGGCATAATGAAATATAAATTAAAAGAAATTATGATTTAGCTACCTAGTTCTTATTACCTAGTATTGACTGATAAATAATATCCTTCTGAAATATTACCTTAGTTATGACACCTATACAAATTTTTAACTATAACAGCTCTTTTTACAAGTTTTTATTTATTATAAAACAAGGAAACACGCCGTAATCGTAAGACACAAATAAAACAATGGCAGTGCACTGTAACCTGTAACACTCATTTACCTATTCCGTTTTCACTAATATATTACGTATTAAATATGAAATTGGATACACAGAAGGATTTCTTAATTTTCTTCACATTAAGATATGATATTTAACTACTTCAAACACATAAATTAAACACTTTTCTTAAAAAATATGATGTAAAAATGCACTAACAAACGCCTATTTGCACCACGGTCAGTTAACTGAATCGAACCACGCGTAGATCGGATTGTGTCGGTTCACGTAGCCACGATATGATGCTTTGAAAACAACCAATAGGAATTGAATATTTTCAAATACTTCATTTCCATTGGTGCTTTTCTGATAATTTCGCTCTCGGCCGTGATCGACGCAAGTCGGTTTCGACACTGCTACTTGTTGCAGGGCGTAGTCTCCCTTAGAGGTGGCACTGTGGCAGCTAGTCTCCAACTAGGCGCTAGCCGGGTAAAGTGACGTCACGTCAAGGTCATATTCGATTTTAGGAGCCTGTATTGCGAGTATTGCGATGGCTACGAATGGATTCCTTTAAAATTGTGTAGTTTAAAACCTTGGAAATTAATTACCTAACCTAATAAGAAATAATTTTTTTAGATTTTTTTTTTATAATTTTGATATCGATGAATTTTAATAAAATTATGGCAAAAGATACTTTTTATATGATTCATTTAAGTGGGCAAATGTCAATTAAAAATTCCTATGCTTCAAAGTGAAAAAAAAAAAATTAAGATTTTTAACCTATTTTTTCATGTTTTTTTATTTTGTCCGTTTTTTTATTTATTTGTTAATATTTTTGATAAAAAAACTTTTGCAACACATTGAGTGGTAAAGACATTTATTTATAATAATTTGGGTTCTAATTATGCGAAAGTACCTATATATTATAATGTTACCATATTTTGAAAACATCCAAAAAACACACTTTTTATTTTAAAAAAAAGGTAATTTTACATCATTATGAATAGATTCCAAATTATTAATTAACTCTTTTATATCCATCGTTTTGCAAAGTTTTTTTAATTAAAAAAATATATATTTCACTGGAATTATTTACTTATAGGTACCCAGTAAACACATGATGTGTGGCATTCTGTTGGCCCAGTAGAGTTATTGATGGTTTTGTGATGTTACTGGTTAAGCATTAATGGCCCATTACAAGTTGTGCACAGTCCTCCCAGTAGTTTATGAGTGACATTTTGCCATTTTAGTACCAATAATGGTTTACTGAGTTCTACCGAACCATTTCCGTACCAATAGTGGTTCGGTAATGGCCCTAGAGTTAAGCTGCTGGCAAAATCTATGATGGCCGGTGGGACATATTTTTTCCGGGCCAGTACTGCCAGTTATGGCAGTTTGTACTTTGCCATTACTGGGCCACATATGCTGTGTTTATTGGGTACATACTTACAATTTTCTATATTTAAGTTATTTCACGCATCAAGATGGATATATTGAATTGTCAAGAAAAACGTTTAAAAAATATAAATATTTATTGTACATTAAGATTTCTTGTTAATTAAACACAACAAATTGGAAAAAAATATATCTATCATGAAGGTATAATGGTCGTACAATCCAAAAAAAATGTTCAACACGTTTTGCAGCCGTTCTAATAAGAATTTTTAACCTTTGGTGATTCACTTAAATATGATCATAAAAAGTATCATTTTTCGAAATTTTATTAAAGCCTATAAAATTTTTGAATTTTATTCTCGGTATGTGGGATTTATGTATTTAGATTATGTAATAAACTTAGGTATAAGGTTTTAACAAATAATAATAGGTTTGTGAGGAAATTAATAACAAAAGAAATTCATTTATTTTTAATTTAACCAATAGAACCAGATATATATATTCACTAAAAATGTATCAAAACGCTACTTACGCTTCTTCCTTTTGTAGCAAGTCGGGGGTATAGAAATTTTATAAACGAAGAAAATAGCTATTACTAATTTAAAAATGTTAATTTGTGCCACGGGGTATATCAGAAGTAAATGGTTGAGTTTTTGTTATGTCTGCAGCAACAAGAAATTCATGTTTGTATAGATTTGGAATATCAGGGAGTTGAAATTCGATGGGAAAGAATTACATGAGTCGATTCCCAGGGAAATTGCTAGCTACGCGAAATTGTGAGATGGACTCGCCTGACCATATATTGGGCAAAAATAGGGCCAGTCAGCGATTTACCAGGGGTACCGTGGCAGACGAACCACTAAGTGGGAGCGCGGAGACTTGACTTGACTTCGGGCCGGGCAAGACTTGACTTCGGGCCGGGCAAGAGTCACGATTAGACTCATGGAACGGGTAGTTTTGGTCAGCGAGAAATAAAGCTGCACTTCGGCGTCGTGCAGAGAGACGGCACTTCGACGTCGCGAGGAGTGAAGAGTTGACTTCGGGTCGGTAATTAGCCAGAGGCGCACATCGGCGTCGGCGAAAAAGCGCAAGTACACGGTGTAGTGTCGGGGCGTTGACGAATAATTTGTGTTGTGACATATTGTTGGGGCTCTTGGAGACCGTTTTTTTTTTTTTAGTTTAATTGGGCGTGAAGGGCCTTACTTATAGACGTACAGCAGGGCTGTCGTTTAACGTCTAAATTGTGTTTCTTCTTGGGAGAAGGAAACGGGAACGATAGTTTGAGTTTCTCAAGGGGGAAAATAAAGATATAGTTAAGTCGGGTTGACGGGCGAATCTCATGACGGCGAGTATAAATTAGTTGACAAAATTGGGTTCTAGGTGAAAAGAAATAAAGTGCACAAGTGTAATAATTACGTTTGGGAGTAATTCAGTTACAAAGTCCAGGGACGTGGTAAGTGTAGTTTGAAAAACATTTACACTAACCCCTATTAAAAAAGGCGCATTGAGTAAATTTGAAATAGCCACTGGTTGAGGTTAAAAATATTCGTGTTGACATTTCGTATGTTTTGTGGTGTTTAGTTTCATATATTATATAATTTAAGGCTTAAAGGTCCTAACCATAGTGTTTGTAAGAGATACAAACAAATCTGACGTCGGGGGCGACTTCATCTAAATTTAGTTCACCGTAGTTTTAGGCAACGTAAATAATTGTCGTAAATAAAGAAAAAGTAACGTCTATCTTGGCGGGCGTTGTATTTTGATAGTAAAGCGAAAAGAGCCACCCCATCTTAGATTTAAAAATTGAGATCACTATAGATTTATTATTTGAGTTATTTGTTTCAATATGTCATCGACAAAATTTTTTGATATAGATAATTGTTTTGTAAGTTTTGTTTTCGTGGTAATAAAATCTGATTTTATTCACGGAGTAGTTTGTTGATTTTGTTTATTATCTCCTATTATACTCACATAAAGACCGTGCATATCACATTAAGCCGCGGCCGAATTCAGGCGTCCGAAGAGTTTTCTCAACCAGTAGCCGAAGAAATATCTATTTTCTTGCTTGCAGATTTAGGTATATTTTTCAGCACAAAAATTCCGAGGTCAAGCGGAATATAAGTGTCTTGACCTGGTGGCAGCAAAAACGCTACCCTTTATAAAGCTAATAGCGGCTTTTCTCTTTGGTGTGCATTAGAAAAAAATAGACTCGCCAAAAGCAAGTGCTAGCTATTTTCGCACCAAATTAAATAAACATACGCCGCCACCCCATAGTTGTTATACTAGTGGCAACGGTTGTTATACTGGCAGGCGGCTGCGTTTATTATACTTTTATTAGTTCCTCAAAATTTTGATTAATTATATGATCCACTGCTAATTGAATAAATAATAAAAACTATACACAGATTCTTTTTATTACATTTTTTTATATACATACATTACATAAGTAATTTATTTTTTCTGTCCGTTCATGGAATTGGTGTAAGACCCGCTGCAACGCAACCTGCCATACATAACCCTAGTGCAGAATTACAATTAAGCGACTATTGCGGCTGGAACGCCTGCCCCAGCGGTTACTAAAACAGCAACAGATTAATTTACCTACATTTTTTGTTGACACGTATAAAAATTACCAGTTCCAAATGTAAATCCTGCAGCAGCGTAACATGCAACAACTAACGCATTACAACCGGTTTGACACAAACCATACGCCAAAGGTCCGGCCATTACATTATTACTCGTTAAAATCATAATTATGATGAAAATAAATTTCAACATTTTCCTCATTTTTTCTCAACTTTTACTAAGTATCTGTTTGTTTTCAATATTACTTTCCCACTGATTGAAACGAAATTCAAGCAACACTGTCCCGATAGACACTAAACCCCAAAGGCACAAATGCATATCATAAATAGAGATAAAGAATGTCTGTTGTGTAACTTTGTGTATGTGTACTTCACAGAACTCTTGTCTCTGGCTGGGCAGTGGTGGGGGGGGCAGCTCAGGACGGCTGAGATGCGAAACCTAATGGCGTATATTAGTGATGGGCATAATGGCATATTAGATGGACCTTGGACCTTGTGCATTCGAATAATAGATGGCGCACCCGGAACTCCCAAAAATATATGTTGAAGAACCATGTTTAAAACGTAATGGGAAAGATGCCCAAAGCTCTGACAATAAATCTTTAGCTATAACTGGACATTGGCGCTGAGCTAATGATTTTTATCAAAACCAAAGCCATAATGTAATTACTACTACTATAACTGGGCATAGAAAAATACACTTTAAGATGCGCCATCTATTATTCGAATGCACAAGGTCCGTATAATATCCATTTGCATACTCAATAACTCAAATGATTTCGTTGATCGATAACAATTATCCGAATGGTTGCGTTCCTTCGTTGCAGAATGTATTTAGTATTAGCATTCAACAAAAATATGATATATCCCTCACAACATTGAATATTTTATGCATATGCAAAATAGATGCACAATGTGCAAATTATTTTCACAATATTTTTAAAATATGAAATATATATTTGTAGCAAATTGGGGGTATAAATTTTATAAACGAAGAAAATTAATGTTAATTTGTGCCACGGGGTATATAAAAAGTAATTGGTTGAGTTTTGTTTATGTCTGCGGCAACAGGAAATTCACGTTTGTATAGATTTGTCTTATCAGGGAGAGTTGAAATTCGATGGGAAAGAATTACATGAGTCGATTCCCAGGGAAATTGCTAGCTACGCGAAATTGTAAGATGGACTCGCCTGACCGTATATTGGGCAAAAATAGGGCCCACTCAGCGATTTACCAGGGGTACCGTGGCAGACGAACCACGAAGTTGGAGCGCGGGGAGTTCACTTTCGACCGCGGGCAGTTAGAGTTCGGTCTTCGCCGCGGTGACAGAGAGTACGCGGAGAGTACAGAGAGTGACTCAGGCCGACGGTACCGCAAGAAGACAGCGGGTAGCGCAGCGTCTGGGACGTCGGGGCGGTAATTAGCGGTTTTACCTAGAGGCGCCGCAAGTGCGTACGCGATACAGTGAACGGGCGTGTTTAAAGTGATAGCTACGACGTTTAATTTCGGTGAAGGTATTTGTGAGATAAGATTATAGGATATTTAGAAGTTTTTGGGTAAGTCAGTTTGAGTTTACTAACCCCATATAACTTTCATTTTGCCAGTGAACCTGAAATAGGGCCTATGGTATTAGAAAATACCTAATTGTATTGGCACTAAAAGTGGAAGGGTGGTTTACATACAATATATTTATATAGAGAGACCCAGATAGAGTATGTAAGATTTTCTTTGCTAATAATTTTTAGGGGTCCTAGGGCGCGTATTACCGGTGGGTGATAGCCCGCATTGTTTTGTAGCAATTAAATTAAGTACCTACTGTAATTTGGTTTCTAACATCTTGTTTGTTTTGGAAGTAAATTACTATAGTTGAGTGTAACGTTTTGTTTTGTTTTGCAGTAATTAAAGCACTGTAATTATGTAAGTAATAATAACTTGTTTTGCTTATTTTGGAAATTATTTACTGTAATTTTGTACGTATGGTTAAAGTACCGATCATTCTAAAATTTTACCATTTATTTTTCCGTTTTGCCTTGTTTGATTTTATAAAATTTTGAGTAATATATTTGCTTTTATGTTTCTTAATTGCTAGTCTTTTATTCCACCACTATTCACCCCTGCCAAAAGACCACGCATGTTAAGCCTTGGCCGGATTCTAGCCTTTGAAGGGATTCTCATACCAGTGGCCAGCTGATTTTGCTTTATAGGTGTTTTCTATTGTTTCTTTGATCAGGGTGGAAACATAAAAAAAAATCCTGATCTGGTGGCAGCAACACGCTACCTCTCTTTAAAAACCGCACCCTCGATATCAGAATCACCAGTAAGTAAGAGTAAAGTTTTAGCAGTGTAGCAGTATTATTTTTTTCTTGATATACGACGGGTGTGCGTTAGTACAACTGGTGGCAGCGGTGGGATTTTAAATTAGGGGTAGTTTACCCGGTGGGATTAGACTGTGTTAGGGATAGTTCACCCTGTGGGATAATAGTGATTAAACTGTGTAAGGGGAGGTTTTCCCTGGGATTAATATAGATTAAAGGTGTACTAAGGTGGGATTAAATCGTGCTAGGGGAGGTTTACCCTGCGGGATCCAATTGTGTTAGGTAGAGATTAAGATAGACGGGATAAAATAGTCAAGGGTTAAATAGATAAAACCAAGTTAATAGGAGTACAGTAGGCGAAGAAAGTGTTTATTTTGAAATATCACAGAGATTAAGTTAGGTCCTTATAAGTTTTAGAATTTTACTATATACAGGGTTAGTTCAAAAGGTGATTTTTATATATTTATACAGGGGAAGGTTAAAAAGTTTATTTACCTGTTCAGAATTTTACTATATACAGGGTCAAGTTAAAAAGTGAGTTGCATTTCACGGAATGGCTAGTATACAGGGAGGAATCAAGAAGTTTAGAACTTTTAAAGAAGGAGGAATTTTGAAATATTTTTTTTCGAATTACAGGGGTATTTCGAAGTGTTCCGAAATAAATATATAGGTATATATTTTTTTTCATTTGTTATACAAGGTAGTTCGCGAAAGTTTAGAGATAGAATTTCTAGTTTATTGGATATGTGTTTATACGGGGGAGATCGAAAAGCTACTGACGAAATTTTTTTTAATTTGATATATACAGGGGTACGATAGAAAGTTTTATTTAAGTTGTTAAAAGTTGTTAAAAGGGCAGTTCAAAGAGTTTGGGAATAATATTATTTTTTGTATAGGTACAGGGATAGTTCGAAAAAGTTTTGAAATATTTTATTTTATTGATATACAGGGGTTTTTTAAAAAGTTTTTGGAAATATTTTTCTTTATTGATATACAGGGGTTATTTGAAAAGTTTTCGGAAATAATTTTATTTCATTGATATACAGGGGTTATTTGAGAAGTTTTGGAAATAATTCTTCTTTATTGATATACAGGGGTTATTTGATAAGTTTTTGGAAATATTTTTCTTTATTTGAAAAGTTTTTGGAAATATTTTATTTCATTGATATACAGGGAGTATTTGAAAAGTTTTTGGAAATATTTTTCTTTATTGATATACAGGGGTTATTTGAAAAGTTTTAGGAAATAATTTTATTTCATTGATATACAGGGGTTATTTGAAAAGTTTTAGGAAATATTTTTTTTTATTGATATACAGGGGTTATTTGAAAAGTTTGAGGAAATAATTTTTTTGTTGATATACAGGGATTGTTTGAAAAGTTTTTATAAATAATTTTTCTTCATTAATATACAGGGATTGGTTGAATAGTTTTTTAAATACATTTTGTTTATATACAGGGTAATTTGAAAAAGTTTTAGATTACATTTTTCAGTAAATACGGGGGTAGTCCGATAGTTTTGGGAATAGTTTTATTGATATACGCGAGGAGTCGGAAAAGTTTAGGTATTAACTTACGTCAGAAGTTTATACAGGAGGAAAGAATTTTCCTGTATCACCAGAGGATTTCGCCGAGGATAATAACAGGTGTGCTTATTGCTTTGTAGTAATTAACAGGTTCACTCAAAAATGATAACTACTAACCCATTACCTAATCTTACAACAACAATTACAACGACATCGGCAGGTTCATCGATAGTTTCTCCGGGACCTAGTGGGGGAAGGTTAGCATCGGCCGAACCAGTTAGGGTGCCGATGATGTATTCTTTAGGAATGATTGCCTCAACGCTAGATAATTTCAATGGTAGGGAAGTAAGTGGTTATTTGGAAAAATTAGAACAACGGTCTAGGTTAGATAAATGGACCGAACAAGAAATTTTAGATTTGTTGAAATTTAAATGTGTAGGCGCGGCTCATGACTTTTTGAAATCAGATGTAACTTTGGATACTTTAGATTATAGAGCTCTTAAAGCCAGACTTATTTCAAATTTTGCACCGAGTAGGTTACCAGGGGAAGGGCAGCTTAATTTGAGCAAATGTTATCAGAGGCATGATGAATCAATTGCGGATTACTGTACAAGGTTACGAATAGCTGGGGCCAGGGTATTAGAAGACGATTTAAGAAATGTCACACTAGAAGAAATACCGGGGCTGAGGAAGAAAAATCAAGATTTGCTGATAAATCAGTTAAGATGGGGCTACGAAGGGACATCATGAAAGAAGTAGGAGTTTTGTTGCTTAGAGAAACGCAACTTACATTGGACAAGGCGGAAGAGTTAGTAAAGCTGCACGAAATAAATTTAAGGATGATTCAGGGGAAAGATACTGATCAACGCAGGATTTCACAAATTAAATGCTATTCGTATGATGGCATAGGACATTTTGCAAGGGACTGCAAAAGACGAGAAACAGAAATGGGAACTTCTAAGGACGATGCATGTTTTAAATGTCACCGTAATGGACAATGGGCCAGGGACTGCCCGCAGAAGAATTTTGACGAAAAAAAGGAGTCGTCGAATGAACGTTCTTATGGAAATAGAAGTTTTGGCAAGGGAAATGCCACCCGGAAAAATTATAATATCGAGACAGAGGGACGAGGGAGTTCTTCTGGAGAACAGAGGTTAAATAATGGAAGATTTAATCAGTCAACCAAATCAGAGAAAAATGCGTATAGAAGAAATTATACAGGGGCCGTACCAAAAGATGTACGCACCGCAAACCGAGAATATGGTCGCCGATCTTCGCCGAGGGAAGATAGAGAGAAAGAAACGGAAAACCAGAGGAATTTAAACTAATTTGCCCTTCCAATGTTTCCCGATTGGAAGGTGGAGGATATATGAAAAAGGGAAACCAAGTAAATATGCGAAATAACAGGGAACCACGGAAAATTTGGAACAACGCTAATAAAGAAATGGTTAATGAAGAGAGAAGAAGTTCAATAGTGATACCGTATTTCGAACCTGGGAGTTGTAATGGAGTACAACCTTATGTAGTGGAATTAGAGTTAAATGGTAGACTCTGCAGATGTCTAGTGGACACCGGCGCCGCATTGTCTTTGATAAAGGACAGTATTGTTCGGGAGGAAAATTTTCGAAGAGATAGAAAAATGAATTTGAAGCTGGTAGGAGTTACTGGGCATGTGATGCGAAATTTTGGTATCGTATATACGGATCTTATGTTACCAGCGTCAAGGAGGCGCTTACGAGGTGCTTTTGTAGCTTGTGGGGATCAAGCATTCGAGGATAATGAATTTGATATACTGCTTGGGAGAGATTTCCTAGCATCCCATCGAGTGAATATATATTGTAGTGGAGATACTACGATGACAATATTAGGGGAGCGTGTGTTTCCCCAGCGACAGGGAAGTTCGGAAGAAGAAGAAGAGTTTATAGAAGAATTGGGTGAAAATGAAGTGTATCATACCAATTTTATGAAAAATAAGGGAGATAAGCACGATTCTTTAAAGGGGGAAGTAAGAACATATGGTAATGGTGATAACAAAAATCAACAGAAAATGGTTAAGTTCGAATGGAAGAGAAAACAAAGGCTGGTTTCAGTGGTCGAACCGGAAGGAGAATGGAAGAAATGGTTACAAGCGGTAAAGGAATTTTATAAGAAGAAATTTGCGGTGCAAGAGAAAAATAATCAGGGTCCACAAAAGGGAAATAGAGCAGTGGCAAAATGCTCCAATACTGATACCACGAAGAAAGTGGAATATATTCGCTCAAAGGAATCGGAAGAAACGGACCACACTAATTTAAATGGAAAGGATAAAATATCATCAACCGAATCAAAGGTTAAGGTTGCAAGAAGTAAGGAAGAGGCAGGAGGAAATAAAGAGAAAACGTCTTCCCCAAACGAAGAACACAAATATAGCTTAAGTGGAGCAAATAGTTTAACATCCGAAGAAAGAATTGGAAATGAGTGGAAGCTGTTGGCGCAACAATGGGAACAACGGTTTTACGACTTACAGGGTGACCAAGGAATTTTAAAGAGAAAAATCCAGGAATATGAGAAACAATTTTTAGGAAGAGAGAAATGGAATATTACTTGTGAGAAAAATGAAGATGACACATCACCAGTAATGGATAATGAGAATCAAGCTACAGCTGATATCAAAAATGATGTAAGAAACCAAGGAGGCCTGAATAAAACGGAGATTTCGGATAAAATGGAGATTTTGGATAAAATAGAGAAATTAGAAACAGTAATTGCTAGATTGGGCTAAGTGAATTAACAGAAAGGGAACGTAGATGCGAATGCAAAACAGAGGACGATGGACAAGCGAAAGTCACAATGAAAAAGGGACCGAAACAAAGGACAGTAACAAAAGGAGATGAAGTGCCCATAGCTACTAGAGATAAATTGGGTTTTGGAGTAATCGATATACGTAATGACGATTGGACCAAGAAGACAAGAATGATTCGCGCTCAGATGCAGGATTCTGAAAATGGGAAAAAATTAAAAAGTACACTGGGTACTATTAAGGGTACGACGAAACCGGGGAATTTGGGCTATTTAAATGAGGTGAGTGTGAAGAAAGGGCTTTCGAAGGAGCTCATTAAGCCAGGGAAATGGCCACATGAAGTTATGGATGTCTGGCGGGTACCCGAGGAGTATAAGAGAAAAATGAAAAGCAGAGTAGAGCAAGTAGCTCATGTAAATCAACTGAAGGGATATTATGAGAAAGAAAAAACTTTTGAAGAATTTCAGTATGAAGACAGTGATGAGATGTCGGAAGAAAATGATGAGGATAACGACGACACGGTTTTTGAAGATTCTCAGTATGAAGACAGTAGTGATGAGATGTCGGAAGAAATTGAGGAAGAAATTAGTGAAAGCGACGAGGAACCGGAGCAACCGGTAGTACTGAGACGATCGACCAGGTTACGACGGCTTCCCATGAGACTGGGTTGGTAATGGCGCGACAGAGACGATGTGACGTCTCGGATAAGGTCATTCGAGCAACAATAACGTTTAGTAAGTATAGCTCGAGTGTCCGAGTGATAAGATTTACTATTTTAAAGATTTTCGCGTTTGACTTCTCCACCCCACGGCTTCACCGATGGGGATATTTGATATTAAGCTTAGTAACCGTCACATGCGGAGAAGGTATATACCACAGATTATTTTAATCTACGGTATAAAGGCCGTCTTCTGAGCATGACCGCCGACTAATGCTGACATCACTTACCTTTTGATTAAGGTAAGCGTGTGTCCTTTTGCTAGGTTTAGGAACTGAAGTAAGTAGAAAATATCTGGCTGATACGCCTTAATTACTGGAGTGACAGTAAGTATTTTCGAGGGATGGGATGACTAATTTTATAGAAAGGTAACTTTGTTTTGTCTGAAAGATATATAGTGGGAGGTTTCGAAGTATGAACTATTTAATTAAAATAGATTTTCGGGATTAGAATATTCAAATACATTTTAAGTGTATTTTATTCTAATGGTTGCACTGTAAGGACCCTGCACTGTAAGCATTAGGAGGGGTAGGTGCATGTAATTGTTGTTTTAGTAGACTTATGTTTGATTTTGTTAAATTGTAATGATTCTTGAGTGCAAATAGAGCTTTTGTTATACTATCGTATTTACGGTTTTGGTGACGGGGATCCATGATGAGGAACGAGGACTTATTGGTTACATTGGCAGTGATGGTACTGATGGTATGGACACCTCAGAAACTGAATGTGGAAGGGTTGATTGCGTACGACTGTGGAAGTGAGAAGGTAGACATTTCGACAATATCGTTAAGGGACGTAGCAAAGTGTCCCGAACCAAGTTCCGCGTATCAAAGCGCACCAGTATTTGTGCGGGTGTTACAAAGAAAAGAGACAGGACTACAACATGCATGGTCATGTTTAATCGAATTAACGCGCTTAATACTTATTATGGAATGCATAGCCACCGTTCGGTTGTGGCAGGAGGACTATTAAATCATATTCACCAAGTTGGAGGTGAAGAATGTCGGTCGATTCATCGATATAAGGCTTTGAAGGTATACCCAGAACACAATAGGGCAAATTGTAGCTAATGGAACTACTACGGCGTCAGTGACTCTTCACGAAAGTCTAGATAATACAGGAAAATGTGAAGGAGTGAGCTATCAAGAAAATGGTAACTCTTGGCCAGAGACATGGAGTGTCTCTGTTCTTGGCATGGTGTCATCGTGACAGCCTCAGTAAAGATCACAATCATGGATTATTATACTACATTGAAGAAGAATGGATGGGACTCATACCACATCCAACTGTCAGGAAAGCACCAAAAGAATTGGAGATAAAAGAAAGCCCCAATATCAATTTTTAACCGATTCAGCCGTTAGGATCCAGAGGACTGTATACATCAGAAGAAATTGGAAAGGCGCAGAATCTGTTTACATCTGGAGTAGTAAGAAAAGTCGTTGAAAATATTATAACTAGGCGAGTAGTCGGCATGGAAGCTGGAGGACAAGGATTTTCCACCTTGGGAATGTTTAATCCCCAGGAGTTAAAGGATTTAGCTCATTCCATTATGAAACAGATGTGGGGATGGTTTTCCGACTTGGGTACTTTCATGAGCGATACGCAATGGGATTTTATTTCATATTTAGAATTATTAAATACACCTTTGAAATTATGATCAATGCTTTCCATTTATACCGTACCATAGGAGGAGGACTTGCTATATTAGCCTGTCTATGGAATAGTTTGACGATGTGGGTCATCCAGCACTATTATGTGAACAACTTAAAGGTGACAAAAGACAATGAAAATCTTAGTGCTGGGCGTGACGAGAGACTAGAGACAATCGCAAGTCATACGAGTAGTGCGCCTATAAACAGTTTAGAAAACACAACTTCGAACCTTTATCCGAGTGTTCGGCAAACCGGTCATTGGACTGAAACCGAGAGACAAAATGCTAGTGTTGAGAGCCGTACAGACAAAAACCACTCGCATTAGGATACCGTTGTCCCGCAATCTAATACCCTTCCCACATATCAGGTCGACTGTGGTTACACGTTGAGAGAGGTTTAGCGAGGAAGAAGACTATCCTGCACCACAACGTTTAGTGAATGTGCGCGTAGTGCGTTATTGTATGATTGTCGGGAAACTTTTTGTAACTTTAGTATTAAGAAATATATTGTTGCTTTTGGGGTAAATGCTGCGTTTGTAGGTTAGTTTAGATTATTACCTATGTAGCGAAAACTGTATGTAAGGTGTCAATATGAATTAATAGGTCAGTAACTAAAAGTTATGGCCAAGTTAAGGCCAAAAACTTTTTTAAAGGGGGAAGTATTGTAGCAAATCGGGGGTATAAATTTTATAAACGAAGAAAATTAATGGTAATTTGTGCCACGGGGTATATAAAAAGTAATTGGTTGAGTTTTGTTTATGTCTGCGGCATCAGGAAATTCACGTTTGTATAGATTTGTCTTATCAGGGAGAGTTGAAATTCGATGGGAAAGAATTACATGAGTCGATTCCCAGGGAAATTGCTAGCTACGCGAAATTGTAAGATGGACTCGCCTGACCGTATATTGGGCAAAAATAGGGCCCACTCAGCGATTTACCAGGGGTACCGTGGCAGACGAACCACGAAGTTGGAGCGCGGGGAGTTCACTTTCGACCGCGGGCAGTTAGAGTTCGGTCTTCGCCGCGGTGACAGAGAGTACGCGTAGAGTACAGAAAGTGACTCAGGCCGACGGTACCGCAAGAAGACAGCGGGTAGCGCAGCGTCTGGGACGTCGGGGCGGTAATTAGCGGTTTTACCTAGGGGCGCCGCAAGTGCGTACGCGATACAGTGAACGGGCGTGTTTAAAGTGATAGCTACGACGTTTAATTTCGGTGAAGGTATTTGTGAGATAAGATTATAGGATATTTAGAAGTTTTTGGGTAAGTCAGTTTGAGTTTACTAACCCCATATAACTTTCATTTTGCCAGTGAATCTGAAATAGGTCCTATGGTATTAGAAAATACCTAATTGTATTGGCACTAAAAGTGGAAGGGTGGTTTACATACAATATATGTATATAGAGAGACCCAGATAGGGTATGTAAGATTTTCTTTGCTAATAATTTTTAGGGGTCCTAGGGCGCGTATTACCGGTGGGTGATAGCCCGCATTGTTTTGTAGCAATTAAATTAAATACCTACTGTAATTTGGTTTCTAACATCTTGTTTGTTTTGGAAGTAAATTACTATAGTTGAGTGTAACGTTTTGTTTTGTTTTGCAGTAACTAAAGCACTGTAATTATGTAAGTAATAATAACTTGTTTTGCTTATTTCGGAAATTATTTACTGCAATTTTGTACGTATGGTTAAAGTACCGATCATTCTAAAATTTTACCATTTATTTTTCCGTTTTGCCTTGTTTGATTTTATAAAATTTTGAGTAATATATTTCCTTTTATGTTTCTTAATTGCTAGTCTTTTATTCCACCACTATTCACCCCTGCCAAAAGACCACGCATGTTAAGCCGTGGCCGGATTCTAGCCTTTGAAGGGATTCTCATATCAGTGGCCAGCTGATTTTGCTTTATAGGTGTTTTCTATTGTTTCTTTGATCAGGGTGGAAACATAAAAAAAATCCTGATCTGGTGGCAGCAACACGCTACCTCTCTTTAAAAACCGCACCCTCGATATCAGAATCACCAGTAAGTAAGAGTAAAGTTTTAGCAGTGTAGCAGTATTATTTTTTTCTTGATGTACGACGGGTGTGCGTTAGTACAATATTATTAAAATATATTCAACTGGTAATACCTATTCGAGGATATGAAGAAAATGTGTATATAATTATATTTCAAAATATTTTTAAAATATCTTGTAAAATATTTTATTACATATATTTATATTATACAAATATTATTTTTCATATTTATAAAAATCTAGTATATATAAATAATACCTATTAATTATAAATGATTATTTAGGCTTTACACAAGCATAATAACAAAAACCTATCCAATTTGATATATGTCAGAGCCATATTTCATCACCCTGTACATTAAAAAGAACGGTGTTCAATTGTTCGATCGCTGACAGCCAAATTTTGCCATCTGAGAAGTGTTTAGAATAGAGGTGTCAATTTTTGACGGTTAATGTGAAAACGATTATTTTTCTCCCTGTCTTTGGAAATAAAGGTTTACTTCTTGGTCTCGGGCCTTTATTTACAATTGAACCTGGTGCTGGAGTGTGAAATGGGTAGTTTTATGACGAGGCACTTGACATTTGGCGACCGTGACAGGACCCGTGGAGTTTCAAGTGAAAATAAATAAGTGGTGGTTATATCGCGTATAGTAAAAGTACATATTCGATCACTGGACAAACTTTTACCATCTGCCAAACGTGTGGATAGTCGAGTGTGGTTAGTTTGCAGTGAAAATGGAGCAAAAGAAGAAACACCGGAAAGTACTTCGCATCACTTTTACCAAGTCGGCGAAAGACCTAGATGAGCTATTAACGACGCCGGAAGGCGAACTACGACTCATCAAGGTATCTCTGGATATTCTGCGACAAAAAATCGAAGATTTAAAACAACGAAATCTATAATCTTCTATTAAATGATGATGCCAATGAAGGAGATTTATTAGCAGAGATGGAGGCCAGTGACAGTTATATCAAGAAGTTTACGGATCTGAATAGTCGCTGCGAAGAACGTATGCAGCCCAAATGGACAGACGCCGTGGATAATGAGGAGGTATCTTCTAGAACAACTGAAGGAACCGTTAACAGTAGAGCAGGTAGGCGTAAATTTAAATTACCTACGTTAGAATTCAAGAAGTTTGACGGGAATCTTAAAGATTAGTTGCCGTTCGGTCTCAGTTTCAAAAAGTGCACGATGATCCGGATATAGACTTGAACGATAAGGTTGAATATTTGTTTCAAGCTAGGCCGGGTAGTAGAGCTAGACAACTCGTTGATAGTTTTCCCGCTACAGGAAGTAACTATAGTAAAATTATTGACTGTCTGATCTCTCGGTTCGGTCGTGAGGATTTGCAGATCGAAGTTTATGTTCGGGAATTGCTTAAATTAGTTATAAATACCACTTCGTCTGGCAATAAAATAGACTTGTCTTTCTTGTATGATAAATTAGAGTCACAGTTACGGGCATTAGAGACACTTCGCATTACATCCGATAAATATGCGGCCATGTTGTTTCCTTTGGTCGAGTCATGTCTCCCGTCAGATTTACTAAGAGTTTGGCAACGTTTACCAGAGAGGCCCCTTTCGACAGGCGCAGTGTCCAAAGAGAAAATGCTCACCGTAGGTGTTTCTACAATGGAAAGTCGTCTCGGAAGCCTTATGAAGTTTTTAAAAAATGAAGTTGATAATGAACAACATGTTAATTTAGCGGTCGAGGGTTTCGATTTAAGCAACAAGAGAAATAGGGATGTAAGGCGCGGGGAAAGCAAATCAAAAAGATACGAAGAAAATCCGCCTAAACTTTCTACTGCGACGGGTTTAATTAATTCCGCGGTAACAAATAAATGTGTTTTCTGTCAGAATTTGCACGAGAGTGCGAGTTGTTTTAAGGCTCAAAAACTAAGTTATATGATCAAAAAAAGGATATTTTGTTGGAAAATGGAGCCTGTTTTCGCTGTCTAAGAACTGGGCATCAGTCTCGTAACTGTCGAGGGAGATTAAAATGTATTATTTGTGGAAAATCGCATGTAGCTCTGATGTGTCTGGAACTCTCAGCGAATCGACAGAGAGAAAGAAAATCCGATCAACAGGATACCAAGAAAGAAGTCGTGGCGGGAACCCATCAAGCACTTACGAATAGTACAAGTCAACATGTTTTTTTGCAAACGCTCCGCGTAAAAATGGAAAATTCCAAGGAAAAACGATATGTGCGCGCGCTGATAGATACTGGATCTCAAAAGTCATATATTTTGAAATCCACAGCTGGATTTTTGGGGTACAAGTCTAAACGTCGGATTAACATGATTCATGCCAATAACCTAAAAAATCTGCATAGAATTATGGTTGAAACAAAAAATAAAGAAGATGAAAATCATTATAAGAAATATAAAAATATCTATAAAAAAGTTATTACTGCCGCAAAAAGACTTCACAATGACGCACTATATCAAGCATCTGACAATAAGGGGAAAACTACTTGGGCTATAATAAATAGAACTATTAATAACAACAAGAGTAATAAAGATATATTTGAAATTAAAGTAGAGAACACGTTTGTAAAAGATCATGATATCATAGCTAATTCATTTAACGATTATTTTGTTGGTATACCTCACAATCTAGTAGTAGATCAAAATAATGTTAGAAATAATAATCATAACCCTATATCCTCAAATATTTCTGACACAATGTTCGTTAAACCTGTAACGGAATTTATCGTTTTTAATACAATAATGAATCTTAAAAAATCCTATACAACAGGAATAGACTTAATCTCATCAAATTTGCTAAAACATATTGTCAACTTTATCACTTTCCCGCTAACGTACCTCATAAATATGTCCTTAGAAACTGGAATATTCCCTAATATCTTTAAAATTGCTCGTGTTGTTCCTCTACATAAAAAAGGTGACAGAGAAAATATGGAGAATTATAGACCTATTTCTTTACTGTGTTCTGTTTCAAAAGTTCTGGAAAGAATTGTTTTCGATCAAATTAATCAATTTTTAACTGCTTTTGATATCTTAAGTAATGGCCAGCATGGATTCAGGAAAAATAGAAATACGATAACTGCTATAACAAAATTCATCAGCAAACTATACAAGTCACTGGATGAAAATAAAAAAACTGTAGGCCTCTTTATGGATCTAAGCAAAGCATTTGATCTCGTCAATCATACCTTGCTTAAAGAAAAACTTAATGCTTATGGACTCAGAGGAAAAATAAATGAATGGTTAACATCTTACTTATATAATAGAAAACAAGTCGTAGATATTAAAGGCACATATTCCAAGGAGTTATATATTAATGTCGGTGTCCCACAAGGTTCAATTTTGGGACCTCTTTTGTTCTTAATATTTGTTAATGACCTACCTTTACTGACAAACTCTATAAATAGTTTTATTATGTTTGCAGATGACAATACATATTTATGTGATGATATAACGCTATCAGCGGCTATATGTCAGATGCAGGCAATGATAAATAGGTTTATAGATTGGTTCAAAACAAACAAACTGTGTCTCAATACATCAAAGACGGTCTTCATAAATTTTACCCCACGAAATTCTATTATTAATGAAAGTCAATTATTGAAAATAGAGAATGTATCAATTACACAAGTAAAGAACACGAAATTTCTTGGAATTTATATAGATAATGCTCTAAATTGGGATGTGCACACAGAAAATCTTTGCAATAAACTTTCTTCTTTATGTTTCGCATTATATAGACTGAAATCTATTGCCAGCAAAAATATTCTTAATTCGTTCTATCATGCTCAATTTGCCTCACGGTTACGTTATGGTATTATATTCTGGGGATCCTCAAGTCACTTAAATAGAGTATTTAAATTACAAAAAAGGGCAATAAGAAATATACAAGGTATATCAAACAGAACTTCATGCAGATCATTATTTAAAGAAATGCGTCTATTAACACTTCCATGTTTATATATATTCGAAATTTTAATATATGTTAAAACGAATCTAAACTCTTTTGTAACTAATAGCGACCTACATGATTATGGCACGAGGCACAATTCCTTATTGTCAATTCCGTTACATAGTTTGTCATTGTATGAAAAGAGTCCCATGTTTGCAGGAATAAAATTATATAATAAATTAAAACCGGAAATTAAGCAGATAAAAAATCTAAAACAATTTAAAAATGTAACCTACAATATGTTATTGGATCATGGTTTTTATAGTGTCTCTGAATATTTAAATTCATCTTTGTAGCATCTCCTTGTCTGTTCATTGCAATTTTAATATAAATTATAATATAGTTTCTACTACTTATGTCTGTGTATGTTTATTCGTGCAACTATTTTATGTATTTTGTACTGTTCCCCGTCTAAATTTTGTTTGATAATAATTTATTTAGTGATGTGTAGATTTTAATATTTTATAACAATTTTTTAGTTAAGTGTATTATTTTAAGTACTTACTTATACCTAAATTGTAGTAAACCTAGTGACTTTTCCTATACTATTGTAATATGGTCTCTTGGAATAAAAAATTATCTTATCTTATCTTATCTTATCTTATCATTGTTTGTTTGGAGGAAGTGAATTACCTCAAAAGCACGATTGTTATGACGTCACATTGAGAAATGGCTACTATAGTTGTACTTTTGAAGCTTTGGATCAACCCGTAATTTGCAACGAAGTGTCTGCTGTATTTCGTGGTCCTTGGACGGAAGAACTTCGCTTGCTAAATATACAGATATCAGATTCACGCGACGACACTCCCATAGAACTTTTAATAGGCTCCGATATGGCAGGAAAACTGTATACGGGAAAGAGATATGTTTTGAAATGCGGGCTGGTGGCCATCGAAACGCTACTAGGCTGGACTTTGATGGGTAAGATACCTCAGGAAAAACTGCAAAGTCTGTCTATGACTTCTGTCTCCCTTTTCATCAACAATGCCTCGATTACTAACCTCTGGGAGCTAGATGTTTTGGGTATAAACGATCCAGCGGAAAGAAAGACTCGTGACGAAACAGCGTTGGCAGCTAAAAAACTTTTCCTGGAAACTGTCACAACTGACGTAGATGGTCGGTATGAAGTTAGACTGCCGTGGTTAGAAGGACATCCGGCATTACCAAGCAACTATCGGATGGCTAAGAAGAGACTAGAGAATACTGTAAAAAAAATTATTAATGACGGATATTTCGAAGCCTATGACCAAATATTTAAAGATTGGCTGAACGAAAATATTATCGAAGAAGTTTTCGAAACACAACCTACAGGAGAGGCTCACTACTTACCACATAAGCGGGTAATTAAACCCAGCAGCGTGACCACTAAAATAAGACCTGTTTTTGACGCCTCAGCTAGAGAAAAAGATAGTCCCTCTTTACATCAGTGCCTTGAGAAGGATCTAAACTTGATTGAATTGATTCCTGATATCCCACTAAGATTTAGGCGACAGAAAATTGGTGTAGTGTCAGACATTAGAAAAGCATTTTTACAGATTAGCATACATGAGGCTGATAGAGACTTCCTTCGTTTTTTATGGTCTGACAGAGAGGGCAAGCAAATAGTATATCGTCATCGTCGTGTAGTGTTTGGAGTCAACAGTAGCCCGTTCCTTTTGGGAGCTACAATAGAGTATCATTTGTCTAAGATGTTGAAGGAATCTGATTCTAGATTTTTTTCAAAAGAAACCATCATTAAACTATCAAATAGCTTTTACGTTGATAACTGTATAACCAGTGTTTCAAATGATAAAGAGTTGAGAACATTTGTCGAAGAGGCCAGCATCGTAATGGCTGAAGGCAAGTTTGACCTGAGAAGGTGGGAGCACACGTACCAAGTCCAAGATGACAACCTTGATAATTCCACCCCCGTGTTGGGAATAAAATGGAACAAGCAAGACGATACCCTAAGTATAAACCAAGACGACAAAACCATAGAGCAATTTGTAAATAAACCCATAACTAAGAGGATGATGTTATCACAAGCTCAGAGAGTATTCGATCCCATTGGTTATACTTGTCCTACAACGCTAATACCAAAATTGTTATTACAAAAGACATGGGAAAAACAGCTGGCTCGTGATACACCGGTTGACACTGTAATGGAAACGCATTTTCGAAAATGGATGAAGGAGCTGCCGTATTTGTCAGCTATTAAAATTCCTAGATGGATAAACGCAGGCTCCGAAGAAGCCGAACAATGGACTTTGCATAAGTTTTGTGACGCGAGTAAGGACGCTTTTTCTGCGACTGTTTTTTTTAAGAGGAGTGAAGGATGGCGAGGTGTTTGTGCGTTTTTTGGCTGCCAAGTCCAGAGTAGCCCCTTTAAAATCATTGTCAATACCTCGACTCGAATTGATGGCAGCTGTCATAGCTGTTCGGCTATATACAACTTGCAAGGAGAATATCAACATCGAGCTAGAGAATTTTTCCTGGAGTGACTCCACAACAGTGCTTAGTTGGAATAGAAGCCCAGAAGAATGGTCAACATTTGTTTGGAATCGGGTAAAGGAAATTCGATCAGCGTGTCTTCAGACAAAAACTGGCATCATGTTCCTGGCACGCAAAATCCGGCTGACCTCCCATCTCGAGGTTGTTCTGCTAAACAATTGCTCGAATCGAAATGGTGGGAGGGCCCGTCATGGTTATACCAAGACTCGTCACATTGGCCTCAGGATAATCTACATTATGATGAAGAGGAGATCAATAAAGAAAAGAGAAAAAAACTGGTTACAGTGCTGGTCAACAGTGAGAGTAAGTTGATGACGTTAGATGACTGGCATATATACTATTTTTCTCAATACCTAAAGATTTTAAGAATGTGCGCGTGGATAATTCGATTTATACACAATGTAAGAAATAAGGATGACAAGCGTCAAGGTTACCTGTGTGCCGAAGAATGTGACAAATCAGAAATTTTGGTGCTCAAACTGATACAACAGGAGTCGTTTGCGGACGAAAATGATAAGAAACTACGTGGTCTGAAGGCCTTTAAAGACAACAATAGTTTGATTAGATTGAAAACTTGTATTAGTAATCGAGACGACCACGAAAATTTTCATTTCCCGATCGTTTTGCCTGCCAAACACTTAGGCCCGGTTTTTCAATCACTGGTAAACTATTTAGTTTCGTAACCTTTACCTTCAAGTTAACTGTTAGTTAACTGTGAAGTGAGTTTTTCAATAGCATTTGAAGTAGCGGTTATGAAACTACTAGTTTGATTTGATTTTCATTATGTTGGTACGATTATTCGGGATATTAATCAGGTATGGACAATGTAATGGACAATTTAACCTTTAAATTAGAGCAGACTTGAGCAGATACAAATTGAATTTTTATCATTAGAACATTGAGAACAACCGCTATTTCGGTTCAAGCATGTCTAATAACAAAAGGTCAGCAAGCTTTACCGTTGAGGAAGAGCAATTGCTAGTGCAAATAATAGAAAAATACAAAAACACTATCGAATGTAAAAAGAGTGGAGCAATAACTTGGTCCGAGAAAGAGAAGGCCTGGAAACAACTAGAAGAAGAATTTAATAGTCGAATTGAAAATTTTTATCGATCCCTAAAAAAATTAAAGGAGAAATGTAATAGGAAATCTCGCTATATTATCAAATCTAAGGGCTAGGAGTAACTGGTTCGAAGATGATAAGCAGTCATTTCTGTAAAGAAAAAGAACATTTTATTTTGTTAAATTCGACCTTCTGTGTTGAAGATTAACATACCGGTTTGTGGGATATGAAATTACTTCTCTAATTTCCTCAAGTACATTTCCAAAGGTTCGTTTTGAAACCCGAAATGTATGTACACAAAAAGTCATATTCATCCCATTCTTCCAAATGATTCACTCCGTACCTAATTGTTTTGGGTCTCCGCGGTTCGTAATCAATTTCGTCATGGCTATTATATGTGTTTACATCATACATTATATCCATTATTAATGTACATATTTGTATTAAACAACGCATACAGGGTGTTCCAATTTTTTGTAGCAGGACATTAACAGTCGATAGACATTTGAAAATAATTAAAAAAAGTTCATATAAACATAGGTTGAAAAATGCTTAGTTTTCGAGATACAGGGTGTTAAAGTTTGAAAATAAACATGGATTTATATTTATATTTCCAGAATGCTAAGAAGTATCGAATCCAAACTTACCAATTCTTTACATACAATTTAGAGGCCTATTTTAGAATAACAAAGTACAACTTTACTTAACCATGGGCGTATAGATATATGGATTTACTAAGGCTCTTTTTTACAAAAAAGTAGTACGCCACTGATATTTTTCCATGTTTCCAGTTTAATTCAATAAAGCAAGAAAAAACAAAAATTTAATGTCTCTTGGCACTTTTTGATATGACTTTTTTAAATAATTTTCAAATGTCTATCGACTGTTAAACCCGAGGTTAAACCCCTGCTACAAAAAACTGGAACACCCTGTATGTATTTTAAAAGCAGTTCGCTGTATTTTCAAAAATAATAAAATAACAAGCACTTTAAGAAATACTGGTAAACTTTGCCCAACAGTATACCTCTACTTCAACTACCGGTAAACTTAACTACAAGTAAACCAACAATTTGCTGGTTTACCACGTATTGAAAAACCAAATTTTCTAGTTAACCACTGGTTATCGGCTAACTAACAGTATACTTGCGATTGAAAAACCGGGCCTTAGTGGTAAATCGGTTGGTATTTAGAGAACATGTTAAGTTATGTCATATTGGTGCACAAGGATTGATGAGTATTTTACAAGAAAGATATTGGATCTTGGCCGGTCGACGGGCTATAAAATCAGCGATTTCTGGTTGTGTCATCTGCAAAAGACATAATGCTAAGCCGTTTGTTACAAGTTCCCCGCCGTTACCGATGGATCGAGTTCGAGACGCGGTAGCATTTGAAATAACGGGTGTAGACTTTGCGGGCCCTTTATATCTCAAGACTGGAGAAAAGGTGTGGGTGTGCATTTTTACCTGTGCCGTGTAATGGGCTGTGCATCTAGAACTTTGTAGTTCGTTATCAGCGGCGGATTTTATGAAAGCTCTACGTAGATTTATAGCCAGGCGGGGTCGTCCGAAAACTATATATAGTGACAATGGGACAAACTTTGTCGGTACGGAAAACGCTTTCTCGCTAGTAGACTTTCAGAAAATTGCCGAGTATAGTAGTGCCGAACGCATACGATGGCGGTTTAACCCACCTGCGGCTGCGTGGTGGGGTGGGTTTTGGGAAAGACTTGTGGGCGTTTTGAAACAACTCTTAAGAAAAATGTTAGGCAGTGCTGTGCTGGATTATAAAAGTCTAACAACTGTCCTTTGTGACTGTGAATCAGTCATAAATTCAAGGCCACTTACTTGCCCTTTGTCAGATGCTAATGAACTGGTACCTCTAACGCCTGTGATGTTCCTTAGAGACCAGATACCATGGGATGTTCCAGATTGTGATGCCGTTGATAAACAGTCGCTATCTAGGAAAGTGTTACACAGACAAAAGTTGGTGGAAGATCTTCGGAGAAGGTTCCGCAGCGAATATTTGGGTCAGTTAAAATGGTGGTCCAAAAGGAGTAAAGAAAGCCGAATCAAGGTGGGAGAAGTGGTATTTGTGGGAAACGATCAAGACAAATGAATAAATTGGCCTCTTGGTCGTGTAATAGAGCTTTTCCCTGGAAACGATAGTCAGGTTCGACTGGTCAAGGTCCTTACGGAAAGGGGACAATTTCTGAGACCTATACAACGGTTGTATCCATTGGAGTGTGCAGCAGACCCCTCTCAGATGGGAAGCAGTGCCAGTTCGGAGCCTCTCATGGAGCCGGAGCCACCTTCACAAGACGAAAGTGTAAGTGCGGGAACGGGAGTGGTATTAAAAAGCAGAGTACCCGAATCGAAAGTGATAGTTACGCGAAGTGGGCGTAAAGTTAACGCCCCGGTTAGGTATTCTAAGGCTAAGGTTACAGTGCAAGCGCTTTCGCGCGAATTATCCTTCGCGCGTATACGCGCTTACTCGCGCGAAAAAAGAGTGGTTTCTGGTGTTCCTAGGTTCGCGCGATTTAAAGCAATTTTATCATTTTAAAGATTAAAAGGACGCGAGTGCCAGCGTTAAAAATTTAAAGAGATGGATATTGAGGAGGAATTTTATCTAGCGGAAAATTCGGTATTGAAACTATCTGCGTTTACAAAACGAAAGAGGCGGTTCTGGGTTAACGAAATATATGCAAATCGTCATTTAAGTGAATATTACTTTTTACTTTTCTGGTCCGACAACACCCTTCTGTCAAACACCAGAAATATAAGTAATTCATTATCCATTTTTATCAACAAAACACCTACAGAACCGATTGAATTAAATAACAGGTAGTCGTTCGCGCGAAAAAAACAAACCAGCTTGAACTTCTAGCGACAACTTGCGATTAGCGTGACCAATTCGCTTAAACTGTAACCACCTGCATTTGATTGTTTGGGTTTGTTTGTTCGCGCGAATTCGGACGACTTCGCGCGAAGGATAATTCGCGCGAAAGCGCTTGCACTGTAACCTTAGCCTAAATGACTGTAGAATTAGTGAAATGCATATGCGCATGAATAGTTTATTCCATTTTCTTTAGGCTATGTTTAAACTAGCATTTCTTGTTTTTTGTTGTCTAGATGTCTAATGTTTGCTGATTATATTATTATTGGCTCTGGAAAGATAATGAGCCATATGTTTATTTGTTCTAAATATGCCTCAGGTGGGAGAATGTCAGAGCCATATTTCATCACCAAATTTTGCCATCTGAGAAGTGTTTAGAATAGAGGTGTCAATTTTTGACGGTTAATGTGAAAACGATTATTTTTCTCCCTGTCTTTGGAAATAAAGGTTTACTTCTTGGTCTCGGGCCTTTATTTACAATTGAACCTGGTGCTGGAGTGTGAAACGGGTAGTTTTATGACGAGGCACTTGACAATATACTCACATTGATGCTTCATCTCTAAACATACAATTATTAAGTTTATTGAGTCTTCTTTAATGCATGATAAAAATTGGATTAAAAATTACAAAATTCAAAACTTCTAAAAATAAAATATTAAAACAAATTTTTTTAACTTACCACAAAATTCTTTCATTATGGATACCAACCAAATTGTAAAAAAAACCAAATTGTGTAAAGCCTAAATAAAGTCATTTATAAACAATGCATATCAAGCAAAGAAAGAGAATTGTAAAAAAGTACCTATTAAAATAAATTACACATAAAAAATTATCTACAATTTGCAACGAAAATTTTGAATTTTAGGGTAAACCAACGCGCGGCGCGATATAAACAAACGCATGACGACGTTATAGTGTCGCCCCTGTTTTATTAATCGCTGTAGTCTTGACTCATATGACCAACATAACCTTAAATTTTTTGTTTATGCAAATTTATTTTAAATTTTGTAGTTTTAGTTTGGATCCATTTAAAAACTCTCTCAGACAGTAGATTTATGAAGTTTGATTATTATAGATTATTAAAAATAAACTGCTCATATTATAGGTTGGAATTCCAACCAACAAAAAGCATCTTATTTTATTAGATTAAAGCAATTAAAGCTTTATTAATAATGCAGTGAACGAGATTTTAGTTAACAGTACAGGAACCAGAGGCAGAAATTTTGATAAAATTAACATAATATTCGAAAATTGTAGGAAATGCTTAATTCCGAGGTTACTTTGTGACGTCACGTGTGCGTTACCCATTGCGACTGATGTCTATCTCGTTCCTAAATAGGGGTGAAAAAATTATCGAGACGTAAAATAATTTGGTAATCAAGGGCCCCTGAAAGGTACAGTTTTTCGGCAAAATCGACCTATTAAAAAAATTTATATCTCGGCTAATACCTATATCGGAGATGGACCTAAAAAAAAAGAGTTCTTAATTTTTCCTTCTTCTTGCCCGCCGTCAGGGTCCGAATCCTTTAGATCCAAAGGGAAAGGCTTTGGTGCGTTTCTATAGTATACATGTTTGAAAAATCGCTAAAATTCAACAAAATCACCTTCAAAAATTCATATTAACTAGGAGGCAAAATCGAAAAAAACGGTTGCTCAGCAGAATTTCTAAATTACATCTAGTTTAAAAAAAAAAATACGCCGTCGGTCTATCTCGAAGGAGGCGTGAGATATTAAGCTCGGCCCAGACGCGTGTTTGGAGAAATTTGAAAAATTTTAAAACTTGCGAAAACCAGAGACATATATATTTCTCTGGCGAAAACACGAAATCTTAAACAAATTTCAAATTTCCTCAAATCAACAATTTGATCTGAGGTTATTTATTTCCAAACGTAGATGTTCTGTGTTTTGGATTGTTTATAGTTTGGATCGAGATCGAATCGAATAATCGAATTGACACTTCTAACCTGTGGTCAGATCAGAGACTTCTGTCTTCTGTGCTGTGGTTCTAAGTTCTAAGCATAGACTTATTATATTACGTCTATGGTTCTAAGTTCTAACTTTATGTTCTGTGGTTCTAACCTTATAAAAACTGTTCTGCGTTTTGTTAATTTAAGTAAAAATATCAAAAAAGTTTGTAAGTATAACTAAAATCAATTATGCCCCAAGGACAAGTAATAGATGATGTTTACGATGACCCAAAATATTACCATAAGCCTGTTAAAGAAATAGAGGTTAGTTTCACAAAATTATAATTATCAGTTTTATTAATTCTCATTATTATTTTAGGAAAAATGGAAGTTAGTACCTGCTTTCCTAAAAATAAAGGGTTTAGTTAAACAACATATAGACTCTTTTAACTATTTCATTAATGTAGAAATCAAAAAAATTGTTGAAGCTAATGATAAAGTTACATGTGATGCAGATCCTCTGTTCTATATCAGGTAACTCTAACTGAAATTATTAGGGCTGGCAAACTATGGTTCGGATTTATTGTCGTCGAGAGAAGGGTTGTTTTCAGTAAGTTGAAACCATGTGAGACACAGTACACAGTGTATTGGCGTTTCTTTCAGAGATTACATCAACGTCAGGTAGGAAATTGCCGGTAACAAAACAATACAAAAACACAAGTTATGTTAAGGTGCTAACATTTCAGTTTTATATTTCTAAAACCTTCCTCGAGGCTCTAACATTAATTGATGATAAGTTAATATAATCAATAATCGACACCACAACGACCACACTGTAAACATCGTTGTACTATTTAGTATAATAGTAAAGATATCAATCAAAGTATTCGTATTAGAAAGGCCAGTACTATTTTAGGTAAAAATTCAAATTTCATAAGATTAAGGTAAATCTCGAGGCAGATTTATAATAATAAAGCCCTTACATATCTATATTTGCAAATATTACATTGATTGATGGCAAATGGTCATTCTCTTTATACAAGAATATTTTTCCAACACGGTGCACATCGGCTCAAAGAAACGACGGTGGAGACATACACAATGTTGCAAGTTTTAAGCCAAGCCGATCTAAATTTTGTGTAAAAAATCATACTGATGAGTAAATGTTTCGTATTATAACTTATATGCAGTTGTTTATTTATTCTTTTCCCTGTAAACGATTTCTTTACTGATTTGCGATAATGTTCCTATTTTTTTACTACAATTTCAAACCAAGAATGCCAGCCCTATTATTAATTAATAATGAATAGAATACATTTTTTAAAGTTGTTAATAAAAAATTAAAACAATATTTCTATTTCAGATATACAAATGTTCATGTAGGTAATCCAGATGTTGATGAAGGTTTTAATATTAGCAAACCAACAACACCCCATGAATGCCGTTTGCGAGACATGACATATTCAGCGCCTATTTCAGTTGACATCGAATATACAAGAGGTTCACAGAGAGTCGCAAAATCTGGTTTATTAATTGGAAGGTACCAAAAAAATATATTTTCTTTTCTCGAATATATCGATTAATATTAATCGACTTCAACAAACACTGTGCAGTTAAATAAAAGAAAACTTGATGAAAAGAAAAGTCTTACTATAGACATTACAAATTGAAAGAGTCCATAGGGCTACATGGTCCACATTTGCATTTCACCGACTTAACGCTGATCGAGGTTATCATGAACTCTGGACTTTCTGTTGTTTGGCAGTGTGTGCGTTACCTGTACCATGCTGAGGAAGGCTAATAAGCGGTCCATGGGATGGTGACGTGCGCTGCCTGATAATAGAGGAGTCCTTTTGGATTAATCCGTCGGGTGCAATATTAAATTATTTGCTTTCTACATTCGTAGTAGGTACTTGATTTTCATCAGTTAAATGTAGAATTTGCAAATAAGCTCTGTAAAGAATTTTATGTCTTTCTAAGACGTTATTTAGAGGATATAGACTCGCATTTTGACGTAAATAGTAAAACTTACTTTTTACTATTTTACTTTTATTAAATATTTACCTCTATGGATTTCTGACTTCTTTGGATTTAATTTCTACTTCACTATTAATTTGTTTATATTATAATGCATAAAAATACATAAGAGCAACATTGAGCAAGATATAAATGAAAAAATAAGTCATATTTAACATTCGATCTCTATCAAGTAGGTGCCTTTGACCTTCTGAATCAAAAAATGTAAAAATATACATGGTGTTCCATTTAAAAATTCAAAGTTAGTAACATTTCCGGTAAAACCGAAAGCGACAAAAGATGTTAAATTGGTCTAATTAATACATATTTAACCATTTTTTGAAATTCATATCTTGTAAAACCAAGAAATAGGGGCGAGATTCATCTCGTGGTCACCCAGTATGTGTAATTAGCTTTAGCTTCCGTTATTTTTGTTTATTTTTCTTTCATTCGCTGTGGGCTCTTCAACAGGGCAAAGTTAAGGATAAGAAATAACAGTATGAATATAATCTTAATCGAGGGAGGTTGACATAGTTTCTTCGAAACATCAAACACTTGGCTCATTGTTTCAATCAAATTAGCATCATCTGAAAATGTTTACACAGTTATTTATGTATACAGTATACTCCAGTTACAACGTACCCTCTAGGGACTAATGTTTGAGTACACTATTACCGGAAGTACGTTATAACAGAAAAACGTCAAAGTCAAAGTTGAGAAACTGCACGACCTTTAAAACCTAATGTACGTTATATCCCGGGTGCGTTATAACCAGAGTACACTGTATTATGAAAAATATGGAAATGGTTTTAGCAGTCATATCTAGATATCATCAAGAAAATATATTCATCATTCACAAATATAAAAAAATATATAAATGTGCAATAATAATAATAATGTGGTGCTATATAGGTCTCAATCTAGGTACGGTGGTAGAAAATAAAACTCAAAGGGGAACAGGTGTATAAAGCAAACCACATTATTGTATGTGTCTTCTCTAAGGGGTAGGCAAACTTATCAAGCAGATTCCGATATTCTTATTCTTATATTATACGATATTCTTACATTAAACTGAAATGGTAAAATCCTTCCGATCCATAAATTATTGATCCCCCCCACTTGTGAGTAGTTTTCTGTTGATACTTCTTGTTTCATTTAAAATTTATTCAATCTGTTGATATGTTCAGAAGAGTAAAGGCAAAGTGGTGGATTTTATGGTGTACAGATTATGAATGGAACTGCGCAAGCGAGTGTTAACAATGTGCAGTTCTTTATATCAGAGCCGATGCTTATAAAACTAATAACTTTCTAACGAAATGCAATAGATTTTATTTAAATTTAGAAACATTGTTTTAGACATCAACGTTATTTATTATGTTTGCTGGAAGTGTATAATAATATATTTCTGTTTATATCCTCCAGTGTGCATGGATTATGATGAAAAACCTCTTTAAGGTACCCCCAAAGAAAATAATCCTTGACAGATAAGTCAACAACACTTAAGAGCCAGTTAATTTTTCAAAATAATTTGTTATGGAAATATTCCGTGTGTTCCAACATGTTATAGTGAGCAGTATACATCATAGCTCCCTCTTGTTGGAACCATATTCCTTCCAGTACACTTTGACATAAATAAGAAATAAATATTTTAGACATACCAGTATCTTTCTGAATTTACAGTTACGGACTAATTCTGAACATCTTTTAAAAAATAAGGACAATAGTATCAAAAACCACACCTAATTTAACTACCATCCTTGAACTGTGGAGTGATTATTTATGCCACTCTTGGGTTAGTATCCCAAACTTGACAAACTCACTTAAATGAATTAAATCTTAAATTGACAAGCATTATTGCCGAGGTGTATATTAAATTTTTTTTTAAATTCAAAATATTTGAAATTAAGATTAATTAACTCTATTTTTTAAATAATTTTCAGTGACATTAAGAAATGTCATAATTATTTAAAATTTCAAGTGACATTAGGAAATGTCATAATTATTTTTAAATGTCAAGTCGGAATAATTTTTTATAAGAAAATCATTATTTTTAGCAATTATAACAGTGATAATACAATTCTGAATTTAAAAACCTGTATTTATTTACCTTTTGTTACAACACAATTATTTTATCACAAGCAATAAAAAATTAATGTTTACGTTTGTCTGTCACCTCGGCCAACTACAAAAATCGTACAATAATGGATTACTTTAATGACGATTTTGAGGTACTTTAATGCCGATTTAAAAAAAAATATGTTAACTCCATTTTTAACAATATTATTTTCCAGGATGCCAATTATGTTAAGGTCATCTAATTGCGTTTTAAGCAACAAATCCGAATACGAATTAGCAAAGATGAATGAATGTCCTTTAGATCCTGGTGGATACTTCGTTGTTAAGGGACAAGAAAAAGTTATTTTAATTCAAGAACAACTTTCCAAAAATAGAATGATTGTCGAAGAGGCTAAGTTTGGAGTTCAGTGTCAGGTCACAAGTTCCACCCACGAAAAGAAATCACGAACTATTGTTTTTGTTAAAGGCAACAAGTATTTTATGGGACACAACACATTTACAGATGTAAGAATGCTGAATGACATTAAAAATTTTAGTTCAATGACTTTTGACCTACATGTTTAACAAGTCAAAAAAGCTGGCTGAATGCATCGCCTCGGCTATGAAACGCCAGCTGGGGCAGTAAATCTGATACTTTTTTGTCTTGTTAAACTAGAACTATTCTTTGTTATTCTGAACTCACTAATTTTCTTTTAGCCTATTCCAGTGTCAATCATTTTTAAAGCATTAGAAGTGATAAATGATAAGGAAATATGTGAATTAATCGGCATACCAGATATACATAAATTAACTCCCACATTAGAAGAATGCCATAATTTAAAGATTTATACTCAAGAGTCAGCTTTAAAATATCTAGGAACAAAACTGGTGGCAAAACGTTTCGTTACTGCCGCAACTAAAGCTAAATCTCCTACAGAAGAAGCTAGAGATCTTCTAGCAACAACGGTTTTAGCACATGTGCCTGTTGAGCAGTATAATTTTAGACTTAAAGCAATATACTTGGGACTTATGGTAAGATAAATAATATTATTTCTGAGTATAAGTTTTTATTTTAATTTTTCTTTAGGTGAAAAGGGTTATTGAAGCACAAAATGATAAAAAGTTTCTTGATGACAGAGATTACTATGGAAATAAAAGGCTCGAGTTAGCTGGATCCTTGATTTCTTTGATGTTTGAAGATGTGTTTAAAAGATTTAACTGGGAATTAAAGGCGATTGCAGAAAAAACCATACCAAAAATTCGGGCAACGCAGTTCGATGTCGTTAAATATATGAGATCACATTTAATAACAAACTGTTTAGTTTTTGCAATATCAACAGTAATAATATTCTGTTAGGATAATAAATAGTATTTTAAATAAACGTTGACATTATTTTGTAGGGCAATTGGACAATTAAGCGTTTTAGAATGGAAAGACTGGGTGTAACTCAAGTATTATCCAGGTTAAGTTATATTTCTGCGCTTGGCATGATGACAAGGGTAAATTCTCAATTTGAGAAAACGAGGAAAGTGTCTGGACCGAGATCGCTACAACCAAGTCAGTGGGGAATGTTATGTCCAAGTGACACACCAGAAGGAGAGGTATTACATAATTAAATAACTTTATTTAATGAATATTTGTGGCTTTGTCCCTAAATGATAGTCGTCTTCCTTTATCTGTATCATTTTCCAAATTTAATCTTATAAAATGCAGTTAAAAGAATCATGATTATGAAAGAAAACCTTCATACTTCAGTGGAAGTATATATATTTTTTTATCCATAAACAGGGTGTATTTTAAAATTGCCGACAAACGGAACTGTAGTTTTTGTGATCCAAAATAAGGGGAAAATTAATATAAATGTTTTTCCGAAAATGCTTCCTAACCGAGCTACAGGAATTTGGAAAAATATTTTTTGCAGTTTTTAAGTTTTTTCAAAAACTAGATAAGATATAGTGTTGAGATTTGGTACACTCGAATATCTTACTGAATACAGTTAATCAGATGAGTTTAAGTCGACTGACTCAATCCAGTGGCGTAATAGTACATTACATACCGAGCTGGGAGGTGCTTCATTACAGCCGAGGGTTGATATCTGACAGAGGCGCTACGCGCCGAGGTCAGATGTAAACGCGAGGCTGTAATGAAAACGACCAGCGAGGTATGTATACTATTTTATTCACAATCATTGTATAATAACATAACATAATATCAGCATACAATTTTTTTATTTAATTGAATAGATAGTGAATGAGAATTAGGAAAATTATGCAAAATAAGTAGGTAGGCTGCAGTGATAAAAGTTGAGCGTTGCTAGGTAACGAGCATTAAGGTTCTTCTGTCAAATAAATTAGGTTATTTCCACAAGTATTTATTATCAATAATTTCTGTTAAATTCGCTCAAAATTCTACAACAAAATGTTTGATTCTGATCATTTGTGACTTAGAGAGTGTACTTCACCAAATTTTAAAGCTGCTGCACAAAAGACAACCAGAAGATTTACTGCCGCAAAGTGTGACATTTAACCTGCCGGAAAAGTGACGTTTAACTAGCCGGTAAAGCTACTTTACCGACTAGCTGGCTAGCTGGAAAAGAAGAGTGAACAAATGCCTGCCTCCCAACTTTTTATAAGCTGGCAATTGACACATTACATATATGATTGTGAATAAAATCGTTTAAATTACTCACTTAAATAAAAAAAAAATGTACGCCCAACAAGACTTTTGAACAGTGTTTATAAAATTAATATTTTCTTTTTCAATTTCTTTAAAATATTTTTATGTATTATATTAACGTAAACGGAGTGCCTAATCGAAAAAACAAAAGGTATGATTTCATTTGCAGAATAGAAAAATGATTCTAAAAAAACATTTAAAAAAAAAAAAAATGAAGGCGTACGTTTTTCATGTTATCTGTCGTAGCTTACGTGGAATATTCTATATCTAATATTTTTGTATTTGTCATTATTTGTACATTTTATATTTAGAATATTAACGATTGACATTAAATATTTCTTATCTATGATATTGATTATGGTTAACACATTTAAGAACAAGCTAATATTGAGTGTCATTGACTTAATTTAGGATGTACAATATTAGCTTATTATTATTTTCGGAAAACCATAATTGATTATTAAACTTTGTTAAAAAACAAATTTATAAATAATTTTCTATATAATGGATATTGATTATTAAACCTGTACATAGTAATTTTGCATGGTTTTGTTGTTGAGAGCAAGCTGTTAAGTCAACTCACTGATGATTTAAATGTCTTCCTAAAACAGAAGAAAGAATGGGATAATAGTGTTTGCAAAAATATTTCTTTTAGGCAAAACAGAACAAGTTTTGATGAACAAATTAATGTTGAAATAATTTTTCTTATTACAGACTATTTTTATTTTATAGATATGAAAAATTTTAAAATTCATAGGATGAAAAAGAATCGTAAATTTTTCTGTTTGTTAGTTTTGTTTATTTGTTTCAATTAAATATAATAATAACATATTATAGGTACGCCTTACATTCTGTCAAATCAACCAAAAGTATTATGTTTTGAGTCATGATGGTTTCTAGATTATATAAATTTATTGTTATTCAATTCAGAATCTAATTTTTTGGTGAAATAATTATAAAGAGGCGCAACTCTGTAGTGTTACTGGCATCGAGCTATAGATGGCGCTTCCGCAGCATTGATTCAGAGACTACCAGGGGGGTTAACATTGTCACTCCACAATGTTTCATGCTATGTTGTACATGCAAATGTGACAGTTTTAACCACACAGCCTCTGAACTGATGCTGTGGAAGAGCCATCTATTGTTCACTGCCAGCAATATTACGGCGTTGCGCCCCTTTATAATTCTTTCACTCAATATATTAATATTAATAAATGAATAAATTGTAGTAGTGCCACATACCCTGAAAAAGAAACATGGGTATGTGGCACTACTCATTTATTCATTTATTTTTATTATCGAACCCTGCTAAACATCACTTTTGTATTAATATTAATGTTATTTGCCAGGCCTGTGGTTTGGTAAAAAATCTAGCCTTGATGACACATATAACAACAGAGGTTGATGAATATCCGCTGACAAGATTAGCAAATAATGCTGGAGTTCAGGATATCAACATGGTAGCCAGTTTATCGATACATTCGCCATCAACTTTTATGGTTTTTCTCAATGGTAACATATAATTATCTATATTCAGTGAACTTTTAATTAACTGTTTAATGTTTTCATATTTAAGGTAACATATCAGGTATCACAAGAAACTATAAAAAATTAATCAAAGTATTTAGGATGATGCGTCGAAAAGGTTATATTTCCGGTTATGTTTCAATATATCCAAATTACTTGCATAAATGTGTTTATATTAGTTCTGATGGAGGAAGACTATGTAGACCCTATATTATAGTAGAAAATGGCCGTCCACTAGTCACAGAAGAACATATATTTGAATTGGAAAAGGGAGTACGAGGATTCGAGGATTTTTTACATGATGGTAATTTTAAATTAGTTTTATTTATTGACATATTAAATGGGTTTTTTTAAGGGTTGATTGAATTTTTGGACGTAAATGAAGAGAACGATAGTTATATAGCTTGTTATGAAAAAGATATAACAATGCAAACAACTCATTTGGAAATAGCCACGTTTACTTTATTAGGTGTTTGTGCTGGTTTAGTGCCATACCCACATCATAATCAGTCACCAAGAAATACATACCAGTGTGCTATGGGTAAACAAGCTATGGGTATGTTGTTTTATTATGTATAATCTGTCAGCTTGTAATTTATAAAATTATATTTTAAATATTAAGTAAATTAGATAAATTATTATATTATTATACCTCTTAAATCACTGTCGGAGTGTAGTCATTACCAAAAAAAAATGTAACAATTAAATTATTCAATTTATTTATTAGCCTCTTAGGCTCGTGTTCACCAATCTCGGTAAAATTTTTAAACACGCTTAACTAGGGAGTTAATCGTGATTAGTTCAATTTGCTATTCATCAACCATTTAATCATAGTTAAGTCGTCTAAACACTTTTAAATTTTAACCGACCAATAGGAGGCCGTTTAAATGGATTTAATCGTGTTTTATCCAAGTGTTGAATTGTTCATAGTTTGAAAAAGTTGTGGGAAAATGACGATGGAGCGTTTTCATAACATGCTTCTGGACAGGATAATGTAAAATGCCAACCCAGGAACATTTTTGGACAAACGGAATACTTCAATACCTACATATGACGAACTGGACTTTATAACTAGATTTCGTTTTTTTCTTTCCCTTTTCTATTTTGGGATATATTACTACATTTCTTCAACTTCCTATCCAAAAAAATTGATTCGTCTAACAAATATTCAAATTAACCAAGTTTTGATTTCAAATTTTGAATTGTCAGAGTTTTTCACAAAGAAAATGCCCTCTTGTGCAATTTTGATTGTAGGCACCGTTTTCGAGATAAATTCATTTTAATATTCAAATGCATGCTCTAATATGATTAGGGAAGTGGACTAGTTTTTTGCTTTTCGCGTCGAAACAAAATTTGAGCATTTTGAGCAGTTGTTAAAATAAATAAGAAAATCTTGGTTTGATCTGGCTCTTAAATTTTGTTTTGACGAGAAAAGGAAAAAATTAGTCCACTTATCTAATCATTTTAGAGCATGCATTTGAATATTAAAATGAATTTATCTCGAAAACGGTGCCTCCGATCGAAGTTGCACAAGAGGGCATTTTCTTTGTGAAAAACTCTGACAATTCATAATTTGAAGTCAAAACTCAAAAAAATTTACAAACAAAAAAGTTGCGGTAATTTTTACCCCCACCCCTACAGCTTGATCACCCTTGGTAAAAATTTTGAGATGATATTTACCTCATTTTGTTAGGCTTAGAATGTTTAGTGGATGTGCAAAATTTCATTACTTTAACTTGAACAGTTTCGGAGATAATAAATAAAAACCGTCTTCAGGGGCCCACATTTAGGGGCCTGTAGCTCCCTTAGGAAGCATTTTGGTATAGAGGTAAGTTTGGTCCAATCGATTTATTTTGACCTCAGGAATATGTGATTTATTTTTGTACACTTATTTCCCGGACACCCTGTATACTTATAGAACTTATTACCGCCATCAAAACATGTTGGCTTTAATTTTCTTAAATAAGATTGTTTATGGCCTGTTAAGAGGTGAAAGCTACCAATTTCGATGTCCCCATTCAGATTTTCGTAATTTACGTTTTTTTTTCGATTTTTTATATATACTTCAAATCACGAGAGATGACCGTTACGTCACAAATTAATTTATAATCTTCAACGTACGCTGTTCAAGCGTTCTTTGTTTACAATAGTAAAATGAGAGAGATAGGTAAAGGAAGTCCATTATATGTGACTGTTAATATCTCCGACTGACGTTGTTGATGCGTTATACCAAACCCTAACCTCCTTGACGAAAAAGACAGAGAGGGCCCGATTTCGTATGTCTCAGTAACAAGCGAGAATTCGATCAACTGATCGAACGCTTTTGACTAGCGCCGTTGTCACATGTTTCATAGTTTCTTGTTTCTGCATGTCAGCCAGTTGTCAAATTTGGATTTTTTTATCTTTGAGTTTGATTGTTACCGTTTTCCTTATTCCATTGATTTTTACACATTAAAAACAGTTCATTATGGAACTAGCGATAGTTAATCTTCAAAACATTTGCATTTTGCCAAATTATATATATTAAAAACTTCGATAAGAATATAAAATTAGTTCAAATTTAGACAGGCGAGATCGTTAAATTATTCTGACATTTAACAGACAAATTGCAGGTTAGTTTTGTTTTGACGTTTAAGTTTGTTTACATCCGGATGTCATTTCAACAAGCATGAATTTGACTAACTCAGTACTGATTTGATTCACACGAATTGTAATGATGACGTAACGGTCTTCTTTCGTGATTTAGACTATATGTAAGCACTTTATCGCTCAAATGGCACCATTTACCCTAATTATAACCGGTAGCTGATACTCTATGAAGTCCTTTCTTTCTTCACACCATCAATGATAGGAAGAGAGGGGATGAGGTCGATGAGGATGAGGGCTACCCATTTCCCACCTAAAGTGATTTCTCGGTGGGTGGGTTCATCCGGAAATGTTATTACCTCCCATATGAAATTGCTTTAATTACATAAACAGATATTTAAACCTGCAATCTAAAAGAGTTGTAGTTACAAAGTATTACATTTTTAAAACATGTTTATTCTCTTTTTTCAAATGATGAAAAACCGTAGGCACAATTGGATACAATCAGAAAAACAGAATGGATACATTGTTATATAACTTAGTATACCCTCAAGCTCCCATGGTAAAAACAAAATCAATTGAGCTGACAAATTTTGACAAGCTTCCAGCCGGTCAAAATGCAACAATTGCTGTTATGAGCTACAGTGGTTACGATATAGAAGATGCTTTAATTTTAAATAAAGCTTCTATAGACAGAGGATTTGGAAGATGTTTAGTTTACAAAAACTCAAAATGTATTATGAAACGCTATGCAAATCAAACCTTTGATAGGATTCAGGGTCCGATGATCGATACTGTTACTAATCAACCCATGTGGAAACATTCTTGTCTTGATAATGATGGAATTATAGCCCCAGGAGAATTAGTTAACAATAGACAGGTACTTAATTACACATTATTTATTTTACTTTTTTGTTAGATCATAATAGTTAAATTCCATACTCGATTACTTTAAAACAGAATTCATGTACATGTTTTAATTGAAATATCACGCATTTTTTTGTAAGATGTGTAAATGTTGATTTGTTTGTTATTAAAAAATTTCACGTCAAACATGTCAATGAATTTCAGTTCTTATGGAAACATTTTTTAATTTTATTACTGTACAGGGTGAGTCAACGGTGAGATAGAGTCCAATACTTCCTTTATTATCGCTAATAAAAACAAAAATTTTATATACAGTGTGTCGCACTTTAGAGTGAAACACCCTTATAACTTTTTTCATTTTTATTCGATTTAAACCAAATTTCACTCAAAGATAGAGTACATTAGGATCAACTTATGACCCAAAAGCCATTTACCCCTTACTAATGCAAAGCCACCTACGATATCAAAATAAACAGGGAAAATCAAAAAAACATATTAGGCATTTTTTATCAAAAATATTTTATTAGTGAAAGTTGTTCAGAATTGTTCAAAAACCTTAAGTTAAAAATTTTATCAAAATAAAAAAATATTTTGTTTGAAAAAACTGTAATTCTGAAAATATAATTTTAATGGGTTATTGTATTGTAATACTTTATTTTTTATAAAAAAAAAAAACTAAAGAAATACTCTGCAACTAAATACGAATGATAATTGATATTGTAAAATTATATTTTCGGACTTAAAATTTTTTAAATTAAAATATGAGTTAATCCTAATGGGATGTATCATTTAGTAAAATTTGATCCAAATCGGATAAAAATGAAAAAAGTTATAAGGGTGTCTCACTTTTAAGTGCGACACACTGTAGAAGAATTTTCAGCATTTTTTTTAATTACTGTTATTTTGTCACTGTGTTAAATTAAACAAGAATCCCTCTCATTTTGGGTTAAAAAAAGGTTTATTTTAACTACTAGTTTAGAAAATAATTAATTTATTTGTTTCAGGGTGTTCCGAACATGTTGACATTTTCAGACTACTTCGAAGCTCATTATCACGCTTATTTCAAATGGAACACCCTGTAGTTTTTTTCGGAATCTTATAGGGCTATATAAATCAACCAAAATTTTTTTATTTATGATAACTATAAAACAAAATTTAATATTTGTTACAAGTAAAACGCAGAATTATTAGTCAAAGGTAAATGTTAGAAAAAAATATAATGTAAGACAAAAAAGAAATATGTCTTATATTCCAAATACGAATTTAGTAACTTTTATTTAGTGACCTTTCTATTTTCAAGTTCTATTTCAAATAATTAATAATAATAATAATAAACTTTATTCATAGAATTCAATACAATAATTACAAGATATTTATAGATAAGTATTACAATAGTGATAAATACATGTAGAACATAATAAATCATAATTGATAATCTAAGAATTCATTTACATTATATGGTTCTAATCTCAATAATAAATTATAAATCTGTTTTAAATAAAAAAATTGTATGTCAGTTTTACCTGGAATTATTGCATCTGCTAAATCTCTATTTAATTTATAGTAAGGTACTTATTTTCCTTTTTATTTAACATCAACAGACAAAGTTTACGAGTGATTTACCGTTTTATATTGTGATACCTGATGAAAACAACCGTTAAAAGTGAATTACCTCTTACATACATACATATAAAAATAATAATAACAGCTTTATTTCCATCTTTGTTTACAAAATTAATATTTACAAAAAAACATAATTTACATGTGGCAGAGAAGACGAAGTTAAATTCTGCAATAAAGATATTGCAAGTTTTTCGTACACTTAACCTGATTCTATGTTACATGACTTCTTGGTTATGAACATAGAACATTTACAATTTATCGATTTTCACATATGTGTTTTGTTTCTCGACTAAGATTATTGCAACTATAACTTTTCTGTATTAAACAGGTTTTGGTTAATAAATCGATACCAACAGTATCAGCTGTGCCTGGCAGCACCAATACATCTGTAGAATATAAAGATACTCCTGTGAGTTATCGAAATAATGAGCCCAGCTATGTAGAAAAGGTATTAGTTAGCACAGATGAAGAGGATACCACGCTCATTAAAATTTTACTGCGGCAGACTAGAAGACCTGAAATTGGAGATAAATTCAGTTCAAGGCATGGACAAAAAGGTGTTGTAGGTAAGAATGAAATAGCATACATTTGCTTTAATGAACAATTAATTATACATCAGTATCTCTTTAGGTCTAGTGGTTGAACAAGAAGATATGCCATTTAATGAATATGGGATTTGTCCTGATATAATAATGAATCCTCATGGTTATCCTTCACGTATGACAGTAGGAAAGCTAATAGAATTATTAGCTGGAAAAGCAGGGCTGGTTGAAGGTATACATATGAACGAGTACCCCATAAAGATAGATTTTCATATTAAATATTTTAGGAAAGTTTCATTACGGTACAGCATTTGGTGGGTCAAAAGTAGAAGATGTTAGCGAGGAGTTAGTCAAACATGGTTTCAATTACCAAGGGAAAGATGTTTTTTACTCTGGAATTACAGGAGAGCCCTTAGAAGCATACATTTATTCTGGGCCAGTTTACTATCAAAAATTGAAACATATGGTTCAGGATAAGATACACGCTAGGTGAGGAAATTAATATTAGTTACTTCCTAGTAATTATGTTTTATATTTTTTAATGTACTTTTGACTAATTTCAAATGACCAAAAAATGATCATTTTTCATCAGTGTTTTTAGATTATAAGAGTGTTTGAAACAATTTCTTGTTAAAACACCTAGAAGAAATTTGTGTTCAAGCTCGTACAGACCTAAGTAAAATTGGTTAATAATAGTGTGTCTTCTAAAATAACCGTATCTTAGGTATTTCGTATTTCCCAGGGTTCTATGTTTAGACCCAATTTTGTTTGCATTTACATTAATGATATTGTTAATATTCTTTCCCATTGTGCTCATTGCTCAATTGTTAACTGATGATACATTAACTTACTTTATAAGTATAATGTAAATGAAATTATTGTTAATTTAAATTTGGACCTAACAAGTTAAAAAGATTTGTGGCTGTTTTTTCTGTCAAATGCATGGAGAATAAAAATTACTGCCCATATAAAGGGTGGGCCATCTGTTGGTTTCTTTTTGAAATTGATATTGAAGCTACAGCTTTAAATATTTTTAAGTGATTGTTGTTTTATTCAAAAGAGTACACCTTCCGATTATGTATGGAAAATAATTTCATTTAAATGGTTGCCGCGGTTGGCTTGGCAGTAGCCCATCCTCTTAACCCAATTTTGCAATACATTATCAATTGTTTGTGGCTCTATTTCACGAATAGCTTGATGGATGTTTTCCGTAAGTGCGTCAATTGTTTGTGGATTGTTGGAGTAACACCGGTCCTTCAGATTTTCCCAAAAAAAATAGTTCAACGGCGACAAATCACAGCTGTGCGTTGGCCAATGACCATCTCCAAAAAAACTGATATCAGGATTACCAAACTGAGTGCGTAAAAGATCGATTGTTTCGTGGCTGGTGTGGCAGGTTGCGCCATCCTGTTGGAACCAAAGTTGGTCCAAGTCCATATCCTCTAATTCGCCTCAACTTTCGCACAGTTTCTGCAACACAGCACTCACTTTGGAAATAATTTTTTAATATTTCCCAGCGTTGTTCAAGAGTAAAACGATCCATTTCTTACAGCGGAGGCTTTACACTACACATCTGTTAATATATCAAGCGCGGCGGTGTTGCCAATGTCGAAATAACACGTGCTTAAAAAAAGAAACCAACAGATGGCCCACCCTTTATATGGGCGGAATCAGGAACATTTTGGACTTAATTTTTTTTGGGGTATTCATTTAGAAGTTTTGAGAATTAACACTTTATTATGAAATGAACTATCTAATATTTATTATTTTTCATTCAATAGGGGCCGAGGTCCACGAGCAGTATTAACTAGGCAACCAACAGAAGGTAGGAGTAGAGATGGTGGACTTCGACTAGGTGAAATGGAAAGAGACTGTCTTATCGGTTACGGAGCTAGGTATACGAATAGATTATAGTTACCTTCTTAATTTGCATCTAAAATCCAATATTTTTTTAGTATGATGCTGGTAGAACGTCTGATGGTTTCCAGTGATCAATGTGAAGTCGATGTATGTAATAAATGCGGTCGTTTGGGGTACTGCGGATGGTGCAACAGTTGTAAAAGTTCTGGGCAAGTTTCCAGTATAACAATGCCTTATGCTTGCAAATTGCTTTTAACAGAGTTACAGGCAATGAATATTACTGCTAGATTAACTTTAAATCATTACTGTCAGTAATTATTTTATTTATGTAATATATTATTTATATGTTTGTTTTAATAATATTTTTTATTGTTTTTAAAATAGTTTGTTTAATATTGATGAAATATGTCCATCCAAAAAACACTCGTGTCACTTCGTTTTGAGATAGTAAACCATTGTTTTAATCCCATCCGTGCAAAATATCTAATAAATCTTTATATCTCATCGTCACAAAATTGTACACACAAAATGTACTTGACAAATATACCAATGGCAATAACTGACCATTCGCACACGAGACGAGTAAATAATTCTCAATCTGTTCCCACTTGATAAATATGCTCCCTATACTTTTGTTTAACTGATAGTGATACCCAACTAGCATAATACCTACTGGTATTTACCTAAATAGGCATTTTTATTCAGGTGCAAAATTCCCGTACGTACGTCAAAAATTACTTTTATTATAAACTCCACCACACCATAATTGGCAGCAGTTTTTTTATTATGTCTACATATTTCTATTATATCCCACTTTTACAATATGGAGAAGAGTGAAAATCAGTTTCCCACCCCCTGGCAGGGTAGAATCAATCCCAGGGGTTGTTAGGAGGCTTCTTGGTTTATATAAAACATCAGCCATTCCCCTCGACCCAAGTTTTGCCAACATTAAAGAAAGGGAAACACGTGAAAGAGGCAGTTTATGACCTTTTAAGGGTGTAGGAACGGTTAAACGCCTCCGATAGTAGTTTTTTGTGATCAGCATGCTCGAAACTGGGGGATAAGCATTGAAACTAGACGGAGAATAAAAACCCTTTTGCCACCCCCTAGGAAGGTAGAATCAACGCCCAGGAGTGATCACGGTACTCTCCCTGGTATTTATCCTCCACCCTTGGTCATATTCCGGTCAAATTCCCATAAAACTCGCGCCGGCAAACGCCCGTACGAAGAAACCGAAAAAAAGGCGTGGTTTTTGTCCTTTTGAACTGGAACTTTTTTGTGTCATATTTGGGTTCAGCACCTTCAAAAAAGCAAGAACTATTTCCAAAAGATTTTTATTTTAACAATATTATAATCCTCACATACAAACTTATACTTAAGTGAGCAATCATTTTTTTATTTGTTGTGTATTTTATTGTGAAATCCATTAATGAATAAACATATTGATTCATGTTTTAGAAAGTATAACTGAAGATTTAGTAAATAAACTATTTATTTATTCATTTATTATACAATAACAATTATTAGAAACTTCCAAATGAATGACAAAATTAATATAACTACTCTGGTGGATCGAAATAATCTATAAACTCTCCAGAATGTGTACTTGGCCTCTGTATTTGGCATGGTAATTTTAAAGACACAGTTTCAGGTTTACTAGCAATGGTTCTACTCAAAACAGAAATAGGCCCTGGTACTTTTCGTTGGCCATTTTCTCTCTGAATAACCTCTAATAAACTCATACTAGGTAGCCAAGACTTATCCTTATTGGCAGTGGCTACAATATTTCTATTTGGTTCCATATCATATGCAGCGCTTTCTATCCCAAAGTGTTCGCAATATTCATGAATGAAATGACGTTTATCCCTATTCATAGAGTCAAAAGAGTAAGACCTACTTTTTTGTTTACTCTGTTTCGCTAGTTGAACAAGTTCTGTTAACTTGTCATGAATTCTTTGACAAAAATGCGGATCTTTTTTTGCCCATTGTCTCATAAAATCGGTATATTTTGGTGTTAACTTTTGACTTAAATCTGGATTTCGTATTTGTAAACCAATAGCAAGCTTTCGATTTCTTTCCAAAACTCGACATTCTTCGGTACAGTCCAATCTAAAAAATAAGTTTTATTCATTAATCTTTACAGGGTTTTTGAAGGTACCTATTGGTACATTAAGTCAAAAATATCAAATTTGAGATATAACAATCAAATTTCATATCTGACCTTCCATTGATATTAGAAGCAACTTTTTCCTATAACATTTTTAATTTTTACCTGAGTAACTGGTACTTTATACTCTTGTACCAGTTTTATGTTTCCTTATTTTTTAACCACCCTGTACGTTATATCGACATTCTAACTATAACTAAGGACTTTTCAGAATAAGCGAAACTTTTTATAAAGAATGATTTTTTTCTCTAAAAATGAGAAATAAAAATGTTTACAAGTATAGTTACCTCAGTTACCTTCATCTGTCGACACATTGTATACATATTTACTAATAGAGATGTTTTATATTTAAACCCATATCACATAATCAAAACAAGTAACAAGAGAAAAATGATACAATCATAATCAATTTAAATTAATACTGTCATATAAAATATACTTACATCTTAAGAACACTAGGCTTCTTAGGTTTGCTGACGATATCAGAAATATCTACGGTTTGATCTTTAGACAAATCGCCCATTTTTTCCTTTAGCTTAGCCATTTCTATATTAATAAACTCCTCAGCCACCTCTATACAAGGCTTGGTACTTTTTTGGTGACCACATAAGCACGTAACTGGAACATTTTGTTTGCAACTGCTCTCTGGACAAGGCGCATCATGACATGGTTTTCCACAAGGATGGCCACATAACGTTCTCCTAACATTGCAAGGTTGTTTACAAGGCATGGGGCATGGCCCTTCGTGACATGGTTTGTTGCATTTATGTCTTCCACATGGCATTTTCTTTCCACAAGGTAAACCACAGCTAAAGGTCTCTTGATGACACGGAATGGCTGACCGTTGTTCATGCTGTCCATGACACCACCTTGTACATAGCACTGTACAGGGAGGACAAGGACCAATATGACAGCTATGATTTGATTCATGTCCACATGGTCGTTGCCTTGAGCAAGGTTTGTTACAAGCCGGAGGTTTGGTCCCACATGGAATAGGTGGATATAGGACACTAGCTCCACATTCACAATATAATTCCTCAAAGCTCGTTTCCATACATGGAGGACATCGGCCCGAATGACATGTGCGTTCACATCTATGCTGACCACATGAAAGTTGATGGTTACAAGGAAGCGGACAGAAATGTTCAATTTCTATGCAGCATCGTTGGTTGCATCTATGTTTACCACACATACGTTTCTGCAAAACAAGAATGTGTAAGGACTAGAATTTATACCATTTTACTAACATACCTTCGTACACTTTTTTTCACATCTGGCATCATCAGCTTTAGTGGTAACTTTTTGACATGGCAACTCCTTATCCATATGACCACAGCGACATCGAACCACAGTAGTTAGAGGGCAAGGTGGACAGTCACCCTCATGACATGGCTCTCTGCATTTATGTGGCAAACTAGGTTGACCACATTTAAGTGATCTTCCACATATCTAAAACAATAATAATAATAATAGTAATTTTATAATAAATTAGTGAAATATTTGACATTTTTAGTTTTATAAGTACTAATATTTTAAATATTATTTTCTTTATTTCCTGGTTCCATTAAATATTTCCAAAAGGTAACTGTTGCTGAAACTTTAGGACTTTAGGTGCACGGTGTGCAATGGCACGAGTTATTTTGCAGTGGTCTCAAATTTCTCTAGACCTTTTTCAGTTCCATGTCAAGTTTGGAGCTAAGTTTAATATGGTTTATGGTTTAATATTTCGAATTTTGGTTACATCGGGAGTACCACAGGGATCGATACTGGGGCCTCTTTTATTTAATTTATTTATTAATGATATAGTTACCTGTGTAGACGTTCATTGTTTACTATATGCTGATATGAAATTATTTTGCACTGTTGATAACGATTATGACTGAGCAAATTCAAAATAGTTTAAATAATATTAATGATTGGTGTACTTTAAATAAATTGCCTTTAAATATTTCAAAGTGTAATGTCATAACCTTTAGTAGAAAGAACAATCCGTTACAATTTTATTACGAACTTAATGGTACCATCTTAAACAGACTAGAGGAATGTACAGATCTGGGAATTCTTTTTGATTCAAAATTGACTTTTAACAAACATGTTGAAAATATGGTTTTATCAGCTTACAAAAGTTTAGGTTTTGTAATAAGAAACGCAACTGGTTTTGATGACACCCAATTATTGAATATGCTTTATAATGCGTTCGTTAAACCCAGACTAGAGTATGGCTCCCTTATTTGGAATCCGGGGTATATTAAATATTCTAACAGTATCGAGAATATTCAACGTCGGTATTTAAAATTTCTAACTTTTAAAATTGATAAAGTATACCCGGCAATTGGTTTTCCACACGAGCAGTTGCTAAATAGGTTTTCTTTCCTTAGCTTGCAAGATCGCCGGAAACTTTGTTCTCAATTGTTTTTGCATAAAATAATTAATAATTTAGTTGACTGTCCAAATATTCTAAATATGTTAAATTTCCACGCCCCTGCAGTTGTAACTCGTCATCCACAAACATTTTATCTTCCTACCCCACGAACTAACATTCTTAGATTTTCTCCTTTATATTTTATGTGTGAAACGTATACCTCTCTGCAAGATAAGTTTGATATATTTTATACAAATATTGTAAATATCAAGAAGATTTTTTTGTTCTAGACTTTTGTGAATGATTTATGTAAAAGTTTATTTTAATGTACTTGGTGTAATGTGTGTTAAATTTTGCTTATTCTGTATTTGATTTCTGTAACTTCCCACCCCGTAATTGGTCATGTACTGTGGGGTGGTGTACCTTAAAATAAATAAATAAATAAATAAATAAATAAATTAAAATAAATATGGTAGATGTTGACTGCCATATGTAAATGCAAATGTTCTTCCAATGTTATAAAATCTTACTAATTTGCATCGTGGATTGGCATAAAAAAAATAAATATGTTACTTCGTGATACAAAAATAAAATTTAAATAATTTAAAGAATAAATTAAAGTATATAAGTTGACAAAATAAACCAGTTTTCAGTTTAATCACACGTTGGTACCGTTTTAAATAAAAATTCTTAAATATCAAATCATAAGTAACTTATAGAAATACACAAGTTTCAAACTTGGTGTTATTACTGTTATTAGAACACATAAAGATATTAGGTAACCTTTTTAATGTTTTCTCTTAGAATATCATCAATCATTGTTGCTAAAACTGAGCACGATGGTATAAAGTTTTAACAAAATAAACATAGTCTAGTCAGACGTAACTGGTAATTCAACGCAGACAAAGATGTCCAGCAGTGGCGGCTGGTGACCCAGGCCATACTTTAGTTTAAAATACCACAACCAAGACTAAATGAAGAAGTTTTGCTGGAAAAAATTACAATTGCAATATAAGTAGATTGAACCAAACTTGCCTCTACCAAAATTTGGTCTTATCAATTTATTTTGACATCAGGAATGTGTCATGTCTTTTCGTGCCCTTATTTCTGAGACACCCCCTGTAATTGCAAAAAATTAGCAGGTTATTTTTTCCAGAATCAGCAGGACAATTGATCAACGGATTTCAAATTTCATTAAGAAATTGATTTTGTATAAAACTACACCTAATTTGATTCTTGATTTGTAAAATTTCAAAACGATGTTAACTTTACAAGTAATCAAATTTCTTAATCAAATTTTAAAGTTGCAGATTTATTGTCCGGATTTTGAAAAAAATAATATGTGAATTTTTACAATAAATATTTTGAATCTTAATAATAATAATAATAATAATGTCTTTATTATAATTTTACAATTTGACATAATTGCATTATATAATTTTAGGCGAAGTTCACCAGTAGCTGACACGAAGTCACGCAAGGTGTTCTACCACTTAACCTAAACAATAATTAATACCATATTCAATAAAATAATAATAATAACGGTTAGCATATTCGCAAATTAACAATTTAAATAATAATAATAATAAAATAAAATAAAAATAAAAATAAATATTTTCAAACAAATTTGGGTGGGCACTTTTTAATTTTTTTTTGCAATTTCTTCTACGCAAAAATCTTTATTTGATCTTGATAGTGCTGCCTTAAAATATGATGTGGATCCCATGTTCCATTATAGATATGGCTAACCTAAAATTTCACCAGCCACCTACTAAAAAGAACCAGCGGAAATTTCTATGGCAATTTATGTTTTATTAATAACCCTTCAATTTATTACAAGAGTAGTTCTTCTTGAGTATATTAGAAAATATTACCTATACCAACTATACCGGGTGTAAACGAATAGTGGGCCACCCCTGTAACTTCCTCATTTTTAAAGATATCGTGATAAAATTTTGTATGGTGAAATTAGGTTTATGACAAGTCATAACTTAGATTTTTAATTCGTTGCCATGGATACATTATTTCATTTTTGTACTAGGAAAAAAATGAGAAATATTTGTACTAGTACAATAATAGGCTCTTTCTACAGGACGTGTTGCATTATATAATGTAAGTATTGTTATACGTTTGAAGAAAAAATATTTCTTCTCATTTTTTTTCCTAGTACAAAAATGAAATAATGTATCCATGGCAACGAATTAAAAATCTAAGTTATGACTTGTCATAAACTGTCATTTTAAAAGTTGACGTCCCGCGTCGAGCCATTTTTTAAATTTAAAAGCGAAAAAGTCTGAAGGAATGCAGTGCAGTGCGTACCACCTGAAATACTTGAAATTGCAAATTAACCTATGTTATGTTTCATTGATAAATAAAATGGTGAGTATTACATATATATTTTTTTTTAAGCTTGAACGTATTTGACCTGATGTCATTTTTCAAAATTAAAGTTTTGATATTTTTTATTTTAACGCTTGAAGAAAAAATAGTATATGTCACTCGGAGTAGAAGGCTCATTATGTGTTTCGCCCAGTTTGCTGCCTCGGCTAAGCAAACTTCTGGGCTCAACAATAATGGTCGCCTTCTACTCCTAGTAACATAATATACTATTGTTATCCATAAATGTTTCCCTGAAGAGTTCTAGCCCATCAAAAATTAAATCAAGACGTGTTAAGTCAGAGCAACTAAATTTGGTAGGAAGTTTTAGATCTAGTCTATGGTAAATTTGATGTAATATGAAAAATAAATATAAATTGGAAGGCGTCTTTAAGGAGAGTGGGTGGGAGGTTGGGCCGCATTACCATATCCTGAACTTTTTTTTCTTAGAAAAAAATTAGGTAACAGTTGTACGCCTGATAAGTATCGTGAAAAATAAGCCTTTTGTATTTCTTGCATTACTCTTGTAGAAGGAGCCATTTTCAATAGTAAAGAAAGGAGAATTGGATTTAAGTTACGCATTTGTAAGATAATTATTATGAAAACACTAAAATTAAAATAAAAGTTGGTGGGCTTTAAATCAATTAATTATTTTGCCTTTGATATTGTAACTGCAGATGTTTTAGAAAAAACAAACAATCAAGCGAATAATCAAAGTTGTAATTTTATTTAAAATGTTGAGTAATGAGTAATTAAAAACCAGGAATAAAACATGTAAGACGAAAAAAAATTATAAGAATGGTTCAAAATGACCGCCAGTCTCTTGTATGCACAAGTTAATGCACAAATGAGAGATCGGCTCACCTGAAACGATACTCCTACATCTTAACAAACTTCCTCAAAAGTTTGAGGAATACATGCCCATAGTTGTTCTTATGCCTATAAGAATTTCATACACCTTAGTCTTTATACAACCTCAAAATAGTCAAGTGGCGTGTGGTCAGGAGAATGAGGTATTTGCCAAATGGAAAATTTTTCAGTATGCCCTCTTGCAGATGCAAGACAATTACTGGGGCATTCACCATAAACCAATCTTAGGATTTTAGTGTTTTCATAGTTACTTAAAAAATGCATAATTTAAATGCAATTCTCCTCTCTTTACTATTTTTCTCGGAAATGGCTCCTACGAGATTAATGCAAGATATACAAAAGGCTTATTTTACACGTTACTTGTCAAGCGTATAACTGTTACCTAATTTTCTTCTAAGAAAAAAAGTTCAGGAGGTGGTAATGAGACCCACCTCCCTTAAAAAGGCATTCCAATTTATATTTATTTTTCATATCGCATCAAATTAACCAAAGACTAGATCTAAAACTTCCTACCAAATTTCCCTGACTTAACACGTCTTGATTTAATTACGATTTCTTTGTTGCTCTTCTGCAACTTTCACAGGCTATAACTCTTCAGGGAAATATTTTTGGAAAATATTTAGTCAATCATTTTCCAACTAAGATATTTTGAAGCATTAAAAAGACACCCCTCCACACCAAAATGAAATTACTCCTCCACTTATAACGTCAAAAGTATGTTATCTTTGTTCAGAAAAAATATACGACGACGTTTTAATACTCATTAAAATAGTATAAAAAGTAATATAAATATAACTTATGAACAAGTCAAGATATTTTTTTATTACTTTGTTAAATTCGTTTCAAAATACTAATAAACTTATCATCGAACCGGGAGTATATGAATTTATTATACAGATCAAAATATAAAATCAATATTTCTTTTAAAAATTACCTTATTACAGCAAGGAATGGAATCTAAACAAGAAGTTCTGGATTTTTCAAGAGGTGTTTTCCCACAGGGGCAAGTATGTATAATACTAATATCTCGAGGACAAGTGTCACAAGGCCCTTCATGGCATATTTTCTGACATTTGTGATTTCCACAGGATAATGTTTTTCCACAAATATCCTCACATGCATATTGGGTATTACCAGAAAATTCAGCGGAGCAAGATACCTTTCTACCTACTTTTCCACAATAACACTCTTGTATTATAGTCTCACCACACGGACTACATTTTCCAGAATGACATACAGACTTGCATTTATGAATGCCACAATCTAACGTTTTATTACAGATAGAATCACAAACAATTTCTATGTCGGTACTACATTTTACTACTTGCTGTGTTTCCCCACAACCACATGGTTTTGATACCATTACATTGCAGTCAGGACATGGACCTGGATGGCACAGTATAGTGCATTTATGTTCACAGATACGGCCTTTTCTTAGACATATTTCTCCACATCCATGGGGTATGGTACTTGGATCATATCTAGGATCTATCGTTTTATTACAGTAGCACATGTACCTTATGGGAACATCAGTACAAACATTTTGGCAAGCTGGACAACGCCAACCATTTTCAACTTTTGATGACTTTGCCCAAGCAGCTACACAACTTAAATGTAAAATGTGATAGCACTGCATGCAATTCCAAATTTTATCGACATGTTTAATTTTTTCACAGCACACAAGACATTCTAATAGACGGCGGTTCAACATCTCCTCTAGTCTTTCCCTTTGAGAGGCTGTATCAACTACAAAGTATTATGTAACAATTAATACAAATTATCAGATTATCACATTTAAATACAAATCAAATCATTAACTCATGAACAGAACAAATTAAGGTACTGATTTGCTTAGTTACTATTTAATGAATGTATTATAAAAACATCTAAAACCTAGCCAATACCCTCGTGTACATAAACAATAATACACATCTACCATTTTTATTTTCTAATTTAAATTAAATAATGGTAATATATTTAATTTAAATTAGAATACAAAAATCGGGAACTTTCAAAACCTATTCATCACAATAATTATAGTGATTTACCTTAAATACAACATATTAGAAAAATATTATACCAATAAGAACGAAAATCTAGAACACATTTGATAAAACTGCAAGTAAACTTGTTTTCTAAGAGCCCTAGGACATACCAAAAGATTTACAAAACAAATACTATGATGGGAACACCATGGAAACAGCTACAACTAGAGCCTGAATCCAAATAATACGTGACGTAAATAAACTACTGGACAATTGAACTGCATATTTGGATTTTTTCTTCAAATTTTGGAATAAGATATCTCTACAGGGAGGAATATTATGGAGTTGCAGTTTTCGGCATTTTGTTGCAAATTTTATTGACAATAAGCGGTTTTGTCTGTTGAAATGAGCATTTGCAATAAATATTGTATATAGCAGCTAATGCAAGACCCGTCCAAAAGTGGAAAATTTCATTGACACCGAGAATTTACAATAATAGTTTTAAATTTGATTTTGTTATATAGGGGTAATCTACTGGCTAATTGCAAAAACCAATTTGGTCACTTTTTCAAAATCTTTCGAACGACCCGTGGCCTGTTTCCTATGTCCACTTGTCCTAATATCGTAAATGTAGCAACAGCACGTACAACTAGCTGTGGGTTGTAGATGTACCGTATTTAAAATGACTCCTGTTGGAAAAAGGGAACGAGCGATAGCTGAGATAGATGTTGCCAAGCCGATACATCCGGAACAATATATTCAGAAAAGCGTGCTGCAGGTCGTTCGAAAGCAACTGATTCCAACTGTACATTATAATAGGCAGCGCCGTTTCTAGAGATTTGGTCGCTGGTGTGCGAAATGTAAAATGCCGGCTCCTATATGCTATTTACATTTTATTTAGAGGGGAGGCTTTGAAAAATCTGAATTCTGTTGGTATGAATGACTGTTTTAATTACTGAGGTTATGTTGAAAAGTCAAAAACATAACCGCAAATTCCAATTGTTTCTACATAGTTTCCAGAAGCTGCTTTCGTTCGTGTATGAAAAGTAAATCACTGTTCACGTGAACATAATCTATGTTTTCTTAATCATAGATTACGACAGTGTCAACAATCGAACGCGTCCCTACATAAAAGTTATGTTCACGATCCAAATACAAAACAAAAACATAACCACAATCATCATGGTGCATGATACAAGACACAGAAAAGCTCTACTTCTTGTCTGGAATCATTCATTTTTACTTCACCGGCTTTGACTGACAAATGACAAATAATTTCAAGGTTATAAGTCGATGAAAACATGATTACTTAAAAATGAACACGAAAAATCCATGATTCGAAGGGGCAAGGGGAATGCTGAACATGATTCTAAAAATAAGAGAGGGAGAAAACAAATCAGAACAAACGAACATGTAAATATGAATCATGATTACTTTGTTCACGTATGATTAGCATGAACGAAAGCAGCTAGAGTGAGACCCTAAAGAAAGCACAGCAATGTTATCAATACAAAATTTGGCAATTCAGCCAAAAATAAATGACAGTGACGATTAATTAAATATGACACTTCAATATTTTGTCAATAGTAGACAACAAGACAACCAAAACAACCAACAACCTAAGAAAGACATATCATAGCCTCCCCTCATGTAAATAAAATGTGAATGGCATATACTTCAAAGTAACAAAGTAACAATAATCAAAAACTTTGGCATGCTAGCAGAAAGAGTGGTGGGTTGGACATTGAGAATAAGTAAGGCTCTGTGCACACGGGACAAATTGCTGTAGGGGGCGTGGTTGCCCCCCGCGAATTGCCACAGGCGAAAATTTTCCAGGATTTTCAAGGTCATTGTGTTTTACAAATACAATTATATAAAATTGCTCTGACCTGATCATATTAAAAAAATTCATGACCCGTTTATCCGGTAGCGCGCCGCCGCAAAATAGACGGAGGTGTGCGGTGCACACCTCGCCGCACACCTCGCACACCCACTCTACACGACCCTGTTAATAGGGTATAAACTACAATGTGATGAAATGCAACAAGTTAAAATATTATTCAGTAAGGTATAGACCTCGGCTCGGACCTGGGTATAGACATTAACTAATAATTTGGGAATGTAAATTAAAATTAACATAGTACATATTATTCGTATAATAATGAATACTTACATTTTTTGTTTTGTTTTACAATAAAATCCTTAGGTTTGTCTTTATTCTGTTTTCTCCAATCTCTTCGAATTTTTCCCTCTCCATATTTATTCCCATTTTTACTATCATATTGTTTAAACCCAGGTTTAAAGTTAACAGAACTACCTTCTTTTCCCTCATAACTATATCTATTATCAAACTGATCAAAATTACTTCTATCAGACTTATCAACTGAGTCATTAATAGGGACATTATCATAACTACTTTTTTTATCACAGTAATTGTAACTTCTTCCTGGTTTATTATAATTAGTATTCTTTTCATAATTTTCAAAGTAATTATAACTTCGCTCATGTTTATTGTGAAAACTAGATCTATTTGACTTATCGTATGCTTTGTCGCGTTTAAAATGTCTACTTTGAAATGATCTCTGATTATCTGAAGTAGCTTTATATTTCTGATAAGTTGTTTCTACGTTTTCATTATATTTACCGTAATTTGTATTAGTTTGCTCTTGATGATCAAAATTTCTTGAACGTTCAAAATTTCTATTCTCCTTTGACGAATTTACATTTACAGAATAAGAACTGTGAGCAAGTGAATCTTCATCAACGTTTTCACTTTTCTCGTGACTGGAATTTCTTAAAAAGCTGGCTGTGTCTTGTAAAATCTTATTTCGTTCTTCACCATTAATGCTTCTGTCAGTTTTATTTGTATAATCATATTTAGATCCATTAAATGTTCTACCACTTCCGTACCAATTATTTCTACTTCTTCCACTATCTCCTCGATTGTCCCTATACTTACTTCTATCATTTTGAGTTCTCTTTTTCACAGCTCCATTAAGGGAACTTGACCCTTGGTTTAATGGATGGAATTCCTGAGCTGTAGGTTCTAATGTCGAATAACTAACATTGACAACTTCATTAGTAACCTCTGGTGGGTTTGAGTAATCATTAAATGAACTTTGAGCACTGTTATGAGCTTCATAAGTTGAATCGAAATTTACATAATAATTTGACTGATTATTATAAAAAGACATGATGAAGATGACAACAGTTCACTGCATTACATTTTATCATAAACAGATGTTTGAATTAGTACAATCCCCTGGTGGGGGTACATATGATGAAATTTTAGATAAGAAAGTTTTTTTACATGTTGGATTTTATTTTAAGCTTACATCACTTTTGCACTTGGTTGTGCAACAATTAATAATTCTTGAAAAACGCAATCACACCACTAGGTAAGTCTTTACAAATGAAAAATTCCATGAAATGACATAAATCACACTTCTCAACGGACACGGTTAGTGTTACCAACATTATCCAATGTCCACCTATAATTAAAAGAAAATTAAAAATACAGAAGAGTCGTGATGATAAACAAGTACATGTATTACCTTTTTGGATTTTTTCATGTCAAGGATGTCAAGAATAAAAAGTATAAAAACTATACTCACATGCACAGCATTGTTGGCAGAAAAGAAAAGTTTACGATTACCTTCGACTCGACCAAAATCATAAAATTTCACCAATTATGGTATAAATACAATGCGAACTATACTATTTGGTTACATTGGCTACACTGTAAAAATGTGCCTCATAAAATTAAAATGAACGATTTTGGAGTGACACATCTATCATTTAAACATTTAAGTGCGTTTAGTCGCCGTTTACAGAAGGGAATAAATTCAGTATAATGTGAACAACGTGGTTTTGATTTGGCACATTTTGAATCATACGGCAAGTGCCAGTTCCGGTTTTTCCGGAAGTAACCTTTTTTATTTTAAACACCTATATGCTATTGCTATTCATATTTTATTTACATGAGGGGAGGCTATGATATGTTTTTCTTAGGTTGTCTCAGGGTTGTCTACTATTGACAAAATATTGAAGTGTCAGATTTAATTGATTGTCACTGTCATTTATTTTTGGCTGAATTGCCAAATTTTTTATTGATGACATTGCTGTGCCACAGCCTTCTTTATATCGAAGGCTGTGGCTGTGCTTTCTTTAGGGTCTCACTGTGGCAACTATGTAGAACCAATTTGAATTTGTGGTTATGTTTTTGACTTTTCAACATAACCTCAGTAAGTATACAATAAGCTACCCAACTCGAACAAATGTCTTAATGAAAAAAGATTTAAAATAGAAATGAAAAGTTTACTTAGAAGCAAATGCTATTACTCCATAAATGAGTATTTTAATGATAGGTTTTAAAATCTGTTTATGCCTATGTGTTATTAGTCATCAGTAAATTTGCCAATAACAATGTATGTTCTTTGACTTTATTTCATGTTTTCTACTTATTTATTTGTATTTCTGATGTTTAATTGTACGTATTGTTTGTTCGTTATTTCTATTAACTTATTTTACTGTTTACTGTTATCTACACATATTGGTTATTATTTGTTTATTTATTTATTTGTTTTTAATATTTTCTATACTTGCTGACATGTACTACTATAGGTACTTAATATGTTTTATTATCTACTTAATTTTTTCCATTATTTTAATTTACTACCATTCTATTGACTTACCATATATACTACATGTATCTTACGTGGTGAATAAAGATTATTATTAAAGATTATTATTATTATTATTATTAAAACAGTCATTCATACCAACAGAATTCAGATTTTCCAAGACCTCCCCTCATGTAAATAAAATGTGAATAGATAGGTGTTTAAAATAAAAAAGGTCACTTTTTATTTTTACTTTTGTATGGATTTGCATAGACGAGAAATAGTACATTACATACCGAGCTGGGAGGTGCTTCATTACAGCCGAGGGTTGGAGGTCAGATGTCAGATGTAAACGCGAGGCTGTAATGAAAACGACCAGCGAGGTATATATACTATTTTATTCACAATCATTGTATAATAACATAATATCAGCATACAATTTTTTTATTTAATTGAATAGATAGTGAATGAGAATTAGGAAATTATGCAAAATAAGTAGGTAGGCTGCAGTGATAAAAGTTGAGCGTTGTTAGGTAACGAGTATTAAGGTTCTTCTGTCAAATAAATTAGGTTATTTCCACAAGTATTTATTATCAATAATTTCTGTTAAATTCGCTCAAAATTCTACAACAAAATGTTTGATTCTGATCATTTGTGACTTAGAGAGTGTACTTATTTTAAAGCTGCTGCACAAAAGACAACCAGAAGATTTGCTGCCGCAAAGTGTGACGTTTAACTTGCCGGAAAAGTGACGTTTCTAGCCGATAAAGCTACTTTACCGGCTAGCTGGCTAGCTGGAAAAGAAGAGTGAACAAATGCCTGCCTCCCAACTTTTTATAAGCCTGCCTCCCAACTTTTTATAAGCTGGCAATTGAAGCATTACATATATGATTGTGAATAAAATACGTTTCCAAAGATGTAAAATACCGTGACATACTAATTTAGTGCAGTGTGCACTTTAACTTTTCAATGTTGCCCGGCGTTTAACTTACATATACTTACATTTTTTTATTATTTCTCGTAGGTCATTGTGAATCACTTGGTGAGATTAGTCGAACTTCCTGGCATATTCTTCGGTTAAGATGATCTCATTAAATAATAAAAAATGTGTTCATGATAAAACTGTGTTTACTACATATTTTGTAATCTTTTTGTCGTCTACAAATTCGTACAGAAATATATAGGGTGTTACATTTAAAATAAAAAAGTTGTTGTTACTTCCAGAACAACCGGAACTGATTGATTTGCCGTATGACTCAAAATGTGCCAAATCAAAATTGAAAATCGAGGTGTCTGAGTATTTTTGTCAAAACCACGCCATTCGGATATTTAATTTATTCCTTTCATCGTGAACGCACACTTACTGCGTTCGGTTTTAAAAATCCAGAGGCGAGCGAGCAGATACAGATTTACCACACGTGATCACCGAGGCATATGAGCCTAATTTAATTACCGAACGGATACCAAGGAGGAACATAAAACATAACCCCATAAATTATTATTTTTTTATTTTGGTGTATCACTCAGAAAAAACAATGCAGTTTATTTAATCTATGTGTTCTGTTATGTTGTACTCAAGAAACCTAGAGAACAGTCTTCTTGGTTGTACTTAGATAGTGTCTGATACACAGATCACAGAAGAACCCTAAAAAATCTGTTTGCTCGACGTCTTGAAGCCGAGCTAAACGAGGTAGCGCTGACCGCTCGTATTTATGCTTACCGAACGCAGAGCAGATCTAAAAGAGCATGCATTGTCTATTACCGAACGGCAAATGAGGTAAACGAGCAAAGCGAGCTTTCAGATATGTAAAAACCGAACGCAGTAACACTGTATACAACCACGGCATACAGAAGATTCCCATTCCTGAGTTCTCGGATACTCTTTCGATTCTGAAAAGTATTCGAATACCGAGTTTCGATTCTTATTAATAATTTTCGTTAGGCAAGGTTTGTAGAGTTCTTCTACTAACCTTGTTCGTTAGGTAGGTTACAGTCGAGTATATGCTATTCACATTTTATTTACATGAGGGGAGGTCTTGGAAAATCTGAATTCTGTTGGTATGAATGACTGTTTTAATTACTGAGGTTATGTTGAAATGTCAAAAACATAACCACAAATTCAAATTGGTTCTACATAGTTGCCAGAGTGAGACCCTAAAGAAAGCACAGCAATGTTATCAATAAAAAATTTGGCAATTCAGCCAAAAATAAATGACAGTGACGATCAATTAAATCTGATACTTCAATATTTTGTCAATAGTAGACAACCCTGAGACAACCTAAGAAAAACATATCATAGCCTCCCCTCATGTAAACAAAATGTGAATAGCATATAGATATTTCTATTTTACTATGTGACGTACTTCGGTTTGTAAGCAAAATGGCCGAAGTGTCACTATGGCACTCGAGGCGACGGCGGTGCTTTACTCGGGCGCCAGTTTCCGTTTATAGTGCAGAAACACCACTACTCAGGCAGCTATAATACAGTGAAGAAACGGAATATTCCAGTGGGTCGTTGGGAAAATTAGACTTTGTTTCGGATTAAAAGGCACAGTTTGATATCACAATAAGATTTATTCAGGATATTTGAACAGGCTACGGTTTTATTCTAAAAGCTCTCTATTCTAATTACAGTTACCAGGACTTAAAAGCTATTTTACATACAGGATTTACGATAGTTAGCAGGGTTTAAGAAAAAGCTATTAACAATATGTACTATCGCGGCCGAAAAATAGTAATCGACTGATTTTCCCGTTGTAACTATGGTTCTATTCAGTGTCGCATCAATCCCAATATTTTTTTATTAGTGTCAACGTCAATCAGTGTTATTCTGTAAGCCATTGAAAAGTTCCCAATATTGAATAGATTCCAATTTATGTTTCAATCACATTTCCAAGGGTGTTTCCAATATTGAGAAATTTTGCAATTCTGTAAACCATATTGGGAACATTCAATCTTAGTCACTAAATTTAAAACGGTTAGTACAATTATTGACAAATAGTGCGTAATAAATTTGAAAGAAGAAGAAGATTATTAACCTCACTTTTGTTGTTTTTGCGCCATTCTGCGGTATATTTTGAATTGTGATTTGTGGTCGCGAAAATTTGGTGATATGGCCCCTGCTAAAAGAACAAGTCCACGGCAATTTGCCATATATGTTCGTTATTTAAAACAGTATCCTCTTCTACGAACGGGCAAATTCACGTCTTTGCTTGGCCCAGATGAATTAAAAATAATTTGGGGCGACAATTACAATTATCGTGCATTTGAAATATTTATTGTTTGATTAATTTAGAAATATTTTATTTTTAATTTATCACATTGTTTTGAATACTCACACTTTAATTATATTTTCGACTGCATTTATAATGAAAATAAATTGTCTATTCATTATGAATTACAAACGCCTTATCGTTGCACAAATCAGTTATTCAAAATAAACGTTTGAGGTTATGTTCTATTGGAAACTTAATAACAAGAGCAAAAATCGGTTGTTAAGATTTTCAAGTATTGATTCAATAAATTGAATTCATTGTGGTTAGAGAATACGAAAATGACAAGGTCATTGGAATCTTTCCAATTATTGGGAAATATCCAATATTGAATACTTTTCAATGGCTTACAGAATAACACTGATTGTCATATTAAGCAAAAATAAATTTTGTATTAGTTAATCATGCCTTATCATGTTTTGAGTGAAGAAGAAAAAGGCTACATCATCGCCAAACTTGGAGAAGGGTGGTCTCAACAACGCATAGCAAGTGAAATTAATTGCAGCAAAAGCACGATTCAAAAACTAAACAAAAAGTGGAAAGAAACTCATGATCTGAGCAGGGCAGTGGGTTCTGGGCGGCCAAGAAAGAGTTCTCTAGAAAACGACAATATCCTGGTTAACTATGTGAATTTAAACCCATTTTCTAATTCTATTGAAGCCAAAGAGCAAACCAACTTCCCAGCGTCTGTTAGAACAGCAAGAAAACGGTTGCAAGAGCAAGGTCTATTTAACTGTGCCAGTGCTAAAAAGCACCGACTAACAGATGCTAATAAAGAGGCAAGAATGCAGTTTGCAAATACTTTTATTAATGAATAAGATCGTTACAGGGAGAGGGTCTTTTCCGACGAAAAGATATTTCAGTCCTGCTACAATGGTCAACTGCGACTGCGAGTTTACCGTCTCAGGGGTCATAAGTTTGATGAAGAATATTTGTACAAAACAGATAATAGCGGAAGGTCTGTCTTTTTGTTTAGTTTTTGAATTGTGCCTTTGCTGTAATTAATTTGACTTGCCATGCGTTGTTAAGACCACCCTTCTCCAAGTGTGGTGATGCTGTAGCATTTTTCTGCTTCTCTCGAAACCATATACTAATTAATTGTTTTCTTATAATTAAAAAATATTAACGACTTATGGCCGTTTCCACCGCAGCGTTTAACGGAAGATTAATATTAAACTTGGTGTAAATATTAGAATTTCTTTGCACCGTTCTTTAATCTTTGATTAAATTGGCTTAAGCTACCATTAACTTAAACCCCCAAAATTGACCGCTTAAAGTACGTTTAAAGTTTCTGCGCATGCATCGTTGCTGTACCTATACCTAACCTAATTTTACCTCAGTTTGCGACTATTTTGTAGTAAAATATCAACTTTATTAACAAATAGTTTTGGTGACTCCAAACACTAGGAGATGGATTTCGACTCGGACAATGATATTTTCGATGACGACTTAGATATAATTGAGATAATAGATTTCGGATTCCCCAGAAGAATACTCCAAAGAAATGATCATTTTCATAATTTGGACAATCTGACCTTCTTTAGAAGGTTTAGGTTAATGAAGGATACTGTCTTACATCTGCTTACCCTCATTGAAAATGATCTGGAATATCCTAGCGACATGTAAGTATGATTTGGTATAGAGGAAACACCAGCAAAATGTACACTTTTTCTTTTATAGAAATAACAGCGTGTCTCCTATTCAGCAGTTGTTGACCATATTAAGGTTTTATGCCAGTGCTGGACATTGAAGCCAGCATCGCTGACGGATATATCAACAGTGTCGAGAATAATAGTTAGTTTCTACAGCAATTGCAAGGATTTATCCAAGATATGTGAAGTTGCCAGATAACAGAAGTTATTAATTGGCAAAATGAATTTTATAGGGTTGCATCTTTTCCTAGAGTATTAGGCGTCGTTGATGGCACTCATGTCAAAATTCAATCACCAGGTAAAAATATTAATGGTGAGCTGCGGGTGTAAATTTATGTTTTTTTTTTTTCAGGGGAAGAGGATGAAGAGGTATTTAGAAATATAAAGTCATACTTTTCGATTAATGTCCAAGCTATTTGAAACGCGAAATTAAGATTACTATAGTTAAACTTTTTTGTATATACCGGTTGGAACCTCTAACCGGTAAATACAAACTGACTTTATTTACAACTATTTTCTGAATATAAAGCATAATTTATAAATACAAATAAAAACAGCCAACTTGGTAACAACTTGTTAAGACGGGATACTTGATTCATTATTTGGTGATACGTTTTAATTCCTCCTTTTTCAATTCTAGTTCCAATTCTAACAACTTAACTTTAAATTTATGTTCTATTTCTATCACGTTAATTTCACTCTGTAATTTTTTTTTTTGGAAATCTGCAATTTCCAATCTTGCATTTAAGAGTTTATCATACTTTTCTGCTACATTTGATGAGGTTAATGCCTTAACAGTCGTTGCAGGGCGCCGTCTAGATGAATCCTTTTTCTCAAGACTTTTTCTTTTTTGTTTCGGTGTCTCGGAATTATTAGTCTGAAAAAAAGTGCTACTAAAGTTGTGAAAAAAAAATTTTGTCTCTTTACCACACTTTTAGATGAATTTTGGGTTTCTTCGGTGCTAATAGCACTAGTTGCATGAATGATGACCTTGGTCGTAGAAGGTTCACTACTGTAGGGCTTGTTGATCAGACAGCTACTTACTGGTGCACGTAGGTCGGTAGGCTTGTATTTTTTCCATGTATTATGATTTATTGAGGTCTGAAAAAATGTGTATAGACCTATAGCTTTTTCCTTTCATTTAGAAAAGTCAACAAAATCTAAAACTTTTTTGTCAAATCAATAGCAAATTTTACTTACTTCAGACAGTTCGAAATCATTTTCCCTATAAGTCAATGGAAGAGAGGATGTAATACTTTGCACAGGACTAATCGTTCTTGACCTCTAATAAGACAAACATATTGTATAATTATAATAGTTACCTATATAAAAAATTTACCTTATGCTGGTCTATAGTCACTTTTTGAATCAAATCAGTATTGTTAAAATTGAAATCATTTTCATCCGTATACTCCAATATTACATCGTTGGAGTGAGAAGGAGAATATGTTGAGCAAATACCATCACTATCAAAAGGGTTTTCTAAACCGTGCACAGTCTTTTCATTAAGAATGGATAATAGTAAGTCATGACACGGATCTTTTAAAACCTTTACTTTTGGCCCGCCACCCGTAAGAATTATTTCCTTTTTTTCTTCTGCGGCAACCTTTCGTACCTTTTTCTTTTCATTATCATAAAATCGTTTTAGACACTCCACAGACCTGTAACATCCATTCAGAGCAATGGAATTAACTTGCTCTGCTATTTTTATCCAAACTTTTGCCTTTTCTTGGGATGTTACATTATCTGTTTTCTTGTTTTCTAAAACATGTTTATATTTTGCAGCTGTATTTATTAGTAGTAGTTTTTCATCTAGGGAAAAATTAGCAGATCTTGCTCTTTTTTTATCGTTTTCACTATGGTTTTCCATATTAAAAAAGGGATTTGAATTTGAACAAAATTATACACACCAAATACGTGCAGAAAGTTCGGTTAGGAATGTTGGTTAACTTGATTGTTGGGATTTATGACAGTGTTTTATTTATGACAAGCATAATAGATAACTATGACAAGTTAGCAAATCAGCAACCTAAATTTATCACCACTGGAGAAAACAAAAAGATGGAAATTGATTTTGAGGATGATCATGATATATTTGACGACGATTTAGATATACTGGAAATAATAGAATATGGATTTCCTCGCAAAATATACAGTAGAAGTGATCACTTCCATGATATGGACAATTTGACATTTTTTAGAAGATACCGGCTCTATAAGGAGACGGTATTACACGTTTTAACTTTAATTGAACAAGATCTGGAATTTCCCAGTGATATGTAAGTTCTTATAAATACATTTAGGTGTTGAATTGATATTTCCATTTTAAATGATTGTTTTAATTTTCAGTAATAATTCTGTGTCGCCCATAAATCAGTTATTGTGCTGCCTAAAGTTTTACTCTAGTGCAGGGCACCTCAGTGCTGTTGCTGATAATTGTGGAATAACAATATCCACAGCCTCGAGAATTATAAAGAGGGTGTCCGAAAGTATCGCAAGACTGCATAATAATTTTATTAAAATGCCAACACAAGAAGAATTAATTAGGCAGCACAACAAATTTTACGAGATAGCCTCATTTCCGAAAGTGGCAGGATTGATAGACTGCACACACGTAAGAATTCAGTCTCCAGGTATATTTTTGTGGTTTATTCGTTTATCGTTTAAACTTACTAATTTTATTATTTTTTAGGTGGAGAAGATGGCGAAATTTTTAGAAATAGGAAGTCATATTTTTCAATAAATGTCCAGACAGTATGCAATGCTGATAGAAAAGTAACAGATTTGGTTGCTCGCTGGCCAGGGTCTTCCCATGATGCAACCATTTTTAATAACAGTAACATTAACAGACGTTTTGAACTTGGGGAATTTAACAATGCATTTTTAATAGGTAAAGTATGAAGTACAATTTCTTTTTAAATATCTTGCATTAATCTGTTATTTTAAAAGTACATGTACCTTTTCAGGAGACAGTGGTTACCCATTAAAAGAGTATTTGTTAACTCCACTGGCTAACCCAGCTACTCGTGCAGAGCAGCGTTATAATGAATCTCACATAAGAACAAGGAATAGGGTGGAAACATTGTTTGGGATATGGAAGAGAAGATTTCCAGTAATAGCTTATGGAATGCGAGTGAAGCTTGAGACTGTGTTAACAATAATAACAGCAACAGCTGTTTTACATAACTTGGCAATTCAGATGAATGAACCTGAACCTCCACCCCCTGAACAGATTAATATAGACGAGTTAAATTATCTAATCGATATGGCACAAATTCCTGATGTACCTGTGGCTGGAAATAATTTGCACCCTTTTAATGTTAGAACTAACTTAATCAACAATTATTTTGCAAATTTATAAAGTTACAGTTGTTATTTTGTTACAAACATTAAAATCTCTTAGGCCGTCCGCACATTAAGCTACTAAAAAGAAACTAAACTAATTAGAAACATAAATCACAAATTAGTTACAAAGTATGAATCGCACACGACGCTACTGAAATTTCTTCTACTAGTCTAAATTCAATGATTGTTCTGCCATTTTCGCCGTTTTGCGTAGTTGTTTACAGAAGAAACTAGAAATTAACCGCCAAGCGACTCTGCATGTCGGGTTGAGACTGACTGATTACCGACGCGTTACAAACCGGTTACCAACTAGTAACGTTGTGTGCGGATGCTCATTGAAATATATGGGCAGTGACTAATAAGTAACTGCTAGGCGATTTAAGTTTGTAACTTGTTTCATTTTAGTAGCTTAATGTGCAGAGGGCCTTAGTGACATTTTTAAATGTTTACAAAACCCGTTTTATTTTTGTTTAACAGCTGTTTCAATTCCATGTTTAAGTTGTTAATAATTCAAGATGTAGGCGATGAGATTTTCATTTAACACTTTCAAAATCATTTAATATATCTACGTTCTTGTTTGTGTTGTATTCAGGAAATAAAACATAGATAAATATAAACATTTTTATTATATATTACATACTATCAAACCGGCTAATAAATAAATATATTTTTCAAACTTATATAAGAACTCTTATTTATTTAATGTTCCCTTCTTGGGAACGACAGTAATAAACTTAATCTACTAAAGAAAGAAAATCTTCTAAGAGGAGGTTCTACCCTACTTGGTCAAAAACTAAGATTATGCATTGAAAAATATAATAGTAAGCCAAACGTCCAAATTATCCGTAAACTTTTTAATGTTATACATTTGATTGCATGATTTGATTATCTAATTGGTAAAGTTTACTGTTAATTCGAATATTTGGCAGCCTACATTATTTTTAATTTGAAACATCTGAATTTTTTTCCATCAAATTAGTTGTTTATACAGAGTGTTTCATTAATAATTGTACAAAAAGAAATCACATATTCCCGAGGTCAAAATAAATCGATTGGACCAAACTTACCTCTATACCAAAATGCTTCCTAAGGGAGCTACAGGCCCCTGAAGACGGTTTTTATTTATTATCTCCGAAACTGTTCAAGTTAAAATAATGAAATTTTGCACATCCACTAAACTTTCTAAGCCTAACAAAATGAGGTAAATATCATCTCAAAATTTTTACCAAGGGTGGGTCAAGCTGTAGGGGTGGGGGGGTAAAAATTACCGCAACTTTTTTATTGGTAAATTTTTTTGAGTTTTGACTTCAAATTATGAATTGTCAGAGTTTTTCACAAAGAAAATGCCCTCTTGTGCAACTTCGATCGGAGGCATCGTTTTCGAGATAAATTCATTTTAATATTCAAATGCATGCTCTAAAATGATTAGGGAAGTGGACTAATTTTTTGCTTTTCGCGTCGAAACAAAATTTAAGCATTTTGAGCAGTTGTTAAAATAAATAAGAAAATCTTGGTTTGATCTGGCTCTTAAATTTTGTTTTGACGAGAAAAGGAAAAAATTAGTCCACTTACTCCATTTATCTGTTAGCTTGGAATGTTTAGTGGATGTGCAAAATTTCATTACTTTAACTTGAACAGTTTCGGAGATAATAAATAAAAACCGTCCTCAGGGGCCCGTAGCTCCCTTAGGAAGCATTTTGGTATAGAGGTAAGTTTGGTCCAATCGATTTATTTTGACCTCGGGAATATGTGATTTCTTTTTGTACAATTATTAATGAAACACCCTGTATATTTGAAAAAGGCGCTTTACCTGCAAAGAAATTGATCAAATTTATCTAAAATTTTGTGTAACTTTCTAATTCTGAACATTTAACAAAAAAATTTTCGTATTGTAAAGTATTAGAACCGTTTACTCTTGTCAATTTTTAAGTATCTGTTTATAAAATACCTTGTATAGCAGCATGTTGACTTATCTCATAATATACCTTAGTTTTAGATCAACGATATAATTTCAAAACAACAAAATTTTTGTTAGATTACACTTGTAACCTCCATATAGGGAGATCTGTATAAGAAATAGTAGCCACTACAAAAAAATTTAAATAGTTACAAGTTTACTTTTTAATTAACTTCAGTTCTTCTTCTTTTAATTCCAGCTCCTTCTTAAGAAGCTTAATTTTTACATCATGTTCTTCTTTTTGATTGTCGATATCGGCTTCCATCTTTTTTGTCTGAAATTCTACAATTGATAGCCTTTTATCAATTAAAGTAGTATATTTTTCGGCTAAATGGGAAGAAGTTAGTGCTTTTACAGTTGTCGCTGAACGTCTTCCATTCACAGAATTTTTTCCTCGTGTGTTTTCTTGACTCTAAAATAAAAAGAATGTTTATAGTTTCTTTGGGATGAAAACTAACAGTTTATAGTATAGTTAGTAGGGATACTGTCAATTCCAAAAGGATAAAAAATCTCACAACGATGAATTAATTTGCTCCCGTTATGTTTCTAAGCAAATTGAATAGTTAGCCTTACTAGTAGTGCTACAACTTCATTTTTGAGTTTGTGTTATCCCCATCAGAAGTCTATACAGATTGCGAAAGTTCCCATCTTGACATAGGCAACCTCAAAATATATGCGACGTGAAGTGCCACTGCCTAGAAACAGGTGCTTTACTGCTCGTACAATGTCCATCCTTGGTCGCCGTATGCTCGTCTCGAACTGTTTACACATTAGAGCCGCGATACTAAACAAAACTAAGCGGCAAATTTAGGTCCTGTCAAGATGAGTACTTTCGCAATCTGTATATATATAGAAGGTATCACATAGAATTTCTTCCGTAATACTTTCAGAAAAATTTTTTATTTTAATACTGTTGAAATTACTGTTCATATACTCTGAAATGTTATATGAAAAATAATACATACATACCAATAACTTTTCGTTTCGATATCTTTTAAGAGGGTTGCTGACTGATGCCTGCAGATCTGCAGGTTTATATTTTTTCCAACTGTTCTTTTTGTTACCATCTGTATCACTAATCTAGAAATAACAAATCTAATAATATACATTATCTCGATAATTTTAAAAATATAAAAACCTCAAAATATTCAATGTTTTCTTGGGCTACATGAAAATCCTCGTGAAAATCCAAATCAGTTTCATTCTAAAAATAAAGCAGCATTTAGAAAGGCAATACTTTTTGAAACAAGTTATTTTTCAAAAACAAATCAGTATACTCGGGCCAAAAAGAGTAGTCAGTAGAGCCAGGGGCGTACGGATTTACGAATTTCATAAATTCCATAATTCGAACAAATGAAAGCGGATTGTGTTAATTATGCATGAGTATGAGTTACCATGTCTTAAATTTTAAATAATATGCTTACATCTGGCAACATTATCTCCACGAATTAGGTATAGCAACGCAGTTGAACAATGCACATCCGTTGCGTTGCAGCATATGTGACGCCACTGAATGCACTACGATAGACTTGCTCGACGACCTTCCTAGTAGTCGAACAAATTATTGGGTAGAAGGCGCCACGTTCAAACATGTACTCTATTTGGTTGACTATAGCAATTACACATAATGACCTAGTTGTGGTTTTCGTCTCTGGTAGGCGGATAAAACTTGATATATTTCTTTGAATTATATGGGATTATATGGTAAAACGAGCTGCCGCTTCTGTATTCCATAACAGCTATATGCTTTGAAGAATTGCCGATAATTTTTTGCTCTACTGACTACTCTTTTTGGCCCGAGTATAGGTGCTTAACTCTTTTGGACTTGATACTTACATTATCTATAGAAACAAATGATGACTCGTAACTTAATCCTTCATTACCGTTATTGCCAATATTAGGAGAATTTTCATTATTTAATTCCAATACTATTGCTTCATTATCAATGCTGTCGCTATCAAATGGGTAATGTAGCCCATACACTGATTTCTTATTCATAACAGATAATACTAGATCATGGCTTGCATCTTTTGTAAATTTAGGTATCGTACCACCTCCCGTGAGGTTTATCTCTTTTTTTCACAGGCAGCAATCTTTCGGACTTCTTTTTTTTTGTTGTCAAAAAACTTTTTCAGAGATTCTGGTGTTCTGTGTATGTTGTTGGGAGATGCAGAGTTAAATTCACCTGCAATCATGTTCCAAGCATCTGATTTTTCTTGCAAAGAGACAATATCTGTTTTTTATTCTCCACAATATTTTTATACTTTGATACTATATTTATTGCTAGTATTTTTTCTTCATTGGTAAAATTGGCCTGTATTATAAAATATGTGCGGCCACAGAACAATACACGACACCAACACATCAACAATCAACTTTTTTAGGACATTCAAGAAGAGAGGCAATACATAAAGGTTTTGAGGTTATGAGAAATGGGCATGAAGTAAACAACAAGTGCAAAATACCTAAATGTATGAATATTGACTTTTTTAACTATACTTTACAAACTAAACTTAACATTTGAGCGGTGGAAATGTTACTCTTTTAAACCAGGCTTAAAATTTTAAGCGCTCTTTAGTTAAGCCTACTTTAAAGTCAATGCGGTGGGAATGGCCATTAGTTCTTATTAGTTTTTTTTTAAATAAATACGACCCCACCAATGATTTCTTGTCAAAACAATTTAATTGACATAACTGATGTAGTAAACACTCCCATTTACAAAGGAAATTTTTTCGAAAAAACATACTACTTGATAAAAAATCGATTACTTTTTTTCGGCCGCGATACATCTACTCCACGATACACATAAGCTTACGCGGTATGTTCTTGCGCATCCTAAAGCTATCTCTCTCGCACAATATGACGTCAGCTGGATTACAAAATTCGAAATTCGTGATGTAATAGTTATGGAGAATTGTGATAAATATTATTGTCGCTGCTTTTAGGGCATTTTTCTTAGTTTTGTTATCATTTTTATCAAGTTGTTGCTATATGATTAAATTTAATAAACACATAATATATATATATGATCTATTCTATAACTTTCTCTTATAGCGCTATAAACATATACAACTCTATAAAATTATAGCATGATGTAAATGGCAACTTTACTTTTTATTATTACTTATTAAGACAGCCTATCTTATTACTTTCTATTTTCTATAATATTCAGCAGTTTATTTAAATGCAAACTACAAATAAAAATTTCATTCACTAAGTCTAGGGTTAGGTTTTTCTATAACACTTTACATATCCGTTATAAATTTACAGTTGCATTTTATGGTATAGAATAGACACTATTTTATATTGGATGTAAAACGCCAAGGTCAAAGGCTTACATCCCTTACAGCCAGCGCTGTAAAATGGGTTACAGAATAGCACCACAAGTTTTTATTATTTTTGAACTAAATTTTTTATGAAGTAAGAAAAACAACAAATTATAAAAATATGTAGCTTTATTTAAATTTAAGACATGCAAAATTTAAACGTTTTACTTTTTCTACATAGGTTTCATACAGAAAAATAACTTAAGAAACAGATTAAGATTTGCTTAACTTAATATTCTTTACATTGATTTTCTCCTGGCGACTACAAGCAATAACCCACTGTTTTATTAAATTAGTATCCTTTGGAAACCGAAAATACTTTATATTACTCCCTTTGGTCACTCGGGTATAGTTTTTACATTTTACCACAGCACAATTCAACATTTTAGCCGTAAATCACAACGTTAGACGATTTACACGTTTACATATTATAACATTTATATCACTATACTATTACAAAACACGTTTTATTAAGAAAATAGCATTGAAATTATAAGAAAACTTGAAGAACATCTACAGATCAACAAATTCAAACCAAAGCAAAGCACTGCGACTGTGTCAGTGTCAAGTGTCTGCCAGCTGACGTCATACGCGGCGATTTCATTTTTAGGTCCGTCTAATGAGCATTTCTTAATCTGAGGAGCATACCATGATCTACTCTAAGCACAATTCTAAAGCACAGACTACGGTAAAGCACAACATACAGCGGTGCGAATATCAAGCAAGCCGAGCAGGCGGTTAACTAAACGGTTACGGACTAACAGCAAAGCGGTGTACGGATACCAGGATTAGCAGAAGCAAATACCAAAAGCATACAATTATTAAAACAGGATATGTGCAGTGTACAGACTTGGCTTATTGCGCAGAGCATGGGCTAAACAAAGAAAATATTTAGATTAGTGTGACAGTCAGGCGGCTCTCCTTTAACGAGGATTCCTGGTCCTGAAAACAAGGTATGATTAGTACGAGTACAGGTTACGCTATACGCGACTACACTGGCTAGGGAGGATCTGTGCTGTGTCACGTCCCTATTCAGCCCAGATGGATAGCTGGCCTGTCTTAGCTGCAAGAAAAAGGAAGATTACAGGAATCGAAGCTGCAACAGCGGTGGACTGAAAGAAATTAATAATTATTAACACAGGTTCCGCTATGCGCATCTACACTGTCTAGGGAGGATCTACATCACGTCCCTATTCAGCCCAGATAGATAGCTAGCCTAACAACTGAAAGAAAATATTTATTACAGGAACGGAAGTGGAACAGCAGCGAACTGAAAGAAATTAATAATTATTAATACAGGTTCCGCTATGCGCATCTACACTGTCTAGGGAGGATCTGCATCACGTCCCTATTCAGCCCAGATAGATAGCTAGCCTAACTACTGAAAGAAAATATTTATTGCAGGAACGGAAGTGGAACAGCGGCGAACTGAAAGAAATTAATAATTATTAATACAGGTTCCGCTATGCGCATCTACACTGTCTAGGGAGGATCTGCATCACGTCCCTACCCACCCCAGATGTATAGCTAGCCTAGCTGGGAAGAAAATAATATGATGACTGGCACGGACGCTGGACTGGTACAAACTAAAAAGAAACGGTGATTAAGACTTTACAATAGCCAAGTTTGCAACTTACACTTATGCTTACTCGGCACGTCTTCATGGGAACAGCGGTGGATACTGGATAGCTACTGACTAGTGACTGCTTTGAGGTCGACAATCGGTAATATAATTATTCTGAAATATTCAGAGTAGTAGGGATGACGCTAACTGAGCAGCGCAGTGAATCGGATACGTCACGGCTGGACTTTGCCGAAATTCGGGCCCAAGTGCTACTTACTTTCTTGATGAGTCGTCTGTTCTCTGGTGTGGCCAACTCAGGACTGAGTTCTTTCTGCTGCGAGTCGGAATAGCTATCCTTGGTGTGTGGTGGGGTAGCGCTACGTCACAGTGTGACGTTTCACGGACGTCTTGGCGCTGGGATTGGCGTAGTATGGCGCTGTAATTACTAGCGTGCTCGCGTCGTCCCAACTATTCACGTGGACTCGGGCAGGTAGACTGACGACTCGCTTTGGCGCGGATTTACTTTTCACTTGCTAGGTATTGCCGGGGACATATATCGGCGCGGAATATTATTTATTTGCGCTTATATTAATTACGGATTTATTGATTACTTACTAATAACAGGACAGGTTATATTATAAATTCTATACGGGGTGTATCGAATAATATTATTTTAAACAGGAACTAGTAACGAAAAAATCACTTCGTTACAACTACTACCACCACGTAGTGGTCGGTGTCAAAATTATCATTATATTCATTATTTGTTTTCTAGGTTATGTTTGCGCTTTGTCCAGTGGCGTCTCTAAATTAGAATTTAGTTTTTTATTATTATTAAAAGTTCTTTAAACCATTTGAAGGTTTGTTGAATACTTCTTGTTTATTTATATTAAAATACGAATGCTTAAGTTTGTGAATTGGGGGAAATTTTATCTAAAGTTTTAAATATATTTTAAATTGAAAATATTTCATTTTTATCCTTTAATTTACTTACTTGCACGCCACTGACATGTTGTCACCTGTTCTCTTTAATCCGAAGATAGTCTCACACCAAGTGAAGGTCACAAAAAAATACCTTTTGTTCGGATGGGCCACGGTGTATTCTACTCAATACACCGTGCGAATGGGCTACTATTACCTACTCATGTGTTCTTTCTTTCTGATCTGTGCTTTTATCAGGCTACATGCTCATGAGCTGCTCAAAAGTATTTCCCCCCTTGCCCCTGGTGCACACCCCGAATTTCTGGGCTTGAAGCGCAGATTACGTCAATCTATGTGCTTTAGGTTATGTATATGTTCGTTTATTGGGGATAAGTGAAAATTTAAATTAATTTAATTGTGTCGAATTCGGAAAATACTCACCATATCACAAATAAACAAATAGATACAAATATTCTAACCAACAATCGAGAAACAACTTTCAAACACTTCCTGTACCTTTCAAATGACCACAGAACACCCAAAAGAGCAAATCCTTTTATGCAAGGCTTGTAAACTTACCTTTTATGCAACGATTATATTGTGTATCGTTCTTGCCTTTTATGAACAGCTAGTTGGAGCTCGCAGCTTCAAGCGCAAGCCCATGTGCTTGAATCACATAAAAGGAACACAGTAAATAAATACCGGAAGTGAGGCTACTCTATATCTACTTTGCTGGAACAACTCCTAACGGACGTGTATCGAATACGGTAAATGTTGAGATAACGGAATCTCCAATTTTCGGAATTTTTTTGCTTTTAACATACGTAGTTTTGTCTCCTGAACAATAAATTCTAAAAAAAAATCGCCGCTCGTCAACAGTTTTCGAGATATTTGGCCCCAAAGTCTCTGAAAGTCGTATTTCTCCACTGCCATAATCACTTATTTTCACCAAATTTTTCATTTTATGCTTATGAACACCTCTAATACAGACTTATTTAAACACTTTTAAATAATTTCAACACATTTATTCCAATAACTATTTTTTTAACCTTCTTATACTTTAAAGCCATGAAAACATAACTTAAAATTTCAAACAACACTAAGATCATTCGAGGTTATGATAGTGCCGTAAGATCTAGGGTACGGTAGAAAGTAAAAATATACTGCACCCGCCCGCCCCCGGGCGGGCGGGTGCAGTATATTTTTATATCAAAGAAGGAACATATTCGTTTTATTCGCGGAACTTGTAATGTTTGAAATCTAGAATACGCATAAAACTAATATGTTCCTTCTTTGAGATAAAACGATAAAAATATATTGCACCCGCCCGCCCGGGGGCGGGCGGGTGCAGTATCTTTTTATGTTAAAGAAGGAACATTAGTTTATGCATAACATAGATTGCGCGCCACTATCGTAATGTTTTTAGGTTATGTTTTCATGGCTTTTATAAGAAGGTTAAAAAAATAGTTATTGATTGGAATAAATGTGTTGAAATTATTTAAAAGTGTTTAAATAAGTCTGTATTAGAGGTGTTCATAAGCATAAAATGAAAAATTTGGTGAAAATAAGTGATTATATGGCAGTGGAGAAATACGACTTTCAGAGACTATGGGGCCAAATATCTCGAAAACTGTTGCCGAGCGGCGATTTTTTTTTAGAATTTATTGTTCAGGAGACAAAACTACGTATGTTTAAAGCAAAAAAATTCCGAAAATCGGAGATTCCGTTATCTCAACATTTACCAATAATATTTTATTTCATCCCGTCATTTATTGTATATTTCATATTTGTATAATTTGAAACTTGTTTATTTTCTTAGATCATTTGACATCTGACAGTTTTGACACTATTTTTTAATTTAAGGTTAATTTTTATATGTCAAATAACTGTCATAAGGTATAATAACAGTTTGTGATTGGTTCGTCATGAATTTCCGGTGGCTTCCCGGCTTCCGGTACATTCACAAGCCCGGAACGGAATGCTAGAATCTCTCTTATTGTTTGATTTGAAATTCGCGTTTTCAAGGACGTTGCGGATGAGGGATGAGTGTTTATGTCAAGTCAAAATAATGGCTATTTCATTGAAATTATTTGAAAATCGAATCCTAACCTATAATTATGCGCGTGTTCTTAAATTCCACATTTTGGTGTGGTGGATTCTGCAGAACCAATCAAAAAGAAGAATTTTTCAAATCAACTAATCAGAAGACATTGTTTAGATCCACCACATCTAAATGTTGAATTTAAAAACATGCGGTTATGGTTGCTTCATTTGATGCTTTAAAGAAGTATTGGAAGTAAGATTAATAAATACATTACTACTTGTAAAAGTAAAGTTAATAAATTCCTACCAAACGACCGCAATCATGAGAATAATGCCCTAATAAACAATGGTTGTAGTTTCCGGACGAGATGAAATAAAATAATTAGATTCTGCTCATCACTAGTAAAAATGAATTTTTCTAATTTTGACATATAAAGTGACATATTTTGTTATTGAAACAAGTGACAAAACGTTCTACTTTATGTAGCTGGTTACATAATGAAAACCATTAACTGCGGTTACGAAAAATAAGTAAATAGTAACGATCAGCGTCACAAAATAGATCAGCGTCTATTAAATGTCAAGCCAAATGACAAGATATATAATTTAAACTGACACTGACCTACTAGAATTGTCATTTAAATTATGCTTGTAAATGATTAAAATTAAAAACTTGTATTTCCCATTTTTCGACAAAATTAGAAAAAATCTTGTATGTAATACGTTATGAAACATGATTTTATGTAACTCGTGCGATATTGCGGAATCTCGCTTCGCTCGTCCCGCAAACTTATACTCGTTACATAAAATCATACTTTTCATAACTGATTACATAAATAGCTATTAACCAGTATCATTTCCATTATTTTCATGTAATAATGGTGTTTACCTACGATCACTAACGTAAATAGCTGAAAGCGCACTCTCCGTCACCAACGCAAATTAAACATTACACACCGTCGTAAACAAATCAAATCGCGCGCTCAGCCGCTGAGGTGTGTTGTAAAGTGACCACGTACCAACTTTATGCAACACATTTCTGACACCACTGGACACCAGGCTAAAACTATTAAAAATTGCAGGTGCAAAACTTAATTCTCTAACGCTGTCAAAACTGACAAGCAACAAATAATACAAAATTGTGTTTTAATTTCAATAAATACAATGGGCGCGTTTAGCGAACACAACCGTTGACAGTGCTGACCGGTAGCCGTTCGCTGAACGGGATGGTTGCCTATGCGCTAGCTGTCAGCTGCTGCCAAATGTGTTCGCTAAACGCGCCCAATCATAGGGAAAGTATAGTACATTTCGAGTTGTAAAGCAATTTCGCATTCATGGAATTGCTGCACTCGCCGCTACGCGGCGTCGTGCGCAATTTTTCTATTCGTGTGTAATATGCTATTTAGTCGTGCGCAATTTTTCCATTCGAGCGTAATATGCTATTTACAACTCTCATTACGTAATATACTAATTTCGGGTGACAAAGAGCGGTTAATACCGCATGGTACTCAACGGTTATAACTGTAACATTTCGATATTAACCTCGTACACTGTACACCCAAAATTAAACAGCCTAATAAGAGGTAAGATATGTGCACGTTCATCCGCCGGCTCAGGCAGGGAACGATTATTCGACTATTATCTTCTAAAGTTAAAGTTTTTATTTTATTATTATATTATTAATATTTATAATAGTAGGTATATTATATACCAATAAGGGACTAAAGCGGGCGTCAGACTATCAAATATAAATATTTGATCAGTTTGATCAAATTATGGTGAATCTCCGCGGTGGCAGTACGACTGCGAACAGTGCGAACTGTATCAAAGATTACTAATACTAAAAGTACCAAAGGTACCTATTGAGCACAGAACGTATTGGGTATTGGTTGCCTGATAACATTGGACCAATAAAAGTGCAGCAGGAACTCGGAGAAATTAAAGAAGCGGGAGTCGCGTAATATTCAGTATTTCTACAATATTTATGCAGAATAAACCTCGAAATGGACTGATATTCCGACTAATCCGATTCTTGAATTAATCGATGGATCTGAGATTTTCTCACACACACCATACAAATGTCTGTCAATTTTTCCCTCCGCGTGACGTGCAACTGTAAATGGGAGCACCCCCACTCTACCATTCTGTGCCACTACCCGCTGGATATTCCCGTGCGTTTCCGTCCATTTCGCGCATAACGTCACTCACGGAGTGAAATAGCCAATCACAGAGTACCAGTCCAGTCGGCCCTATTTGGCTTTCAGTGACGTCATGCACGAGCGTACATAAACGTGCTCACGAGAGCATCCAGTCTGCTGTGGGATTCTGTAACTCACTACGATCTATCTGTCTTTGTTTAGCTTGCTGAAAAATGCGCTTAGCATCTCTTTTATTGTATCGTAGCGAGCGTACAGAGTACCAGGGCTGGTACTCTATACGCATCGTGCGCAATATCCTATCTTATATTTCTGTATCGTGGCCACTACCGCACAATTACAATACGGCAACCTTTACTTGGAACTTATGACTGCACAGTGCACATCTTCGACCGTGCACATCAGCACCATATAGCCATTACACGACGTCGTATTCAAAATCGGCATGGCGCGAAAGTTGACCAAGTTTCAACTTTAGACAACTGCGTGACAGTTTAACGCTTTTTGCGTTTGACGTTTATTTGTTCGATTATGAATGGCGAGCAGTTGTATATTATAAATAATAAAATTCGTTATCCTCAATCATAATGACACTTCAAACAATTAAACACTAGGTACTATTATTACACTCGTCAAAATTTGAAGTGTTCCACCCAAAAAATTACCCAAGTTTCAACAAGTGCAACTTTTTTACCCATGAACCGATTTGTCAAAACTTTTCATATTCTGATAGCTCTATATAGGGCGAGTTGCTTTATTCACCGGTGGATCCATCAAATGTGTTTTATCTCGTTCTATCTCCGAGGTTAGAACGAGATAAAACATATCTGGTGGATCAACCGGTGAATAAAGCAAATCGCCCTTCTATGAAATGAAGAAAAAGTATGTGATCGGCTTTATACAGGGTGCCAAATGAAGTTAGTGTATCGCGTTGCATGAACGTATAAAATATCATTGACAGGGTTGCCACTTTTCTGGAAAACCTGGAATTGTCAGGGAATTTTGAAATTTCGAAAATGTCAGGGAAATCTGGATAGAGTCAGAGAAATTTGCAATAGTCCGCTGAGAGTCATGGAATTTGATATTTTTATTTAAATAAAATACACGACCAAATTTAATATTCCTTTATTGTAATATTCGGAGTACGGTCCTGGGTCAGAGCTGGATGGCCGTGCTCATCGCATCGGTGGCACCAAAGTACCCGAGACAGAGAAGATATATTTATTATATTTATTTTTTGTTGTGAATAAAAGTTTATTTTTGATTTTCTAATATATTGTGCCATTTTTGATATCCTTGGTATAGCTTTTTACAAATAATTATTAGTAGTGAGTCATGAAAAATTATGTATTTGGTCAGGGAAAAACCTGGAAGTCAGGGAATTTCAAATAGGAAATGTGGTGGCAACCCTGACTGACATATTGTAGGGTACCTTATAGTATGTTATCAATATACCAGTTTTTGATTTATTCTTCAGTATCCACTAATAGTGCTACTACGTTTTTTAATAAACTTTCGTGTTAGACAAATTCGACAACCCCTAAATCCAAAGCCAAGGCTGTCCGAAAGGGGGTTACACGTTACACATTTGAAAACGCAGACAAACATCCATACTCACCATTGCCAGTGTCACATAATAAGCTGAGTGATCGTCGAAATTTGTCTACACTATACAAACAACAAAATAACCATGTGACGAAATTGAAAACAAATTTCCTGTAATACATTCTTAAAATTATTGACAAAGAAAACAAAATTTTCTATGCTCCTTTATTGAAAATAGACGTTTACAAACTTTAACAAAATGACACTAGAAAAAATAAATGTAATTTTAAATAACCTATGTAAATTAAATATATTAAAAATATTAATAAATAAAAGTGTCTGGGAACAAAAATAATATAAAGTCAATATAAATCTGACGCTTTTCTAATTCTAATTCAAATAAAAAAGCATCAAATCAAATTTAATTAGCTTTAAAGTGTATACTTAAAATATTTTGTAAACATAATAAGAAATGCATTAATAAATGCCCAACAAAAACAACAATAAATAATTAGGAGATCGTGCGAGAGCATTTTTACAATTAAAGCTGCCTTAGGCATTTTTATTTATTACTGACTACATTATGAGAAAATTGACTAGATATGCTGCAAAATACTGGTAATGTAAATTAACTTAAAATTGTGCTAAAAGTTAAGCTGGATAAATAGGCATTTATATCATTACATGGCTTCAATTTCAAAATCTTGTATCATTCTAAAAAAAATGCAAGAACATAAGTAATTATTTTATGTACTTGAACTAAAAATAACTTACTCTTGGTCATGATTACTATCAAAATAATTATAATCTAAATCGGTGTCTGCAAGTATTTCAGACTCTGGAGGTTCGTTTAAATCTACAACAAAAATTATATTGCTCAAAAGAATATTCAATTGGAAAACATTGCACATTGTCAAAATTTTTGGACCTCTAATTTTTAAAATACAGATTTCAGGACTACTTCACTAATCACAAGTTAAAACTTTTTTCAGCTATTATGTAAAGAAATTGTTTTTGAAAAATAAACTTATCACTTGATAAATAGCTCCTACAGTAAATTAACAGTTTCATAAAATGAAATAGAATTTATTGTTATTTTAAGATCCGATAATGCCAGGTAATCTGATTTCTGTTTAATAGAGTTAGAATAGCATCATTACATGATGAAGGCTTATTAAATCATCAGATAGGCTTTAAATTTCTAGAAGCTACATCGTTCGTATTGTTCATTTGTGTCAAACAACTAGAAGCATTAACAAATGATATAGCACTACTTATTTTGGGGTAACTAATAACAGGGAAGAGCATTGTATAACAAATTTTACCCTTTTAAAGGATATATCTATAGAAGAGTAATGTCCAATACCCAATACCATAATACAACGAAGGTTTCTTTTCTGTAAATTTACGGTTAAAAAAAATTTACGAGTGTACCTAAATTATTACTACCATACAATGGGGTACAGGATCATAGAAATAAATTTTTTTTTGTGGTGTAATACCTTTACTTGATGAAACAACAATCAGTTTAATGATAATCGACTTCAGAGGGTTTGGAGTTGATAAGAAAGACTTGTATTTGTTTAAAAAGTTGTTCCCATATCAAGGACAATTACAGACAACAGTCCAAGGTTCTATCACGCAAGAATACAAGGTCGTGAATTACTCAAACATAAATCTCATTAAGCGCATTTGAGATTAATTAAATTGCACGGGCCATGAAATTTTGCTATTATGTATTCGTCCTACATAATTCTTGTTGCCCTTTGTATTAAATTGGCCAATCTGAATAACAACCATAACATAACATTAAAACGTTGTCTTGTGAAAATTACTTTCTAAATTAATAAAATCGGTTTTCCCAAAAATGAAAAAGTGCAAGAATTTTGCCAATACATGTATTTGATGGAGAATGAGTATAAAAATTATGTAATTTCAGTGGCGCTCTGACTAGATTTGACTACTCCGCAAAGGTGGCCTTAGCCCTAGTCACGTGGCAGTGAACAATCGAGAATTTGTATTGTATTTCTGATTTATTTCTTTATTCATAATTTGTCATGTTTCAATTTTAAAAGTTATCTCTACCCCATTAAAAAAATCACGATTCTAAATAAAATGTGCCAGAACGCCACTGATTTCAGGCTTACCTGATAAAGGAGGCACTACAGCGGTACTTAAGTATTCAGTATTCAAATATGGTGGCAATTCATCTTCCTCTTCTTCATCATCCATGCCTAACTGTTGAGAATCAACCATTTGCAACCACTGTGCATTGTGATGTCGGAATTTTTCTATTCGTATTCTGTCTGCCCAAGTCTTACTGTGTTCGGAAATTATGTTAAGACAAGTATTGCAAATTTTTCTTATCGACTTATTATTGTCTTGCAATAAATCAATTAAATAGGCTGGCGCATCTAAAACATACATAAAATACATTCAAATTAAAGTTCTGATTTATTATAAATTTAAAATATTGAAGTTAATAATTTACCTGTTGTGGTAACTATATAATCAATATTAGTTTCGTGTGACAATGTCACAAAGAATACATAAACAATCTGAAGAACAATTTCGTCATCTTCTTGGTGTGTCTTTAATAAATCTATTAACAAGCTTAATATATTTGTTTCACACAACAATTTTGCACAACCTTCGTCTGACGCTGCCGTTCCTAATAACACAACTACCTGAAATTATATTAGAGTATATTAGAAGTAATCTTAGAAATCTAGCGACTACCAGTTTCTTTTTGCTACTCAAATAATTAGTATTGTAATTATCAATTTAAGGCACATTACGATTATTCTGTACAATTAAGGACCAGTTGTATAAAAAAGATTTAACCTTGAACTCAGGACACAGAATAAGTAACAATCAGAACACAATCTCTTATTGATGGGAAAAGTATATGTACTGTTTTTGCGCATGTTAATCTGTCATGCTCTCGGATTGAGAGTGTATCAGACCAGTGCTTATTAGCAATAAGGACATTAGCATAATTTTTCTACGAGTATCGTTGATACATCTCTCTTCAATCTATCTTGTTAATATTAGTTTCCTAGAGACTGATTTGAAAATCAATTTAAAATTTAGCTAATATGAGTAGTTGGCGTTGGAAATTGAAATTATAAATAATATAATAATAATAATAATACCAAATGTAATTACGACCCCCTTTATCCCAGAAAGCTTTAGAAAAGAATTGTGCGGGAGGGGGCTACACATTTAAAGACCAGGGACACATATCCAATATCCGTGCGTAATGGAAAAATCCCTCACAGTATTTTCTATTGCCGCGACTCGAAATCGAACCCGGAAGTTTTGGTTGAGAGGCAGGTACGCTACCATCTCGACCATCAGTCAAATTAGTTGTTAACAATTAAATAGGTACTTCATTTATCTACTCTTATTAGGTCATATATTAATTGAACAATTAATAGTATTCATAAACAAATAGCTTTGAGTTATAGTTATAAAAAGTCACCGGTGAATCTTTGTTTACACCAATCTCCTTTAACTTCATGCCTAGCCTGTCCAATAGGAATTCTTTTCCGATACGGTGAAATAGAATGGCTCATTATTATTGAGGGGACGAAAGTGATTTCACATTTGACATTTTAATAGTTTTGACGTTTAATTAAGTTAAGTAATAATTGTGCCAAAAATAATGAATTCAGACTTGCAAAGGTTAGTATTTATTGTTATAATCGTAGATAAAGTATAGTATTTACCTCGTGGTAATACTAAATAACTCACTTGATGAATTACAGCTCCCCTCTTCGGCTCGCGCTGCAAAATTCATCGGCGTGAGTTATTTAGTATGTTACCTGTAGAATAATATACTATTCTCACTCTCAATTAAAAATATCCACTTCAACATTTTCCTCGTATAGTAGATAAAATACGTAGCAAGGTAAAAATGTTTTATACTCTGAAACATAATAGAAACTATGAAAACTTTAATCAAAATAAAACGATTATACGAAAACATCAATAAATTACCATTATCACCCTTTTTACACTTCACAGAAGAGCATTTTGCTTGTGGATTTCTAAAATCATAAATATTGGCCTTAGATCAGGCCTGGACTGGACCTCATTCTGCTACGGGGCAACTTTTTTGATAGGCCCCACACTCAGCCGATTTTTTTGTAACTATGAGATATAACAATAATTTTATTATTTGCATATTTTCTCGCATATTTTTTATTAGGTATACGTGATAAAAATATACTTTATATTAATTTAATATTTGATTTAAAAAGCGGGTTTCGGCGCACAGTGGGACAAAAGTGACTTGATTTGTTCAAATCAGTCTGCAGGTCTTAATACTTAAGCAATCAGAAAGTTCTTTTTTTGAAATTTTCGGTTTTTAATTGCCTATCGATCTGTTGAGGTAGATTTTCGATTTTTGTGTAAATATCACTCTATTTCTTAAGTAATCACGACAATTTCTGTTCTGAAATCTTCGTTTGTGATTCCCTATCGATCTGTCGAGCTAGATTTTTGATTTTTGATTTTTGCCACTAACTTTTCAAAAATTTTCAAATTTCTTTGGAAATTTTGAAAAGTAAAGGACAAAATCGAAAATCTACCTCAACAGATATCGATAGGCAAAAAGCGAAAATTTCAAAACAAAATTTTCCGATTGCGTATGTATTAAGATGTGCACGACAATTTTTTTTTGGAATCTTCGCTTTTTAATTTTTTTTTTTTTTGGCGTTAAGGGGTTTTTAATTGCATTGGCATTAAGGGCTTTTTAATTGCTTATTAATCTGTCGAATTTGAAAATTTGAAAGTTAATGGCAAAAATCGAAAATCTAGCTTGACAGATCGATAGGCTATCGATAAACGAAAATTTAAAAAAAATTGTCGTCATTGCTTGAGAAATACGGTATGTAAAGTGACATTTACACAAAAAGACGTTTTTTGATGAAAATTCAAACTTCTATGGAAAGTTTTTGAAAAATTATGGGCAAAAACTGAAAATCTAGGCAGATCGATAGGCAATTAAAATCCGAAAATTTCAAAAAAAAGAACTTTTCGATTGCGTAAGTATTTTGACCTGCAGACTGATTTGAACAAAAAAGGTCACTTTTGTCCCCCTGTGCGGTGGCCCAGCCGGCCCCGTAAGCCAGCGGCCCACCGGGCATTTGCCCGGTTGCCCGCCGCTCCAGTCCGAGCCTGCCTTAGATCACAATAGGGATCACGCACATATTTTAATATCAATAAAATTAGATTCTCTATTTGTTTTTAATTTTAACACCTTCAATTATTAATTTTTTTTGAAATATGTTGTTGGTGGCATAAATTTGGATTAAAATATTGCTATTTTAAATTACCCCTCAAAACGGGTTTGATGTCACGACCGCCATATTATGATGTCACTTTATTTGTTTATTTTGACATTGGTGTTAAAATCAACAAGAGCATGATTGTTTACTGACAGTTTACTGTTTATTACTCGTAAATTTTTTTTAACTTTTGATTTACTATGGAAAAACCTGATTTAAGTACTCTAAATATTGCTTAGTGCCTCAATGTGAATCAACATCTATTAGAACACCGGGAAAAGTATTTATTTCATTGCCAGTGGGATCAAGTGCTAAACTAAAAGAAAAAGAAAATTGTGGTTGCGACTATGAGAAGAAATGAAAATGAGATATCTGAAAACGCTAGAGGATTTGTTTGTGAAGACCATTTCAATGTAATTATTTACCTAATAATAAATAAAATGATAGTGAGAAATATTTTTGTTAATAAATAAAAAGTTAGGTAGGTACCTATGTTAATGGTCTATCTACTCTGTATTGAAAGTAAAACATATTTTTTTTGTTCTATCTTCTATGGAACAAGATATGATGATAATTTAAATAAGAATCCGATCAACTATTACCTCCAACGACCCGCGTGACGTCATACTATTTGTTTACTTCTCGCCATAGATAAATTATTAATGCTTCTCGCTGGCTGGGCGTCCATATTTACTAGTACCTACTTGCTGTCTTTTTGTTCTGTAGCTGTCTGTGTCGACTGTGTCTGTACTCTATACTTCAATAGTAAACGTGTAAAGTTTATTTCAAGAGTTTGAACTGTTCTGTGTTCTTTATTAACTGGTTTAACGTTTATTAATAGTTTAGAAGTGTTTTATTATTATTACAATGGCTGAAAGTGATTTCGTAAAGGCACAAAGTGACAATTTCAGTTGTTTCTAATGAACGTTTTTTATCTATTTGGCATTTAAATATATGTGGAAGGATTTGATCTTTCAAAAATATTTTCCCACCCATTAAATTCAATAATTTGAATTTTATTTATTAATTATTAATTATTGTGTCTAAATAATTTAAATTATGGCGTAGTTGGTCTTTTTCAAACATAAAGCTTCTGATAAAAACGCATTTGGGTATAAAACTGACACTCGCAAGTACCCTATTGTTTAACTTTTAAAACTGTCAGGCCAGGGCCAGGGGGGGGGGAGGCAGAGCACATTTTTTTTTTATAAATGTCAGTGCTTTTATTGGAAAAAAAGATACCGAATGGGGTTATTTCACAATTTATATTTATGTTAAATTTACAATCAGGAACACTTAAAAATACTGTATATTTGGAAAAAAAGTATTTTTTTTGCGCCTACGTATTTTTAAACTCGGTTTGTAATTTGAAAATATTAAGTTCCCGCCAACAGCCGTGACGTCAATGTTTACGCATGCGCAGTATAGCGTAGATGAAATATCTCAAGAAAACTAACCTCACATTTTTCACGCTTGTAAACTCGACACTGAAATAGTCCATATTTTTCGCAAAGAATTCCTGAATCATAACGTAGTTCACTTCAGGTAAATTTTCACTGCTAACTTTAACGAAATTAGGCTCCATAATAGTAAAAAATGATGAACTAACAAAAACTAAAGCAAACTGTCAAAAGTGTCAAATGACTCTAGACTCTTAACAAAAACAAATCTTCCTAGATTTAGTTCTAAACCGTGACGTCAGAAGTTAATAAAATTTGAAATTATTGACGATACTTTTTATTGATTTATAAATAATTAACAAATAATAAAGATATGGTATTTACCAATACATTATTCTTGCATATTCTACTATCCAAATTGATAGGTATTTTTAAGTTTTTCTTTAACATGAAATAACCCTATTGTTCCTTAAATATAGATTTTATTGTAGGTACCTTTGATACATGGATGATTGAAAAATTGCAATAAAATTTATTGTGAATATTAATTTAGCCAATTTTAACACTATTTGTCAAAACCCAGAAGGGGGGGGCGACCGCCTCCCCTGCCCTCCTTGGCGACGCCCATGCTGTCAGGCTGTTTGCCTATCTGTTTGTCATTCTTCTCAAGTATGATAATTCAAGAACGAACTGAAAGGATTAAACTTGAAGATCCTTATCGTCTTTGAATAAAATCGATATGGAAATTAAAACAATGAAGTAGTTTTACCAAAAGAAAACTAGTGGGCTCATCAACCAAATTGGCATCATCGGGAGAAAAATATAGATCTATTTTTACTTAAAAATCTGGTATAAAAGCAATATTATGATTTTCTTACATGAACTACTTAAAAAATTAAAGACATTTAATTAAACTACTATGAGTATTCTACATAATATAATTATATTATATTTATTATTATTTATTATCTAAAAAATGCAATAATCCTATTATCCGCAGAGAGTATAATTTCCAGCGTGAACGCTGCCTTTTATTTATTCCAAAAATTCAGAGTTCAACGTTTTCTAATTAACAATGTCTTACCACAAATATCCACTGCTAAAGTTTTTAATTTTTAAGTAACATTCAAATTACGACACTTTAAGAAAAATATATTTACCTGCAAAACTAGTTCAGCGTCTGCATTATTACTGCTGATAATATTTTTTACCCATTTCACCATATCGAAATGTTTAAATATTTCTGCCCAGTCGAGATCCGGTAGATGCAAATTACTTAGAATTCCTATGCATTCTCTTACAAAATCCTCTTCTTTTGATTCAACAACTGCTTTTGCAATATCGCCAACGAATTCCTTAGAAATGCAATAATTGTATACTATTTTTTCTATATACACTAACCGGCAACCAAGTACATACACGTACGAATTTATAACTAGCACTGATCTATATTACTGGATGATCACTACATGTGCATGCGCGAGGGGAATTTTTGTCCGGAACATGCATCTTTTCATGTGGTCGAAAATCGCTCTATTTAAATTGGTGGTCATGTGTAGTGTGGTCGAAATCACATATTGTATCATCAGCTGACTCACTTGTAATGTTAGGCTATGATGACACGACGCATTTTAAAACGTAGTAATTTATTTAATATTAATAAATAAAAAAAATAATAATAATAAAAAAATATATATATTCCCTCACTCTTTAGGTTGATAGTGTCGCTTTCACATTTTGTGTTGTATTGTTGTATTATTATATAATATTTAAACTTTTCATTAATATTGTGGAATTTGGACTGAATAACTAAATAATGAACTGTTTAGTATGGTATCTGTGTAATCCCACCTTTAGCATTTTAAATAATCCGCCGCAATTTTGTCCACTGCGCATGCTTGCCAGTTAGATTCGCGGTTTCAATTAAGGACACTTTCATATAATGGTAGTGCTAATCCAGTTATATAGATCAGTGGTAACTAGACACTTCATATTTACGGGTGCGAAACAGGTTGAATGCGCAACGATACAAAGAAATTTAAATGGTAGATAGTGTACAAGATCACACCCGGGAGCGCTGCATTTATTTCGCATGCAAACCTGGCCTGATGCACATATTGGGCTACCGGTTACTGTATACACTACTTACAATAAAAGAAGGTGCAGAGGCAGAGTTATCCGATATATTACGTAGCATTTTCATAAGCATAGGATCCTGATAAGTAAACGCACGCATCATTAATGACTGAAGTCTATTCTTTTTGGTAATATTCTGGGTATTAGCTGAATCAGTAACAAGATTTATACAGAGAGCTACCATTGTTTTGTCACCTTCATTACCCACATTCAAGAGCAGCATGTCAGTTATCTGAAAATTTTTATTAATAGAATTCTGATTTAGAATAGAATAGAATAGAATAAGGTTTATTGTGCAGATTACAAAAAAATGTACATATTATAAGGAAGTACAATAGGTAGTTATACCAATTTGTACCAATTTGTAGTTTGTACTACTAATTTATTGTGGTATAATAATAAAATATAATTAGAATATTTAAGTTAAATGGTATATTGAATCTTTATATGTATAACAGCTTTTGTACATTTTAATAGTTATTGATATTCTATTTTGTTATTATTCATCACCATGACTTTTTATTATTTTATATAAAAATAAACATAAAAACAGTATGCCGACGAAGTATATGTAAGTGAGTACGCAACATATACTCCCCCTGCAAAAATAAAAATTAAACTACCAAAGCATCAATATCGAAACGAACTTTTTTACAAGTCGATTTGACGGGTAGTTCTACAACATCGTTCAACAAATACGCAGGTTTGACTCTGTCAATATTGACAGTGAGGTCTTTCCCACGTTTCAGAATTGTAATAAGTTTATCTGTACGAGAAAGCACTTGAAAAGGTCCTTCGTACCAAGAAGAGAAAACTGGTTTAAGGCTTTCGTTTCGCAGAAAAACAAATTTGCAAGTTTTAATGTCAGGACTATCAAACGTGCCATGAGGAAAATTTCGTTTAGGTGTTCTAAAATGTAAGTTGTCAAAATAATTTTGTAATTTGTCAATAAACAATGGTATTTGTGTATCAGTATGTTATTTAATAAAGTATTCACCTGGGAGACGCAAAGTCTGACCGTAAACAAGTTCAGCAGATGAGCAATTCAAATCATCTTTAGGCATAGCTCGCAAACCTAATAAAATAATTGGAAGTTCATCGTACCAATGAACGGAATTAGCTCGTGCTAGTAATGCAGTTTTAAAAGTCCTATGGAATCGTTCAACCATACCATTACTTTGTGGATGATATGTGGTTGTACGAATCCGATGGAAACCTAAAAATTTTGAAAATTCACGAAACAAGTTTGATTCGAACTGAACTCCTTGATCAGTAGTGACATGAAGTGGAACGCCAAAACGACAAATATAATTTTGAAACAACGTTTTAGCAATGGTTTCAGCAGAAATATCCGGTACAGGGTAAGCTTCTGGCCAGCGAGTGAAACGTTCAACTACTGTGAGGATGTAAGAAAAACCATGTGAAGGCGGTAAAGGACCAACGAGATCTATATGAATATGCTCGAATCGACCTTTGGGGATAGCAAAATCACCAATTTGAGTTTTTGTATGTCTGTTGACTTTGGAGGTCTGACAACTTATGCAAGTTTTGGTCCATAAATTGCAATCAGTGTTCATCCTGTGCCAGAAATATTTAGAAGTTATAAGTTTTTTAGTAGCACGTATACCAGCATGAGTCAAATTATGAAATATATCAAAAACTGCTCGTCGTAAAGACTTTGGTACAAAAGGTCGACATTTAGAAAACGAAATATCACACCAGATTTCATGATTTGAATTATTAATTTTGATTTTCTCTAAACAATATTTGACTTCCTTACTTGTGTCATTTTGATTAGTAAGTAATGAGGTAAGTTCGCAATCATCAGATTGAGCGTCTTTTAATAATTGTAAGTTGAAATTAATCGAGTCTACTGCAGAAATGGAAGTAGAAGGTAAAACAGTATGCTGTTGAAGTAAAGAAAAATCATTTACACGCGATAAAGTATCGGCTACTAAGTTATCTTTACCTTTAATATGACGTATGTCACTAGTAAATTGTGAAATGAATTCTAAATGTCTTATTTGACGAGGAGTTTTCTCTACATTAGTAAATAAGGCTTTCGTTAATGGTTTATGGTCAGTATAACAAGTAAATATACGTCCTTCTAAAATATGTCTAAAAAATTTAATTGATGTGTATAAGGCTAATAATTCTTTGTCGAAAGCGGAATATCTTTTTTGAGCATTAGTTAATTTGCGAGAGAAAAATGCTAAAGGTCCAGACAGATTTCCAATATTTTGTTCTAATACAGCACCCATAGATACGTTCGAGCAATCAACAGATAAGGTCAGTGTTACTCCATTATTGTAATTGGGATGAGATAAAACTGTTGCATTCACTATGGCTTGTTTAGCTTTCAAAAAACTATCAGCACAGTCTGCTGGCCAGGAAGCTATAACCTTCATTTTATCCCGTGCTAACTTAGTACAAAGAGAATGTAAGGGCGTTAAAATTTCTGCAAAGTTAGGGACAAAACGATGATAGAAATTTACCATTCCTATAAATCGTTGAAGTTGTTTGAGTGTCATAGGGGTCGGAAAATCGTTAATAATAGCAATGCGTTCATTGGTAGGTGAAATGCCATCAGCAGAGATATGATGACCTAGAAAATTTAAAGAGCTCTTACCAAAAACGCATTTTGATGGTTTAATATTGATTCCGTATGTTTCCAGACGATTGAAAACTGTACGCAAATGCAATAAATGATCATGTTGATCCTTACTTGCGATCAAAATATCATCTAGATATACATAAATGTAGGGTAAATCTTTGAGAACTTCATTCATGAAGCGTTGAAATGTTTGACCAGCGTTACGTAATCCAAAAGGCATTCGTAAAAATTGGAATAAGCCAAAAGGAGTAGTAATTGCTGTTTTGTAAACGTCAGATTCTGCGACGGGTATTTGATGGTAGGCGCGGACCAAATCTATTTTTGAAAACACTGTGCAACCGAAAAGATGAGAATTAAAATCATGAATATGTGGTAATGGATATCGATCGGGAACAGTAACTACGTTGAGTTTCCTGTAGTCGCCACATGGACGCCAATCATTCGGTTCTTTCTTTGCAACCATGTGTAAAGGTGAAGATACCGATGATGAAGAAGGTTCACATATCCCCAAATCAATCATTTGTTTAAATTCATTTTTGGCAATATTAAATTTTGTCGTATCCAACCTTCGCGGATGACAAAATGGTAAATGACCCTCTGTAACAATGTGGTGTTTAACAGAGTGTTTAACTGGTAAAAAATAATTGGGAGAACTAACCAATTGTGGAAATTCCAATAACAATTTCGTATATGGGTCTTCGACGGAAAATAATTTAGGTGTAAGTAAAGCAACACGTTCGAGAGAACAAATCACTGACAATGACGTAATGTTATCTGTCAAACGTTTATTTTTTAAATCTACAACTAATCCGAAATGAACTAAAAAATCAGCACCAATTATAGGCACTGGAATATCAGCAATATTAAACACAAAGGAAAAATCGCGACGTAAACCCAAATTAACTTTTAACATTCTCTTGCCATAAGTATGTATGATAGATCCGTTTGCTGCAGTTAGAATAAGATCTGGATTTCGTTTAAAATCTGTTAAATCATTCCTCGGAATAACGGACAAATCTGCTCCTGTGTCTACTAAAAAACGTAAGTTATTATAAGAGTCATAAACAAATAAGCGACATTTGGTGTCTAGTACTCTAGTGTTTGGTGGAAGAACACTAGAATTTATCCGTTTTTTTGACAAAGGAGAATTTGTAACTGTCGTACTAGTAGTTCGTGAATGATTTTTATTAAAGATGCACCAAGAACCTCCGCATTTGAAAGCTCTTTCTTTATATAATTGATGGTAATAACAAACAGTATTATTAGTTGTGTCGAAACAATTGCGACTTGATGAACGGGTGGTTGAACGCGAGCGATTTTGACAATTGGAGCAATACTTAGAAGGAAAAGCAGGTGATTGATTCTGGGAAGAGTTAGTCTGTAAAGTAGACATTTGTAACTCAAGTGATTGTTGTTTAAGTACAATTTGGTTCAATGTAGATTGAAAATTTGTGGAAAATGTATTGAATTGATCAAGTAAATTTGCTATAGTGGGAGCAGAATCTGAAGAATTTGATAAATTACCGGAATATATATCTGATTGTCGATTAACGGGTGACATAACAGGGTTTTGACAAGATTCCCAAATTTTATCAGCGATGTCAATAATTTCTTCAATATTAGTTTTACCGAAGGCAGTAATAGCAACAAAAATTGTTTTTGGTAAGCGCCTTTTCCAAAGTTTGACCAATAAATCTTGACTAACCATGTGAGATCCACCAACGATGCCTAACATATGTCTATAAAACTCTGATGGTTTACGATCGCCCATCTGCGAGCCTGTAAGTAAATCATCAAGGCGTTTCTCTTCTCTAGAAGAGAGACGTACTAAGATGGTTGTTTTTAAATTATCAAATAAATTATGTTCTGGTGGGTTTTGTATCACATCATAAATATCATTAATAACTTCAATTGGTAATGAAGCTAAAATATGGTCGTACTTTTTCCTGTCATTAGAAATTTTAGCTAAAGAAAATTGTGCCTCAACCTGACTAAACCAAACTTCTGGTTTTGAGGTCCAAAAAGGAGGAAATCTCACTGTTGTTGCGTAATTTTGTTGATCAGTGATAAAGGGTAAATCCTGATTCAAAACTTGATCTACCATAATTAAATATTCTAGATAATGAAAACACCGAACTATTGATGCTTTGATTTTTAATTATTCTGCAGGGAAGAGTATAAGAAGAGTAATCACTTACACGTAATCTGCGCTATCAGAGAGATGATCCAGGGTCACGGGCAAAATGTGGGCAGGAGTGCGGGCAAGAGATGTGCAGAAATGGCTCTCGCAGGAAATCCAATCCAACAGGGAACTGGAAACACCAATTAGCAGATAGCATCCATCAAGAACAACAGCAAAATGAAGATATCCAAATCAACGATCAGGGGTCACCAATTTATACCAATTTGTACCAATTTGTAGTTTGTACTACTAATTTATTGTGGTATAATAATAAAATATAATTAGAATATTTAAGTTAAATGGTATATTGAATCTTTATATGTATAACAGCTTTTGTACATTTTAATAGTTATTGATATTCTATTTTGTTATTATTCATCACCATGACTTTTTATTATTTTATATAAAAATAAACATAAAAACAGTATGCCGACGAAGTATATGTAAGTGAGTACGCCACAGTAGTATTAAAAGTAATCACACAATTTGGTCGATGTTCGCATACATCTGCGATCTTCCACATCGCCTGCGTAATATATAAGTGAAGTTAATTTAAAAGCTATATAGAACTAATTATTATCTAAGTATATATGTACCTAGTTATAAAGAATAACACTGTTCAAATCAAATTTTTTAGTTAATACTAATATACAATGATTGAAGAATGTATACACAATTACACAATGATTAAGATTTTCAAATGCTTATGAATATAGTTACATTATAATTGATTTTGAAACAAGAGTTCCTTTAATTCATTTTTAAAATTGGTTTCTGATAAACTTAAAAGATTAATTATAGTGTTTAATAGAGTAGGTGCTCTATAAGAGAAACATGCTTCATATTTTGATGTTGTGTGTTGTGGTATTGTAAAACTATTCGTTCGTATGTTTATACTATGAACAGTAGATCTTAACTGTAAGTTATTAAACAAATAATTTGGTATTTTATTTTTCACTAATTTGTAAAGAAACATGCAGTATAGATATATGAACCTGTTATGCAATTTCAATTCTCTGCAATTATTTATGAATGGTGTAACATGAAGGGTATAAGGTATATCGAATACATATCTCATACATGCATTTTGTAGTTTTTGTAATCTAGTTTTATTATGTTGTGTTAAAAAATCATAATATACACTAGAGCAATAGTCCAAATTGGGGTAGATGAGGCTTTGTATTAGTTTTAGCTTTGTATCTGAGGATAATGATTGTTTCAGTCGATATAGCATTTTTAATTTCATATATGATATACTGATTATTTTATTTGTGTTTTTCAAAATTTAAGTTGTTGTCGAATATGACACCTAAAGTTTTAGTGGAATCTGACCAGTCTATCACTATGTCATTTAATATTACACTGAAGTCATTAAGATTTATTTTTGAATGTATTTGACGAGTACCAATACACATAGCGACTGTTTTTTCAGGATTAATCCGTAATCCATTTTCTCTGCAGCTATATAAGTTATTTAAATCGCTATTTAGTTTGTGAATTGCGTCGGCTATATTATCAATTGTACAAGATATGTATATCTGTAAATCGTCAGCATACAAATGATATTTGCAGTGATCAAGACATTTTGGTAAATCGAAGGTAAATACTGAGAAGAGAATAGGGCCTAAGATACTTCCTTGTGGTACGCCACTTTTCGTTCTTAATAAATTACATGTGGATTCCTTGTATTTGACACTCTGAGTTCTATTGTGTATATAATTTTTGAACCATGTCAGGGCCATATCATCACAGCCTATGTAGTTTAGCTTGGCAATTAATAAATCAAAGTTTACTACGTCAAATGCCTTGCTTTGATCGAGAAAAATGATGAATGTAACTTGTTTATTGTCAATAGCGAACGTGATATCATCTACAACTTTAAGTAATGCAGTTTGTGTACTATGCATAGGGCGAAAACCAGATTGATACTGTGGAATTATATTATTTTGATATAGATATGTTTTGAATTGGTAGGCAACAATTTTTTCAATAAGTTTTGATAATGTAGGCAAGATACTAAGGGGTCTAAGATCTTTTAATTCACTACAGTTGTCAACTTTAGGAAATGGAAGAACAAGTGCTGTTTTCCATACATCGGGGAATTGGCCGGTGGAATATGAGAAATTAATAATATTTACTATTAAGTTTATACAGTATGGTAAAACTAGGTTTAACATCTTTATGCTAATTTCATCTATTCCTATGGCTTCAGATTTAATTGTGTTTATTTGTTTGTAAATGTCTGCACTAGTTATTTCTTGTATCGAAAAAGTTGACATATCATTTAGCTTATTATTATTGTAATAATTTTTAATATTTTCATCTATATTTGACGAGACTGTCATTTTAATATTCACACTTTATTTAAATTGGGGTAGGCTATGATATGTTCTTCTTAGGTTGTCTCAGGGTTGTCCGTTATTGACAAGATATTGAAGCGTCAGATATCATTTTTTGTTAATGTCGCTTACTTTTGGCTGAATTGCCAATTATTTTATTGTTACATTGTAGGTTGAAATGATAAAGATATGCTAAAATTTGATGTAAACAGAAACGAGTCGTAGCAAGAATTACATTTATGAGAAAATTTTTGCAATAAAATTCAAGTGAAAATGTTATATTTGTGTATCTTGCCGAAACATGGCAACTATGTAGAACTAATTTGAATTTCTGGTTATATTTTTTACTTTTCAACACTCTATCCCACACATGAGGCAGCAGCGATATCTATATCATTTAAAAATGTTTTATTTTTGTTATTATACAGGGTGATTCATAAGGAATGGGTAATATTTTACCTGCAGATTCTATAGCTTAAAATATATATTTTTTGCTTAATAATTGGGGGTCAAATATTAATATTTAATGAGATACAGGGTAGGGTGTTCAAGTTATAAAAATAATTCAGTAATGTTGTTATTTATTTTTTACATTTAATGTCAGTATGTTTCACTTATTTCCATAGCACACTTTGTTAAACATTTTTAGCACTTATCTTTTAATCAATCAATCAATTATATGTTTGTTTAAAATTATGGGTGTGCAGGATTTTCTAAAATGTAAATATATCGATAGGGGTGCATTTTATGAAGATAAAAAAAGTATCCCTTTTTTGTTTAAAAATAATGGTTAAATCAAAAATTTGCAATGAGATTATAAATGAAATGAAGTACAAAAAAGTTATGACGGATTCTGTTAAACCAAAATGGCTTAAAGCCACTTTACACTTTGCAATTTTTATTGCTGGCAATAAAAATACTGTTGCGCGTTTGCGCACTACTACATCTTTTAATCAGCTGTTGCAATTTTCCTTACATTGCAGAAATTAGAACCGGACTTAATTTTAATTGCATTGCGGCGCAATCTAGTGATATTTTTAGGGTATTTTCGTGTAGCCAACGGAATAAAAACTCGAAATTTCACATGCACATGATGCTGCTACAATTTTAACCCTTTTATTTGCCGTGAACATTTTATTCATCTCTTGAAACGGTAAATAATAACCATAATCTCAAATCTTTACTTACTTACACAAATCATAATAATCAACGATCAATGTGAACTGGCAAAACCAAATCCGCAATCCCTTGCCGGCAATTTGTATTGCGGCAAGGAAAATTTCGAACTGTAAAGCGGCTTTTACATAGCGCCCCTTATGCAATACACCAAAAATGATAGCTTATTCGATTTTCTCACGTTAAAAAACCTAATTGTACAGACTTTTATGTTTATGTGTAAAAAAATAACTGAAAAATAACATTGGGTACTGAATTATTTTTATAACTTTACCACCCTGTATCTCAGTAAGTATTAATATTTGACCTCCAGTTATTAAGCAAAAAATGCAGGTAAAATATTACCCATTCCTTATGAATCACCCTGTATAGTTAATGTTTCATGATAAAAAGATATACTTTTATTACTTTTAATATAAAACTGAAGGGATGTGATTTTTATGGTTGCGAAAAATAGTGCCATAACAGCTACTGATATTACAATTATACACTATTTTATAGCATGCGTCAGGAACTTCGCTTACTGGATCAATCTGTAACCAGACAAGTGTTATTATATATGTTATTTAATTTAAATTATATATATATAAATATATATATATAAATATATATATACAATATGTTTGTTCATTTAGATTTATACGTTGTCACACTTTTCTTTTGTTTTGTTTTTTACAAATTTATATTTTATCAGTACCTATGTATATCTAATGTATAACGTTTTGACTTGTGTATGTATTTTATACTTTAACATTAATAAATTCAATTTCAATTTCAATGTATAACGCACTCCAACAGGTCAATCTGCTACTTCAGCAGTAAAGAAAAGTTCAATGTCCCATCGATTTATCTGTATCGAGGGACCATATTATAGAAGATATTCTTTAATATGATTTAGGTAATGATCCCTGACAAATATAAAAAAATGGAAAAAAGCTAGTAAGTATATCAAGTTTATTTCATGTGCTAGAAAACTCGCTAGATACAAATCATTATCTTTTTCCTTTTTGGACGCCAATACCAAATATTTTTGTCACTCATTTTAAGGCAACTATTCGTAATATGATGAAAATAAAATAAATTAAAACCTATGATTTCTTGTTTCAAAATATTATTTTATTAGATTCTTTTAGATCAACTGCAATGAATAAATCTGACTTACGGGAATTCTTTAAAGCCGCTTTACACTTCGCAATTTTCATTGCTGGCGATATAAATTGCCGGCAAGGGACTGCGGTTTTGGTCTTGCCAGTTCACTTTATACTTAGCAATTTTTCTTGTTACGAAATAGGCATACTATCTTAAGAAACTTATAATAGGTCGTTGATTATTATAATTTGCGTAAGTAAAGATTTGAGGTTATGGTTATTATTTACCTTTTCAAGAGATGCAGCAGCATCATGTGTTTTGTTAATTGGTGCCGCATTACTATTAATTGGTGCCGCATTACTATTACAAAGGATAGAAATTGTGGATAAAGTCCTAGTTAAACCACCGTAAAAGGGGCAATATTGAGCTACCTAATGAATAATAATTTTGATTTTCTATTCCGTTGGCTATATGTAAATACCCTAAAAATATCACTAAATTTCCACCACAATGCAATTAAAATTGGGTCTGGTTCTAATTTTTGCAATGCAAGAAAAGTTGCAACACCTGATCAAAAGATATAGTAGTGCACAAACGCATGAGAGTAATTTTATTGCCAGCAATGAAAATGCAAAGTGTAAAGCGGCTTTTAGAAACAAGTTAAAAATTTATAATATATTTTTCCTTGTTTATATATACGCAAGAGTGAATCAGAAACAGTTAAGAATAATTTGGAATAAAACTTAATCTCAATCCACCCATTAGATTTTTTCTCTACATTTAATGAACAGCAACAGGAAACTAGAAATTAAATTATGCAGTTTCTGCATGCGAATATTTTACTAACACGGGCAGTCAGCAAATGCCTTTGCTGTGCCATCTAGTAGTCACCGGAGTCTTTCTGGCTTCATATGACAACAATGGATTTCCACCTCTATCTATTTTAAAACTTAATGGTAATATTAACGTTATAAAAAATCGTGTTTTTTCTGTTGATTATATTAACGATTAAGTTAGTATTTAATTATTGTTATTGCTCATGTTTTGTAATTCCCTACCCTTTAATTAGATTCGTCTGTTGGATAGCTGTTAACTAAAAAAAAATTACGGAAAAAGAGCATCGGTGCAGAAGTATTGATAATTCCAGAAAGCAGATAGTCCAGAAGTATTTTTTAAATTATTTAATACTCGCTGATAAAGAAACAATTTTAGAAATGGTATCTGAAATTTGTATCGTTTTATCGATAAACTTACTTTATTATATAATTTTCAGATATAAGGTAGAGCATGTAATTAAGACTTTTAATGCAGCGAAATATTTAATAGATGATAACATTGTTAACGATCTACATTGGTCGATGAGTAACAACATTGTATTAAGGAAAACAAATATTTGATATTAAGGTATAATTATATGAATTACTATTTATTTAAAGATTTTAAATAAATATAAGATAATTATATTTAGATAAATTGAATAATAATGTAAAATGAGATAATATAAATTATTGTTTTAATAAAATTAAAAGAAATATAAAATTTTTTTATTTAATTATTGCCAACGTACAGAGGTAAAAACTAAAATACATATTCTATTCAACTTAACATCATGAAAATCTTTTAGTTAGGACAATAGACAATGAAAGAACTTTTATCTATTCACAAACTTTTTGAACGTCATGGTCAAGCACTGTGCAATATTCTTCCATCTGCTCATATTCTTACAAGATCCGATTACATAAATAAAATAGGATCCAAAAAGTAAATAATAGAAACTGATTCTATAAAATATTTAAAAATCTCGGCCTGATACTTAGGACTTGTTTTAATACAAGTAATTTCAAGCCTGAAAATCTGCCACCAATATTTTTGTTTAAAACATTTTAAAATATACAAAATTCGCCTCATGGTTTCCTAATCCACATATAACCCCAAATATAGTTCTTACGTCAAACTCTATATTATAGCACGAAGTTTTCAGCCCTAAGAGATAGATCATGCGTAAAAAGAAGTTTATCTAACCCTGTTATAAAAAGTCAAATTTTAAATGAATTTTTGACAATTAAGTGATGTAATGAATTTCATTACGTAACTCTTTCTATCGCAGTGATGTAATGAGATTTTATTTCTGAATATTTAACCTATAATTTAGCAGATTGACAACTGAAGTTTGTTTATACAAATGTCAATCCATGTTTGAAACCGCCCTTTTTTTCTATTTTAAAGCGGGGTTAGATACAATTTTTTACGCAACACGTTTTGAAGACGGTCATTTTATTTGAGTTATGTAATTTGCAGAACTGACTCGTTTCAGTTGCTTGTTCTGGCCAATATTACATTCGTCAAATAAAATTATACTTTTCATAACTGGTTATGTAAATAACTATTTCATAACTGCCTCGCAAGTCACCAAAGTAAGACCCTGTAATTAAGAAAATCTCTCAGATATCATGTTATCTTTCATTCTTGATGAATTCTCACCATAGAATTTTTTTCCCGCTGTTGGTTATATTTTATAAAAGACAATTATTTTCTTGTTATGATCAGAGAGTTAGACCTACAATTGCTTGTAGATGTTGGCCACAACTGTAGCTTGTCGATAGCTCTATATTTCACCTTAATTAAAACTAACTTGAAAACTATTTGTAATAGTGTGGGTAAGTTTCAAAAGTTTTCATAAGTTTCATACACTGTTTAGGATATAAAAAATAATATAACTATTTAATATTCTTACCAAACCTATGCTGTCTACAAAATGATGTTTTATGTCATCCTCATAACTCAAATGGTACAAAATTTTTAATACAACTTCCTGATGCCTATCATCACCTAAAACAAGAATATTAAATAGTTGGCATATTTGCTCAAGATTTATTGAAGAAACTTACTTAATAGGCTCATAATTCTCGGCAACATTCCTACCTTTATTATCTTGTATCTAACTTTATTATCAAATGATAAATTGTATAAAAGTTTTAATGCTAAATGGACTAGATCTGCACTGTTAGATTCCAGCATTTTTGGTAACTTATCAATTATATTCAAACTAGCCATAGTATCTTTATTGCACTGCATTATGGATAGTTTTTTTAGGAACGTTATGACTAGAATAAGTAAATCATCATTGTCTCTATCTAATGCTTTAACTAGCAAACCAACAATGTTTCTCTTTGACATTTTTTCTTCTACTGTCTCATCCTCAGATATATTTAATAATAAATAATAAGCAACACGAAGCAAATGCTCTTGCTTTCGAACTAGGGTACGAAACCTTTTAACTTTTTGTTCTCCTGTTAGTTTTTTGTCATCAATGCATTCCATAGACGTTGTAAGGTCATCATATACACTACCCTCCATTACTGCTTTAATGTTAGTATCTGTAAAATTTCCAGATTTTGGACGAACAGGTTCTGGAATACGACTTCGAGGAATTTCAGACATACTGGCACTACTTGGGCAAGGTTTACGAACAATTGGTATGTCGGAAGGTGCTTCCACACCCTCAAGATCTGCTTTCCAGCGGTCATATCTCCTTAGTTCGTAATCAATTATATCCATGCATATTGATCCCACCTTAAAAAAATATCTATTTTATTGAACATCATTTATTTGCAGGAAACTACTAACTTAAAAATTATAATTATAAGAGGGAGGACCAGAAATATACCAAAAATTATTACATACTCAATAGTCAAAGCTATTGTTAATTTCATGTCTCTTCAATGAGTAAATAATTACTTTACTCAATGGTCTCTCTTTACCACATGCAAAATTGGATGCCAAATAACAAATAGTTTTGTTGTTTAATGCGTTGAAGTGAGATCAAGCTTAAATTGAGATCCACTTATAGGCAATGAAATTAAATAATTGTGGTCATTTAGTGTATACAATGATCTTTGGTGGTGCCGACCAGAGATGGAAATGTGGGGCGAGAAGCGACTGTAAAAAAGTGGAGTTTATTTATTAAGGAATGATACTTTAAGGACGGGGAGTATTCGTTGTGACTGTAGTTGAATTCCGGTAATTTTTTCCATTTTTAAACAGCCCAATTGAAGAGAACCACCGAGTGGTCTTCGATTGTGTGGCCAAAGTTCTTGTCAGGTTTAACAAATTTATATGATTTGTAAGTGCATATGCACAGGGTAATATAATAATAATACTCTGAACATGAAAATCTTAAGCCTAGTTTATTATTTCAAGGTCAGTTTGTTTTCAGTAGGTTCAAATCAAACTAAAAATCGCAAAATTGCTATGAATGGCTAAGAAGGTTAATAGTTGAACTAAATTTGGGATTGCGCGATTGTGTTGGAAAATAGTACATGTTTCACTTTCACTATTCATCACAACTTACTTCTAAAAAATTGTTACATGTAGGTATTATATTGATAATTCAATTTTGGTAAGAATAAAATAGATTATTGTTCCAACGAGGGTGATTACAAATTAAGTTACTAGTACATTATGGGGAAATAACAGTAATAGTTAGTTAACCCTCCCAAGACGGAACGGGTTACAGATTGACTGGAGTACAGATTGTACCCCAAGTCGTTTTTTTTTTTTTAATTTAGGAAATTACCCGTATGCTAGATGCCTTGATTTTTTAAGCCTATGTAAAAACCCGGTTGATCTAATGGATAGGTTATTTTTGTGTTTAATTTCATTATTTTTTTCTCTAATCGTGATTGTCAACTTAAATGCCCCACCCTGTATAATTCATCAAAAGCAATTTTTTGTTCACTTCTGGGCTGCCCCTGTAACAACACTACTGCTTGCGGAGCTTCTATCGACTGCTAATTGCTGGTAAGTTGCTTTACCTTTAAACACAGCAAAGAGAAAATTATATGTGTAGATTTTTCTTATTTATAAATCAGAATATTTGTCAAACAAGATTATAATTATAAAAAAATTTTAATTAAAAGGTATGTTAAAGTATACAACCTCAATTTCTATTTAATTTAACACCTGAATAGTTTCGTTTTATTGAATACTTTATGGTTTCTGCATCAAGTATTTCATCAAGTATTGGTAATTCTATTTCAACACAATTTTTTCTGTCTCTTGTTCCTTTATGGACCATATCGTTATGCTTTGGATCCATAGTAATTGTTTAATTTTTGTTATACTAAAATATCACAACAATCAAAAATACTTACCTCATATTTTCAGAAGCTAATAATAACTTGAATTTTTATCATATGAGAACATTCAAAATAAAATAAAATACGTATCATTAATGTTATTCATAACAACGACGATTTAACAGTTTATAACCAAAAAGGAAAATGATTTTACAAACTGGTTTAACAAACATCTTAATTTAATTGAATATAAGTTCAAGCATAGTAGAATACACAGGGACTTGGTTATGTACAAAAGAAAAATAAATCAAAGTGGATTAACTTTTCTTGTCGTGGCTAATATTCAAGACAAACTCAGCAATGTCGCATTTAAACAGTACGTATGTCGTATATATAGCAGTGAACACCATACATTCACAAAAAAATGATGTAGGTAGTTTGCATTTGGTGAATAGACATCAAAATCAACAAACAAATAAAAATTTTAAAAGTATATGATACCAAATAAAATTAGTGGCTTAGCTTTAGATATCCCGAAAACAAAATTTGAACAATAGAGGGAACCAATTTTTAACTATTTACCAGATTTTTTGGAAACATTCGTTGCTGAAGTGGCAAGTTCCATAAAATATTTAAAACAATTTCTGGCTTCAATTACCACAATATTTTTCCATGGCCTTATAGTTTATATTATTATGTCATTATCACTAATACACAAATCACCGAAAATACTAAATACGCAATAATATTTAATAATTATTTTGTGTTATAACCCTTTCATTGGGAAATGGTACAAGAAATGGAAAATGTATCAGTTAGCAAGTAAAAAATGTACCTACTGCAATTATAATTTCTTACATAAGAGAAGATAAGAAAGTAAAAATAGAATGTATGTTAAATGTTGGGTAACTTTTGTTATTATTCATAAGTTATGGTCCACTATTTTACCATAATCACAAATAGTTATTTAAAAACGGCATTTTCATTCCTTAACAGTCAGTGTGTAAAAATATTTATACATTTAAAAACTAAATTTAATCTACAGTATTTCATATTTTTAGAACTGGTTTTCTATTTATTATTATATTCTTTTCATTACCCATAATATTGGGTACTTATTTTAGATGCAATGGAAAAATGGTTTTACTTTAAGAATAACAAAGGATGTTAACTAGGACAATCTATATATAGTATTAAAATATACTTATAAAATACTATTTGACTCATAGGAAGCGTCTATATTTGGTTTGTCCTCAAACGTGCCTTATTTGGATATCCGTTTAAGATACATATTATTACATAATTACTATGTATAAATTAGAGATGCAATCAGTATCCTATTGTTTTCTAATGTTATTTAAATTTATATGAATCAATTTGCTTTATACAGGGTGCATACAAAATAGACGGACAGAATTTAAGTGGTCCCAAAAATGTATCTAGATATCTTAAAAATCATATCAGATACAGCGATTATAATTGGTACTCGATTTAATATTAATAAGGGCACGCCTGCAGCTAATGAGGCGCACAAACTATACACCCTCTTAGGAGGCCGCAAAAGTCCTGCGTATAAATAAAAACATAAAATAAAATAATTATTACTAAACACACACACCCTACAGGTTTTTCATGTCTATGGTTGAAATTCATTTTAATCAATACTGTAATTCTAAAACTTATTAATACTAAATCCTGTATTAAGGCTCAGCTCTATATCTCAAATGGTTCCTGAAATATTAAATACATTTTTGAGGGCCACCTTCGATGGACCTTAATATCCTTAGGAAGCATTTGCAGATTTATGTTCATAGAAACTTTGTTTCATATTTTTGCGTGCAGAAGCTGCTGCTGATTTTATCCCTCACATCATCCCCTGTATAAACCCTGTACTTACAATTAATAAAACTTAACACTTACCTTACATTTTAAAATGACTTCATGAAAACACGAATACATAGAAAAGCAGAAAAATGTAAATACTAAGTGTGTACTTAAGGCAATACTTCTTTTCCAATCTTCCCTTAAAACTCGACCTAGAGCACTAATTAAAGTTTCTGAAAATTATCCAACGTTAGGTTATAGTTACTTATTTATATATTAATACAACTACCATTTTTAGATAAAGCTTCTAAATTTTCAGGATCTCTAGCTAAAAACTGAATTAAATGGGCTCCTCTAATTTTTTCAGCCATTCCTTCATATAACAGATCTATATAATCAGACAGATTATTATAATTTGCTTCATGTATGCCATTTTGGGCTTTATCAATAATATTTTTATCTCCATCACCCAACAATGACGGGACACCTATTTACAAAAAAAAAAAAATTTTAAAAACTTTTCCAAAAAAACAAAATATTGTCTTTAATGGGCTCATTCAGTAATATTTTTTTTATTTATTATTTCGAAAGAGGATCCTTGAAATAGTAGCTATGTGAAAAATCATAATTTTATTTCAACGTTAAATTCTAAATTATTTCTCCATATCTTCTATCAACGAACGAAAGACAACTGGACTAGCAGCATATCTATTCCTATTTAGACACACTGATCTGTATATTAATTAATTAATAAAAATAACTACATTTTAAAATTATTTTTAATTATACAAAACATTTAATATAAAAATAAGAACTTTACATTTTTTTAAAATATTTTTGTATATTGTTATTCTCCATATAATTGATGATCCGTACTTTCACACATTCCTCAAAGATCTGTTACATATTTGATAATTTCATATAATTCAGATAAATATTTGTTGAAAGTTGGATTTATTTGCACTGAGTGTTTATAAAGGTAATGCAAAATTATCTATAATGCATCTCATAACAGGAACAAACTGTATATTTTTATATCCTTGGAAAAGGTTTTCAACATTCTAAGAATGTTATTACTAATAGATATTCTCAAAACCAGTGATTTTCGGTGAAATAACATTCACAAGGAAATGGAATTTTGATATCATAGACTGAAATAATGATTATAACAACGGGTTTTCACCTTAATTTTGTATAATAAAGTTAACAATGGACAAGTAAATGTTTTGTAATTATTTAATTTCTAAATGGATTTAATGTCCTCTTTCATCTATTTTTATTAAAATTAAATTATTCCCTAGATGTAATTATTCAAACCGATTTTACTGTTCTATGAAGAATTTGATACTTTATTTGTTTTTATGATATCACAACTTTTTAATCTAGTCTTCAAAAACAAAATAACCTTCAGAGAGATTGAGAGTTGTTAATCTTTTGTTGATATAAATCTTACAAATACAACAAATAAATCATGACACTAATTTAGATATAAAGAGATAAAAATTAATAATAGAATAATTACACAATATAATAATTATTAATAGATTAATAAGGTGGAAACTTTATACATGATGTCATTTAAATCCATGGACAAGCAAAAACTGAAGAAATTATGAACGAAGAAGTGAAAGAACCTAATCGTAGGTACCTAATGATCAACAACTGTGTGTATTTGTGATGATAGTTCATGTTAGATTGCAGACTCATGCCACTTTTAAAAATGCAAATATATTACAATTAGAAGCTAATTTGTCTGTGGGCATCTTATGACTAAAAAACTTTTCTAGTTCAATCAGTAATATACCCGCCCAACTTTTTAATTGCCACATTGAGGTTCGGTTTGCCTAGGTGATAATACTGAAAAAACTGTAATATTTGTTAAGCGTTAATAAATTTTGATTGGCTTGGTTTATTTAACTCATAATACCACCAAGTCTGAAAATTTTAATCCTGTCATGAGGGAGTTTCCATTTAATTTTTTTTTATGGTTATTAGATATAATTAAATTCTTTAAAAAAGTTGTTTTTTAAAACAAGAAAAAATACTTCTAGTAGAATTTTACTTGCAAAAGAAATCTCTCTTCATTGCCGAAGAAAAGTTTTTGGCAAAATGAGGATATCATCAGTCTAAAAAATTATGGTTAATTATAGTTTTTTATAATTTTAACTTTTGCTTCCATGTTCTAGCAGAATAATGTTCAATTAACTTTAATATACTTAGGCATGAAGCAAGATAATGTATTAATCATATAAAAAATTTAAAATAACGTAAACTGGTGCCATAGGCTCGAGCATAGGCTTTGATCTTGACCTTGAAATTATGAACCCGCAAACTATAAAATGAACTACCATCATATACACAACTATCTGCATATTTGCAACATGACATATCTTATATATAATTCAAATTTAAGTAATATATTAATTAAATTATTTATTAAGTATATAAACCTCAAACGAATTTTTTTAATATATTTATAATATAACGTACAATATGGCAAGACATTAATGAATGAAAAAAAAGACGTAATATTTTATAGTAAATATCCTTGCAGTTGCAGTCACTCAAGGTAAAAGCGTTTGTGTCTAATTTAATGAGCTGTAACATCTGACAACAAATATTAAGGTTTTAAAAATCATTCAGAAGACGATATTTTATATACTGTATGGCCACAGTTAAAATGGAGGTAATTATTCGGGACACTACAAAATGCTTAAAATTTGCAAAAATTTTGTGAAACCCCTTAAATAGGGTCTTCTGAACGCGAATATCTGATTTTTTTACCCCGGAGACGAAGGGTTTTCCCAGCTCATTTAGTCAATAGTGTTTAACAAATTGATTGGTTAAAAAACGTTATTGTCCGGCAAGGACCAACGAGGAGGTATAAGCATTACCCTTGCCAGAAAGGGATGTGAATAGAGTTAGGTTAGGTTAGGTTAGGTTTGGTTATGTTAGGTTAGGTTAGGTAAGTCATATTATATAAAAATAAATTAATACATGCATGCCGTATGCATGTATTAATTTATTTTTATATAATATGTCCCACCTAATCTAACCTGACCTGACGTGACCTGATCCTACCCACATCCCTTCCTGGCAAAGTTTTTATATATGTCCTGCCTGACCTGACCTGACCTGACGTGACCTGACCTGACCTGACTTGACGTGACCTGATCCTACCCACATCCCTTCCTGGCAAGGGTAATGCTCATACCTTCTCGTTGGTCCTTGCCGGACAATAACATTTTTTAACCAATCAATTTGTTAAACACTGTTATTGACTAAATGAGCTAAAATGACTACCTAATATTTCACTGGTTAACCTAATAAAATCTGATATTTCACTGATCTGGATATAATTCAGTGTTTTGTTACATTAGTTTCCGTGTGCCGGCATGGTAAATTTTTCATTAAATAGATCGTATTCATATGTTTCGCCGTCAGTAAATGACGCGCGAATCCTTTGATTCGCGTCAATTTAACGACGCGAAGCGGGAATGGCGAATGGCGAGCGGGTAGGATTAGGTTAGGTTAGGTTAGGTAAGTCATATAAAAATAAATTAATACATACATGCATGCAGTATGCATTAGGTTAGGAGGTATGAGCATTACCCTTGCCAGGAAGGGATGTGGGTAGGATTAGGTTAGGTTAGGTTAGGTTAGGTAAGTCATATTATATAAAAATAAATTAATACATGCATGCAGTACGCATGTATTAATTTATTTTTATATAATATGTCCCACCTAATCTAACCTAACCTAACCTAACCTAATCCTACCCACATCCCTTCCTGGCAAGGGTAATGCTCATACCTCCTAACCTAATGCATACTGCATGCATGTATGTATTAATTTATTTTTATATGACTTCCCTAACCTAATCCTACCCACATCCTTGCCTGGCAAGGGTAATGCTCATAGCTCCTAACCATTGAGTATAAAATAATAAAGAGGCGCAACTGTCAAGGTTTTGAGATTTTAGAATTGTATTTTTTTGCCAATAACTTCATGAGCGTCATCAATTTTTAGTGCTATGGGAAGGTTTGTAATGTGGCTGTATAGCCCTTAAAATGGAAGAAAATCATGAAGCTATTGGTAAAAAAATACAACACTAAAATCTCGAAACCTTGACAGTTGCGTCTCTTTATAATTTTTTACTCAATGTCCTAACTTAACCTAATTCATACTGCATGCATGTATTAATTTATTTTTATATAATATGACTTACCTAACCTAACCTAACCTAATCCTACCCACATCCCTTCCTGGCAAGGGTAATGCTCATGTGGGTAGGATTAGGTTAGGGAAGTCATATAAAAATAAATTAATACATACATGCATGCAGTATGCATTAGGTTAGGAGGTATGAGCATTACCCTTGCCAGGAAGGGATGTGGGTAGGATTAGGTTAGGTTAGGTTAGGTTAGATTAGGTGGGACATATTATATAAAAATAAATTAATAATTACCAAAATGGATATGAGAGTAAAGAATAAGTTTTCCGCGTAAAATGAGAAATAAAAAAGTTTACCCTCTTATCCACTCTAACTGTGGACATACTGTATATAGAAAACCTAAATTCTAAATAAAACTATGATATAAAGATCTATTAACGTGCCAAAGTTATTTTTAGTCTATTCACAAAACCAATTGCTTTAAAGAACATACCTTTAACACCACTCTGAAGTTTTCGTTTCTTTAAATAATAAATGATCTGCTCAACTTCAGCTAATCGGGAATGATGAATTAAATCACACTGGTTAACAACTTCTTTTGATAAGGCATGACAATCAGTCCTACTATTAATCATGGGTAGTTCAACAAGTTTCTTAAGACTCTGAAACCTCTATATGATAAAAATAAAACATCAATGAATTACAAAAAAACACCTTTTTTTCTCCATGAACAGCATTTTCTTTCGGGCCAAGAATTTGTACGTCTATTTCATAACTTAAAACGATGGCGTCAATATTTGGATGAACATCTATAGAACCTGGTTTGCGTTCTCTAAAATTAAGTTATTAAGTAACGACAATTAAATAAATAAATAAATTACTTACGTCCGCATATACTTTGCGTCTTCTGGTTCCATTTCATAGAATATTCTGCAACTGTAAATGATAAAATAGTACGCAAGTATAAGTATAGTTAATAGCAGCACTAATAATGCATTAAAAGTAATAAATTCTATTACCATCAAAATATTAACTAAAATTTGTGCATTCTTAATTTTGTTGGTTTGTTTGACAGTGGTGGGTATTTAAAGTGAGCCGGTAAGTTTTGACACATTTTTACCGACAATCAATACCTGTTTCGCAGAAAACATTACGTAATTCGTTTAGAATTCAGTGAGTGATCAGTGATTCTAAAGGTCGGGACACACATAAGCGCACCGAGAGCGAGCCGTGAATCGGCCGTGTCACGGCCACGGGCAGCATAGGGCGAGTTGCTTTATTCACCGGTTGTTCCACCAGATGTGTTTTATCTCATTCTAACCTCGGAGATAGAACGAGACAAAACACATCTGATGAATCCACCGGTGAATAAAGCAACTCGCCCATATTAACATTCTTTATGGTGGGTCCTCACGAGCGTAACTGGCGTAACAGCGTATCGGCGCTTTGCAATATGATTGGCTGTAGCGGACATGTTTAATATTTTGACATTTACGTCGGGATTGCGTCGTGATACGCCGAATTGTTGGTTTGGGTTCAACTTTCAGGCGTAAACACGGCGTAAGAGGGTGTAACGTAACCTAAAATTTACTTAGTTTTGTGGTGTTCTGTGGTTTTGTGCTTCTTTATGGTAAGAAAATGGACCAGGTGAGCATTATCTATTTATTATTGCACTATACTGTCTTCACGATACACTTACACGTTAGGTTTCTAAAATCTAAATATATCAACATGCCTTTTTACGTTTACCTACGTTAGGACGGAACGCGAAAATGTGCGTAACTACGCCTATACGCTTTTCCGCTTTGATTACGCCCATCAGGACTCACCATTACAGTCGTACGGAAATGGCAGTATTCGGCGCAATCTCATTGGCCGTTTCAAGGCCAAATGTCACATTTAACCAAACCTAACTGAACTTATTCCTTCTTTACTCGCAATTCGTTAGTGGTGTAATGGCCTAGCGGAAACGAGCTCGACTTGGCAAGCAGAAGGTTCCGGGTTCAAATCCCACACGTTCTTGTTTTTTTTTAATTAAATGCATCAGGCATGACGAGGTCTATTGCGAGTTAGAAGCCGGAGGCGATAGCCGGAGGCAGGTTAGATATGTGTGTTATTCCCCTGATAAAGGAATTTTTTTTCATTAAGTTTAAGGAATTTTTTTTAATTAAATGCATCAGGCATGACATGAGGTCTATTGCGAGTTAGAAGCCGGAGGCAGGTTAGATGTGTGTGTTATTCCCCTGATAAAGGAATTTTTTTTATTAGATTAAAGCCAAATTTGTTTTTAAATGTGACATTTTGCGTCCGCGCCAAGTCGTGGCCTTGAAACGGCCAATGAGATTGCGCCAAATACTGCCATTTCCGTACGACTGTAAAGGATGTGAATATGCCCACGGGCATACTACGGTCAACGGTGGTAATTTTGTGTAACCACACTTGACCGCAAGTGGGCCGTGTTGCGGTCCAAGCAAAAGTGTTTTTGCCAGTGTGTGTTAAGGCCAGGGCCAAATCTCGGAGACCGACTGCCGTAAAAATTCAAACAAATTATAACGGACACGGCGCGCTCTCGGCTCGGTATCGTCGCTCGGGCGTAAATCGGTCACGTGAAGACTGGCACCGAGTACGTCCGTGACACGGCCGATTCACGGCTCGCTCTCGGTGCGGTTATGTGTGTCCCGACCTTAATGGGGGCTACGATCCCGACGATCCGTGTTATTACATTTATTAGAGAGATGAGAGTCGAGATCATAGAGTGCAATCATAGTAGAAGGAGAATGGTATGTCAGGTTGCCGTCCAATTTGTGTATCTACTGCGCATTACGTCACTCAGTTTAAAAAAGTCAGTTGTAATCTCGCACGTTTAATTTTTATTTTAATATTTTTAATAGTGTTAACGAATAGTAACATGCCTGCTTGTGCTGTGGCCAGGTGTAACAATTATTACACGAAGACAGAACGGTACTGGCATCAAGTATTTTACATTTCTTCGCGCTGAAAAGCTCGCGAAAGTATATGGATCAACGATGAAATTAATTTGGAAAATAGCAGGTTAATTTTTTATTTCGCCGGTTTATCCTTTTCATTGCCTATTGTCTGTTTATAGCACGTATTTCTTCTATTGATTTCAACCCAACAGAATCAACAGATTTTGAAATTTCTTTAATACAGCCAGATGTTGTTATATTCCCCCCAGAAACAGTAGAAACTTAAGAGCTAATGCAGTTAGATATTAGTTAATAGTACAGGAACTAAGCAGAAATTTTGATAAAAGTGACATTATATTCGAAAATTTTAGAAAATACATATTTTTGAGGTTAATTGTGACGTCACCCCTGCCGCTTTTTAAACTGAGTGACGTCACCGTACCTGCGGGCGGGCATACCATTCTCCTTAAGCCGGCGCCACACATGCGGCATTCGGCGAAAGGCGAGCGGTTACTCGCCGAAAGCCGCATGTGTGTAGCTGACGCTCGCCTCGGCGTTCGCCATTCGCCATTCCCGCTTCGCGTCGGTAAATTGACGCGAATTAAAGGATTCGCGCGTCATAAATTCGATCGGTACACAAATTGGGATTGTTTTTTGCCAGTCCTGACACTTGGCAGCGTTTGTGTTGGTTTTCGATAGTTGTTTAATAAAATGGAGTGGTTAAACGACGCTCGCCTATCAAAACTTTCGCCTTTCGCCAAATGCCATTCGACGAAAGCCAAAGTTCGCCTTTCGACGAATGCCGCATGTGTGGCGCCGGCTTTATACCATGAGTGCAACAATGTTGTCGTATTTTTTAAAACTGAACGTTTGGTGTTTGGTCTCCTCACAGAATATCGAATATCTACTCTGATATCTACTAATTATTTGTCTACCGCCGGCGCCACACGTGAAAAATTATCAAAATCCCTCTAAAGGATAACAAACTACTATTGGCAAATTATCAAACGCATAAGATTGCATTATTCTATAGTCGTGAAAAAACGATTTTTATGAATAAATTGCCATAGTATTGAAATTGTGCAATATTTAATCGTGCTATCTGTAACCCATTTTACAGCGCTGTAAGGGATGTAAGCCTTTGACCTTGACTTATTACAATTACATCCAATATAAAAAAGATATCTGCGTCCTGCGATGTAATGATGTAATGGCTTGAATTTGATACAGCCTACTATCTATAAATTCCGTGCTGCTATCACTAGATTAATGGATTTCATTCTAAGCTCTGTATTTTTTTCTGGGTTGAGAGGTGGTTAATTCGTGAGGCAGCCACCACTTTAATTCCCAGTACCTATATTGGGTTGTCTAGTGCAAAATTCACAATACCCACCACAAGGCACAAATAATAATTTGAAAATATTTTATTTATACAAATATATCATTTTTACTCAATGCAAATATTAAATAAAGTCTTCAACGGTCTTGTAATTCCCTTATCTGCCTGCTGTACCAGCTGATATTTATTAAATAAGTGGATAGGTATTGTTTTCATTGTTCATCATCATTGATGTGTTTCACTCTGAAATCATCTTATTAAGTATCTTATATTTTCAGCAATGGAAATGATAGGAAGAAGTGTAAAAAGTGTGTTAATTGATTTAGATATGGGCACTGATGATTACCTGGCATTATTAATACTTCTGCATGCTGAAAAAATTGGAGAACTCAAAATAGAAGGTATTATTTGTTCAATGGGCAATACCATTGTGAATAATGTTTTAAAAAATGTGGTTCGATTACTTGAAATCGTAAAAAGAACAGATGTGAGTATGAAATTAAATTAAGTTAAATATTTCAGGCAAAATGTAACTCCCTATATCCAGAGTCACCTTGTGTTGGAGGGGGGGGTGGGGTGTGTGTGTGAGGGGGCTAAACATGTAGAAACCATTATTATGCACATGCACACCAGGCCATAATACGTAATAGCACATTTTTTTTTTAAACCTCAGTAGTTTTTACTTTATTAGCTATTTTTCTGTACACACTCGAATTCTCTCTATTTTCTACTTTTTTCACCTTATATCTGTTTATGTAACCAACAATATATTAATATGTACATTTTATTGCCTACATATTCATACTGTAGTACAGTATAAATATACAGGGTGTCCCGAAAATAGTGTGCAATACTTTACCAGCTGCTTCTATGACTAGAAATGGGAAAACAATTTCCTATAAACATTGGTCGAAAAATGGGATCTACAGGCCTCTAGAGGTGGGCTTCTGAGAAAGGTTTTTATTGAATATCTCCAAAATCATCCAATGTCAATTATTTGAAATTTACACAGCCGCTACTCTTTTTATGTGTAATAAGATGAAATAGAAATAATGTGGGGTGAAAATAACCCCAACTTTTTAAAATTTTATATGTAACTTTTTCCTATTTTTAACGGTAAAAAAGTTACTCTTGTTGAATATCGATAAAATGCACAATGTTTGAATAAAATCGATTTGAACATTTTATAATTTAAGTAATTTAATTTGATTGTTTTTTAAGTTTTATTTCCAGTTTTATTACATATGGATAAAATACATTGTACGAGATGAGTTTTGTCTCTTTTATTGTGTCATGTGTCGTAATAAAGTAGGTACATAGGTACTAATCTTTTTAATCTTTTCTTTTTGTTATCTATTTGAAAAATAGAAAAAATATTATTTTATGAATAACTCGAATATGAATAGAAATCACCCAGTAATTTATTTATTTATTTTATTTATTTCAATACAAATCCAACAGGCATGAAGCCCAATTACAGGATAGGTTACGACACTATTTAACATAAAGTAAACATACAATAAACTACAATGAAACTCGGACAAACAACAAATAAGTGTATAAAGTGTGTAAAGTATATATAGGTATATAAAACAAAATTAAATAATAAAAATATGTGTTAGCGCCTAATTTGTGCATCTAGCACGTATCATATAAGTAAATAGATGCATACATTAAATAAAATAATAAGGTACCTATATAAAAAACATATTAATTAATCATTTAAGGTAGGTAACTCTTTTAATTTCAGAAATGCTCGAATAAAATATATCAATCCTGTCCTCAATATTTCTATAATTTAAATTCATCTGGTAAAGGGGGGAAGCTACCAATATGTTAGTTCTCGGAGTGGGAATGTTAAAAAGACTATTATGCCGGGATGACAACTAGTAGGGGCGCGTAGGTCATTGAGTGGGAAATTTTTGAGGGAAGTTGTCACCTACGTTAAAATGAAAGATTGTATCAAAAGTAACAAGAAAAGTCATGGTGCCACGTTTGAATCTGTGTCTGTCACCCTGCAACCCCCTACATAGGGTGAAATTTTTAACTTTCTCTATCTTCCTTATTACTTAAGATATTTTGACGAACTTTTTTTTTAAAGATGCCGTTTTAATTCCATATATAGATGTTCATATATATTATTTAATATATATAACAAAAATATGCAGAAAATAATAAAAATATTTATAAACCTAACTGAATAATACATATTAATAATAAAATAAATTCCTTATTTAAAATAAGTATAACACATGTGTTGGTACTTAATTTGTTCAACCTGAAAATATATTTTAGTTAGTATAGATTGCCCAAACATTTTTTTTAGAGAAATTTTTTAACGTCTTATTTATCATTCGAATCCGACCCTACTAGCTGATTATTTTCGCATCCTTCATCTTCTTCCTCCCTGGAACACATTTCTCGAGACATTTCTGTACAATTAATGTTTTCTAGAAAGGACTTGCATCGCCTTTCTGCACATTTCGTCTTTTTGCACTTAATTGTAATATTTCAGGAAGTGGACAATTCTTGTCAGATAATACCAGTGATATTCCATTTTTCGTTCCTTCCCAACCATATCTTTTTAGGCCATGCAAGCATTAATAATAACAATGCTAGCTTTTAATTGGTTACCAGAGATGGTCTTATTGTCTTCTACAAAATTATCCAATAGATGCAACAGTTTATATTTATCAGTATGCTCGTCAGTATGGATGGATATGCATCTTTCCATCGTAGGAAAGAAAAGATCCAAGGTATTGCTGTTAGTTCATATTCATCGACAATCTCTTTTAGGTCCAAATCTCTTCTCGGTCTTGATAAAACTAAAACTATAGGAATAAAATTTTTCTGAAGTTTCCTTTCTGTAATTTTTCCCTTTTTAGTAGTTTTAATATTTTTATTTGCGTTTTTACATAGTTTTAAATCGTTTTTCTTTTAAGAGGAGCCCATATAGTGACGTACCTTTAGTTTCTATCCTTTTTTTAAGTCTTTCCATTTGTGTCTGTCCGATGGTTTTTATTTCCGACATATTTTTGGCTGCTTTTTCTCCAGCTTATTGGGGACTAATACTTTCGAAACAAAAATTTTCTGTATACTGTGATGTTTTTCGTATTTAGCTCGTAGTTTTGCTTCTTTGGAAGTCGTTCTAATTCAGGTGAGCCTCCGTGTTTTACGTTAAGCCCACGATTCCACATGTAACTTTTAATGTTTTATTTTCCCATATAACAAAATGGTATATTTGACTTATTTACAATTCAGTTACCCTTCATGAACTCCTGCCAAATATCGGGTTTTCTTTATTATTCCAATTCTACCAAATAATATGTTATTATGTGTGAAGTAGTTAACAAGGTCTAGAGCAAAAAAATATTTAACAAATCCTTTAAGACATTAAATGCAACAACCAATCACCAGTTAGTTCAAATAAATGGAAAGATCATGTGCATATAATTTCTCAGCCTTAAAGGTTGGTCGATTTTTGTGTAATCTATCAAATTCCTCCAAATTTCATTCGTTTATTCTCCGTAACATTGTTTGATTAGCAACTTTGATTTGTTCATAAAAAGATTTTAAAAAACGTAATTACTTGTAGTACTCTTTCAGACTTAACAATTCAGGGTGCTATTTTCGAAATTCATTAAAATATAAAGAATGTTTTCCCACCAGTATTTGATGTATGAGTACATTCACTATTACTCCATAAATTTGGCAATCCAGATCTGTCAATGTAACTACCTAAGACTCGCAATTCAGTCATAATTGTATGTTGTTCATCAGATCTAAAGATCCAATATGTAGTAGATTCTTTATGGGAAAGATACTGTATAGGTCTGTTTGTACAGTTCCATGTCTAAAGTTACTACACGTTTTTTATTTTCTCCAACAATACTTGATTTTAAAGTTAAGTTAAACATACAAACAATAAAATAGGCAGGTACTAATTTCTATTGGAATTTAGTTCTAATTTGTTTTCAGATTCAAAAAATCTCAAATATATGATAAAATTCCCATTTACTCCATGCATAATGTTTTGTAGTACATATTATGTGGTTGTGGTACCTTACTTCCTTATGATAATAATTAGGGCAACATTATTTTTATTTTCCTATCTGCCTACGCAATTTTTGTTTTAAAAACTTCATACGTCTATAAGCTACAATTTACTCACTGCATGTATATATATTTTTTAAATATTTAACGTATCACCACGAGGTTAAAGTTTTAGTTGCAATATTTTTATAATTTAAAGTTTGTAATAGATTTGTCAAAAAAGTATTGGATTTTATAAAATTGTGAACTGACTGTTACGAGCGCTTAAGTTTTCTCTACAAAACTTTAAAAAAATCATTTCGATAGCTTCTATAGTTTTTTTTACAGTGCGGTTTATGTTCATAAAATTGCAAATCTGTGAATTGAATCCCAACCCAACTAATAAGTGTGTAGAAGGTAACAGACACGAACGCCAGAGTGGCACCATCATTTTTTTGGTAGCTAATATAACAAAGTACCGATCTAGCATGGGTGACAACTTCCCTCAAAAATTTCCCACGAAAGCCAAAAATCTGCCCTATGCGCCTCTACTAAACCTTGGGATACGATACTCAATTTGATTTAGAAGGGATGTACAATCTAACTTATTATTAACTAATTTAAATAAAAATACTACAGATTGCATTGACCTTCTATGCTCGAGATCTACCAATTCAAATCTATCTAATAGTATTTTCTGAGAAATGCCTCTAGGTGGATATACATCATCAAGGATATATGCTACAGACTTTAAGAAACGCTGTTGAATGTTTTCAAGTGATGTTATATGTACATTATAAATGGGGTTCCAGACTATCGATGCATATTCTAAGCGAGATCCTACAAAAGACAAATACAGCAAGCAAAGTGTATGCACTTGACTCAGATCTTTAAAGTTACGTATAATAAATCCCAGACTTTTGAAGGCAGTAACGGTTGTTGCCTCTATATGATTGATAAAAGAAAGTTTATTGTCGAAAATTACGCCAAGATCTTTAACTGTATGAGGCCTTTGCAACAGTTCATTGTTCAAGCTGTAATCAAATATTTCTGGTGTAGATTTTCGATAAAAGGTCATAACATTACATTTCGCGGCATTTAAATGTAAATTGTTTCTGTTACACCAGGATTCAATTAAACTTAAGAGCGCGCCGCCGTAGAATAGAGAATGAATTTGGGTTGTGGTATAAAACGTTAGTATCCCTACTGCACACTAGAGGGTCATACATATGAGTATATTTGGTGAAAACTTCAGACTCGAATAAACTTCTCAACAGCAAATAGTTGAAGGTCATCGTCCATCGAGCACGCAGCAGGTGTCTTTTATTATTGCAACTAGTCAAGAATCTAAAGCTCCGAATTCGATCATGGGGTATGCACTCGCGAGGTATATGATTTTAAAAATATGGATATTATCCAGAATTTTATGCCGAATCCGATTCCAGAGGGCGCGATGTCGGCCAAGATTGCGAAATTGCAAAAAAAGTAATATTTCCAAAAAAAAATTGGAACTTAAATATTGCATTATCTGTCGTTTACATTGCATTTACGAGTTTATTTATAAAGATTTTTTAATAATTTTTATATCAATCGAAAGCCTAATGTTTGTAGTTTCATATAAGTTGAATAGAGAGACATTATTTTTATTATAAACAACACTATAAATTGTTTAAACAATATGTGCTCGGAAAGTGTAGTGTAATTTTCGGCATTGAGGTACTTTTGTTATTATTGCTGATAGATATGTAGTTATGTGAGACGAAATACGTAGAAAAGACCAACGAACGTTTTTTATTAAAATAATTTTTTAATTCGCTGAATAATTTAGGAGATATGATTTTTTTTAAATGAAGCGCATTGTCTGGTCTAACGCGCGCGCGGTTTTGTTTCTGTAGGCAGGCCATTTACACATGATTTCAACTAAAACCGTAAAACGATATTTTGTATTATAATATTTAATGCAAATTAATTTAAAAAAAATATAATAGCAATATGTCTCAGAACTATGGAAACTAATATGTTTGACAACAAACATTTTTCACTGACGTTTTCGATATTGTGAGTGTTGAATATTGTGGGTTTTTTAAAGTAAAATAATACATAAGATAATAATGGAAAGTCTCGAAAGTCATGGACTGTTTTTAAAATAATTTAAAAATTTCTACTTTCAGTTAATTTATTTCATAAAACAATAAATCTTTTTGAACTAGATGTTTGCTTAATTCTTGTGTATACATTAAAAATTATAAAAAACAGGCAATAATTAAATTTATAATCGGCATGTGATGTGCAAAATATTTTGCGCACGGGGTCATGGTAACGCAAAAAAAATAATGTCAATGAAAAAATGTCTCATTTTAGACACTGACGTTAATGCGCAAACAACCTTTTTTGACAGTTGTAGAAAAAAGTATTTACTCGTATTATTACGTGCATTATTTTACAATTTTTTTTTTTGTAAGGTAAGCAACATTTTTGTAACATCTTGTATGAAAGTTCGTACAGATCATAAATAATGCTCACAAACAGAACAAATTAGTGCTCTATCCTATCGGTATTTAATTTAAAAAAACTACAATGATATTAAAATAATTTTCGTCTTGATAAAATGATGGTTGTATTGTAAATTCTTTGTACATATTATGATATAACTAAAATTGGAGTATTATAGGTAAGTAGCTATAGATATGATAATAATGATAATTAATAGTCATTAAACTTATTTCTGGGAATCCCGCCAAATTCTAAAAAAATAAATAGAAATAAGAAAATGGTCAAAATATGTCAAGATAAAAGTGTAGTATCAAAGGCAAACCTCAACAGTTTGCCCCAGAAAACCACTGTATTTGGAACTATACCGGGTGACCACGGATCATGGTAAACCCCCGCCATTTCCACAATTCTTGAGCTATCCAAATGAAATTTTGCAGCAGTAATTAAATGTACGTCCAAAAAAACTCATTCCCCTGTCAAAGTTACGTCTTTTAATTGTTTCTTTCATGGCTAGTCTGATAAATAGTGTAAAATGACGTGTTGTGGTGATTTTTTCCCTTTTTTATTACTTGCACATTGCAATTATTTTAAAAACAGTCTAAGAATGACTTTCGAGACTTTCCATTATTATCTTAGGTATTATTTTACTTTAAAAAACCCACAATATTCAACACTCACAATATCGAAAACGTCAGTGAAAAATGTTTGTTGTCAAACATATTAGTTTCCATAGAGACATATCTGCTATTATATTTTTTTTAAATTAATTTGCATTAAATATTATAATAGAAGATATCGTTTTACGGTTTTAGTTTAATCAAATTAAAGTCGTTGTAGAAAAAATATTGTTTGCAACTCGTGTGCGAAATTCTTTGATCATCTCGAGTGCCTCGAAAATCGAAATCATGTGTAAATGGCCTGCCTACAGAAACAAGACCGCGCGCGCGGTAGACCAGACAATGCGCTTCATTTTAAAAAAATCATATCTCCTAAATTATCCAGCGAATTAAAAAATTATTTTAATAAAAAATGTTCGTTGGTCTATTCTACGTATTTCGTCTCACATAACTACATATCTATCTGCAATAATAACAAAAGTACCTCAATGCCGAAAATTACACTACACTTTCCGAGCACATATTGTTTAAACAATTTATAGTGCTGTTTATAATGAAAATAATGTATCTCTATTCAACTTGTATGAAACTACAAACATTAGGCTTTCGATTGATATAAAAATTATTAAAAAATCTTTATAAATAAGCTCGTAAATGCAATGTAAACGACAGATAATGCAATATTTAAGTTCCAATTTTTTTTTGGAAATATTACTTTTTTTGCAATTTCGCAATCTTGGCCGACATCGCGCCCTCTGGAATCGGACTCGGCATAAAATTCTGGATAATATCCATATTTTTAAAATCATATACCTCGCGAGTGCAGGGTTCGGCATTTTAGAAGCGTCTTTTTGGATGCTAGATTCCTTACTAGACTGTACCTAATTCCGATATTTTGAAAGCTGTTTTGAGGAAAATATTTTATTTTATTTTTGAGTTAGGTACTTGTTTATTTAATAGGTTTTTAAACAAGTGAAAGATTTTAGTTGAAATTTATTTTAGAGATACCTAGATACATTTTTTATTTTATAAATTATGGCGCGAACTTACTCTAGATCTCGCAAACGCAATAAAATATCAAATTGCACTAAAAAATTGTGGCTGAAACGGCGGTAAGTATTACATAATTGCTTTCATGTTTATGTGTATTATTTTTCTGAATTACCTGAATGGTATACTCTAAAATAGTCTAAAATGTTTATTATGTAGGTACAGGGTGTTTTAAATTTGAAGCTTACTATTAGTAGCATTAAGCTTTATTAGAATTAAAGGCTAGGTGAAAATATTTATCTGCAAAGAAAATTTGAAATCATTTTTGAGAAAATCGTGAAAAAAGGGAAAAAAATTTGCGACTAATTTTATAGTAGGAGAGCCCTCGACCAGGATTTTCGACCTCATCGCGACACGAGAATTATTATTTTTTTTTAATAGTTCCGTCAATATAAAAAAAAATTCTATTGCGACTGACGTCTATCTCGTTGCTAAAGGGGTGAAAAAAATTATCGACATATATAAGTTAAAATCTGCCAACTATTTGGTCGATTTTCTAATAGTACGCCTTGATTACGAATATCCTATTTATTCTCGTGTGTTCTTTATAATTTTTTTTTTTTTTTAGGGCAGTAGATATTGATATCCATAATTTAGAAATTCCTGGTACTGATGAGACAGTAAAAGATAGGTGTGTATTTATTACTTTTTTCGTAAATTAAATAGGGTGCCACACTACGCAGCACCATCCTTAAACTTTTTTATTTTTAGTGAGCTAGCTTTTACTCATTGTACAAGTGACAATGATGCAGGATGGATATCAGAAGACTGCCTAAGTGTCGAGATTTTGACAGATAGGTTTGAATTTTCTAGTATTTTTTGTGGGACCCCTTTACTACTTTTTGTAAATGACCCACCATTTATTTTGGATGCTATAAAAGCGTATATAAAAAAAAAGTAAGACCAGAAGCGTATATAGCTAGTGTAACTTAAATAAAGTTTTATGAGATAAAGGCCGTTAATCTTTTGAAAACCTCAAAATTATAAATATATATTATATATATATTCCATCCTCCTTCCTTATACACGGTGTCTCACCGGGGTCTGAAACAATATATGAAAAAGTATGTAACAAAAAATTTTGAAAATTTTAGGAATTACTACAGTCAGTGTGGCCAATCCAGCAAAAATAATTACAATCATTTGGTATTATCGGCTATACTGGAAGTCGATACCAACTGGCTCATTTTAAATGGAACACATTGTATATTTTCAAACGTATACCGATTTTGGGTACGCCAGTGGTCACCATGAAATTAAAGTACAAACAATGTACTTATTATAAGAGCGCCCTTCATAGGTAATATAATCACATACAACGAACAACATAATTAGGCTTAACGGCAAAAAAAAGAGAACAATGACAGAGGTTTTTAGATAAAAAACATAATAACATAAGAGAGAAATTAAAAATTTCTGAAATTGATTTTTCCCCATAAATCAGTGACTGAAATACGCATCAATATATTATATATATAAAATATATATTCTCTGTACTTAGTTTATGACTATATTTTATTAAAAAACATACTTTTCTTTCACACTGTTGACATGATTCAAATTAAAAAAATCGGACCAAACCCGCGTTTTCACGAATAAATTATAAAATCGCATACAATCATATCTATTATCCTTCTCAAATTATTTCACTACAGATACATCCTAAAAGTTCACTTGGATTCAATTGGTCAACAGTTTATTTAGCAATTATTATTATTTAAATACTGTATGTAGTTTATAATAATAATAATAATAAGAATAATAATAATAATAAAGGTCTTTATTAGATACAATAATTCGAGATTTTTGGTATTACATTCGAAATTGAGAATACCAATGACCTGAAAATTTCCAGATATAAAATTTGTTCTATTAAACGGAAAATATCAATTTTCGATATTTTTTCCCGTGACCACCGAAAAAAAAAAAAAGAAATTACCATCGTGAATCGAACTTCCGACCCCTGCGCTGTGAAGCAGACGTCTTATCCATTGCACCATCACGTTCTTTGTCTCAAGGATATTACTACCCGGCTTTTACCTAGTGAATGTTAGTAATTGTGGTTAAAAACTTGAAATTATTTTTTTAACTTCCAAAGTTAATGATAATTTATAAATATTAATAACACAATAACAACCTAAACCTCCGAGTGGCAATAATTCAATTAATTCGATCGCTAATGCGTAGCCCTCTCTTAGAGAGTGGCTAAACCCGTCAGTACGGAGTCTAACGTGTGTTTGCCGTAAAACATTAAATGTATAGTATTGTCATCAACATTTCGGTCACCGCATACTTTCTTGCCAGGAATTTCCCAAAATATGAAAAAAATTGCTGTCAAAACAATATTAATGTGTGTAAAATACTTTAAAGAAGATCGTGATGTGGCGCATAATGACCTAAAATTGCTAGAAAAGAATTAAATGGGTTTTTATGTTTTTAACAAATTATTAAATTACAAGCTAATCTTAAATGTTAAAAAAATTCTTTTCATATTACGATCATCTCAGAACGGTTGTCTATTCATCGATTGCAAGTAAATAAAAAAAAAATTGTATTTTTCATAAAAGCTACCAGAAACTTTAACTACATAACCTCCATCTAGCGGCATTTTTGAAGACGGCGCCCTCTTAATGCGGTTTGAAGACATTCGCAATCAGCCATGGATGTTATTTCAAGCAGTAACTTTAAGTCATCAGCATACATCAAAAAGTGTACATCTATGTCAGACACAATATCATTTATGAACATAGTAAAGAACAGTGGTCCAAGTATCGACCCTTGTGGCACTCCAGATTTTTTAAGAAATCTGACAGATTTGTAACCATGGTATTGAACAAATTGATATCTATTTTCTAAATAGGCTGTAAAGAGTGAAATTAAATCAGTGGAAAAACCAAAACAACTAAGTTTTTTTAACAAAATACCATGGTCCAATTTGTCAAACGCCTTCGAAAAATCAGTGTAGATGACATCTACTTGACTTTGCTGATCAAGTTTTTCACATATAAATTGTGTCTTACATATCAGGTTCGTCACGGTTGACCGTTCGCTCATAAACCCATGTTGATGACAAGATATCATAGCAGATACATGATTATAAGTCGATGAATGAAGTAATAATATTTCGAATATTTTACCAAAGTTACAAATAATTGTTATTGGCCTATAGTTGATAAGTTCATTTTTATCGCCTTTTTTAAAAACCGGACAAACACGCGACAACTTCCACTGCTCAGGAAAACACGAAGTTTTCAGTATTAAATTGAAAATAATTGCGAGAGGTCTAACAAAAGCTGAGGAGCAGTCTTTAATTAAAAATGCAGGTATTAGACCTGGTCCCATAGTCATATTTGCTTTAATATTTTATTGCACCTTTTATTTCATCCTCGGATATAGACTTAAGATTTAAAGCATTTATTACATCAGGATATTCATCAACATCCATATCGTCAGCGACTGGATCATTGAAAGATTGAAAAAAGTACTCTGCGAAAGTGTTCACCATTACCTGTGGGTCTTCAATTATTTTATTGTTGTAGGTCATTACTGAAGGAATAGAGGATATGTTATTTTTATTGTTAACAAATGACCAGAAGTTCCTTGGATTATTTCTTAAGTCATTTTCAATGGTATTGAGATATGTGGCATGGGCTAAATGGATATCATTTTTTATTTGAGATCTCAACTGTCGAAATGTGTATATAGATTCATGACAGCCAGTTCTTCTATACTCATTGATAGCCTTTGTTTTTTGTTTTATTTTATAAATAATATTATTGTTGAACCAGGGAGGGTATGTCTTTGAGGATGGTTTTTTCTTTTGGCACATTTTCTATCAAATATATCATCCAGTTTCTCATAGAGAGCTTGAACAGCGCTATTTACCTCATTGTAATTGTTTAAGAAATTCCAGTCAACATTCGCAATATTCTCATATAGTCTAATAAGATCAGCTTTATGAAAATTAAAGATAGAGTTCGGTTTTGACGGGAATTTCTTATTGGTGGAATACAGTGGCGGCTCGTGGTGTTTAAGGCTGGTAGGGCCAAAATCTGTGAAAATTTTTCAGGATTTTCAAGGTCATTGTGTTTTACAAAGGTACCTCAAAATATATGTACTAAACTTGATATTTAAATATTTTCAAGATTGCTTTGTTTTTCCCACTTTCGTTTGACGCAATTGTCTTATTAAAATTTTTGAAATCCTTTGAAAAAATTCTGTTACGTTAAACATTGTATTTATAGCTATTTGTATTCCTACCACCTTTTTATCATATATCGTTTTATTAAATTTACGACGGCGAGATTTATTTTCACTTCCACATTGTTTTTCAATTTTTAAATCGGGGGTCGGTCGTCCTAATTCTTTAATTTGAAGTTTTTCTTCTAACGAAAAACGACTAAAGGAGTTTTTTAAAACGGATATTTTATTCATTGTCACTACTAATAATAAAGACACACAAAAAACAATTATGTTAATAGAATACAGTGAATACACAGCCACACGTCTTTTTAAACTTTTTTTCCTAACCGAACAGTGCACGCCGGCATCTACAATAATCTACATATCTACGTAAACAAATCCGCGATAACTGAGCCTCAGCCGTCTGACTTGTCTGAGCTGAGCCTGGCGCAACGAATTTCGCTCTGTTGCCGATTTAACATGATGTAAAACATCGTTAGACATTGCATCTATTTCACCCGCACACGATTCTCATAAGATCTTTATCTTATAAACCGATCCAGCATACATTTGGCGCGAGGCCGAGTCTGGACGAGAAGCGAACCGAGAGTAATCGAACGTGGTTCATCACATTATAACGTCTAGCAGCTCTAGAGCATAGAGCATAGTCATAGTCGCAGATCGCAGGGCAGAGGAACGAATTTCGCTCTGTTGCCGGACTTCATAATATATATGAATTTCTGCATAATGTTTAAAAAATATATTTTAATACCCAAATAAGAAATTCAAAAATGTATTTTTGCAGATGAGGTAGTGCCATGGCACACTGGCACTACCGCACAAGCCGCCACTGGTGGAATACACAAAATCTAATTCAATATGCAGTGCTGGTTGGTAAAAGTCTTCAGGAATAATTACTTCAGGAGGATTACTTAACAAACACTGCCTGTTACTAAATATTAAGTCAAGCAATCTGTCATAATTATTATAAATGTAATTAAATTGATTCAATTCAAAGAAATTAGAGAAATTGTGAAGTAAGTTATAGTTGGTCGTTGGGTTACGGTAATCATTTTTACAGTCTTATGGATATAGGCGGGGGTTCAACTATAAGTGATGTAATAATTATTATTATTATAGTGAATTAATTTTAACATCATCCTAATGTTTTAAATTTATTTTAATGTTTCAGATTCCATTATATAAAGGGGTTGATACACAATTTATACTTCCTAAAGAATCCATTGAAAAATTTCATGGTGAAGATGGTTTTGGGGATTTACAGCATGACAGAGAACCTGATGTGTCCATAGTAAAAGAAACTCCAGCTGCCATAGCTATTCATGATATAATTAATAATAACCCTATGGAAGTATCCATAATTTGTATTGGGCCTCTTACCAATTTAGCTTTGGCAATAAAATTGTATAGTGACCTAGTATCTAATATTAAAGATGTATGGATAATGGGTGGCAATCACACAGGTATAAACAATGGTGGTGTATACTTGATTTGAAATATTTTAATACATGTGATATTTGAGCCATTTTTTGGCGACGAAACACTTTCAAAACGCTGCAAGTTCATTGATCTAAATTCGAATTTAGACCAATCAACTTGCAGTGTTTTGAAACTTGTTTGAAACTATTTCGTCGCCAAAAAACGGCTTTAACTTCGAAACTAACAGGGCTGTACATATCTAACATTTATGTGCCTAAATTTAAATGTGCTTGGTTATATGCAAGAAAAGATAAACAACCAATGTTTTATACTTTTCACCTTGGATACTTTTATATTTTTTTATATCATTCTGCATTGTTGATAATCAGACCGCTGTCGCAAAAGCCAGTTGTGTACACTTGTTTACAATTCATAAAAATCAAACATTGTTGGATTTTATGAAGACAAACATATGAATAACATAGGGAAGCTACAAAATTCACAAATACGTTTTCGTCTTAAAAATGTTTTCTTAACTGCCTCACAAGTCTTCAAGGTAACCTCCGGAGAATCTAGGATTTTGTGTTGGGTAAAGAGAGACGAGGCCCTACAGTTTATTGTGGAGTCCAAACTACTTCTACGGCATTGACAGTTCCCTTTCAAAATTTATTGTGAAGTCGTTTTAAGTGCTAGAAAAAACATCCAACATTATTTAAATTAGACATAAGACATAAGCTCATTCCAAAAAACAAAAAAATCGTCTTAGAGGTCATTGGGGTTATCTCAACATTTGAATTTGTTAATATCCAAGGTAAATCACTATGTTATTCATCTGTTTAATTTTTGCAAATACAGATTATCTTGTATCAGAAGCCATATATTGTTGATGAGCTCATATAATCAATAAACAGTATTCTAAATTTGGTAATATAAAAACTATTTTTCTATAAATAATAGTAGATATATTATTTGACAAATGGTAATAAATAACTCACGCCGATGAATTTTGCAGCACGAGCCGCATGGCGAGTGTTGTGATAGATAGATAGATAGATGTTTATTTCACCACGTTACATACAGTTGATGTACAGGGTGTCCCAAAGTTGATGTCTCGGGACTATATCTAGAGAATGAAAAAATTTATCACAAAACCGTTTACGTGGTTTAATTTGGGGTGCACTAAGGTACATTTTACGCTATAAATTTTTTTTTTTCGAAATCTGGAAAATGGCGAAACTGGCGTCATCAGAACTTTTTTCCCAGGAACATACACTTTTTTTGTACTACCTGGAAAGTGCTATTTTTTCTGAACATTTTCTATGAAAAAAGTTTTTTCGTATCTTTTATATTTAAAAATATACAGGGTAAAATAGTTTGGAAAATACGCTCAATTGCATACGAGTTAGCCATGATGTAATCGAGTGGCCTATGGAAAACAATGAACTAGGGCTGTTGGCATGTTTGTTTAGTGAATATATTGTTTGTGTCAAATAGTTTACGGGTGTCAATTAATTTAAATAGCGCCGAAATGTTTACAAACAATGAAAAAATTGACATGATTTTAATAAATTTTTTTCTCTTCCTTTTCTTTTTGGGATTTATTACCAGATCTCTTGAAATTCCTATCCAATTTAATTAAGTAAGTATCTAAAAAATATTCAAATTAACCAGTTTAAAACTGGGAAATAACCTCTACGCCTTTGACGTAATGTCAAAAACACTGCGCTGTCGTTTCAGAAACTATATCTGTTTCCTTTTCTTTAGATTTTTTATGTAACGTGTAGAATAACACGGCATAAAAGAAAATTGTTTATATCATTTCCATAGATACTTACCATAGAAATGTTGAAAAATATTCTAAATAATATTAATTTTATTGAGTTCTTCTCTCAACATTGGTAACCAAGTTGAACAAAATTCTACCGAACAACTTGATATGCATTTAACTTCATTAAGTAAAATTTTTGCAGATTCTTTGACTTTCTCTTTTTGCTGTCTGCTTATTTGGTCAAAATTTTTGCTGAATCCCATTTTATCCTGTGATCGTTTTCCCAAGCATGTTCAAAAATTTTAGATTTTTCTATCTTACCTTTTCTAATATCACTTTTGTGTTCGCCCAAACTTACATTATTAAGTGGTCTAGATGATTCACCCACATAATGTTTATTACACTCATACGAAATACTGTAAATACAGTTTTGTGAATTTTGTTCAGGATTTAATGGTTTCGTTTTTGTCAAGATCGATCTTAAAGTATTATTTGTTTGAAAAATTTTCCTAACGCCACAAAAAAACGAGTTAGAATTTTGTTATTGTCTTGAAATATTTTTTTTTTATTAAAATATACTGTTACAAATCTTTGATAAAACATATAAATAGATTTTGTTCATTGTTTTCCATAGGCCACTCGATTACATCATGGCTAACTCGTATGCAATTGGGGGTATTTTCCAAACTATTTTGCCCTATATATTTTTAAATATAAGAAATACGAAAAAACTTTTTTTTCGAATGTCTCAAAAAATGACGTTTCTCGGTCAGAAGACAAAAACGAAAGGTAGAACTTTTCTAGCTACTTCAAGTAAACGACCTGAAAAGACTTTTCAGGCCGAGGCCTGAAAAGTGACAGACAAAAAGATTAAGCGTTTTAGTTACCTACCTTTTAAAATGCTGGCCCTTTTTTTCCACTGTAAAATGGTAATGCACTTGTAAATAAAACTTCAATTCAAGCAATTTTAATTGAATAAAATAAGAGATTTCTGAATTTTATTTAATTCGATACTAATTTCAAGCAAACTAATATGACAGCAGTTGTGCAGTTGTTATTTATTAATATCTGGCCTTATAGTTCACAGCCGTCTACAAACAAACTTGAAAATTGTATCATTTGCGGGGTAGCAAAGTAAATCTTAAGAACATAATATTTTAATTTTCCCTATCATTTTAATATCCATAAGCACATTCGAATAAAAAATATTGTATGTCACACAGACGAAAAACCATTTTTCGGACTCCTACGAATTGCCAGCCTCGACTGCGTCTCTGGCAATATTTCGTAGTCGCCCGAAAAACTAGATTTTTCGTCCTTATGACATAAACTACTATTTTAATAGAAAATGTTCAGAAAAAATAGCACTTTCCAGGTAGCACAAAAAAAGTGTATGTTCCTGGGAAAAAAGTTCTGATGACGTCAGTTTCGCCATTTTCCAGATTTCGAAAAAAACAAATTTATGGTGTAAAATGTACCTTAGTGCATCCCAAATTAAACCACGTAAACGGTTTTGTGATAACTTTTTTCATTCTCTAGATATAGTCCCGAGACATCAACTTTGGGACACCCTGTACATTTGCAGCAGGTCATTAAAATACTATAAAATATTAAAATATGAAATATTAAAAATTCATCAGATGAGTTATATACCATTACCATGAGTTGAATACTATACTTTATCTAGGATTATAACAATAAATACTAACCTTTGCAAGTCCGAATTCATCATTTCACCATATCGGAAAAGAATTTCTGTTGGTGTAAATCTCTAGAGATTTATTATATTATAACTCCACTATTATTATTTGTTTATGGAGACTATTATTTAATCAAAATCAGTTCAGTAATTACTATATAATCTAATTAGAGTAGATAAAATCATAAATTAACATACCTTGTGGTACAAGGTAATACAGAGTGTCCTGAAAATACAGGTCAATCTCTTAAGGGTGTATTCTAGAAGCAAAATTATGGTATTTGATACATGAGTCATACATACGTATCTATATACCAAAGTGCACCGTTTCTGACAGGTACAGTTAGATGTTACTGGTGAGAATCATAATTTTTTAAATATCTGCGGAACAGTTTTAATCTCTTCCAATTTTAATACACTATAATAAAAAGTTCAATTACATCTTCAGTACTGATTTGGTTGACATTGATATACTGGATGTTTAAATTTTTTTCTTTTAATTCTTTTAAATAAATTACTCTGCTATTATCTCTTTAATTTCAAATCTCAAATTTGAACGTCCCAAGACCATAAATTATTGTAAAATTTAAATAATCATTCAAGTATAACAGTAAATCAAAATGAATTAAATGAATTAGGTACAAATTATTATTAATAATGCATAAAGTGAGGCTAAATTTTGTCAAATTGCCCTTAAACCGCTAAAGATATCGGAGAGGAGTAAAAAAATATTAAAAAGCACATGTACTTTCTTCGTAGAATACATAGGATGGTCATAGGCTTCTCATAAAAAATTGGGGCAAGTTAAAGGATAACTGTCCCGGAAATTTAAACCATCCAGTGTATCAATGTCAACCAAATCAGTACTGAAGATGTAATTTAACTTTATATTATAGTGTATTAAAATTGGAAGAGATTACCCAAACTGTTCCGAAGATATTTAAAAAATTATGATCCTCACCAGCGACATTTATATACCCTGTATATCAAAAACGGTGCACTTTGGGATATAGGTATGTATGAATCAAATGTCATAATTTTGCTTCCACAATAGTCTTAAAAGATTGACCTGTATTTTCGGAACACCCTATATCCAGGCTTTCTCTTACAAAACACCGCAAGCCATAACTCCGTTATTTATAATCTGATTTTAAAAAACAAAACATTAAATGCGCAGTATTCTTAATTTTATTTTTTTTGAAAAGAGATAGTCAATTTTTTTATTTTATTTTTTTTTTCATTTACTATTGTGCAAATTTCTTCTCTGAATCTAACGATGTATAACAAATTGACTTTTGTGAAACATTTATCACAGAAAAAGAATATTTATTGCGCAATAGAGAGATAAATGTTTCACAAAAGTCAATTTGTTATACATCGTTGGATTCAGAAAAGAAATCTGCCCAGTAGTAAATAAAAAATTGTCATTTGAAAAAGGAGTTAACTATCGTTTTTCAAAAAAATTAAGTTGAAGAATTACTGCAGTAGGCTCCCTCTACCGTGCTTTCATCTCGCAATACTACACAAGGGAGCATTCGGTCAAGCTCGTGAGTGAGTGAGGTTACAGAACGCCAAAAGTGGGAATTAGCCGTCATGCATCGTCGACTGAGACCCCCATCTGCATAGGCCACAGCACCGGCCATGATCTCCCCTCTACTTCGAATATGTACGAACGTCGTGTCTCGATGTAGCTGTGAGATGTGAAAGCACGGTATAGTGTATTTAAAGCCATTTCGTTTAATGTTTTGTTTTTTAAAATCAGTTATGAATAATAGAGTTATGGCTTGCGGCGTTTTTTAGGAGAAGCCTGTATATAAAATTTCATTTACCGTACAAGATTATTTATTGAAATTCGGAGAATGTATATAAAATGATAGAACACATTTTTTGGTGTATCAACTGAAGTTCAACTGTTTGTATGGTTTAATCACAAGTGGCATTTGCTCCATAATTTTAAATGGAAATCCTAATTTTGTTTTAGATATTGTGAGCTGCTTTCCAGTGCCACGGTTAACTGCAAATATTTTCTTTTGAGGTATCCTTCATTTCATTTATAATCTTCCAGCTTTTTTACGTAATATTTGTCGTATTTTTTAAACCATTATTATTATTATTATTCTATTGCATGGTCAGCATGCCATATTTTCGCTTTATACAAGGTGTTTCTAAATTGACTACCATAAATTTAAGAGCTTGTAGAGAACGTTAAAATAAAACTAAAACCTCTATACAGTTTCGTCGAAAAACGCTTCGTTTTTAAAATACAGGGTGTTATAGTGTCGACTGGCAGATCAGTTATTTAGCTATATCTCTAAACAGAGTAGGCAGAGGAATCAAAATTTCTGTGAGCGAGTGTTACTTAAGACTACCGATGACTGTATATTTTAAATCTGATACCACCATTCAGTGGCGTAGAAAAAGGGGTAGCATAACACTTTTTTGTTAATAAAAAATTTGCTGTCAGATGTTTTGAAAATATCGTCTCATTTTCAAATTCCCCTATCAAAATGCTATAATAAAGATGCTCTTATTAAATATCTCCAAAAGTGTTCGTTTTCGAGATATTCACGGTTTTATGTGGTACCTACTTAATTTGCGAAAAACATTAAAAAGGGGCAATCATCACAAGATAGATAAAAACAAAAACAAATGCAACTCAAACCTGCTTAACTGTCAAGATATTACATTTTAATCTCAAAGGTGCACTTCTTAACAAATTCATATTGAAAATTTCCTTTTTTTGATTAATCGTTCAGTAGCAATATTTTATAAAAAGTACTAAAATGGTAAATTACACATGTGCGGAAGTTTTTATTTATCTTGTACATTATTAAAATATTCTACCTTTGCTTTGCTATTTTATTGACTAAGTACATTAAAAAATTTTTATTAAACACATGAATATCTCGAAAACGAACGCCTCTGGAGATATTTAATAAGAGCATCTTTATTATAGCATTTTGATAGAGGAATCTGAAAATGAGACAATATTTTCAAAACATCTGACAGCAAATTTTTTTTTAACAAAAAATTATTAGGCTACCCCTTTTTCTACGCCACTGAATGGTGGTATCAGATTTAAAATATTATACAGTCATCGGTAGTCTTAAGTAACACTTGCTCACAAAAATTTGGATTCCTCTGCCCACTCTGTTTAGAGATATAGCTAAATAATTGATCTGCCAGTCGACACTATAACACCCTGTATTTTGAAAACGAAGCGTTTTTCGACGAAACTGTACAGAGGTTTTAGTTTTATTTTAACGTTCTTTACAAGCTCTTAAATTTATAGTAGTCAATTTGGAAACACCTTGTATATAAATTTCTTTGCGTATATTTGGTTTGGTCATTATTATTATTATTAGTAGATTTAAATGTTTCTTTTTGACACCTACTTCAGAAAATTACATTTTCTGTCTAGTGTATTCTCTAAGCGAAAATAGATGTTTGTCTCCCTTCAGTAGGTTTCCAATAAGAGCGAGAGACAATATACATTTACTCCCGTTGCCATTAGAGATGGAAGCCAATATACTTTACAACTTGTGTTGCAATATTTATTGTATGTACTAACACTACGATGGAAACTGGAAATATTTACTAGTCTCATGGATTTTTTATTTAAATATATTTGATTTCTGCAAAATGTAAGAGATAAAACCTTATTTTAAATGTCATGGTATCGAAAAAATCATATGTTTAACTCTGGAGTAAATATATTATTTCCTCCCTTGGAAATTATATACTTTCCTCCCTAGTTGAACAAATAGTAATTGATATATCACATAGAATTTGATGTAGTTGCTTAATTTTTCATTAAACCAAGGTTTTTTATTTCTATTTATTCTTATTTTTTTATATTATGAAAAGACGTTAAAACGAAATTTAATATGTAAATATAACACATTAAATTTATAATCTAAATTGTAGGATTTGTACATAGCTGACCGGTTTTTATTTCTAAAATGATGTCGAAAAGTGGTGATAAAATGAATGATACATAAGTAATAAAAATAAATGAAGAACATATAATTAGAATTAAAAATGTGCACATTATTGTAGATGATCAGTGTGGAACATAATTTGAAAGACTTTAACATAATCATTAAGAAAGAATGAAATAAGCTAACGGCAGTTTTTAATTCGATGACCATCTTTGATTAAGATAATTTTGATAAGGTAAAAAAATGCCTGGGAGAGATATAAAATGTTATAATTTTCTTCATTTTTTTATAGTATGAAGAGTCTGAATTAGGTAATAATAGTACATTATACTATAAGGGAGAGAAATGCGTTATTTTGGCAGAGGTGCAATGCGCCGAGGACAAAATAGCATCTCTCCCGAATGGTATATACTATTTTTTCCACGGTCTCATTAACTTAAAAACACATATTTTGTCATTATGAAGTAAGTAGCACCAGAATTATTGTATTTGGATTTGAGCATTCATTTAGTAGTCGTTGAGTTATTGTCATAACTACAAAATAAACAAACAAAAAGAATTGTCAAATTAAGGTGCTAGTTTGGTTTAGTTTAAAGTTTGTTTAGTGCACAATGAATAATTGTGAGTCGGAAGAGATTGTGGAGGCTGCAAATATTGCAATAAGCAATTTGCTGCCTACGAAGTCAAGATCTTTATACGATATAGCCTACAATCGGTTCAAAAAGTGGTGCGCCGAGAAAAATGTTCAAGTATACAGCGAGAATGTTTTGTTGGCATACTTCAGTGAAAATGCAAAGAATTATAAGTCTTCCACATTATGGGCGCAATATTCTATGGTTAAGTCATGCTTGATAATTTACGACAACATAGATATAAGCAAATTCCCCAAACTGATCGCATTTTTGAAAAGAACCGGTGACGGATATCAAGCGAAAAAATCGAAAATATTGACAAAGGGAGAAATCGACCGTTTTCTATCAAGTGCAGGTGACAAAGAATTCTTAATGATTAAGGTAAGATTACTTTTGTTGTTAGGTATTTCAATTATTAAGTATTTTGATTTTTTATAGGTTGGAATAATTCTGGGGATTGCCGGAGCTTGTCGAACTGATGAACTAGTCAATTTAACTGTAGATGATATTGAGGATGTAGGCTCTTCCTTGATTGTAAAAATTCCAAACACTAAGACAAAGATTCCACGAACCTTTGTGGTTACCGATGTGGGAAATATGCTTGAATTGTTTCGAAAATACCTGTCCCTTCGTCCTCCCCACGTCAAGCATAAGCGCCTTTTTTTGTATTACAAAGCAGGAAAATGTAGTTCGCAGCCAGTTGGCAAGAATACCATGGGAAAAATTCCTAGTGTAGTAGCTTCGTATTTAAAATTACCTGATGTTGCATGTTATACTGGTCACTGCTTACGAAGATCTTCAGCGACATTACTGGCAGATGCTGGTGTGGATATCACGACAATAAAGCGTCATGCTGGTTGGAAATCAACGACAGTCGCTGAGGGTTATGTCGAGAACTCCATTGCAAATAAGACCAAATTTGCTAATCAGGTTTTAGTAGGTACCACCACTAGCGCAATCACAAAAACTGTAAATGTAAGCGAAAGTAATATTCCTTCTAATATTAATTTTGAAAATTGTACGAATGTAACATTTAATTTAAATGTCAATAAATAATTTCAATGTTATCTTTTTTTTTTTTTCATGAAAACCGTTCTCCATAATGTAAACTCCCTTGGGAGCATTATACTCCCTTGGGAATAATCGACTATTTCTGTTTTAATTTTGATGTCATAGAAACTGATTTCTACTCCCGGCCGTGGAAAAAAAAAATTAACTCATGAATCGGGCAAAAATGTATTTTCTTTTTTTCAAAGTTATGGCAATAATAATTTAATTTTGGAGTGTGATCAATAGCAGATTAGCAGAGCTATTTAGGGTTGCGTAACAAAAATTTGAATCTTAAAATATGGAATTTTATAGCTGTGGCACACGAAAAACTGATCTAAGGTGTTGATTTTCATGAAATTCATAAGTAGGTACCAATATCTCAAAACCTAATAACTTTTTATTTTTTACCAAGGTCATATTTTGGTTTTCTGGTCAATCATGAGCCTATCAGCCCACCAATAGATGATGTTGACTTTTGGGACACTCTGTATATCAACGCTGAATATAAATATCCAAAAAAGTGTAATTCTTGTCATTTATTTACATTAATGCCACAAGAACTGAATACATGCAAAATGACATTAATAGGAAATATTAAATAATAGTAGAAGTAGTAAGGAAATAGCTATTTGTAGCACTAGGGAGGAGTGTGCCACTTTTCGTCCCGTGGGTGAAGTTCACCCAATGGAGGACGAGGCACTTTGATCCCGTGTAATAATAATAAATAACACATGTAATTACGACCCCCTTTATCCCAGAAGCATCTAGAAGAGCCTTGTCCCGGAGAGGGCTACACATTTAAAGACAAGGGACACATATCCAATATCCATGTATAATGTCTCACAGCATTTTTCCATTGCCACGAACGGGAATCGAACCCAGGACTTTTGGTTGAGAGGCAGATATGCTACCATCTCGACCATGATCATATGATTTTTTCTCCTACCTGTATAATTAACTTATATATGTAAATAGATTCATTATTTGATTTTATTGAGTAAATAAATAGAAACAAATCCTTAAATATACCTTAAATACATTATTTTTAGATTTTAGAATTATTGGTTATATTTTATTCAACATGCGGACCTGGTCCAGCGGACTTTGCATTGATATTTACGTGTATGAGGAAGGAAAAGTGGCATTTTCCTCCCCCATAGAGGAAAGTGTGTACTTTCCATTATGGTAGAAGAAAAAATAAAATACGACCTCCAGAAAAAGTCTCATATTTCAACAATCTCAATTAGCTAAGTTAGATTAATTGAAAATTTTAAAATGCTTTATGATTGGATGGCATAGCATCCTGACGTAATGTACTGTACTGTATATAATCCATGTGTTTATTTAAGTAGAAATTGTGTAGCATATTTGTCATAGATCAAGCATTAACTAAGTGAATGATATAGGTATCATCTCAGTGTCTAATCATTCTTAATCCGTGCGTTCATTTATGTAGAAATTGTGTAGCATATTTGTTGTAGATCAAGCGTTAACTAAGTGAATGATATATCATCTCAGGGTCTAATCACTTACTGAACCGAATAGTGCATGTTCTATGAGATGGTATAAGATGGGATACCTGTCAGTTTGGTCCCACTACTGTGGCAACCTATTATTGCCAAATTCTAATCTTACGTCTAATATGTTAATATATGCTATTCACATTTTATTTACATGAGGGGAGGCTATGATATGTTTTTCTTAGGTTGTATCAGGGTTGTCTACTGTTGACAAAATATTGAGGTGTCAGATTTAATTGATTGTCACTGTCATTTATTTTTGGCTGAATTGCCAAATTTTTTATTGATGACATTGCCACAGAGTAAATAACATTGCTGTGCTATCTTTAGGGTCTCACTGTGGCAACTGTGTAGAACCAATTTGAATTTGTGGTTATGTTTTTGACTTTTCAACATAACCTCAGTAATTAAAACAGTCATTCATACCAACAGAATTCAGATTTTCCAATGCCTCCCCTCATGTAAATAAAATGTGAATAGCATACACAAATCTATATTACGTAGATACAACATGAAGATTCAAAATCTTCTTGTAAAAGTTTTACAAGGATAAATTTGACTGTGAAATATATTTTTCTTTTTTTATTCAAGTTATAGATCCTTATAAGTGGTCACAGGATCCACTAATAGAAGGCTTGCCACTGACAAAAATATATTTTTATATTCTCAATTCTAGCTGTTGGAAATGTAACATCAGCTGCAGAGTTTAATTTTTATGTAGATCCAGAAGCTGCATATATAGTTCTAGAAAATTTAACCTGCCCAATTTTCATCCTTCCTTGGGAGCCATGTTTATTACCAGAAATAAGTTTTGTAAGTAGACACAAACCCTCCATACAATAATATTTCGAAAATTTAAATGTAATTTAAAAATGGACACTTTAATAACAAATATATGTATTATTCAATATGAAAGTGTTAATTTATATTTTTATTAACAATTATCAGGAACGTAATCCACTGCCGTATGAAAATCACTGCACCTAATTTATCATGTTTTAGGAATGGAGATATAATGTGCTAGGAGATCAAACACCTGCTTTGCATTTGTTAACTAGGGCAGAAAAAAGAATTTATAAAAATTATAATTTTTGGCTACCCTGCGATGCTTTTCTAAGTTTTTGTTATTTAAATCCGGAAAAACATATTATCAAACAAAGTACACATCATGCTACAATTGAATTATATAGTTGCTACACCAGAGGGCAAGTGGTTTTGGATCATTTGAAAAATAAAGTGCCTAACGTAACAATAATTGAAAAATTTGATAGTGAATTGTTCAAAGAAGTTATTTTGAAAACTAAATCTTTGTAAAATTTTATAATAAAATATTCAGTAAACAAGTACTTGTTTATTTATATTGCTTAAAAACACACAAATTCTTTAAACAATATTTACACTAAAAATACCTAATAAATAAAAATACTTTACAGATATATACATTTAGAGCATATTATTATATGGAATGAAAATATTACATGTACTAATACTTATTTTGATGCTTCAGAAGTTGATTCTGTTGCCAAATTTGACTCCTGTAGCTGTTGACGAATTTCTCGGTTTGCATGTAGTAATTGCAAAAGCTGGGCATGGATATTGTCATTTTTTTGTTCAATATCATCCAAAGCAGAATTTAACGCATCTAGCTGACTGTCCAATTTTTCAAATTCTGTAAATTTGGTAAGGTAAAATTATAAAAGATAAACCACAAATTTAACCTTTAAATTTACCTTCGGGCGTCATATCTTCAACAGTATTATTATCCTCTTCGTCAGAATTCATTTCTATATCACCGTTATCTCGGTGTTCCTCAGTAAATCCATTTTCATGTGGAGGAATTGATTGTTCGCCCATTTTTTGAGATCCTTTATATTATTTTACAACAGTTTTTGACTTTGACGTTTAATGTCATATGATGTGAGCAATGAGTCATATGACGAAGGCACAGAACATTGAAGTTAGAAGCGTTGATTGAAGAATACTTCAATCAACGGTAGAAGGAAGGACCTTCGACTAGAGATGTGTGTGAAGTTAGCAACGCTATGGAAACAAGTTTTGAATCACTGGTAATGGGTAAAAAAAAAACGAAATTTGGGTATTTTTATACTTTACTTTACCACCTTTACTAATCTCTAACTTTATATTTTCCACCAGATAATTTTTTATTTTAAAATTTGTTACAAAGGGTTGTCTCTGTTACAAATAACAAATAAGCTTTCAAACAAAATAATTCACAAGTTGATTTGATACTATGGGCGAGTTGCTTTATTCACCGGTGGATCCATCAGATGTGTTTTATCTCGTTCTATCTCCGAGGTTAGAACGAGATAAAACCAAAGATTCATTGGATAAAACACATCTGGTGGATCAACCGGTGAATAAAGCAACTCGCCCTATTTTCCCGACGATTACCGTCACATTTAAGAACCAATGGTAATTTTTTACATTCAGTGTTATTCTGTAAGCCATTGGAAAGTATTCAATATTGATATTTCCCAATAATTGGAAAGATTCCAATGACCTTGTCATTTTCGTATTCTGTAACCACAATGAATTAATTTATTGAATCAATATCTTGAAAATCTTAACAACCGATTTTTGCTCTTGTTATTAAGTTTCCAATAGAACATAACCTCAAACGTTTATTTTGAATAACTGATTTGTGCAACGATAGAAGGCGTTTGTAATTCATAATGAATAGACAATTTTATTTTCATTATAAATGCAGTCGAAAATATAATTGAAGTGTGAGTATTCAAAAGAATGTGATAAATTAAAAATAAAATATTTCTAAATTAATCAAACAATAAATACTTCAAATGCACGATAATTGTAATTGTCGCCCCAAATTATTTTTAATTCATCTTTGCCAACCAAAGACGTGAATTTGCCCGTTCGTAGAAAGGATACTGTTTTAAATAACGAACATATATGGCAAATTGCTGTGGACTTGTTCTTTTAGCAGGGGCCATATCACCAAATTTTCGCGACCACAAATCACAATTCAAAATACACCGCAGAATGGCGCAAAAACAATAAAAGTGAGGTTAATCTTCTTCTTTCAAATTTTTTACGCACTATTTGTCGATAATTGTACTAACCGTTTTAGTGACTAAGATTGAATGTTCCCAATATGGTTTACAGAATTGCAAAATTTCTCAATATTGGAAACACCCTTGGAAATGTGATTGAAACATAAATTGGAATCTATTCAATATTGGGAACTTTTCAATGGCTTACAGAATAACACTGATTAGCGTATCTCCGATTTTTCACTTTTTTTTTGATCTATACATACGTATTTTCGTCTGGAAATCACGAATCTGAAGTCAATTTTATCCGCTCTCCTATACTTTCCGAGATATGGGGGCCGATGTACCCCAAAAATGGCATCTCGCCATTGCCGTAAATGACATTTTATTCAGCGATTTTTATCATTTTCATTATCACTAGTGCTTATTTGAAAACTCCAGAACGTTTCTGTAAACTCGCTTTGGTCACTTTATTTGTTTTTAGTAGACTAAATTGTTAATTAATTAACGCACATCGGGTCTATTCTCATTCACTTCCGTTAAAATTAACATGCCGTTTATATTTGAATTTTTAACACTCCGTTAAGTTAAAATGTTGACATGCTATTCAGAAAGGATGTTTTAAACGGATCCTCTTAAAATACTCATTTTTAACAGCTCCGTTTATTCACATCTGAGAATGCAGCAACAAGTGTGTAGAAATTCGATTCAATGGGAATTCGATGAACTATTTATGAATATAGTTATGTAACATAACCTCATAAAGTTGCGGCGGGCTAAGTATAAGGAGAATGGTATGTCAGGTTTCCGTCCAATTTGTGTATTTACTGCGCATTACCACTCAGTTTAAAAAACGTCGAAAGTCAGTTGTAATTGCCCACGTTTAATTTTTATTTTAATATTTTTAATAGTGTTAACGAATGCCTGCTTCTGCTGTGGCTGGGTGTAACAATTATTACACGAAGGTAAAAGGTACTGATATCAAGTATTTTACATTTGTCCGCGTTGAAAAGCTCGCGAAAGTATATGGATGAACGATAAAATTAATTTGAAATATAGCAGGTTAATTTTTTATTTCGCCGGTTTATCCTTTTCATTGCCTATTGTCTGTTTATAGCACGTATTTCTTCTATTGATTTCAACCCAACAGAATCAACAGATTTTGAAATTCCTTTAATACAGCCAGATGTTGTTTTATTCCCCCCAGAAACAGTAGAAACTTAAGATCTGATGCAGTTCCAAAGTTCCAACTGTTAATATATCTGGTGTTGTTTCTTGACTGTCGTAAAAGGAAAATAAATTGTGATAGATCGCTTAGGTTGGAAAAAATTTAAAAATTAGACTACTATTTTTAGGTTAGAATTACAACTAACAAGAAGCATCTTATTTTATTAGATTAAGCCAAATAAAACTTTATTAATAATGTCCTGAACAAGATTTTAGTTGATAGTACAGGAACTAAGCAGAAACTTTGATAAAATTGACATTATATTCGAAAATTTTGGAAAATACATATTTTTGAGGTTAATTGTGCCGTCACCCCTGTCACTTTTTAAACTGAGTGACGTCACAGTACCTGCGCGCGGGCATACCATTCTCCTTATACCATGATTGAACGTTAAAAATGAGTTTTCTTTACTTATTTAGTGAAAAATATTTGATTAAAAAATGGCTGAATGTAAAGAAATAGGTAAGACGTACTTTTCATTGATAGAAAACAGGGATGTATAAGTATACTCACAATTGGATTAAATGTCCCAATTCTTCAAACGGAAGTGCTGGTTATAACCTAAATATAAACCTAAATATAAACCTATAACCTAAAATATAAACAACAAACTGAAACTGGTCTATATTTTTTTTAAATATTACTTACAAAACACTTACTTGACGTTTTACTTACTATAGAATCAAATACAACGGATAAACTTTATGAAAAAAGACGCAAAAAACAATAATATACCTACACGGAAATCGCTGTTGACTGCAAACGCAATTTTATTCCAAAATAACAGACCGTTAAGTTTTTAAAGGATGCTTCCAACCATCCTCTAAAAATAAACGGATTTGTTAATTTTTAATACCTTGATAACGCAACGAGAATAGCTTTTCCTTTAAAACTTTCTGTTAATTTTTTTAACGGACTGTTAATTTTAACATTGCGAATGGGAATAGACCCGATCGCCATTTTCCTCAGCAAGAACTAGGGATTTCTACGTTGTTATGTTGGCTATTCCTTCGCCGGGCCGGCCGCACGGCTATCACTTTAAAGAAGGAATATGAATTGCTAGTAAAGTTGTGCACACCTCAAGGCTTATAGACTTTGTACAGGTTGCCTCAATGAGCAGCATTAGGGCGAGGAAAATGCGGGTTGCGGCAGGGCTGGAGACCGCGGTCTGTCATTTATTTTACATACTAAAAAGAGACACTAAACGCTGCTCTGCTGTTGTAGAACAGAGATGGATATACCGACGGTCGCCTAGTGACGTATGATATATTGAGATAGGTCAGGTTCAGATTGGGTAACCTTTAGAGTTTACCAGCCTTGTGCACACCTGACCCCTGACCTAGTAGCTACATGTTCCTTCTTTTAAGTAACAGGCAGGCTTACACTCCTGTTACCTGTTACTTGAAAGAAGGAACATATAGCTTCTTTAAAGTAACAGGAATAACAGGATACCTATAAGTATTAATAAGGACTTCAATTTTCTAGCAATATCCGCAAAAAATGGAAGGGCAATTCAAAACAATTTAAGCGTGCTTTGAAAGTTTGAAATCAAATTAATTAAAATAACTGAGCAAATTGCCAACATAACAACGTAAAAATCCCTAGTTCTTGCTGAGGAAAATGGCGATATGCGTTATCAATTAATTAACAATTTGTCTATTAAAAACAAATAAAGTGACCAAAGCGAATTTACAGAAACGTTCTGCAGTTTTCAAATAAGCACTAGTGATAATGAAAATGATAAAAATCGCTGAATAAAATGTCATTTACGGCAATGGCGAGATGCCATTTTTGGGGTACATCGGCCCCATATCTCGGAAAGTATAGGAGAGCGGATAAAATTGACTTCAGATTCGTGATTTCCAGACGAAAACACATATGTATAGATAAAAAAAAAGTGAAAAATCGGAGATACGCTAATGTAAAAAATTACCCCAATGGTAAACCAAAGACAGCTTGTATTATCGCGACTATTTCACTCACTTTAAAATTATCTCATAATCTGACCAATCACAGCTTGTATTATCGCGACTATTTCACTCACTTTAATATTATCGCATAATCTGACCAATCACTGGCAATCACTAACCAAAGACAGCTTGTATTATCGCGACTATTTCACTCACCTTAAAATTATCACATAATTTGACCAATCACAAACCATGAAACCAAAGACAGCTTAACACCGACTGTCTTTCAATACGCACATTTAGTGCGCGTCGATCATGTCATGTAATGTCAAAGAATTGGATGCAAACAATTTATGAATTTATAACATCCACTAATATAAACACGTGTAATTTTGTAACATTGATCAAATAAACTGTATTTATTTATAAATAACCAAGACTATTTTATTTTTGTTTATAAATTTAAATCATTATAATTACGTTATATTATAACAGGTTATAAAATAATGGTAAATCAATCATATGCATACCTTTTTAGTGCTTAAATATTTTTATTTAATTAAATTATTATCGCGTTTACTATCGTTTGCATCCAATTATCTGTCAGATGACGTTTTCACTAAATGAGCGTATTCTAATTGGTCTATCAGCGTGGTGTTTTCAACGACGTAACCATGGATACGGATGGCCGTAACCACGCCGTAACCATGGATACGGATGGCAAAGCAAAGTTTGACAGTTTAATAAAAGAGAATGAGTCGCTTCGGTCACTCGGTGCTACTTCAAGTGAAGTTATCAACCAAAATATTTGCTCGTGAAATAGTCTAATAAAATACCACTCGTGATTGAATTTATCTTATAAGTCTGTTTTTTATTTCTAAACTCGTCCTACGGACTCGTGGTGTTTCCAAGCACTCAGTTTCATTAGAAATAAATCGACAGACTTATCGCGAAAATTCAATCTCTTATGGTATTACTACTGAAAATTCACTCTCTTGTGGTACTACTGAAAATTTCACACCAGCATTTTCTAACCAGTCATAAGTTTTTGTATAATAGCTATGGTATAATAGGTATTCGCGAAAATCACGGAGTGGGCGACATCTATATTTTTAAGCGTAATCTCAATATGATGAGTCATTCATAGTGAACAACAAACCGCTGTCACTACTGTCACTGTCAGTTCGCGGGTTTCTTAAATTTATCTTGAGATTTTTTAAATTAAAAGTGCGTTTAAGTTTAAAGTGTTGTTATTATATTTAACTAGTTTATAAACAATAAAGCAATGCAATCAATTAATAAAACGGTTGACACGATACTTTAATAAAAAAATATTGTTACTGGAATTAACCTCTAAATTTAGCGTAAATGTCAAAACACTGTCAAAAGTTTGTTGTTCACCACGTGGTTCATACACTCACTAAATTTTCAGCGCCATCTCGCGGTACGTGATTTTCGCGAATAGAAGGTCCAACTTGGAACTCACCAGAGACAACAGAGACGTGCAACTACTTGAGAACATTTATTCCCGACTACTAATTTGGGCGTTTGTAATGAAAGGTGAGAGCAGAGGGCGCAAAGTGCCGCATAGGCGCCAAATTTAAAACTGATCCGTTTTAGAATTCTCATAATTTTTAATTATTATTGAATGTTTTAAATATCGACTAGTTGCATATTTCACTATACAGTGAAATATGCACCAAATCAATTATTAAAACATTCAATTCAAATTGATAGTGAATATTATATTATACTTACCATATAATTTTTTTTATTCTGCCGATTTTTCCAGTGGTAAAATAACAATAAACATAATATGTGCTTACATATTGCCCCTCCCACAAATATTGCTAGTGTTAAATATCGAGAAAAATATGTAAGCTATAGAAGTAAATAAGAACGTTAAAACTTACCTAGTAATATTTCAAGCTTGAACGATATAATATATATTATAAAATACAAATAATAATCTTAAGATAGAAATATTCACATCTAATTACATATTTAAGTCTGGCTTTGGTTCAAGTTCCGGAAAAAGCAGTTTATTCCCGATCTACAAGGCGTTCGGTGTTTAGAGGCATACCGATTCGAATCTTTCCACACGATACCACTCCTAGGACAAGGGCGACAAGGCGCTTGATTGATATGGTTTATAATAAAGAAGACCATATAAATTAACTTCTTTCTCAACATTAAGTTTCAATACAAATAATTTCCCAGAGTTGATTATTAAGTAATCATTACTTGAATTGACTGAAAAAAATAACGATGTACCAATCCTTTGTGAAATGTCGACTGCAAATCCTATGACTTCGAAAAGAATCTCCGCTGTACACAATTCCCATATTTTCTTGCCATATCTTTGACCTGTAATATATTTTTATTATATTGTTGTATATTTATTTTTATGCAGATAAACTTACTTTTTTAAGACTGAGGGAAAATAATGCATTTTTTCAACCTCCGGGTCCTCAAATCCGTATACAAGGCATAGTGCACGTTGTGATGACATTTTCTTCAACTAAACAAATAAAAATAAATAAATAAATAAATATTCGACACCACGTACAACCACGTTCTGTGGTAAATAAAAAAACAAAAAAACATTAGAAAACAATCTAGTCTGAGGGTGTTATTACATATATTACATAGTCAGTCCTTGTGTGTGTTGATATTTATGGATTTCAAGAAAACATTACCTACCTTTGATAAAGAATATCGCAACGAACAACAATGCAAATGCAAATCAAAACAAAATCACAAAACAATAATCAAAATATTCAAAATGGCCACAACACAAGCACGCATAAATTCGTGAGCGCATGCATGGCGCATGCCCAGTTTGCCACCGTGCTGCACTCTACACTTCACCTTACAAAATGTGGAAAGGAGATAGCCCTATAGTATATTCATTGCTTAAGACAAAGATAGTAAATTTAACTAATATCGGACAAATTTTCCTATGAAGTTACATGTCTCTGTTGTCTTTGAACTCACTGCGATTTTCGGTCTTCGGAGGAGGCGCGAATGAAGTGTCGATTTTGACGTTTACCGCAGTTTCTAATTTTCTAATCTAATCTGTCATTTATATTTTAATTTAATTTAGGTGCGAAAATTTCTTACCGAATACCACACGTGTACGTATTTAAATTGTTCCTGGTTCCTGGGAATTTTTTCTTGGTCACGAATATTTTAAGAAAATTATATATACAGGGTGTTCCAGTTTTTTGTAGCAGGACTTTAACAGTTGATAGACATTTGAAAATTATTAAAAAAAGTTCATATAAACATAGGTTGAGAAATGCTTAGTTTTCGCTAATGATACTTAATTGTAATGAAGTAAGACACTTTTACATGTTGCTAGCTTTTGTGTTTGTGTTTCTATAATTTATTTTAGTTCCGTTGTGTTTTGATACATATTATACATTTGTGTTATAAAAATTTTGATTTACATGATAATAAACTTTTACAATAAATATTTTAAATGTTTCATTCTTTCTTTTTGAGAGACTTTTCGCACCATCAAATTTGGTGAAATTCTGAGCGACTTCAAGTTTGTCTAAAATTCGTCCAGAGGCGTGCATCAAAAGATTAAATGTAAATTTTCTGAACAACGGCTTGTCATATCAAAAAGTGCCAAGAGACATTAAATTTTTGTTTTTTCTTGCTTTATTGAATTAAACTGGGAACATGGGGAAATTTCAGTGGCGTACTACTTTTTTGTAAAAAAGAGCTTTAGTAAATATATATCTACGCCCATGGTTAGGTAAAGTAGTAGTTTGTTATTCTAAAAGAATCCAAACTTACCAACTCTTTACATACAATTTAGGCCTCTAAATTGTATGTAAAGAGTTGGTAAGTTTGGATTCGATACTTCTTAGCATTCTGGAAATATAAATATAAATCCATATTTATTTTCAAACTTTAACACCCTGTATCTCGAAAACTAAGCATTTCTCAACCTATGTTTATTAGTCCAGTCAACGAATGTCCCGAAAGGGGGTGTAGAGTGCGTGAGCAGGGACCTAAGCGGTTTCTTCAGAAACTTGTTCAGGGTGCTTAGGGAGTTAACATACTAAAAGTCCTGACGTCTAGGAGGTGAGCCGGAGGAGGGGGGGCACAAAGAAGGTCCCACTTTTGGATTTTTCGCTTATATCTCGAAAATGATGCGTCGTAGGGAAAAATTTTCTTATACGAAATGAAAGCTCATGAAATTCTCTACAACTTTCATTCTATATACTTTTTTCGAATTCGCAACCGTTTTTGAACTACACGCTTCGGAAAAGTGAAAATTTTCAAAAAACAGATTTTTACGTCACATTTTTCATCAAACATTCCTTCATATCGTCTAAACTATTCATCTGAGAAAGAAATTCCCTTTGGGGAAGTTGTAGAGAATTTAATTCCCTTTAAGAATATATACACACACCGGCAAAATTAAGGGAACGGGCAAAATTTACACTAAGTTTGACTTCAATTTTCTTTTGAATCCTTAACTCGATTTTGATAATTTTTTTTTTTTAATTGTAGCTTGATTCTTTAAGAACACATTATACCTATTGCTGATTTTAAACAATTGGTCGAAATGTCATATACAGAGCTGAAAAGAAAGTAATGTTTCTTTGTAAATTTTTGAGACACTCTGTAGAGTGAACGAATGAAATTTTATATCATTTGATAATGCTAGATTAAAGATTGATCTTTTCTGAACATTTTCATTTTTTTATTTACTCTGATATCACAATTATTAAGGGTGCTACAGGGTTTTGTTGAAATGAGTGCATTGGCACACTTTATATGGGTTGGTATGGGGTCGAAGGATTTCCCTTAATTTTTGATTATGTTACAGAGACCATTAAAACTAAAATTTTTTATTATTGCATAAACTTTTATTTGTGTTTTAGCCCATAAATTGGAGCGTGTTTAAAGGCCAACGAGCCAAACGAAAACACTAACAATAAATTAACGAACGATAACGATTCAAGACACCACCAAATTTTTATTAACGTATGTGACCTCCCGGCGCCCTTATAACAGCAGTCATCCGTCTTCCCATGCTCATGATGACATTATCAAGCAACTCTTGAGGCAGACTGTCTCAGATCTCAACAAGAGCTGCTGCTGCTTGTTCGGGATATTGAACTGCGGGATTTCTGGATCTTAATCCTAACATGTTCCAGACATGTACGATCAGATTAAGGTCTGGGGAACATGCAGGCCAAATTAATTACCCTTATTTCGACGGTATTTAAAAAGTCTGAGATACGAAGAGCCACGTAAGGGCTGTCAATGTCGTGCATCAGCAAAAAGTTTTGTCCAATTTAGAGGGCGAATGGTACGACGTGCTGTTGCAGAATATCTTGAATGCATCCATTTGCATTTAAAGCGCCATTAACAATAACTAACTCTGTTCGGCCTACCTACAAAAAAATGTGAAATATTCTATAATAAAGATGTATAACAAATTACCAATCTTAATTAGAAATCAGCCAATAAAGAAATCAAAAATAATATTGTACAATACCTTAATAAAAAAGGCCTACTACAGCGTGGGAGAATTTTATGATGACCCCCATTTTTGTAGCACCTCGAATATTGTTTAGTGTTAGTTTTAGTTTTTAGTTCCTTATAGTCATTAGTATTATTATAATTTCAAATACTGTAATGTTTTGTCAAAATTTTTTCTTTTTTAACATACATTTACTATTTTGCCTTATATCCAAATCATGTCTCGTACCCTATTTGTAGTATTATTCTTTTTAACTTATTCACACGTTCTACACTGTAATGGTATTTATGAGAGAACAAATAAATATCTATCTATCTATCTATCTATCTAAACATATCCCACCCCAGACCATTACTGAACTTCCACCAAAGGAAACAGTAGGAGTAAAATTAATCTGTTGATCTTGTTCTCCTCGACGGCGATATACTCTTTCCCTGCCATCAATGGAGTTAACGCAAAAGCGGCTCTCATCTGTGAAAAGAACGTTGGCCCACTGGTCATTTTCCCAATTTTCATGCTCCCGAGCGAAGTGTAGTCTCGCCACTCAATGGCTTCTTTGCTAATGGTCCGATTACTTTTTCTTATTCCACCTACTTTTTCCATCTCGTTTGGTGGGTACTGTTTTACGCCTGTTTCGTCGGCAACATAAGAGTCAGATCTACCATCTTCAATCAACGCTACGGCCTTCGCCACATCAGTAGGATTCAAATCACCCATGTTGGATTTTTAACAATCAAAATTTTGAATGTGACTTTTTCTTAACTTTGACAATACCCAATGACGTAAACAAAACCCTGTAGCACCCTTAATAACTGTGATATCAAAGTAAATAAAAAAATTAAAATGTTCAGAAAAGATCAATCTTTAATCTGGTATTATCAAATGATATAAAATTTCATTCGTTCACTCTACAGAGTGTCTCAAAAATTAACAAAAAAACATTACTTTCTCTTCAGCTCTGTATATGACATTTCGACCAATTGTTTAAAATCAGCAATAGGTATAATGTGTTCTTAAAGAATCAAGCTACAATTAAATAAAAAAATTATCAAAATCGAGTTAAGGATTCAAGAGAAAATTGAAGTCAAACTAAGTGTAAATTTTGCCGTTCCCTTAATTTTGCCGGTGTGTGTATATACATACCCAATCTCCAACCGGTCAACAGTTACACCAATTTTAAGATTTTTCGTAAAATTTCGTCATTTTCAGAAATAGTATATTGTTTTATTAGGAGTAAAGGTGATACTTTTGTGACAATTTTGTAGGTTTGACACAAGAACAGAGGCGACGATACAGACTGAGGAGGTTGGCTGACATCAATTTAACATGGAACACATCGATACCTGTGAAACAATTAAGAAGATTTTTTGTCCAATCCTACCAACAAAAGTCAGTTCATCTCCTTACAACAGATAACGCTTCAGGAGAATGGGATACAGACTCCCCAGGCCACCAATAATGCTGAGGTCCTTATCTATACTAAAAGTCCTGACGTCTAGGAGGTGAGCCGGAGGAAGGGGTGGCACAAAGAAGGTCCCACTTTTGGATTTTTCGCTTATATCTCGAAAACGGTGCATCGTAGGGAAAGTTCATGAAATACTCTCCAACTTTCATTGTATATACTTTTTTCGAATACGCAACCATTTTCAAGCTACACGCTCCGGAAAAGTGAAAATTTTCGAAAAATAAATTTTTACCTGAATAATGGAAAATTGTATTTTAAAAGTGATTAAAAAAAGTAACATATAAGGTAAGTAATTTTATTCGATTTCAATAATTCTGTTGTTCTCACTGTCAATAACTTCTCAATGTTAAAGTCTCAACTTTCTCCCGATTCACGTTTTCATCCTCTTTAGACGTGAGAGGCATCTTCATCCTCAGTGGTTCTTGGTGAACGGCTTGATACGTCAAATTCTCTCTCTTGACGTACAAGATGGGTCCGCTGTACGATGGTACTAACGTTATTTGCCGGCCGACTACAGTGGAGATGGTCGAGGTTCTTAATTATAAATAAATGATAGGAAATGGGCGCCAAGTAAATTTAACAGACCTGCCCAAATACCTTAGATTAATAACTAAATAAATTTACTAAATTACGTTCCTCTCAATAGTACAGCCCTTGTGAAATAACTACCAACGCTGTTTCTGATTATAAAAATGTCTTTATTAATATTAATCAAATACAAACAAAAATAATAGAATGAATGACATACATAAGGTGAATTATGAAATGTAAGTAGATACTATGCAATATGAACGCTGAATAACGCTAGCAAAGTATATGATTTAGTTATAGTATAAGAAAATCTAAGGAGCAGAAATTAAATTATCCTAAAAAAAATTATATATATATATATATGTGAATACCTAATAACGTAGCTTACGTAAGCGGGCGCTATATACGTATAGTATATAAGTAAAAGATTTGTTAATTTATTGACCAATTAATTTCCGCCTAACAAAATCTCTAAAATAATTTTATCTGTCAAAAATATAAAAAAATTATATATCAAAAGTACCAAGACAGAGAAATTTGCACTTAAACAAAATAAAATAATTGTTCACTGTATGATTCAAAGATAATCTAAACTTGCGTGTTCCTTAGGATTCGGCAGCTCTCTGTTACTTCTTCACTATAACATTCAACCATGCAGGAAACCATAAAAGGGAAAATAACACAATCGTCTGAAAACGAACTGAACCAAGGTCCTGGAGGTCAAATCTGAACAGCCAAATCTGAAGCACCTAACTGTGTTGTAATACTACCTACTCCATAAATTGGATTTGTTATAAAATAATTCTTCACCTATACACAAAAACCCTAAAAGGAAATTGTTCCTTATTAGTAACAAATAAACCCAAAAAAAAATGTATTGACAAATAAAACCTAAATCAAATTTATTACCTCAGCCAGAGGGTTTCTTTCCTGACAGCAGTGTTGTCGGCGACTCGTCCTTGTAAATAAATCCTTCTGTCGAAGAAAATCGATTTCAACTACTCGCTACACCATTAACAGCATGAAATCAACAAATATAGACCGTTAGCAGTATATCCCTTCTATTAAGGCTGGAATAATTCCAAAACTGCAAACAGCTACAAGAGACACCGAAATACAGCTACTTCGTCACACACAATATGGCTGACCTTTCTTGGTTACCATAATAAACTTTTTGTTTTGTTTTATTGTCGACTGAATCTATCGACTTGATCGACCTGCTTTTTGGGGTTTTATAATAATAATAATAATAATAATAATAATAACTTTATTCACAAGTATATGTACAGGGTCATCACGCGAAAATGTCCTTTTTTGAAATAACTCAGCCATTTTTCATGTTATGACATAGATGTAAAGACATTCTGAACTAGTTTTTTCCACAGAATCTAAATTTTCAGTCAAAAAAACAATAACGAATCGCATTTCAGGAATACGACATAATAATTTCTCTTTTAAATAGAACACTCTGTATATTTTGAAACATTTCGATTCTGCTTCTCTTTCTGAATTCAAAAATGTCAACATATCTTATGTTATCTCAAATGGTTTTTTAGATATTTAGATTTGATGATATTAAAATCTGATATATAAACTTGACGATATTAAAATAACGTGACCGATTTTGTTAAATAAATTTTGAAAACAAAGGAAACATTAACCATAATGAGAAAATTATTTCTGAGAAACTTCGAATGTTGATTTCGTACATTTAATTAACAAAGAATATATTAATAAACATTAAAAAAATTAAAAAATATTAACAAAGAATTAACAATGTTAAATATTACAAGGTTAAATATAATAAATAATTTTAGATACATTAATGCATATATTCCATTTAGTAATTGCTCAATATGTCTAACTCTATTTTCATGACAAAGTCCAAACCCCCGTCGATAAATCACCTAAACAATCACAATTATGATCAGGAATTTTCTAAACAATTTAAAACGGCGGTATAGACTTTGTCATGAAAATTGAGCAATTACTAAATTGAATAAATGCATTAATGCATCTAAAATTATTTATTATATGTAACCTTGTAATATTTAACATTGTTATTAATTCTTTGTTAATATTTTTTTATTTTTTTAATGTTTGTTAATATTTTCTTTGTTAAATAAATGTATGAAATCAACATTCTATGCTTCTCAGAGATAATTTTCTCATTATGGTTAATGTTTTTCTTTGTTTTCAAAATTTACTTAACAAAATCGGTCACGTTATTTTAATATCGTCAGATTTATATATCAGATTTTAATATCATCAAATCTAAATATCTCAAAAACCATTTGAGATAACATAAGATATGTTGACATTTTTGAATTTAGAAAGAGAAGCAGAATCGAAATATTTCAAAATATACCGAGTGTTCTATTTAAAAGAGAAAGTATTATGTCGTATTTCTGAAATGCGATTCGTTATTGTTTTTTTGACTGAAAATTTAGATTCTGTGGGAAAAACTAGTTCAGAATGTCTTTACATTTATGTCATAACATAAAAAATGGCTGAGTTATTTCAAAAAAGGACATTTTCGCGTGATGACCCTGTACATACAAGCAAAAAGGTACAAATTCGGCACAGATTGCCGGTCTTCCATTTGCCCTGAAAATCCCCTTAAAAAAGAACCCCTAAAAATTAAATAGTAAATACTAAATACTAAATACTAAAAATAAAACCAAGAACCAGGTATATAAGCAAATTTACATGAATTCACTAAAAAGCATGTACGAAATACCCAGCTCGTGTAGGATAGGTTGCCTCGCAGTAAACATAGGAAATATAAGAGATCTAGGTGGTGTGGTCAGTATGATTTATTCATTTTGTTTAATAATTAACATTGTTTTTATGGCATTTCTGAATTTATTATAAGACAAGTGCTTGATCTCATTGCCAAGGTTATTCCATAACGAAGCAGCTATAAAACTAAATGATTTCTGAAAAATTGAAGTTCTATGTGGGTTTATTACAAAATTATCAATATATCTAGTGTTATGGAGATGGGCTTGGGTAACCAACTTTTGACGTAAATAATTTGGTTCACTTGTGCTTAATATTCTCCAGATAAAAATATACATATGTTGCAATCTACGATATTCCATATTTAATATTTTATATTCATTTAGATATGGTGATATGTGGTTACGATATGGAATATTATAAGTGAAGCGCATACAAGAGTTCTGAACTTTCTGAATTGTATTTCTCATTAGAATTGACATAGTATTTCCATATACAACATCACCGTAATCAAATAAGGACAATATTAAAGCATTACAAAATTTTAGTTTAATATCTGAGGTTAAAATGTTCTTTAGATTATATAATTTTCTCAATCGAAAATTTGAAATCTTAACTTTATTGGCAATGTGTTTTACGAATTTCAGTGCGGAATCTATGCAAATTCCCAGATTTTTAGCGTCATTAACAATAGGAATACTTTGGTTATTAATTACAAAATTAAAATTAATTGAATTCATTTTCTTTCTCATTAAAGGGGTACCTATTAAAATTGATTGGGATTTTGTGGCATTTAATTTTAAGTTGTGATTGCATGCATATGTATATACGCTGTGTAAATCCTGATTTATCATCATTTCCGCTGTTTTAAATTCTGATAGATGAAAAGAATAATAAACCTGTGAGTCATCTGCATATTGGTGTAGTGAACAATTTTTTAAATTTTTTGACATATCGGAGACATATATGGAGAATAATAATGGACCCAAAATAGACCCTTGAGGAACACCACTGTTTAATGTTTTAAACTGTGAGGAATTTTTATTAATAGTTACACATTGTTTTCTTTCTGTGATATAACTGGACATAAGCTGTGTTGCATTATATGAAAAACCAAAATAATGTAGTTTAGCTAACAACATTTGATGATCTAGCATATCAAACGCTTTTGAGAAGTCCAACAGCACTAGGCATGTACATTTTCCATCATCCAATTTTATAATAAAGTCATCTAACAGATAAGTTAAGGCAGTTGTTGTGCTATGATTTTTTCTGAAACCTGATTGATATATCGAATACAGATTGTTTTTACTTAGATATGCATTTACTTGGTTATGAATATGTCTTTCGATAATTTTTGAAACAGCACAAAGCAAACTAATGGGTCTCAAGTCAGTGACTTCAACGGGGTTATTAATTTTTGCTACAGGTTTTACTACTGCGTGTTTCCACAATGTCGGAAATTCATTTTGTGTTAATATACAATTGATAATGTGTGTAACAGCAGGTAGACAATATGGAATGAACATTTTAATATCAACTATTGAAAGACCATCTACCCCCGATGTATAGTATAGATGGCAGTCACAGGCTAATTACCGGATATAATAATTCCGTACCGAAAGATATACAACCCACGGTATTGTATTCTGTATTGTGAATAACAAACCTTATTATATTTTTCTTTACAAAGGATAAGATAATGGAAATTGTACAAAATTTTACGACAAGCTAATAAAAATATGAAATCTGAAATTACAAGAAATTATTCAGAGGAAATTTTATAATTCTGGTATTGTTATATTGTTTAGTTATAAAAAAAAATGAATAAAGTTAAAACTGTTATTTTGAACCGTAACAGGCTCTACGTCGTCTTCATCGTCGTCCTCATCGTAAACAGATACGCCGTTGAGGCATTTCCCTTGGCAGGTTAGGCACGTCGCAGAACAGATCAGCATTGCTTTCCGGCATCCACATTTGCCACTACCACAATCCTTTGTGCAGCGGCAAAATATCGTTTTCAGTAGAACCTCCGGTTCTGGTGGATCTTCTGTTGTAATTGGCACCAGGGTGTCTTCTACATGTTTCCACCTCCACTCTTGAGGGGGCAGCTCATTCCTGAGCCACTATTGCACTTGGTAGTAGGTGCGCCGGGAATTCTGTTTAACTACGCTCTCAGTTGGTGGGAGGGAGCTGATGTGAGGCTTAATATTTGCCACTGACCTCATAAACGACTGGAAGCGGTACCTACTGGTTGAGGGAGGTCTGTCTTGCTGGTGCCCCATACCATTTGAGGAAGCAAATCTTCCCAGTCTCCTCAACCTCGCCGTGAATGGAGGAGGGGTTATAAAAGGATACTGCCACATCCTTGATTATTTCTGACTTCAAGTACAATTTTGAGAAGCCCACCTTGCTTCTCCTTAAAGTTACAGATGTTGTGTCACAGCCGGTAAATGAATATAAGAACAGGATGTGTTCAAATCCATGCTGTTGCATCTATCAAAAGGACAGCGAGGCCCACATCCTCACCAACGACGGCCACAGAACTGTGAGTAAATTGTTCCACAGAAGTATTCACGATAAGGACCTCAGCATTATTGGTGGCCTGGGGAGTCTGTATCCCATTCTCCTGAAGCGTTATCTGTTGTAAGGAGGTGAACTGACTTTTGTTGGTAGGATTGGACAAATAATCTTCTTGTGACAAACCCACAAAATTGTCACAAAAGTATCACTTTTACTCCTTATAAAACAATGTACTATTTCTGAAAATGACCAAATTTTACGAAAAATCTTAAAATTGGTGTAACTGTTAACCGGTTGGAGATTGGATATGTATATATTCTTAAAGGGAATTCAATTCTCTATAACTTCTTCAAACGGAATTTCTTTCTCAGATGAATAGTTTAGACTATACAGTGCGCGCCACCCGACTAGGAACACGGGATGGGAAATGAACGGGCAGCCACACTCGATCAAGTGTCTTCGTTACGGGTGAGAATGGGATTGAACGCACAACGGTACAAAGGACGAGGATCGATCGAGGTGCGTTTGCCCATTCATTTCGAGGTCCCATGTTCCTAGTCGGCTGGCGCGCACTGTATAAAGGAATGAAAGAATGTTTGATGAAAAATGTGACGTAAAAATCTGTCTTTCGAAAATTTTCACTTTTCCGGAGCGTGTAGTTCGAAAACAGTTGCGAATTCGAAAAAAGTGTATAGAATGAAAGTTGTAGAGAATTTCATGAGCTTTGAATTTTTCCCTACAACGTATCATTTTCGAGATATAAGCGAAAAATCCAAAAGTGGGACCTTCTTTGTGCCCCCCCTCCTCCGGCTCACCTCCTAGACGTCAGGACTTTTAGTATGTTAACTCCCTAAGCACCCTGAACAAGTTCTGAAGGAACCGCTTAGGTCCCTGTTCACGCACTCTACACCTCCTTTATTGACTGAACTATTATTATATGAACTTTTTTTAATAATTTTCAAATGTCTATCGACTGTTAAAGTTCTGCTACAAAAAACTGGAACACCCTGTATAATTTTCAAAATATTCGTGACCTTAAAAAAATTTCTGGAAATAATTTATAGCTATGTCTGATGAGAGATTGCAGTGGTGGGCGTGGCTTGGGCGGCGAGCGGTTTACTCAGCTCTCAAAATATTTTATAAAGCGTGGCAAAATGAAATTCAAATTATTTTAACTGACGCAGTTTAAGTCTCAACTTCTATGTGCTGCGCTATTGTTGAGGGGCTACTATTGGATTTATTACTCATCTATTTGCTAAAAGTTGAAGGGAATGCTACAATACCTTTTTTCTTCAAACGTCAGAAAACATGACATTTCTTAACTCATTTCATGACATTAAAGTTTCACATTTTAGATGGCTGTGCGTTGCCATTAGCAGCGGAGGCAAAAGTACTTTTTCTTACGCTGTGAGCGGAAGCAAAAGTACGACTGATGCTTTAATTATTAATTAAAAAAACACCATAATTTAACTATTTAAACATTATATTAAATGAACAATAATTATTTAGTATACCTAGGTAATAAATTATTCATGGCATCTGCGGCAATTTCCGCAACTTCAGGGGGTGGTACAATCAAAAACTGAGTCTGTCATTCTAATCTAGAATAAAGTGTGGTTTAAAAGAATAATATCAAAAGAATATTTATTAAAATACTTACAAATCGTGAAGACACTCGCAATACAATTTAAAATGACACTTGTCAAATCGAGCAACGTATACATAACAGGTATCCATGGCAACGCGTATTTTGTTTAATACGCCGGCCATGCGATATTATGGCGATATTAACAGTATCAACACAATGCGTTTTTGGTGGTGAAATTCAAGATTTTTTATCTTTATTTATAGCTAATCGACGTTTGAAGAAAAAATAACATGTTTTATTCGGAGTAAAAGCCACTTTTGTGACTCGTCTGTAATTGCCAGACTCACTTCGTTCGTCCGGCAAACCTACAGACTCGTCACAAAAGTATCACTTTTACTCCTAATAAAACAATATACTATTTTAGGCAGCTGTCACAAAGAGTGACGTTTTACGGATCTAACAGCGTTCCTAAAGTGTCATCTTCTTTGTACTCATTTGTCAATTTTATGTTTTTTGACCGCTTTTACTTTTCGGCCGCTTTTACTTTACGGCCGCATTTTCTTTACGGTCTCATGTCTCATGTATTAATTAATCATTAATAATAATATTTGAAATGGATTTAGGCTTAAAGAAAAACTAAAACAGAGGTAGATTTCCAACCTTGCATTTGCAGCTTCATAAATTTCCGGTGGATTATCGCTATCACTATCCTATCACTCATTTTTACTAATGACAGAAATGGCACGGCTTGTCAATAAACTATCCAGTGACGTTTTCATTTGTCAAACAAATTAAAAATGTCAGCCTACTATAGGCTTCTCGCAAAATTTTGTCCGTCTGCAGTAGTTTGTACGAAACAATTTTAAAAATATTTTATCTACTACCGATCGTAAAGTACTAAATCTCCGTTGAAGAGTGCATAAAGTTAAACTTTACGCACTAGTGCGTAAAGTAACATACTAAACAATTGCATACCTATTAGAGCACCTATAATAATCACATCTTATTTTAAAAATGTATTACGCATAGTTACATTTTATCCATATTATGATACTATTATATTTTATATTCAATATATCCCTTGTTAAGTGTATATTTATATTATGATCATTAATTATTTAACTGCTGAGTGCTGAGTTTTATCTAAAGTACAGACCCTGTCTGTCTACAATATTGCATTACTCATAATAGGCATAATTAGTCAAATATATTGACTAGGCTAAGCTCTGCAAATGTGTTTGTAATATAATACCTTTTTTTATGCTAACACGGCATTTTCTGGTTCTTCTCTTTAGTTGGATTTTAAACAGAACAGAAATAAATGGATGATTGAACATCACGCGTGTTATTCCTCTATTTCCTCTGCTCCGCCATTACAAATGTTAAATGTGGTTATTTAATTTTATGTAGTCCATTTATTTAATATCACGGTATTATTATAAGACTATAAGACATACCACCTGTTTTTCAGTATTCTTTAACAATAATGATTGAATTTTTTACAATTCTGAAGTTTCATTTACATTCTTGACATTGACATAGACAAAGAAATAATAGACATTGATTAGTTTCACTCATTAAAATTAAGTGGGCTATAACAGTATTGAGATTTTTAAATGACATGAAGAAGTTTTGACGTAATAGGTAAGTTTTGACGTTTCACATTATTATTAGAGAATTTAAGTCCATTTCGGTAGTAGAAAAAATATTTTATGCAATTCGTGTGAAAAGTGAGTTTTTTTTACTCATGGGATTGTCGACAAAATTCGCATTCGTGAAAAAATCGCACCTTACGCACTTGTTGCATAAATAACTATTATTTTACTTTTTGAGACAGCTGCTTAAAAAATGTTGTGTGCACTTCGGCCAAATGATCTTTCTCGGCCTTATCCGAAGTTTGCTTGGCCTCGGCTACGCCTCGACCGCAAACTTCAGATTCGGCCGAGAAAGATCAACTTTTTGGCCTTGATACACAAATAACAATTATATTATTTATTTTGTATTTGATAATTCGTAATGTTAAATTTAAGGATAATACACATTTATTACTTAATAGTCACAAGTTTGACAGTCTATACACACAAACTTCAATGACCTGTCACCTGTCAACGCCATTGTAAACCTACCTGACCTGACAGTACCTGACTCTGAAACCAATAAGATCAAAGCGCGCGCTTTTTTCGTCCCTTCCACCACTGCAATCTCTCATCAGACAGACTTTAGGGAGCTATAATAGGCAATTTCGGTATGATTTCATCGTCGTTGAAAGTAATATGTAATGTAGTTTTTACAACTATGTGCGTTAGAAAAAATTAGAGCTGAGCTTAGATGGCACTGATTTTTATTTAAAATGCATTTTAAAATCGAAAAAAAAAATCATGTCTGCCATTGTACATTGTATTAGAGGCGCTATACAGATAATAAATTTACAGGAGGCAGACGTCCAGATTGTTGCATTTTTTGTAATAATAATCAACAAAGAGGAGACTGGTGACTGAATTTGTTTGGTTGGAACAATATTGTTTCCATTCCCTAGTCGACGCCACAGCGTGGTTGGGCAGTGACTTTCATTTTGTTATTTACGACATCATTTTAGGAGCCTTTAAAATTATTATGCCATAGGCGTCACTTTGGCTTTATTCAAAAAATATATTTTAAGTTTTGGTAATTCTATAATCTGATTCCGTTATTTGGCATGCTAAACAAATACCTACACCATTAAAAAATACATATTTTGATGTTTTAAATCACCTACTGTTTTAAATCACCAAATAGTAGTCAAAACATAATACATTAATTTTAGTTGTACTAACATATTATTAGACCTTGATTTGATTGATTGAATTTCCAAATTTTAACACAACTTTCGGTCCTCATGAGTAGAAAACCGCAGCAAGACCGCACGATTCACCATGCAGTCCTAAGTTGGACCCTCGGGCTTCAATTTCTTGCCAGAACGGCGGCGATTTTTCGCTTGGAAATAGCGTTTAAAGTTCTCGCATTTTCACAATTTTTTTAAATTTTTCAAATCATCACAAGCTCTCATTGATATCGCAACAATAAATTAATGGCAGAAGTTGCTCATATTGTTTATTTAACTTAGTTCTTTGCTTTTTTCAACATCTGCCAAACGATGAAATCATTTAAAAATTACTGCCACCAGCTCTCTGGCTATTAAGCAGCTAAAACGTCAGTTGAATCAATATTTCGTGTTCTATGTTTTGTTCTGGAATAGTCTAACAAATACATTTCGTGCATTAAAAATATGTAATCTGAAAATTCAGTATCAAAGCGTGTTGCCTTTAAGAAACCGCATTCATTCATTTTGATGTGATTTGACAAAAAAGTTAGACTTTGAATATGATTTTGTTTTAGATGACGCAATAAATTGCCTAATACTATAATAGGGCTACCTTAAATTACACTAACCTCCACTAGTGACACATTGTATAAATTAATATAAAGAAAAATAAATAATATGAAGAAAAAATATGACTTCTTTATTCAAGTGAGTCATAATAAAATTGTCATCACAAATCGAAAACTAGTGATGTAACATTAATTGTGTGCATACAAAAATAGTGATAATTGATTTTTTACCTAAAGTAACCTATATTAAATAATTATATAGAATTAAATTATAATTATTAATTTAATAAAAAATTATTATTAATTTTTAGCATACAATAGCGATATTTAATGTTTAAGAAATTATATAAAAGTGAGCTTAGATCGAGTTTGATTAACTTGCCATACATTTAGTTCCTCATATTCCTCTATGCAGCCGTCAACTTCATCTGGATTATATCCTTTACTGGCACATTTTTCCAAAACGTCCGATACTTTAACTGTTTTGCTCTCTCCCGCCAATTCTCTAATAATTGCAAAAATCTTGTCGTTAACATTTGGTGGCCTAAAATAAAATGGCATATTAATAAACCAAATCAAAATTAATGATACACACATGCAGTGTCGTCACTTTTAAATGACCACGAAATCCACTTTACATATTGTGGATTTCTGATTCAGTCGTAAGTTCAAGGTTATAAGTAAACAGGAAAGAGCAAAGCAAAGACAATTGACTTGCTCGTTATCTGTTTAATTATAACATTGGACTTACAACAGAATCAGAAATCCGCATAAGTTGATATCGTGATCATTTAAAAGCGACGATACTGTATGTACAGTTGGAATCAGTTGCTTACGATCGACCTGCGGCACGCTTTTCTGAATATATTGTTCTGGATGTATCGGCTTGGCAACATCGCTTTCAGCTATCGCTTGTTCTCTTTTTCCAACTGGCTACAGGAGTCATTTTAAATACGGTATATCCACAACCCACAGCTAGTTGTACGCGCTGTTGCCACATCTACGATATTAGGACAAGTGGACATGAAAAACAGGCCGCGGGTCGTTCGAAACCAACTGATTCCAACTGTACATACCATTATTCTATTTATGAAGTAAAAATTTTATTTTATTTATATAAAATAATTTTTTTCACGCAAGTGACGTTTACAAATTAGCGATCGGTAAGTGACTACTTACCGATCTGAAGGCGGTAAGTAAACTAATAAATATAGAAATTTAAAAATCAATTTTTATTGAAGACAAAATTAAAATTACAGTTTGAACCATTATTAAAATTTATTGGAGCAATAGAATTCACAACAAGAAGCTTAAGTTGTGGCAAAAATCTTATTTTGGAGAAATTTCTAATGACAGCAGATGATAATAAATATTCGGTCACATAGTAACCAAAGCGAAAACTTTTTCATGTAAAATTAGTATGTCATATATTTTTAAAATATTAAATTTCTTAGTTTTAATTTAATGTAAATTGTTAAGTCTCGAACATTTTCTAAGAAAAATTTTGCAAAAATAAGCTACCCGCAGTTTATCCGATAAAATTCAGAGGTCTAGGGATATAACCCCTGATAATATAATTCTGAATTTAAAAAACTGTATTTATTTACCTTTTGTTACAACACAATTATTGTCACAAGCTATGAAAAATTTATGTTTACGTTTATCTGTCACCTCTGCCAACTACAAAAATCGTACAATAATGGATTACTTTAATGACTATTTCTAGCACTTTGATGAAGATTTTGAAGTACTTTAATGCAGATTTAAAAAAAAGTATTATTATTATTGGTAACCACGGAATGAAAAGAAACAAATATATAATAATGTTCATCTGCAAATATGCCTGTTTTGGCAATTAATTTTGATGAAAATAAGAAGGGGACAAGAAAAATGCGAAATTATATTATCCTAATACAGCGGATCGTGCATATACACTCAGCAATTGAGAATGTGTTGTCGTACATTTACGGTGACCAGATCAGAGAGAACTTTTAGAAAAATACGGATACCAACCAGTTGAGCAATGTGAGACATAATATTAAAATACCAGAATGTCAATAGAGGTAATGAAAACGTGCGTGTATGGTGTACTAGTATGGTCAGGTGTTCATGAATCCTCTATATCCTAATCAATTTGTACTATTGCATTATTTGTTAAATGCAGCATTATTATTGTTTTAAATATTTAGTGACAATTTGATTTTAGTTTCTTTTAAAGTATTCAATAAACAAATTCATAAAAAAAATAGCTATTTTGTAACATAATTTTGAGTACAAATCCGTAATTTTGGGAACATTGAATTGTATCATCAGTATCTAGCATCACTGCGTCAACCTGACAACCCCGACTCATAGATGCTGTCGGACCTACGTTTATAGTGCTCTAGTATAATGGCACATACAGGTGTTAAGTTAATTCACCTAGGTGTCTAAAACACTTTTTTCATTTATTTTAATATAAGTGCCAAATTTATAAAATATAAAAATATACATGACCTATATCTTTTAGTAAATAAATTTGTGTTTGTGTTTGTACAAATGTTACCTGTATCCTTTATTTTCAAACGTCTGATTAAGTGAATCTTTACTCATTTCCATAAGTCGAATAGCTTCATTTACATCGTCTTTTTCCACAATATTAGATAATCGCAAACGAGCCAATGCTGTGGAAAGTCGTAAAATACCTAAAAGATTTCTGGCAGAAGTAAAGGTCATATCTCTTGAGTTGCGTGCCTCTTTCCGTAATTCAACATAAGCAGCTAAAAGTAAATATACACGGTCAAAAGAAGAGAAAACTATCCCGTGTTTGACTATAGTTGTAATAATTTGGGGTTATTCTGTTTATTAAATATCAAATTTCAAATCTGATTAGGAAAAAAAATACAGTATAAAGGAAAAGGATAAACTAGTTAAAACAGAATAAAGTGCAAATTAAGTGCTCGTGTGGAACATAGAAGTAGAAGCCACAAGTGGAGACTTTTTTGTTGCAGTTTATCAAAGAATTTTACTAATGGAATTGAAAAAAAATTCCTGTTAGATATGATTTAAAGGATTCCAGAACCATGTACTGCATAAAATTCAATTATTCTGTAGTCTTGCTTAAATTATATAGCCCAGATAATTTTAATTTCATGCACTGCATAATAAACATGTATGAGGGTGAAACTTGAAATGAGGCAAATAAAAAAAAGTGGTACCAAACTTTTTGAACAAATTGCATTTACTTGAAAAGTATGTCAGATGCCAAAACAAGTATAAATCAAAGTTGTAAACTAAAAAATTGGAAACAAAGTAAACTACTATTGGAAATAAATCTTATCGAAAACCATTTGATATTTTTATTGTGATAGTCATTTAATATTTATTTCATTTTATTTTTATATTTTCCAGATTAAAACAGGAAAATATTTGTAGCGTTCTGATAAAAGCGGAGAACAAATTGTCTTAGTAAGTATACTTAGTTATTAAGTTCATGTACTTATATAATAAATGTTAAATGTTTACTTACATACAATAAAATCTGTTAACTCTTCTGGTATGGCTGGATCCTTTAATTTACATAATGCAATATATTTCCTCATCACGCCCATGTCTAATGCTTCAGTTTGCATGGGTGGTTGTTTACAATGTTGATGTACATATGTTATATGTTTCGCAAGCCTTAAGTCGTTGTCTCTGTCAGCCTTATCTTGAATAAGCCAAAGTAAATCAAAACGGGAAAGAAGGGCTGCAGGCAACTGAATATTCTGTTCGATAGTTCTTTTTGGATTATATCGTCCATAGGCTGGATTAGCTGCCGCCAAAATTGACACTCTTGCATTCAAACAGGTCATTATTCCAGCCTGTAGTAAAAATAATACCAAATTTTTTATTTTTTTTTTACTTTCTCTAAATATTACGACGGCGTATATAGACCAGGCTAAGAAACAATAATTCATGTAATTGCTAGATTAAATCTGGCAATTGACACATTAAATCTGGCAATTAACAGATTACATCTGGCAATTGACAGATTTAATCTAGCAATTGCCAGATTTAATCTGTCAATTGCCAGATTATTTCTGTCAATTATTGCCAGTTTTAATCTAGAAATTGTCAGAAATAATCTGTCAATTGCCAGATTAAATCTGTCAATTGCCAGAAATAATTTGTCAATTGCCAGATTAAATACCTAGCCTTTTCTATTCACAGTTTTAACTTCAACAAGGGGAAAACTTATATCTACATCTCTATATATCTCTATATTTTATTTACATAACATAACAATTACATAACAATTTAAAATTAATAGGATATTAATAACGAATATATAAATAAATACAGAAGAAAAAAAATGCAACATAATGCAATAAGTCAGCAATAAATGACTTAAAACCATCATTTACAGTTTTCGCGCTATACACATTAAGCCAGTTTTCCCTACTTACATATTGATTGAGCATATTAAAGTTATTTTTAACATATAGTCTACGTTTCCTAGGTATTGTGACTTGTGAATTATTTGGTATTTTAAAAGACAAAAGTTGAGATGTGTGATCTGATAATCCATTTAGAGAGACTTTGCAATCGAATTTATTATCAGTATCTTCTAAGAAGTTACTACAGATATAGTCAATACTACTTGATGAATTGATACCAAATCTTGTAGGCTCCCTAATGTGATTTATAACATTATATACATACTAAGTAGATCATACAGATAATATTTAGATGTACTGTTCGATAAGTAGTCAATATTTAAGTCTCCACACAATATAATCATAGATTTGTCATTTGATAGATCATGAAGTAAGTGTTCTAATGTATTATATGACTGACGGTCGAGATGGTAGAGTACCTGCCTCTCACCCAAAAGTCCCGGGTTCGAATCCCGGTCGTGGCAATGGAAAATACTGTGAGTGGGATTTTTCCATTATACACGGATATTGGATGTGTGTCCCTTGTCTTTAAATGTGTAGCCCCCTTCCGCACAAGGCTCTTCGAGCCTTCTGGGATAAAGGGGGTCGTAATTACATGTGGTGTATTTATTTATTTATTAAAAAATATATTAGTATCTCCGGATGGTGATCTATATATGTTAACTATTTTTACTTTTTTATATCCTAACTGAATTTCAATACCGGCAATTTCAATGTCCTTTTCTTTGGATTTTTCACCAATACGCTTCAAATTTGTAATGTTTATATCGAGTGATGATTTACAGAAAATCATAACACCTCCATTTTTATGTGTACTTCTACAAAATGCTGCTTTACATGCATAACCTTTGATACCGATAGCGCCAATTTCATTGTTTCGTAGCCAAGTTTCAGTTAAACATGCTATATCTATGTTGTTTGAATTGAATTCAATTTCCAGCTGCTCGATTTTGATTTTTATACATTGAACATTTTGGTGATATAATACTAAATTATAAAAACTTTGCTTGCTGTTATAAAATAATTGCTAATCACTGTTTATGGTATATTTAATTTTTTGTCTTTGGAGTTCAATTCTTTTAAGTAAAACAGGACAGTTCATGTCAAAGAGTGAATGGTTTACATTAAACTCTGTTTTCAAGGCCTTGTGAGCTTCCATACAGTTCACACATTTTGGAACTTCACAATCACACTGTTTACCGTTTTCGTGTTCACTTACCGGCTTTGCACATCGAAGACATTTGAATGGTTTACATTAAACTCTGTTTTCAAGGCCTTGTGAGCTTCCAGACGTTTTTTATGTACTCTATAGAGATGTAGCCAACTTTAACAAACTAGTTAAAATAAGTATGTATTAGTTTATGTCTTTCTTTTGCATTATTTTTAAGGTTTATATTGTATGTCTTATGTTTATATTTATATGTATTATTTGTATATTTTTTCCCTCACAGACAGTACACACCGTACTATAGTGAGTATTATGTTTATTATGCCTACCTATCTTTAAATATCTTGTAATTCTCTTGTATGCAAATAAACGTTATTATTATTATTATTATTATACAGTTCACACAATTTGGAACTTCACAATCACACTGTTTACCGTTTTCGTGTTCACTTACCGGCTTTGCACATCGAAGACATTTGAATAGCTGCTGCTATTACATTGATCAGCTTTATGACCAAATCCTCCACACTTAACACGTTCAGCGCCAGTGTATCTTTTTCGATACATTTTGTTAAAGTCTAGAAAGATACACCGACAATATTCTGTTTTGACCATGTGTATCGCTAACACACATATTTACGTATATTTTATATGGGGAATTATAAGCTGTGGCCTGCTAGAATTTCCTGTCAAATTGGGGTGTACGTTGGATGAAAGTTTTCACATAAATTCCGTAAAAGTTCAAATTAATACAACACGTAATTCTTAAAAAAACTAAAATTCGCCCTGAGAGCTTGGCGCTTTACGTGTTAAAACAACGAAATACACTAATATATTCATAGACTCGACAACGGCACCAGTCAAATAGAGCATTCTCATTCATAATTCTTTGAAATGATTCTGGATCACATCCTATTTTGGCCATCCATTTGGTCTTCATTTATTTAATAACTTTCATGTTTAGTAAAGCACATTCGTGGTCTAAGAAGGCATTTTGTTTTTTTAAAGTTTCAATCAGGGTATCACTAGTAATTTCTCTATCAATATCTAGAATCTTTATGTTTGGATTTTTTAAATCAGGTGTATTAACTTTGTAATTTTTGCCTAATTTTTTCTCAGCCATTGTTTTAATTTTATTTATCTCATCTTTACTGCCACACTAAATTACCACACCCCCGTCTTTAACAGAACGTACTTCTTTTATGCCGACCTCCAGAGCCATTGGGTTCACATATTTTTGTACAGTTTCTAAAGTCTTTTTACTTTCTTGGTTGGTATTCTTTGGTTTTATTATGACAACTTCACTAGCAGCGGCTTTTGCATAACTTTTCATAATTGTATTGTTCTGACCTTTTGGGCTACAACCTTGAATATTATTCAATATTTTTCTCATATCCACCATTTCGGACAATACTTGACTCTGCAATCCTGTTACATCTAGTTTCCATTCCCATATATTTTCTAATACACTCAGACAATCATCGCAGAACCACTTAATACCTTTCACGTTTTGAATGGTTTGACAATCTGCTGCAGACATTTCTATAAATTTTAAGTGAAAAATAGCACTACATTTGCCAGAGCATTTAATTACAGGGTCTTTACTCTTTTTTTTACAACATCTACACACCTCATCCATTTTTATTTATATTCATAGATTTAATTTAATATTTATGACAAATATATAGTCTGAGGAATTTTTTAAGGTTACATTGGGTTTTACTGCGAGACAAATGAACTGCTGCACAATTGAAGCGGACCAAGCGAATTTTTAAGTTAACTTTGAAGTCAAATATTTTGCGAACAAACGAAGACATCGATGCATGGTTTACAGAATTTGAAAGAGAATTTTATTCTGAACAAGCCTGTTTATTCCGATTTTTTTTGTTTCAAACATCTTACTGTCTACAGGGCGTAAAAGAAAAGTACGTTTTTGAACCATAGTTCCTAAGTACCGGGTTTCCACAAAATTTTTTTAAAATTTCTTTGATTGGCATTTTTCTGGTCTCTTGTTTATAAGGAAAAACTGATTTCTCAAATTTTTGATATCCCTCTTTGTTCATAAAATTTCGATTTTTTTCTAAAACCCTGTAAATTTCGGGTAAGTTTTGGATGCCAACATTATTCACAAAACGTATCTTTGAACGATCATTTGTTGCCTGGGTAATATTGCCGTAGATTACTATTATAACACTGTTATTAATTATGGAGGCGTCATAAAATTATTTAGGAGTTTTTGGAGGAAATAATATTAACCAATTAAACTTGCCTTTAAAATCTCCTGACTTAAAAAAGTATCAGTCATAAGTTTTGAGTCAGAGTGTATATCGTACAGTGGTAATCGAAAATTAATTCTAAAGATGAAGTCCAATATTATACGATGTCACTGGCAGAAAATAAAAAAAAAAAATTGTTCATCCACAATAAATTTATGAAATTTGTTAAAATATTTTTCTGGATTGGTTTAACCTCAAATTATTTGTAAACTTTAAAAATGACTGAAAAACTTTGAAGCTAAATTCATAGTATTCTGTGTCAAATTGGATTCACTCTATAATCTGTCTCACCAACAGATGCAAATAGACTCCGCCCCATTAATTTTATAGTAGCGCAGAATGGTGTACGTATTAGTCAGCTTTACACGATGAAATGTACATGTTTATTTATTAATATCTATCGTAAGATTACTTTCGGTTCTTTTTACGAATAGTTGTGCAATAAAAACTATACCAACTATATACCTACATCTTGTTTTATTTATATTGATAAAAATCTTTAAAAACCCTATCATTTGCTAGAAGGCGAAAACCTAACTATAAGTTTTAGCATGTCCAAATAAATAAAACAACACATACCTACCTATTTTTTCTTTATTTTCACAAAGTTCTATTACAACTCGTATAAGAAAGTTTAGCGTTTATGCGTTCTAACTGATCTAATGTGTAAAACCGAGCTGGCCTTTGTCAGTCAAATCTAGCGGTTGCTTTGTAATTCCGATTCTATAAATACGATCAATCGAGAAATTCGATTCATATTTAGCGGACATTTTTGGGGCGAAGTCTATTTGCATCTGTTGGTGAGACAGAGTATAGTAAGTTTTGATGTATATAAAGATCTTGTTGGTTTTTTAATTGTAATGTCAGTTTAACAGAATTCAAAGTGTCAACAAATTCATTTATTCATTACGATAATTACTAAAAATGGACAGTTGGACTAACCAATTACTCACATTTTAAGTTATCAAAATTAGTATCTTTCCTGAGAGAGAAGCTAGTGTCCTGTCAAATATAAGATACCGTAAAACGGGGTTATTCGGTACAAAATTTTTGATTTTATTGAAATATCTTTCAACTGATAAATAAATTCCAATAATTATTTAAATATTTGGATTCTTCTAGATTCACCATATGTTACTGCAAAATATGGAACTAGTAGGTCTTTTAATTTCTGTAATATTTTTTTATTTTTATGCTGTCCCAAATTGCCCGACGATGGGGTTATTTGAGACAACAATGAAATAGGCCTATTAAAACCAATTTAAACGGTTTAAAGGGTTATTTGGGACAGAAATAAATGTTTTTAAAAAAATAACATGAAATAAACTGATATTTGGAGAGAAAAAAAACAATAACAAATTTCAGAAACATGAACATGTCCATGAAAACTTAACAAACGTTTTGCACAAAATTAAAATTAGTAGCTAGTTTTATTAAAAACATTGCTTTTGAAACATTAAGGGATATTAAAATGACTCAAATTCTCTTCAAATATCCAAAATTGGGTCCAAAATATTCTTTTTTTTGATGTACCAAATAACCCCAACATTTGTCCCAAATTACCTCATCCAGAAAATTATTCGATATTTTTTTAATAATGACTGTTAAACTTTCGTTTTTATCTGTTTGTCATCTCAAAAGCATATATTATTCGTTAGTAAAATCGAAAATATCATAAATCTTACTTTATCCAAGTACCAAATGAAATTTTCAGCCTATAAAATAACGCAGTATTTCAACGTCAGTTTTATCCTTACAAAAGTATACCAAAAATCCAATACTCGCAGCTCAAATGTAACATACTTCTACTTCCAAGGTTTAACAAACACTGAAACCCGCGGGAAATTGCTTGTCACTAAATACATTAGGACCATAAGCTTATTATATCATTGTTGCCACCTATGCCCAAATAACCTTGCGTTTCCCAAATAACCCCGTTTTACGGTAGTTATATTTTCCTCATTACATACAATATTTAGTTTACCTTAGTCGAGAAAGACGTTTATAAAAAATAAATTTTTGTACTCTTCTACGATGTTTTACTGCAATATTAGTAAAATTATAATACTATTTATTTGATGGTATTTTTTTTTATATACTATTAAATCCCAAACATATCTGATGGAGTATATACATATTCCTATTTACCTTCGCAATGCTTATAGTCTGCTGCTCCATAACTTCATGAATAGCAGTACGGTCCACATCAGCCATCTTATCAAATTCATCTATGCAGCATACACCTTGATCCGCAAGTACTAGGGCACCACCCTCCAACATCATTTCTCCAGTTAGTGGGTCTTTCATTACAGATGCAGTTAATCCAACACCAGACGAACCTCTACCAGTTGTATACTGACCTTAAAAGAGACACATTTGATTTTAAATTAATTCACAGGTAGTCAGATTTTAGGATTTGTAAAAACATTATCAGTAGTAATACCACAAGAGATTGAATTTTCGCGATAAGTCTGTCGATTTATTTCTAACGAACCTGAGTTGCTTGGAAACACCACGAGTCCGTAGGACGAGTGGTGTTTTCAAGCAACTCAGTTGAGTTTAGAAATAAAAGACAGACTTATAAGATAAATTCAATCACGAGTGGTATTTTATTAGACTATTTCACGAACACATATTTTGGTTGATAACTTCACTTGAAGTAGCACCGAAGCGACTCATTTTGACGTTTGTCTCTATAATTAATTTTTATTAAACTGTCAAACTTTGCTTTGCCATCCGTATCCATGGTTACGGCCATCCGTATCCATGGTTATGTCGTTGAAAACACCACGCTGATAGACCAATTAGAATTGAAAAACAGTCGGTGTTTTCGCTGTAATACAAGCTGTCTTTGGTTTGTGATTGGTCAGATTATGTGATAATTTTAAGGTGAGTGAAATAGTCACATTGATATGGTGATTATTTTTCACTTACTTCGAGGTGCTAGACGATTAATATATCCTAGTAATTGAGATTTTGCTACTCCAGGATCTCCCATTAGACAAATATTTATATTACCACGAATTTTCATTCCATCTGGTCGACGGTCAACTCCTCCTACTAATAAAAGTAAAAGAGCTTTTTTGACATCCAAGTGACCATAAATTTCAGGGGCTAATGAGACAGCAAGTTTAGTGTAAAAATCGTCTTCTGTTAAAGTTGCTAATTCCTCAGGGGTTAGAGGGTTTTGAGCACTTACGTCATCAATTTTGTTCAGTGAAACAATTTTCTAAAAGTCACAACGAATGAAAACAAATTGTATTTAAGGAAAATATAAAATCGCATAGAAGAAAGTATCCCATATTACATTGATTATTATAAGACACACTTTTTTCACATTTTAGTGTCTGTATTCATATTCCTAGTGCATCATATTTTCGATGGTTTCTTATCAGGGTATTTTTTTATTTCTAGCTTAGAAAAATAAGGGTGCGTCTTATAATCGTTGGCTTCTTATAATCATTGGCATCATAATCAATGTAATACGTTATTATACGTTATGTTATTTTCTATTGAAGAAAAGAAATACGTACATGGGCTTCTAAATAAGTTTCCGATAAAAGTCCACCAGATATTTGTTTAAAGCCCTGCCGAATAAGGGGTAAAAATACACCAGTAACAGCAACGTGATCACCAGGAAGTGCCTGTCTTGTAACCTCACCTCTGCAGAAAATGGTTAAAGTACGAGGTATATGTCCAACAGGTACTTGGTCACTCTACAAAAGGGTTACTTTAGTAATATTTCGTTGCAAACTTTATTGATTGAGTGATAAGTTAAAATACTGAGTGTTTTTAAATGACTTTGTTTAGGATTTATACAAGCATAATAACAAACATATCCAAATTGATATACTTATATTGACGTTTCATCTCTAAACATGCTATTATTAAATTCATTGGACTTTCTTTAATACATGATGAATACTGTCATAAATGACTGGCCATACATTAAAGAGAAGCCGTTCGAAATTTTGGCAAAACATTGAAAACATGCTGTATATCAGAAACAGTAGACATTAGGAGATAAAATAAATATTGTTCTGAAACTGTTTCGCACTATTTTATCTTCCACTAGTATGACCAGTCACTCGCAAAATACCCTCAAATTAATTTTGTGATTGATTCCTAACCTTTCGTCAAAATGTTTAAGAAAATCCAATATTGTTTTGACCAAATTCAATTAATTAAAAGTATAATAATAATAATAATAAATTATACTCTATATTGTCCAGAAGAAGCAAGGTCTCATTAACAAAGTAACACAAACAAGAAGGAAAAAAAGAAAAAAATGTGTACATATAAATGGGGTATAAAATTAACATATAAGTAAAAGATAAATTAGGCAAAAATCATTCTTACATGTTCCTGTATTTTCACTTCTTGGAATTTGACAAATTTAGACCCTCTTGTTTGCAAATAAAGTCTTCCACCTGATTTGTTTACTCTACAGTCCTCACTTGGACACATAATAATAGGCATAAAACTAAGAGACGAAACTGGCTGGTAAGTTTCAGCCCCACATTGGTCACAAGTATATGTAGCGACACACATCATTGGTTTTACTTCTGTGCAACGTGTTACAATACCTCTTACAGTAACAAGTTTTCCAATATGTTCAGCCTTAACTTCTCGAATTGGCACATTCTTATTGGATGATAAATCTTTGAAATAAATTTCACTGTAAAGAAATAGGATAATAATAATATAATAATAATGTTTATTAACCACACCAATATAAATGACAATAGTAGAATTTCATAAAAAGAATAATTGTATACTGGGTACATAAACATAGGAAAATCCACAAAGGAGAACCTGCATGTGGATTAAAATGAATATATAAAACAGTAGGTTGAATAGCATTTAGTAGGTTTGTTATTATTTTTTTTTACGTAAATATACACTAACAAATACATAAAATACTTAAATTACATAAAATACACAAAATACATAAAATTAATGACTATATATTCAGGCAATGCCGGTAAGAAAATTTCCTACCTATATCTGGTACAGGAATGATCAAGCAATGATTTCATGACACTAAAGTACACATTTTTTCAAAAATATAAAAAACAATATTAAAAATTAGTAATATCAGGGGCGGCTTAAGGGGCGAGTTAGCCAGGCGGCCGCCCTGATCGCAGGCTCGGAGGTGTGCCAAACTAAGGTAAAAATAATTACATTATGTCTGTAAAATTCTCGTGGATATCACAGGCAGGCGCCAAAAGTCGATCTCGCCCGGGTGGTAAATCTGATATTGTTATATTGTAATTACTTATTTGTAAACATGTAAAAATACCTTAAATTATCAACAAAGAGATGGAGTTCAACAATGAAATGAATTTGCTGGATCTACAGAAATAGCAATTTACAACTATTTGTTTTTCTAATGTACCATGGGCGGTTATAGTTGAACTACCTCCTATATATTTATTAATTTGAAAATAGAACCCTGAAGAAGAAAATAGTAAATATTAGAGTTTAACATTCGAAGAAATATCTACTTCACCCAGTGGCGGATCTAGGATGAAGTCAAGGGGGGGATTAATAAGCGATATGTAGAAAACTAAAAAAAAAAATTAGGCTCAAACAGCCTAAAGGTTTAGTTTAAAAAATGGGGCTGTTTAAAATTTTAAAATAAATTATTATTTTAATATTTTGTAATAGATGTCAACACTATAGATATCAAAATACATGTTTTATCAACTAGAAATTCGAAACTTTATTAAAAAAACTGCTTACTTTAATTATCAGTATAATTAAAAGACATAAAACACATTAAGGAATAAAAATATTATAAGGGATAAAAGATACATTATTTAGTCCCAGTTTGCCATTTCTAGCCGACAACTCTTCATTTTACAAAAAGTATTAACTACTTCATCGATATCAACCTCCCGCGACGAATTTATATTAGCGAGTGCTAAGCCATTCAACCTCGCTTCACCCATTGTACTTCGGAGATAAGTTTAAAGATAATAAGTTGGGACAGCGGACAGATATGTTTCCCGCGCTTTTCTAACTTAGTGACAGTGAGCACCTAGGTAGGGATAATAGCGGGAAATTTAAAATTGATGTTCTTGCATCAGAGTATTTTGTGGTTGGATTGAATTTAGCACAAAGAAAAATCGTCTTGTAGACCCTAGATATTTAAGTGCTTCATTTAAAATTGATTTTTATGCTTTAGTTAAAGTGTCAAAATTCTATAAAGATGTGTTTACAATTACAATAAATATCCAAATGGCTTGTTCGATAAAATACTTACACCCTTATCATTATTGTTACTATCAGTTCATGGGGCTATATAGCCCCTAAAGCCCCCCCCCCCCATAGATCCGCCACTGACTTCACCCGTTTTAAGTTTTACATTTTCATTCATTATATTTTATTACGATTGTTTATTACTGGAACTAAATATGAGCAAAATAATTCTTTATTGAGCTTCTTTCCATCTGATTTTCATTAAAGACTTCACTCGGTAAATGACGGAGAAATATGCGATTCGTAAACTCTTTCTTATTTATTATAAATTACCGAGTACAAAACAGATGTTTCTAAAATTCCTATACGATCTATTCACACACAAAACAATTTTTCTAATTAACACAAGTCTAGATATAAATTTAAGTCTGTACTGTGTCATGAGAAAGCTTGGAACGTTGGTATCGGTGACGTCAAATCTACGGTTGACTTTAGGTTATTTGTAGTAGTGTAAATATATGTTCATGCATTTTATTCATATTATACAGGCTGTCTATTTTACGAGGGCCACACTAAATATCTCGCTTAATATCTATTGTTGAGGAAAAAAGTTTTAGAAATAGTAATTCCATTTTTTGTGAGCTATATTTCAGTAAAAAGAAATTAGAAATCCATAGCCTACTTTGTGAGATATATTACAAAAACCTGAAAAGTAGGAAAACTACAAACGGTTATAGCTTCCTTATTTGAGGAGATACGAAAAAAGTTAAAGGGATAATAGTTGATGGCAAAGACAATAAGAATAATAATATGTATCAAAATATTCGAAAAACGCAGTTGGCTTTGACATTTGCTCTTGTGCAAAAATTAAAACAACAAATCTCAAAGTAGGCCATGACACCATTAATTTCGTTTATTTTTTCTCTTTCCAACGATATAAAACATGTCACAAAAATTTTAACTGATAGTGCCAATATTTAATATTTTACGAAAACCACAATTCATATCGTTAAATCGTAAAAATCAGCTATGCCATGATAGTAAAAATTCACTTTATAATAATTATAATTCAGTAATTATTTATTACAATTTAATACAAACTAACAAATGTCTCATAAATAAAAATAAAAGTACAAAATGAATATCCAAAAAAACGAAAAACTATGTATGTACCTACAGGGTTTTCCACCGAAAGTGATCACCTCGATAACTTTTTAATTTGTAATTTAAAAAAAAAAATTTCAAATAAAAGTTGTAGGACATGTTAAGGACTAAAAAATCCTATTTTTAGAAAAACAATTGAACATCGTATTTACGATCTACCGATACAAGTTATGTTTTTTAAGTGGAACACCCTGTATTTTTTTATATTTTTGGATACTATACGTTTTTCTGATTTTAACCATATAAATATGTCATATGTTTGCTCCGGTAGTTATTAAAATATTAATTTTATGGGAAAGCAAAACTAGCTTTCAGCGTAGTTGCAGTTTGTTACAAGATGCCGAAGGGATAGCAAAATATTATTTAAAATAAACTACCGGAGCAAACATATGTCATATTCATATGGTTGAAATCAGAAAAACGTATAGAATCCAAAAATATAAAAAAATACAGGGTGTTCCATTTAAAAAAACATAACTTGTATCGGTAGATCGTAAAAATACGATGTTCAATTGTTTTTCTAAAAATGTGAATTTTAAGCCCTTAACATGTCCTACAACTCTTACTTGAAACTTTTTTTTCTAAAATTACAAATTAAAAAGTTATCGGGGGTGATCATTTTCGGTGGAAAACCCTGTACATAATTTTTCGTTTTTTTGGATATTCATTTTGTACTTTTATTTTTATTTATGAGACATTTGTTAGTTTGTATTAAATTGTAATAAATAATTACTGAATTATAATTATTATAAAGTGAATTTTTACTATCATGGCATAGGTGATTTTTACGATTTAACGATATGAATTGTGGTTTTCGTAAAATATTAAATATTGGCACTATCAGTTAAAATTTTTGTGACATGTTTTATATCGTTGGAAAGAGAAAAAATAAACGAAATTAATGGTGTCATGGCCTACTTTGAGATTTGTTGTTTTAATTTTTGCACAAGAGCATATGTCAAAGCCAACTGCGTTTTTCGAATTTTTTGATACATATTATTATTCTTATTGTCTTTGCCGTCAACTATCATCCCTTCAACTTTTTTCGTATCTCTTCAAATAAGGAAGCTATAACCGTTTGTAGTTTTCCTACTTTTCAGGTTTTTGTAATATATCTCACAAAGTAGGCTATGGATTTCAAATTTCTTTTTACTGAAATATAGCTCACAAAAAATGGGAAAACTATTTCTAAAACTTTATTCTTCAACAACAGATATTAAGCGAGATATTTGGTGTGGCCCTCGTAAAATAGACAGCCTGTATATGCATACAATACATATGTATATAATATACATATATTTCCTTGTAGTTGATAATGTCAATTTATTACATACCCACGGAGGGTTGGAGGTACCGCAATGGAATACTTTAATCACAGACAAACATTTTGCAGTTATCTACACGATAATAGTACATTATTAATATCTGGCCTAAATTTTTTGGAGTTATACCTACTTTGGCTTTTTTAGTTAAAAATCAACTTATATTGATAAAAAGATCGCTGTATGTCGACAGATGTAGCTGAGAGCATATTTAAAATATCTGAAGTTGCGCAAATTTACCAGTTATGTCCAGTGTGGAAAAGTTTACTACTTTTGCCACTTAAAAGGTCTATCACACCTGTCATCGTAACAAATTGGGGATTATTTTTTAGACACAGTTTTGAATTTTTGCATTATCATCTCAGCAATATCTCCTGGCAGTTCTAAAATATAATGTCGAAGATCAAAAACAACGTTTATGACATCAATTAGAGTAAATTCTGTTATTGGCTGATGTTCATGGTCCCATATAGCTATAGGAATTCTTGAAAAATTTTTGCGTATGTTGTAAAATGTTATTGAACAATTGGATCCATAATCGCATACTGTCAAATTGTAATTCCAGCATATCGCTAATTTGATTTAACCCTTTCGGGACGGGAATCGAACAAACACGTAAATACATATTGTGTCTCAAAGACCAGAACCGTGAATACACGCAAAGGCAGAAGAGCGGTTAGGGACCGAAACCGAACGTACACGCTTTGTGTGGGGATTCATAGAACACGAATGAGATATACTTATCCCACCGGGTTGAATATGAGATGATTTTTGTATTACATGTTGCATTTAGGTACTGGAACCGTACATATACGCCTGCGCTGTCGGCATCAGTCCATGAGGTTTGCGCTGTACACGTATACAATTGTAAGTAGTGTAGCATGTATCCCCAGCCCATTGTCCTAAGTTTACTTGTGGCAGCTGCTTCGCATGTGTATTTTGATATAATACGTATTAATTTTAAAATGAAGTAAAATCTACTTTATCATGTATACGTTTTCGTTCTTCTATTATTTGGAAATGTTTTAGTAGATCCATCTCTGGAACCGATGCCTAAATTCCGAGTTCTATATATTTATTATGTCATGATCTAAAACTGCACAATCTGTATAATAAACAATACTTACTATCTCCTCATTAGCTCAGGTGGAAACTTGTTCCTAGCATCTCTTTGTTCATTTGGTTGCCTAATACGATTTTCCATCATTACACGATGTTCAATATAAACATCTAGGGCATCTTTGGCAACTACATCTCTTTGTACAAACGATGGTAAAATTTCAAACACTATATCAGACAAAAGGTTACTATAACGCCTAGTGTTTGCAATAACTGCATTGGCCAAATCATCGTCAAAATCGTTCAAATCATCTAGTTCTATATATATAGCAACTTGCTCACGATGGGCAAGCTTTGCCAACTGGTTTGAATATTTAAATATTTTGTTTCCTTGAGCATCTTGAATAAAGTACTCCATTAAAAAAGTTTTGAATTGATCTGTATAAAAAGATAAATATAAGGTTATGAATTTATTGCAAGAACATTTATTATTACCTCTATCTTTTTCGTAATCTCGTCTTGCCATCTTATCAATTTAAATTACTTAAATTATAGTATTGATAGTTTTCCTTTAGAAAGCACACTACATACATACACAAAACCGAAAATGAAAAATGAAATTGTTTAATCTTGGATCCTACGTTGGGCGGGAAACTTCCAGTGGTGCCACAACAATTACTTTTACAATCCAAATTCTTATATATCTATCTATCTCTCTCTATTCTACTACTATGCGACCGTACGACGTAGTAAAAAACCAAGGAGACGTAAACTAATAGTTTACGTAAACTAATAGTTTACGTCTCCTTGGTAAAAAACTTGTGTCAGAGTTGTCAGTGACAGAAGTATCATTATATTTCTTTTCAAGTGTATTATTAGCCTTTATTTAGTTGTTTCAAAGTATTTTTTTTGGTGTTTCGTGCCTTCGTGGTGTTCTTGGTGTTATTTTATTACAAACAATATGTGACAATAATCCCAGTGTATACTGTGCGATAAAAGACTGTAAACACAATTCATCTAATTATAACGGTTTTTATAGGTTTCTTAACGATAAAGAAAGGTAGGTAGATATGAAAATAATTATCATTAATATATTCAAATACATTTTGATAAAATTGTGTTAAAAAAGCGTTATTTTTAATGCCAAACAATTAGGTTATGTTTGCGCTTTCTCCAGTGGCGTCAATCGTATCCGTAAGGGGCTACGTCGTATCTAAATTAGAATTTGTTTTTTATTATTAATAATAATAATAATAAAGTTCTTTATTGGTTAACAAAAAGAGATAACCAAATGGCCATCGACCTAAGTCCTTCAGCCTGTATACAATTATGTAATGTAGAGTATGTACATTTGATATTATTAGCTAGTTTACAAAAAAGAATAAATAATTAATGAATAACATGATTCGTCTGATGTATGTAAAAAAAAAAAAAAAATTTATTTTTAACAGTGTTGTCTATAGTATGTAATGTATAGAATGTGTTAGATCTAGCTTTCGGAAAGTCTATTTAGGATTTCTTGGAGCGTTTGTTCCGGATGTTTGTATCTGGGGCGATTCATCCTTCTGGCCAGCAGCAATGGTTCCATGAGTTGTTTTTTATTATTATTAAAAGTTCTTTAAACTATTTGAAGGTTTGTTAAACTTGTTTATTTCTATTGAGATACGAATGATTATTTTTAGGGCTCAAGAGTGGGCAAAGTTATGTGGTCGAGAGGACCTTCTAGATGACCAAAGAAATTTAAACAATGTTAGAATATGTGGAGAACATTTCGAGAGTACAATGTTTAAAACTACCTGTAGAAAAAGACTTGTACCTGGTGCTTTTCCAACAATTTTTAAAGAAAATGATGAGTTATCTCAGTTATCTGGGCCACAGGCCAAAAAAATTAAATTATCAGATCCTTCATGCAGCATGCCAGGTATGTTATTATACACTTACAATCATTTATTATTTTTATTATAAGTACAATGGCCGCATTCAGCGAGCTCAACTGTTGAGGTAGCGTAGATTGTTTTAAGGTTACAGCTGCCGCTGTGATGACTGAATTTAATTCCCAATGAAGGCTGTAACCTTAAAACTCTCTACGCTACCTCAACAGTTGAGCTCGCTGAATGCGGCCAATGTTAAAAATTGCCTAAGTGGAAATGCAGAATATTTGCCTTTACTAAAGATAACAAAATTTAATTTGATTAATAATAATTCTGATTTAATTTATGTTTTAAATTCTTTAGGACCATCTAACGCTGGCGCTCCCTTGAATTCATGTCATCGGGCTGAAGATTACGAGAATATAGAAGACTCTATTGATCCCGAACTTATTGAAGAAGAAGACATTATAATTCTCTCAGGTATTTATTTTACAATTTAATCTTTTAGTCTTGAACAGTGTCTATTTAGTTTTTTTTTTTGAGATGCCGTTTCTTTGTTATATTTTTCTATACTTTCTTTCATTATTCTATGGACATGACATAGGTAATCATTATATAATATTGATTATAGTTAAGGACATATTAAAAATCTTATAAATTTGACATATCCCCAAAAGATAGGTATTTATGCAATAACTTATAAGTGTGCGACAAAAATTATCAACCTGTCTAGAGCACACGTTTCTTATCGTATTTAATACAAGATTTGTTCTGCTACATTTTGTATTAACATGTTAATAAATATCATTTCTAATTTCCCACCAGGACTAAAAGTATCACTTTTAGGCACCAGGACTTTTAGCAACTAAAATGATAATTAAAAATTAACTATTATAAAACATTTGTAGAAAAATACAAAATCATTACTTTGTGAATGGCATAAATTTGACATCGCAAAACTTATTTTAAAGATGATGAGTCAGAGGACGTCAACAAAGAAGATGAACAATGTGTAACACCAATAACCTCTCCCGTGGGTACTCAAACACCAGTTGGTTTAAGTCGAGGCACGCCAAGGAAAGCAAGATATCAAAAACAAATTAAAGCTTTACGAAACAAAATCACACGCTTAAAAGAAAACATTGCAAATATTCAATCCACTTCTAACGTAGATGACTCCAAAGAAATGTTTTTCCATTTGTGTGATAAGTTTTTGACACCAGCGCAAGCAAATTTTACAAAAATGCAAGCTGTACAAGGAAATAGAAGTGCCGTAGGACGTCGATATAATGATGAATTTAAAAAACTATATTTGGGTTTATATTTTAAAGGTCTAAAAGCATATAGAGCGCTTGTGAAAGTATTTGCTATTCCATCAAAGAGCACTTTAAATAAGATGACAGAAAAAATTATATTTGATCCAGGAGTCCACGAAAACTTCTTTACAGCCTTAAAACCAAAAATAGCCAGTTTAGCAGATTTAGATAAATGTTGCATACTTACAATAGATGAAATATCAATAAAGTCACATCTGTTTTATAACGTTGGTAAGGATGAAGTAATTGGTTTTGAAGATTACGGTGAAGGAAAAATTATGAAGCCTGCAGCAAATGCTACTGTTTTTATGCTAAGAGGTATTAACAGTAACTGGAAACAGGCAGTTGGATACTATTTTGTACATAGTACTTGCCCTGCAAAACAGTTGAAACAAGGAATTGAAAAAATTTACAGTTATGCCAAAAATGTGGGCTTGACAATAGCTTTGTTTGTCATCAGCCACTAGTGTACACTTTTTTACACTTTTTGCCAATAAGTCGTTTGTTATAAATTAGTGCAGACAGTGCTAGCCGTTTGGTATACCAGTATAGTGTACACTTTCTTGCACTTTTGACACTGACTCCTGAGGAGGTGTAACGAGTGTCGATAGTGCAGCGCAGGCACCTGAGTTGAAGTTTGAAGCTGTTCTGTGGTTTGAAGTTTGAGATTTACTGAAACGGGTTGTCTGACAGAGGTATGAATTGAAATAATGTGATTTTGTCACAGTTATTTAATGATGAGAGTGAAGATACTGGTAGTGAATCTATTATTGCTATTATTTATAGGTTATGTTGATTTTCTGACAAGAGTACGTACACTCTAAAGTTGTTTGTTATAGAATTACACATCTGCACTAGTTAACATTTTGTACACTTTTAAACCTACACTTTTCTGCACTACACTTTGATGACAAACAAAGCTAATATCAGCTGTTACAACTGATCAAGGTTCCAACTTTATTTCCCTTGCATCCATGCTCGGTATTACAGCAGATAAGCCATATTTCAACCTAGATAAAGAAAAAATTGTTTTTTTCTATGATCCCCCACATTTACTTAAAAATCAATTAGGAATAACTTGATGAAATATTCATTTAAATCTAGCGGCAAGTCGACTTCTTGGAATCATATTAGACAATTTTATAACATAGATAAAACAAAAAATAACAGATATTCTCATAAATTAACTGAAGCACATTTAAACCCTTCAAATTTTGAGAAGATGAAGGTTAGCTATGCAACACAAATTTTAAGTGCTTCTGTCGCTGCTGGAATGGAACTTCATTGCGTCTATGGGAATTTGCCTGCCGAGGCCATGGGCACAATTGAATGAGTAGAGAAATTTGACAAGCTATTTGATACTTTCAATTCTCGTTACGAATCTACTAGTAAAATTTACAACTGTGCATTCAAGAATGACCAAACTCACAAGGACTTTCTACAAGAGATGTTGGATTACTTATCTACTATAAAAGTTATGGATAATAATGGAAGAGATTGTACACATCTTATAAAATGCATACAGGGTTGGAAAATAACAATTAACGGATTGCTTCAATTATGGGAAAATCTTTCAGCAGTAGGTTTTAAATATATTAAAACAAATAGATTAAACCAAGACTGCCTAGAAAATTTTTTTGGCAGTATTCGTCAGCAGGGAGGAAATTCCGTTAATCCAACTCCAATTCAGTTCAGCAGGGCTTTTAAAAAACATTTTGTAATTGATTTTATGCATTCTGGAACAGAAAACTGTGTGGATGATTTTGCTAACATGCTTGCAACAATGCAGGACATAGTTAATATAAATAGTTTGCCATTGCAAAATTTAGAAGAACAGTTAGTTCCGGAGATTGTTGCAACCCAGGAAAATGTTGTAGAAACTGATTATTATAATCACGATATTAATGAACAAAACTCATTAAGATATACGTGTGGATATCTAATTAAAAAATGTTTAACCATTCATACATGTGATGTATGTAACAATTTTGCAACAAAACATAAAGATCTTGATGAAACATCAACATTTTCCCATCTGAAGGCTTTCAAAACGTCAGAAAATTTATTTGGAAATTTGATGATGCCAGATAATACATTTTTTGAATATATCTCTTCATTAGAGAAGATTGTTTTTGATAATTTTGAGAGTTTTGTTGTCCAACGCAAAACATACTGTTTTTCAAATCAATACAAAAATGTCCAATTTCAACATTCATGCCCCAATTTTCCTTATTTATATTTAATAAAATTGTACTCAAGAATGAGACTCTATTATACACTTAAATATATTAATAAGAATTTTAAAGATATTTCGGACAAAAAAAAGAAAATCAATTATTTGGCGACATGATTAGAGGTTTAAAATAAAGTAATAGCTATTAATGTAACGAGATTATTATGCGATTTATAATAATCGAGGACGTTGTCAGGTGACGAGGCGCTATCCGAGTCGCCTGGCATTGTCCGAGATGGTTTAAATCGCTAATAATCGAGTTACATTCAAAGCTTTATCGTATCATTGAAATTTGAGAACTGTCAAAATATTCACGTCAATGTTTATTATTAACATAAAATTCGTATCTAGGGTATTATGATATGGTAACCAAAGTATTATATATTGTAACTAACGTATTATGTGCTACTAAGTTATTGTGAAGATGTTGTAATGTTATGATATTATTATCAATAAAGATTTAACTTAAAGGAAACTTAATTTTCAATGATACGATAAATTGGTATTATTAAAATTTCTTGTCATTCATATGAGTAATAATAGTGTAATAATTATTGTAAATTAAATAATAAAATTGAATAGAGTAGAATTAATTTTTTTATTTATCTACCTATATTGTTTGTTGAAACCTAACTTCATATATTTATAATTTCTTGATATCAAAAATTGTCATGCTTAATAAATAGGATTATAGGAAACAACTACTGGACGAGCAAAGACCCCGACTCCCATTGAATTATACCTATAAATCCAAAATTGGTAGCCAAATTTGTTATTTGTCCTTTCTCCACCAGACACAGACCGGTTTCGAACTCTTTATGTTCTCATCAGTGTGCCACAGGTAGCTGAAAAGACAAATAACAAAGGCAAACCAAACTGGTCTATGGCAGACCCAGCACATAGTAACTGTGAGAGATAAGTACATCCCTCTGGTGGTCAGTTGCTACTACCAGTCAAGACATCGAAGATGTCTCGTGACCGATAGCGGCTTGCCAAGCAAGCACCAAGAGCGGCGACCTCTAGCCCTGATGGACTAAAACATGCTTAATAAATAGGATTATAGGAAACAACTACTGGACGAGCAAAGACCCCGACTCCCATTGAATTATACCTATAAATCCAAAATTGGTAGCCAAATTTGTTATTTGTCCTTTCTCCACCAGACACAGACCGGTTTCGAACTCTTTATGTTCTCATCAGTGTGCCACAGGTAGCTGAAAAGACAAATAACAAAGGCAAACCAAACTGGTCTATGGCAGACCCAGCACATAGTAACTGTGAGAGATAAGTACATCCCTCTGGTGGTCAGTTGCTACTACCAGTCAAGACATCGAAGATGTCTCGTGACCGATAGCGGCTTGCCAAGCAAGCACCAAGAGCGGCGACCTCTAGCCCTGATGGACTAAAACATGCTTAATAAATAGGATTATAGGAAACAACTACTGGACGAGCAAAGACCCCGACTCCCATTGAATTATACCTATAAATCCAAAATTGGTAGCCAAATTTGTTATTTGTCCTTTCTCCACCAGACACAGACCGGTTTCGAACTCTTTATGTTCTCATCAGTGTGCCACAGGTAGCTGAAAAGACAAATAACAAAGGCAAACCAAACTGGTCTATGGCAGACCCAGCACATAGTAACTGTGAGAGATAAGTACATCCCTCTGGTGGTCAGTTGCTACTACCAGTCAAGACATCGAAGATGTCTCGTGACCGATAGCGGCTTGCCAAGCAAGCACCAAGAGCGGCGACCTCTAGCCCTGATGGACTAAAACATGCTTAATAAATAGGATTATAGGAAACAACTACTGGACGAGCAAAGACCCCGACTCCCATTGAATTATACCTATAAATCCAAAATTGGTAGCCAAATTTGTTATTTGTCCTTTCTCCACCAGACACAGACCGGTTTGGGTTTGGATTTATAGGTATAATTCAATGGGAGTCGGGGTCTTTGCTCGTCCAGTAGTTGTTTCCTATAATCCTATTTATTAAGCATGTTTTAGTCCATCAGGGCTAGAGGTCGCCGCTCTTGGTGCTTGCTTGGCAAGCCGCTATCGGTCACGAGACATCTTCGATGTCTTGACTGGTAGTAGCAACTGACCACCAGAGGGATGTACTTATCTCTCACAGTTACTATGTGCTGGGTCTGCCATAGACCAGTTTGGTTTGCCTTTGTTATTTGTCTTTTCAGCTACCTGTGGCACACTGATGAGAACATAAAGAGTTCGAAACCGGTCTGTGTCTGGTGGAGAAAGGACAAATAACAAATTTGGCTACCAATTTTGGATTTATAGGTATAATTCAATGGGAGTCGGGGTCTTTGCTCGTCCAGTAGTTGTTTCCTATAATCCTATTTATTAAGCATGTTTTAGTCCATCAGGGCTAGAGGTCGCCGCTCTTGGTGCTTGCTTGGCAAGCCGCTATCGGTCACGAGACATCTTCGATGTCTTGACTGGTAGTAGCAACTGACCACCAGAGGGATGTACTTATCTCTCACAGTTAAAAATTGTCATGATGATCGTGAAATGGAAAATTGCTGTCTATATCCTCAACACAACTGTTATCAAATTTTGATTATCAAAATACGTACGATAGCTTCGACAATTATTTTAGAATCCATGACCACCTTTGTACCAAGACAATTTTTTATATCGCAGTAGTTTTAAATCTGGGATTTTGTTATCGTACAGAAAGTATGAAATATTTAATCAAATTTTTGTTTTAAATTAAAAATACGCAGTGGCAATAACGACTAACATCATCGGGTTTGGTTTCAACATTAACAATGTCGAAGAGAATGGTTCTGTGTGTATGTTTTTCAAAAGCGCAACCCCCTTCTGGACAGCTTTGGATTTGGGTGTTGTCTCATTGGTGTGTTTTAATTGTCTACATACCAAGATCATGAAAACTAATGATCTTGCATCGAGTTTTATGTATTCCGTACTATCTATAGATTATTCATTAGTCAAAGGCTTAAAGCATTGAATATAGGAGTGTACCTATATTCAATGATTAAAGTCAGCAACCATGAATCATGAATCAATAAATGTAAGACCGTATTAAAATGTTACTAATACGCATACAAAAATACTTTTGATGAAAAATATACTCTTATAATACCTAGTACTTGAAAAATGTTTAAGTTTGTGAATTAAGAAATTTTATCTGAAGTTTTAAATAATTTAAATATTTCATTTTTATCCTTTAATTTACCTACTTGCACGCCATTGACTTGTTGTCACCTGTTCTCTTTAATCCGAAGATAGTCTCACACTAAAGTATGCGTGCGAAGATAGTCTCACTCCAAGTGAAGGTCACGAAAAAATACCTCTGCATTTCATTCATAAATACCTAGATATATATTCTAGGTTTTTTCTTGACCGTTGATATCAATACAAGTATTATTTTTCTTGGGTATATCGGTCATATATATAAACAAGTTGAGTTGCCTTTAAGACACTCAATACATCACATTAAAAAATGTAGTTTAATTTAAGATCAAGCAAACACAAAATAATAATTCTCTGATGATGGTTATAAATAAACCGAAACATTAGAAAAAAATAAATAAATTTGTTTATATATATGACCGATATACCCAAGAAAAATAATACTTGTATTCATAAATACCGGAAGTGAGTCTACTCTATATCTACTCTGGCTTCAGTTCCAGCCGCTTCCACGAACTTTCAAAGCGCCAACTGCAAAGGTGCGTAGGGTGCGTATCCACCAAAAAACAATTTAAACAAACGTTCACGAATGCTTGCAATAATATTCAATTATTCAAACATTTTGTATTATTCTCCACTAGTGAGCAAACGCTCACAAAGAAGAGAAGCCGTTATTGTTCCGTGAATGCGAATAACTTTCATTGAGATTTTAACGGCTCTCAGCAAAAAAGCAACTTACTTTGTTTTGATCGCTTGACTCTCGAAATTGTACAGTATACCGCCTACGTGCTGAATCGTAGCCCCTGAATGTATTTAATGGACATGGATTATGAATATTATGATGGGATAGTGATTTTTGAGAGAAATGTAAGGAAAAATTTACAGCAGCTAGGAATTTTGTAGAGTTGGGACGTGAGTTTTTATTTATAATTAATTTATCATTAATTCCACTTTATAAAAAAATAAATAACACCACATGTAATTATATTATTGATAATAATATTGGTAAATAAATAGGTATTCAGATTTTCAAAAACCTTCAAAAGCATCATCAAAGCATCATCTGCAAACTATCAATTAAGGAATCAGTAAATTATAGAGGAAAACTGAAACTGACGCAAGTTACGTGAAACCTAGGACTCGATGCGTGCAATATTTTAAGCAGGCGTCAGACTATCAAATAATTGATCAAATTAGACTCAATTAACTGTGAATATATTGTATGACATCACATCACCATCAAATTAGTGAATAGATAGGGCGAGTTGCTTTATTCACCGGTGGAGATCCATCAGATGTCAGATGTGTTTTATCTCGTTCTATCTCCGAGGTTAGAACGAGATAAAACACATCTGGTGGATCAACCGGCGAATAATGCAACTCGCCCATAATAGAGTCACCTGAGTTGCATGATAGAAACTGATAAGAATAGAACATAACCTAGGTATTTCTATCAAACAGACTTATCAAACTGTGACTGTGACGTCATATTATGCAGTTTGATGAGTCATGAGTCTTAAAGCTGCGTATCCACTTTGCGAGGCTGCCTCGCGCGGCGGCCTCGCGAGGCGCGCTAAGCACTGTAGATACCTGCCGCGCACCAATTACTGCCGCGACTTGAGGCTGCCGCGAGGTGAGCGGAAATTAGTCGGTTTTCTGTCTTGCTTAAAGGTGCCTCGCTGCGAGCAGTTCCCTACGTGTGGACCATTTGTTAAATTTGTTTCGTGCCTCGCGTGTTTACTCAAGTTTTTGACACTATCTTCTACCGATTCAACCATCATGTCTTGTAGTAATCTATTCCCGTAATGTAAATTACTTTCATAAATATTTCATCCACCAACGCGGTTTTTGTCGTTGTTTTTTCTTCCTTTTCAAAATTAAATGAAACGCCATCGCAGCATTACCACGTGCAGATGTCATGGTTGCCTCGCACTAATATGGCTCACCCTGCTTCGCGAGGTTTGCCTCGATATTCTGAAATTATACTTGAGGCTTAGCGAGGCCACCTTCCGAGGCCGCCGCGCGAGGCAGCCTCGCAAAGTGGATACGCAGCTTTATGGTGAGTCTCCATGGTGGCAGTACGACTGCGAAAGTGTATGACTACACATTAGTACACATCAGCAAACCAATTATAATGGTGAGTTTCCACGGTGGCAGTACGACTGCGAACTGCATGACTGCACATCAGCAAACCAGTCATAGTAAGCCACTACACGACGTCGTATTCAAAATCCGCGTGGCGCGAAAGTTGACCAAGTTCCAACTTTAGACGACAACTGTGTGGCAGTTTAACGTTTTCTGCGTTTGACGTTTATTTGTTAGGTTACTAATGGCTAGCAGTTGTATATTTGCTTTCGTTCGTCTATGAAAAGTAAATCACTGTTCACGTGAACATAATCTATGTTTTCTTAATCATGGATTACGACAGTGTCAACAATCGAACGCGTTCCTACATAAAAGTTACGTTCACGTCGTTCACGATCCAAATACAAAACAAAAACATAACCACAATCATCATGGTGCATGATACAAGACACAGAAAATCTGTATTTTATGGCATTCTGTTAATAACTCATTTTAGTACCATTAGTAGGATGTACAAGCTCTACTTCTTGCCTGGAATCATTCATTTTTACTTTACCGGCTTTGACTGACAAATGACAAATAATTTCGAGGTTATAAGTAGATGAAAACAGGATTACTGGGTATGAAAAATGAACACGAAAAATCCATGATTCGGGAGGGGCAAGGAGATTGCTGAACATGATTCTAAAAACAAGAGAGGGAGAAAACAAATCAGAACAAACGAACATGTAAATATGAATCATGATTACCTTAAGAGTTTTTTGGCGACCCAAACCATATCAAACGCGGTTAGCTTAGGTTTGCTTGTGTTTGAAATTAGAGTTAGCAAGGGGCAAATCACGCGAAAATTCTTTTGGTTTGGATGGGTTTAGATGGCATACCATGGCAATTTTTTTATTGTTAATTTAAACAAAAGTACTTTGCAAATAGGTTCCATAGTACATAAATTGTGGATAGTTTGATAAACTGTCTTAAAATAGGCCAAAATAAGAATATCATCTAAAATCATAGACAAAACGAGCGAGACCAAACACAATTAGAAAGAGACATATACTAATTCAAGTATTTGGGGAGTCAACCAAACTACTTCCTCCACCCGTTTTCGAGGATGCTGAACACGATGGTGATGATTTTTCTGCTCCCTGAGTTGACCCTACCCCCCAAGCGGCCAAAAAAACCGCCCCCAAAAGGGGAGAATCGCGTATTCGACGTCTTCCACCGGCAACACTTATGCCATCCCCCGTTTTCGAGGATGCTGAACACGATGGTGATGTTAGTTCTGCCCACCGAGTTGATCCTACAAACGGCCAAAAACCACCCCTAAAGAGGGGGAATCGCGTATTCTACGTCTTTCACCGGCAAAACTAATGTCACCCCCCCGTTTTCGTGAATGCTGAATACGACGGTGATGTTGGTTCTGCTCACAGAGCCGATCCTACCCCCAAACGGCCAAAAACCACCCCCAAAAAGGGGGAATCTACGTCTTCCACCAGCAAAACTTATATATGCCACCCCCCCCCCGTTTTTGAGGATGCCGAACACGAGGGTGGTGTTGGTTCTGCTCCCCGAGGCGAATGAGGCGAATCAACCCCCCGAATCACCATCGTGTTCAGCATCCTCAGAAACGGGGGGGTGACATAAATTTTGCCGGTGGAAGCCGTAGAATACGCGATTTCCTCTCTTTGGGGGTGGTTTTTGGCCGTTCGGGGGGTTGACACGCCTCGGGGAACAGATCCAACATCACCATTGTGTTCAGCATCCTCAATAACGGGGGATGACATAAGTTTTGCCGGTGGAAGACGTAGAATACGCGATTCCCCCTCTTTGTGGGTGGTTTTTGGCCATTTGGGGGGTAGGATCAGTTCAGGGAGCAGAACCAACATAACCGTCGTGTTCAGCATTCACGAAAACGGGGGGTGACATCAGTTTTGCCGTTGGAAGACGTCAAATACGCGATTCTCCCCGTTTGGGGGTGTTTTTTTGGCCGTTTGGGGGTAGGATCAACTCAGCAGGGAGCAGAACTAACATCACCATCGTGTTCAGCATTCTTAAAAACTGGGAGTGACATAAGTTTGCCGGTGGAAGACGTAGAATACGCGATTCCCCCTCTTTGGGGGTGGTTTTTGGCCCTTGGGGGGGTAGGATCAACTCGGGGAGCGGAGTCAACATCACCATCATGTTCAGCATCCTTAAAAACGGGGGGTTACATAAATTTATCGGTGGAAGACGTCGAATACGCGATTCCCCTCATTTGGGGGTGGTTTTTTGGCCGTTTGGGGGGTAGGGTCAACTCAGGGAGCAGAAAAAATATCACCATCGTTCTCCGCATCCTCGAAAACGGGGGAGAGCGGTAGTTTGGTTGACTCCCCAAATATTTGTTTGTTCGTCCGACTCACAGAATGTACTATAACTCATTCAAACTCATCTCCCAGGCACGGTTTGCCGGTTTGGCAAACTCGACATAACCGGGTTAACTTAATTTCTCGCCAAAATGACTAACCGCTGCAAACCACACTAAACCGCGTTAGCGGTTAAGTCGCCAAAAAACCCTTCTTGTTCACGTATGATTAGCACGAACGAAAGCAGCTATTATAAATAATAAATTCATTATCCTCATTCATAATGACACTTCAAACACTATTACTATTTATGAATTATGGAGGTTATGCTGATAGTAAAAGAGAGTCGTGACGACGACGTCATCTAGAGTATGGAGGCAAGTACTTGCTAAATAAAAGCGTAATTATTTGTTCAGTTAAAACGTCGACGTTGCACTGACACTGTGGAGACCACCATAATAAAGCCACTACACTACACGACGTCGTATTCAAAATCGGCGTGGCGCGAAAGTTGACCAAGTTCCAACTTTAGACGACAACTGTGTGGCAGTTTAACGTTTTTATGCGTTTGACGTTTATTTGTTAGGTTATTAATGGCGAGCAGTTGTTATATTATAAATAATTAATTCTCAATCATAATAACACTTCAAACAATTAAACACATATATTACTATTATGAATTATATTCATATGGAGGTTGTGCTGTGTAAATAAAACGTGTCGTGACGACGACGTCATTTGTAGTATGGAGGCAAGGACTTGCTAAATAAAAGCGTAATTATTTGTACAGTTAAAACGTCGACGTTGCACTGTCACTGTGGCGACCCACCATAAAGCGGGCGTCAGGCTATCAAATATTTGAGTAAAATAGACTCATCAAACTATGAATATGACGTCATACTATCAAATTAGTTTCTAGATAGGTGGTCACACACTTCGACCACACACAAGCTGTCAAAATCCAAAAGTATAATTTAAATTGACTAATAAAGGCATGATTGATGAAAATAGAGCTTGGCCTATTTCCATCAAAGAGACTTTCCAGATTCATCAAACTGTGACTGTGACGTCATATGCACAGTTTGATGAATCGATTTGATCAAATATTTGATAGTCCCCCGCATTTTGGTAAAATGGCAGCACTGATTTTAGTGATTCTAGTAAATAAGGATTTTTTGGCGATCCAAATCACTGGTTTGGGTCAAGGTTTCTAGAAAAACTAACCTTGGGTTTGGTTAACTGTGGTTTGAGTTGTGATTGGTTGAAATAAATTCCTATTTAAAAATACACCAATCACGAGCTAAACCGAAGTTAGCGGTTTGATGCGCCAAAAAATGCTTAAAGAACCGATAAAAATTCCCTTGCGTCAAACAAAATTAACCTCAATTAATACAAGACTTTTCCCGCCTTTCAGTTTGTGAAAATTTATAATACATTATTGATATTTAATACAATTACAGGCAAAAATGAGCGAATCACGTAAGTAGACCTAAAACACTTGTACAATTGAATACTATTTTTAATAGAAATGGAAGTTAGCCGAGTACCGATTTTATTTCTTTTGTAGCTGAAGAAAGGAGGCCCAAAAGATCCAGACGAGAAACTTCTTATAAAGCAAAAGCTTTTGAAAAATTTAAACAATTGAAAGGTGGAAATAGAAACAAATATGAAGTTGAGGAATTGGAGAATATATATGAAACCGTAGATGAAAAAGAGTACGTAAAGCAGGTGCTGTCTCGTCAAGATGATGATTGGATAGTTGATGATGGTGTGTATTGTCAGTGTCGAAGTTACATAATCTAATTTATATTGCATTATTTTTAGACGGAAGTGGTTATGTAGAAGATGGACGAGATATTTTTGATGATGACTTGGATTCTGAATCTATAGCTCAGGCTACAAATAAGGGAAAGGGCACAAAAAGAAAGAAAAAAGCGATATCGGAGAATGCTGGGAAAGGAAATTTGCAACTTATGTTATCTAACATGCCAACTAAAAAAAAAGAGGTAAAAATAACAGAGTTCGTGTTCATGATATATACACACGGATATACCAATCACGTAACTAAATATGGTCCGACTCTGCATGATGTCAGTCGCAATGTAAATATGGCACATCGCAAACCATTGGGTGCTCTTAAATTGTGGGGTTGTTACATATAAGACGACGATTGAAACAATTATTTATTTGTGTTTATTCGTTTTAAAAATGCCAGTGCTGTATCTGATTGTGGAAATTATAATAGAACAATTAATGGAAAAATACTAGAGACCTCAAATTGGATGTTTTGCTTACTATTAGACAGTGGCGGCTCGTCAGGGGAGGCAGTGCCTCCCCTGTAGAAATTACAAAAAAGAATTTTTTTTTATAAATATGTTTCATTTTTACATCCATATACCTATCATGCTGGTTCGAAAGAAAATTATAAAAATATTAATAAATATAAATATATAATATATATAACTGTCAAAGGTCCTGTACTATTATTTCCTATAAGCCCATAAGCCCTCATAACCAAGCGCCTAGTCTTATGTCTATTTACGGACGGATGAGAGCTTGTTTCCTCGACGTCTGCGCCTGTGTGTATCAACGGAGGCAAGCAAATAGGATCATTGAATTGACCATATTACGTGTAAGTCTTTATTAATTAAATTGTTTATTCATTACCTAATTAATTATCAAAATTATTATAATGGAGGTAACTGGCGAGTGTAGCAGTAGAAGTAACTTTATTGACAATAACACAATGATAAGTATTCGAACATGTAATGATATCGTTGAGTATCTTACAAAATATAAATTTAGTCGACTTTCTTATGACGATAAATTATTTATTAAAGACTTAGGAGTACCGCGACCAGAACTAAGTAAAACTTTAATTAATCAAGGTAAACAATCTCGTGGTTTTATTAATGCATGGTATGATAAATGCAATTGGTTAACTGGTAGTTTAACTTTAAAAAAATTGTTTTGTTGGCCCTGTGTATTATTTTCAATTTGAGAAGATGTTTGGTCAAATTCTGGATATGATGATCTTAAAAATTTATCTCGCGCAATCAACAGGCATTTAAAAAGCGGAGCAAATAAAATATATTAGATTTGTTGTACAAATATAATATATTTTATTAACCAAGTAGAGGTCCTTCTAATATATTTATACTATATAGACATGTTATTACAAAAATTTAGTATACAAGAATCTAACAAAGTTTAAAGTTTGCCTCTCCTAAAAGAAAAGTCACGAGCCGCCACTACCTTCCTCAAGTAACGTACAGGAATGTCCGAAGAAAAATTTTGCTTGGTTGGCTAGGAATCCTCATCAGGAGGAAGTTAATGAAATTATAGATTAGTTTACTTCTGTGAAAATCTAACAGAAAGTACTTTTATTATAATCCTGTTGAGGATTAGAATAATAATATGCAATAACTTGGTCAGTCGATGCAGTAATCTTCTAACACCTTGTTATATACATGAAATAATTTTGCTTTTCAGACAAGCAAGAAATATGTAGTTTAAGAGCTCTTTCACACGAGGATACTGAATGCGAGATACAGTATGCGGGTTACAGAATCACAGTCAAAGTTTTGCCGGCGACTGTATCAGATACTAGGGCTTTTATTCAGTCAGTGTGAAAAAAATTTCAGTGCAGTACAGGGTGTCCCAAAGTTGATGTCTCGGGACTATATCTAGAGAATGAAAAAAGTTACATTTTACGCTAGAAATTTGTTTTTTTCGAAATCTGGAAAATGGCGAAACTGACATCAGAATTTTTTTTCCAGGAACATACACTTTTTTTATACTACCTAGAAAGTGCTATTTTTTCTGAACATTTTCTTTGCATAAGAGTTAGCCTTGATGTAATCGAGTGGCCTATGGAAAACAATGAACTAGGGATGTTTAGTGAATATATTGTTTGTCAAATAGTTTATGGGTGTGAATTAATTTAAATGCGCCGAAATGTTTACAAACAATGAAAAAGTAGACATGATTTTATTCTAGGGTGAAGCTCAAAATAAAACGATTTAGAATTTTGTTACTGTTTTAAAATATTTTTTTTTATTAAAATATACTGTTACAATTCTTTGACAAAACGTGTAAATAACTTTTGTTCATTGTTTTCCATAGTCCATTCGATTACATCATGGCCAACTCGTATGCAATTGAGGGTATTTACCCTGTATATTTTTAAATATAAAAGATACGAAAAAACTTTTTTAATAGAAAATGTTCCGGAAAAATAGCACTTTCCAGGTAGCACAAAAAAAGTGTATGTTCCTGGGAAAAAACTTTTGATGACGTCAGTTTCGCCATTTTCCAGATTTCGAAAAAAAAATTCTAGCGTAAAATGTACCTTAGTGCACCCCAAATTAAACCACGTAAACGATTTTGTGTTAACTTTTTTCATTCTCTAGATATAGTCCCAAGACATCAACTTTGGGACACCCTGTACAGTTATGAATGTTAACGAGTGCGTTATGCCATCGATTATATAAAATAAAAAGAAAAAAGTAAACCACCATGTGGGTTCATCCTATAGTGGAATTAAGGGAAGCCAGAAATTTGGTATCGGGATACTGTATGCGTCGTGCAGCGCTGTGTGAAAAGCTACATTTAAACGTATGATTTGTCGGTATCTCGCATACAGTATCCTCGAGTGAAAGAGCTCTAAATGAAAGAAATTCTAGCTTTGGAAATTAGTATACCGGGTGACCACGAAATGAGGCTCGCCCTTATATCTTCTTTGTTTTACGGGATATAAATTTGAAATTTGGACACGTCAAATAACGGTTAAATTTGCATTATTTCAACCGTTTTATCACTTCCTGTCGCTTCCGGTTTCACCGGAAATGACCCTAACTTTCGTTTTTTAAATGGAACACCCTGTATATTTTTACATTTTTGGATTCAGGAGGTCATTTTGAATACAGTTAAGGTATATTGAGATAAAAATATTATTGACAGACATTTTTATGAGCAAATGTAATTTTTGATCTAGGCGGCCGTGACCCCAAAAAAATGTTTTGTTTTGCTTCAGTAATTAATCATAAAATACAATTATGATATTATGTCGTATGACATTTGTGTTATAAGATCTTAAACATTTCGGAAATCGTTTTTCCAGAATAACTAATTTTTTTTAAATGGCACCATGGTGACTCACTATGTTATTTTAATAAAGCATTTCATTACCGATAATTTGATACCAAACACTTCATTATTTGGTCATTATAATACATAAAAATTACATTCAACAAGATATAAATGAAAATAAACTCATAATATTTAACACTGAATTTCTATCAAATAGGTGCCTTTGAAATGTAAAGAAAGAAACAAATGAATAGTTTGACAGCTCAAATGATATTTAAATCTATAAGAATCAGGTATTATTTTGCTGTTTATTAAAAAATTATGGTTTATTCACAAAGTGACAAAGTGGATATGCTGTTGATATACGGGGAAATTCGCAGAAATAGTCTGGCAGCCCGTGATTTATATGCAGAACGCTATCCACTAAGAAAATGTAGAACGGGAGCTGAGACAAGAGAGAGTAGCTGAAGAACACCACTTTGTCACTTTTTGAATAAACCATAATTTTTTAATACGCATCATAATAATACCTGATTCTCATAGATTTAAATATCATTTGAGCTGTCAAACTATGCATTTGTTTCTTTCGTTACATTTCAAAGGCACCTATTTGATAGAAATTCAGTGTTAAATATTATGAGTTTATTTTCATTTATATCTTGTTGAATGTAATTTTTATGTATTATAATATGAACAAATAATGAAGTGTTTGGTATCAAATTATCGGTAATGAAATGCTTTATTAAAATAACCTAGTGAGTCGCCATGGTGCCATTTAAAAAAAATGAGTTATTCTGGAAAAACGATTTCCGAAATATTTAAGATCTTATAACACAAATGTCATACGACATAATATCATAATTGTATTTTTTGATTAATTACTGAAGCAAAACAAAACGTTTTTTTGGGGTCGCAGCCGCCTAGATCAAAAATTAAATTTGCTCATAAAAATGTCTGTCAATAATATTCTTATCTCAATATGCCTTAACTGTATTAAAAATGACCTCCTGAATCCAAAAATGTAAAAATATACAGGGTGTTCCATTTAAAAAACAAAAGTTAGTGTGATAAAACGGTTGAAATAGTGCTTATTTAACCGTTATTTGACGTGTCCAAATTTGAAATTAATATCTTGTAAAACAAAGAAGATATAAGGGTGAGCGTCATTTCGTAGTCACCCGGTATTTTGATACATCAATTTATTACCTAAAAGTAGAGACCTTTACCTCAGAAAATTTCAAAATGTTAAAGAGAAAATCAAATGATAAAGAAGTAGGTATTCAAAGTATTCTAGAAAAGTCTTTTATGTAAAGACTAATTAAAAAATTCATAGTGACTGCATGTATATGAAAGGAGAAATTGTTTTATAAATTTATGATTATTATATGTCACATAATTGTATACAAAAATTGATATTTAAGATACAAGTGTAAAAAGTCATTGTTTATTGCACGAATGGCTAGATTAAAAACATGAGCAAAGCGAGTGTTTTTAAAAGCCATGAGTGCAATAAGAAGACTTTTTACACGTGTGTCTTACAACGTTTCATCTTCGATTGTGCCAATTATCGTAAAAAAGGGACAATTTTTATGAATATTTGTAAATCTTACCTATATTCTCTTGTAAACGTCACTTTGACGGTTAGTATTATCAATGTTACTTTCTGGTCGTGACTAATGATGGTAACTATGGAAACGACATTATTAAGAAACTGCCATAGTAGAAGTGTGCAATTAAAATTTTTATTGCACAGTTTCTTATAAAAGGCTACTATTTACACTGGAAATGATGTAAAAAATAGTTACTTTTTGTACGATCGTAGATAAAATTATTATATTTCAAGAAAAGCAGTAACTTTTATAAAAAAAATTTTTTTCATGAAATGAAAAATAAGAATTATCATCATGTTATCTCTAATTTTTTGACAGATACTGTACATTATTTTTCATATACAGGGTGATTGGGGAGGAACCCCCAATATTCCGACTTCCGAGGAGGTGTTCAGGGGGCAAAAGTGAACAGAAAATCCAAATAAACATATGATCGAATATCAACGGTTACTGAGATAGCAATGAAAATATGAGAATGAGAAAAGTATTTATTCTGTATTCTAAATTATACCAAAAAAAAATCTGGAATACATTTCTATCTGGTACTCTTCTGTTGGGAAAGGGACGTTGATATTCAGCAACTGCACGATTACCACTACCATTGCAATATCCATAAATAAAATCAATATCAGCATATTCTCGATGACTAAATGTGGCAGGCATTGCGAAATTATGTGCGTAGAATACCTACTAAACGAAGTCACATGTAAAAATAAATGCGACAGTCATAAAACAAGCATTTAAATTACAAACGTCAGAATAAATGTGACAATTATTACTAATCACTATTGTGAGTTTTGTTTAGATTCATGGCCTACCCAAAATAAAATATCAATAATAACAAATTTCGCAATAAAGAGCTTTTCATTGCTATCTCAGTAATCGTTGATTCGTTGATATTCGACCGTTTATTTGGATTTTCTGTTCATTCTTGCCCCCTGAACAGTCTGAACACCTCCTCGGAATATTGGGGGTTCCTCCCCAATCACCCTGTATGTACGGTCGAGAGCAGAAAAAAACTAGTACACCTGAAGTAGTAGCTTGTAATTAGATGTTTTCAAAAATCAAGATAATAATAATGATGACATTACATTTCAAAATATTAATTTTAATTTGTCAAAATGTCAAATCTGCTAAGTAAACCCAAGGTTAGTAGAAGAACAGATTGCATGGTAACTTTTAACCAATGAGAGGCCAGCCTCAAAGCGCGGGAATGACGTCACCGAGATTGCCCATTTAAATTTATAGTAATTAAGGACTGGCACTTTCACTCCCGATTAACGTGTTTGTCAGCAGCCAAAATTTATCTATGTCTAGATTGTGACTGTTTAATCCTCCGATCAAAGGTTTAATCCTAAATGAATGAATTAACTCATATTCTATCGTTTTGGAATTATTTTTATATGTAGCTATACTACAAACAATTATTCCATCCGACTTCTGTAATAAAAATTTGTCAAACAAATTTATAATCACAATTTAAATGATGAAGTATAAACACCCACCTCACTTATAAAATGGAGGCACTATCTTTAACGGGCGGTTTGGAGTGTAATAACTCAAGAGTTTTATCGCAAGAAACGTCTATGAAACGTCACTAACCTTAAAGTAAACCGGCCATTTTATAATCTCTTAAATAATCATAAGCCAAACATAACCTAACAGCAAAAAGTACTACTTACAAAACTAAATATTTCATAGAACCAGAAGATGCGTGTACTAGTTTTTTTTGCTTCCGACCGTACTATCGCAGTCAAGAAATACTGGTACAGCAACATTTTAGCTCTTTACATTTGGCTTGAAGGCACATAATACATTGGGTTAGCAAGCTATGTCCATGAAATGTCAAAGTGACAGTTTTATGAAAGTTAGAAATTTTCGAAATCTTAAACGTCATGTCGCACCTTACAGAGATGAAAAAGGCAATAATAACCGCCCATTTAAGTATTATTGTGTAGTCGTGGAAAAAAGATTACTGTGTGCTCTCAAATTTGTCAGTTTGACAAATTCTTAACCTCTATTTGAAAATCGTGACATATCTGACAGATTCAAGAAATGTGTCTACATCAAAAATTGAATTTTGAAAGTGTCTACAGTAACACGCTGTACCAGTATTTTTTGACTGCGATGGCACATAATATGAAAACTGTTTTTAAATATATTTTGATGTTTGAATAGCTATGCAAATAAAGATTTATGGTTGAATTATTATTGAGTGATAAAGCAATTGTCGTGATCTGGTTTTGCTTTGCTGACGTTATGCTTGGATGTAAGCCCCATCTCCATTCTCTTTGGCATATCATTATGTATATTATGGATTTGTTTAAAGCCGTTAACGTTTTACTCCAAAAATTCCTGCGCCACTTGCATCTCAACTCTATCCGATGTTTTTCATTTTGGTTAATTATACGCCTGTTTGTGCTTTTAGGAAACGAAAATAGATGATGATGCCATGTTATCAGAAATTTTAGGGGAAATAGATGAAACTCCTTCAACTAGTATCATAAAACCTAAATCTGTTGAAAAATCATATTCAGTCATTTCACGTAAACTAGCAGCGAGAAATTATATGAAGAATTTTTCTATTCCGGCAAAAAAAATATCAGTTACAAAGACTCCAACAAATACACCTAAACCAAAACAAGTCTCATTTCAAAATGAAGTGCAGAGTAACTTAACAGACGAAGAAGAATTTGAAGAAACTAAATCACAAAATACCGAAGATATATCTACAGAAAGAATCTTAATAAATGGACATAAAAAACCGGAAGAAATACCTACTCAGATGTCAGAAGTTCTTACAATAGAACATGATTTCAGCCAAGATTGTTTTGATGATGATTTTGACATGAACCAAATTGAAGAGTTTGAGACCCAAAGCATGCAGGATATCTCTATTGACGAGACAAAGCTCACAGATGAATTACAGACTGAATTTATGAGTCAATGGGAAACTTTTACCAATGAGACTAATGACGTGGAGACGGATACTTTATTGGACAAAACTGACATACCACTGGTTGAAGTTGAGGAAAAAAAGGTAAAATGGTCAGATATGTTGATATATATCTTACTATCTAGTTATTGTTGCATTTTTAGGTATTTCGTTTTTTTTGGTGGGATGCGTTTGAAGATTCTGAAAAACAGAAAGGAGTGGTGTTTTTATTTGGAAAAACGTATTGTGAAAAAACTAAGAGCTACATGAGCTGCTGTGTTGCTGTGCGCAACATTAACAGAAGGTTGTTTCTTTTGCCCAGACCTCTCGTAAGTGTTTCCTTAAGATATACTTCTCTACATCTAAAAAAAATTTCTAATCTGTGATTGACTGTGTGTGTCCAATCATTAGAGACATAAAAAAGGTGTTTTGGTGCAAAAGGTTGAGGAGTTTTGAAATTTGGCAGGATTGTAGACTTGGGGGCCCTAAGTATGATACTAAGTTTGCGACCTCGTGCGACCGCCGCTCGCGCCGCCATCTTGGAAGAATGGCGCCCAAAACTAGTTTTTGGCATGTAACTCCGTTCCTGTAGGTTTTAGAGAAAAAGTTTCCTATTAAAAGTTGTAGAGGACAAAATTTGCTACAAAATTGCTTCTATACATTTTTTTCTCAGACTAATACTTTCCGAGTTACAGGGCCGAACAATAAAGCCAATTTTTTTAAATTGCAGAAAAGCGGCATTAGCGCGCTACTTTTTACCAATTATCTGCCAATTACCGTACCAACAGTAGTTTCATGTAGTAAAGTAATAAAAATCAGTGCCTCTATCAATCGTTTCCACATCACCTATGAGGTAGAGTTGAGGGGAGCATTTTTTTAAACGTGGTATCCCCGGTGGTAGGCCTAATCCACACTCCAAACTTACATGCGCGTTTTCTGTCGCTTTGCACTACGCGATGTCCCTGGTTCACTATGTTCACTATTTTTAGAATTCTGTTCACCTCCCGTCTCCTCCAATACCCACTCCAAAGGATCAAGGACGTCATCAGCCTCATATGGGTCTTCGGGGTCTGAATCCGCTACCAAATCTGGAATGTTTTCACATGCTGTCCCATTACAATAGAGATACAGCACCGAACACTTTAAGCCGGTTTTCCGACATCCACACGCTCCTGCACAGCTCCTGCACAGCTAATGCCGCTTTTCTGCGATTTAAAAAAATTGGCTTTATTGTTCGGCCCTGTAACTCGGAAAGTATTAGTCTGAGAAAAAAATGTATATAAGCAATTTTGTAGCAAATTTTGTCCTCCACAACTTTTAATAGGAAACTTTTTCTCTAAAACCTACAGGAACGGAGTTACATCCAAAAACTAGTTTTGGGCGCCATTCTTCCAAGATGGCGGTGCGACCGGCGGTCGCAAACTTAGTGTCATACTTAGGGCCCCCAAGTCTACAATCCTGCCAAGTTTCAAAACTCCTCAACCTTTTGCACCACAAAAGTATCTAATGATTGGACTATGTACAGTCTTATCATTTTGATTGGTACACATTTTAATCAGAATTTGGTAGTTTATTGTAGAGATTAGAAAAAAAGTCTTACAAAAGGTGCAGGGTGTTTGCTAAATTTTTATTTGGCAGCGATAAAAAAACAATTGAATGCCAATTTATTCAGATATGGACATAACCTATGTTTTTTTAAATGGAACACCTTTTATGTTTTTATCCAGTTAGATTTGTTTTTTTTTCCGATTACACTGATATAGCATACAGGTTTTATACAGGATGCTTTGAATTATTAATAAAAAATAAAAAGATTGTAGGTAAATATTCCTACTATACTCTGGTCAGCGATCAGATAGAAATAGACTCCGCCCCAAAAATGCCCCGCAGCATTTGAGTGGAATTTCTCTATTAGTCGAACTTATAGAACCCGAATTACAAAGCAACCACTAAATTTGACAACGGCCTACTCTACAATACTTGCGTCACACATTAAACTTTTATGTATATTGGCAACAGACCAATCAGCTTATGTTATCATTGTCGCGAAACGTATAAACGCTAAACATATCATGAAATAAATGGGGAGCCGGCCTCAGCCTCGCTGTCAACCTGTGCTGTCGACTGCCATTATTCAATTGTGTTTGTGCAATTATTTCAAATTTCTATATTTGTTTTTGTGAAGGTACGTATAAGGACTAACCTTATATGTTTTGTGTATTTAGTATTAAGGTAAGTAGGTAATGCAAACGATTAATATTGATTAAATGTTAAAACCTCGTTGTTTTTAAAGTTAAATCGAAAACTCATGGCTGAAGGGGGCCCAATTTCTCCACCGAACAAACGAATCTCTTGGCATTTTTCAAGAATAAGGAAAACGTGTTGAAAATCTTTACGACGTACGATGGGAAGAATCTGGAGAAGCCAAAGAGGGCAACGGCAGCAGGTGTGAGTGTTGCAAGTGTTTCTAATATTCTTGGCGAATACAAACAAACACACCAACTTCAACCACCAAAAGTAATAATAATAATAATAATAATAATAAAGTTTATTGCGACTACAGAGATAGTACACAAATGGGAGACAGTTCGGCATTGCCGCTCTTCCACTTTCCCAAACAGATAAATTTGTTTGATTTATAATTTGTTACGTAATAGCATATGTTGTATACATATAACATGCATTTATTTCCACATCACCTATGAAAAAAAAAAAAAGTGTACCACCGACGAATGGCAATTTTGGACCATATCGATGCAGGAACTAAAAGTGCTCTCAAGCGTATAATCCATTCTTTTTTTGAAAGAAATGAACCACCATCTATAAACAAAGTTTTGGCAGCAGTGCATAAAGATGATTATTATTATGTACCTCATCTTAAATGGAGTAGTTTGTGGATCTTAATAAGAGAAATTGGCTTTCTGTGAGTAAACTGACTTTTTATATCTTCGTGATGTAATGTAATTGTGTTTGGCATTATAGATTCTCAACTTAATAGTGCGTAAGGGGAAAAAATGAGATTAATCGCTTGGAGGCGAGACATCAGAAAATACCGGGAAGAACAAAAGAAGTTATACTTTTTAGATGAGACTTGGGTGAACGCTGACCATACTGTAAGTAAAGTATGGAAGGATACGATAATCCTGACTCCAAGGCAGGCTTTCATCCAAGGTTTAACGATGGGGTTAAAAACTCCATCAGGCAAGGGAAATCACCTTAAAGTTCTCCACATAGGATCCAAGGACGGTTTCGTTGAGAATGGTATTACTTATCGTTGTTTTAATGTTATTTACAAATTTGTTATATGCAACACGTAGGGCTTTGAAAGTCTATTTTTTCTACTGACTTACCAAATGTATTGAAATGATGAATAAAGCATTCTATTTTATTGATATTATATTGATATCTCTCATAACTTTCTTATACGAGCTGTAGTAGAACCTTGTGAAAATAAAGAAAAAATAGGTAGGTAATCAACACGTTTTATTTATTTGAACATGTTAAAACTTATAGTTAAGTTCTCGCCTTCTAGCGAATGATCGGGTTTTTAAAGATTTTTCTCAATAAAAATAAAACAAGATGTAGATACTTGACTTGGTATAGTTTTTATTGCTTGAACATTCCACGACTATTCGTAAAAAGTACTGAAAGTAATCTTACGATAGATATTAATAAATAGACATGTACAGTGGTGGAAGCCGAATAGTAAACGACTCTTTAAGCAGATATGACTATTTTTGAGTAGTTTGCATTGGGGTCATTAGAGTTTATCCAGTGGAGTAACCTATGTGAAATTTACAGTAAATCACAAACTAAACTTTTTTGCCTGAAATAACCACTTACGTTCTTTTAAGCACAGAATACTTTTAAAGTAGGTATGTGGAAATAACTCGCGAAAGCCCCTTACCTAAAAACGAATACTAATGTAAACAAACCAGGTAATCAGTTGGCCGCCTAGATGACCGAGGCGGAAATAAAGTATTGTAAGTTTGCGCAGTGCGGACTTAATAAAAGACACGTCGTTTAAATTTTTGCGGGAATAAGTATTATTTTTAAAAGTCCAAAATTGAAAATGTATAATAGAAGCTTTAATGGGAATAAACATTATAAAAATATAGTAGGTATAGCTGTAGCATAAAATGTAACACGTATAATAAACAAACTTTATTGAAGCTATCACAACTTTCATTAATTCCATCGTGTAAAACTGACTATTGCGTGCACCTCTGCGCTGCTATAAAATTAATGGGGCGGAGTCTTTTTCTATCTGATCGCCGACCAGAGTATAGAGTTTAAACTTTTTGCATTAGCAAAGAGGGCCGTGGATGAAAACAATATCAAAACAATAACAGTTTCTATTGTATTCATCCACGGCCCTCTTTACTAACGCAAAATGTTTACACTCTAGTAGGAATATTTATCTACCAATCTTTTTATTTTTGATTAATAATTCAAAACATCTGGTACAAAACTATCAAGTTTGCTATATATCAGTGTATCAGAAAAAAAACCAAATATAACTCGACAAAAACATAATAATATAGGGTGTTCCATTTAAAAAAACATAAGTTATGTCCATACCTGAAAAAAATCGACATTCAATTGTTTTTTTATTGCTGTCAAATAAAAATTTAGTAAATACCCTGCAACTTTTGTATAAGACATTTTTTTCTAATCTCTACAATAAACTTGCAAATTCTGAGTAGAATGTGTACCAAACACAATGATATAGTCGAGTATACTCTAAGTTGGCCGGTCCAAAGATCGCTACGTCGTCTGAAGTAAGAATGTATTCGATGTGTAAGAAATGCCAGTGGTTCTCAAACAGTTTGACACTTGAAACTGTGATGTGATCTTTAAATAATAATTGTATAAAAGTATTAAAGGGATTTCACAAAGGGATTTCACAAAAAACATTAAGAAGTATTAATTTACTAAATTTGTCGTTTTAGTGGAATTTTGCATTTATAAAGGGTGGCCCATAATGTAGTGACACATTTTGAAGTCTAATAACTTTGCCTCTGAAAAACCTATAGGTAAGTTTTTGGTGTTGTTCGATAGAAAAACTCAAAAAGTTTTTTTGTGTTGCAAAAAAATACAGGGTGTACCAAAGTATAAAAATTGAAGTCAAAAAATAACTATGTAAAGTTTCATTCTGTATACTACTATTGTTTTGAAGCGGAACCCTAGAGATTTATAATTGTTATAATTGTCAAATAGACAGTATAAATAGACAGAACGTACTACCGGTTTCGAAAAATGAATCATCGTGCTTTTATTGTTGAAAATCCAGGGTTTACATCAATAATTCACAAAATATCGACGAATTAAAAGAAAATATTCGAACAGAAATCCGGAATATTTCTCCATTAATGTTGCATAATGCTATGCGAAATATGGTGTCTAGAGTAGAAGAATGTTCAAGAAGAGAAGGTCATCATCTTTTAGACACAAGTGTAAGAATAGCCACTTGGCTAAACTTCGCCTTGTATGTCTCTTGTTATTTAGAGAAATAAGGACGTTTATTATTATTATTATTATTATTATTATTTTTAAAAATTTGGCTAGTTATTACTATTATTATTATTATGTTAGTTTCCCTTGTTATTAAATTTCTTGAATTCCATATTTTGAATAAAATCATTTTATACTTTGGTACACCCTGTATTTTTTTGCAACACAAATAAACTTTTTGAGTTTTTCTATCGAACAACACCAAAAACTTATCTGTAGGTTTTTCAGAGGCAAAGTTATTAGACTTCAAAATGTGTCACTACATTATGGGCCACCTTTTATATAGGCTCGGACACAAATCAAACTAATAATACAAAATGAATTGCCCAATATTCGGTCAATAACAATATTCATTATTTGGAAAAGAAAAGTAATCGAAAACTATTATTGGTCGAAAATTTCGCCATTCGTATATTAAAACTAGGTATAAACATTGTAATTGAAATTATTACTACAACACTCCAAATATATCTTTCAGTCAAGAATACAAGCATCTACTTACTTATTTACCACTAAAACAATATCCGGAATAGTTTTTTTAAATAGAATTATCGTCGCTAGGCTACACCTTGAATTCGCAAACTGTTGGTGGTGAAAACGTGTGTTATTTGTTAAATACATCAAGCACTAGCTTATAGAAATGGAGTGTTCCTTAAAAAATACTCCACAAGTCCGGTTTTGTTTAACACAGCGCCAACATAAAATTTTGGGGCCTAACGACTGTTTATTTAGAGAGAAATAAAATATGAAAAGTTGAAGTCATTATGTAATGTATAATAAATAAAAAATAAAGGCCCTGGATATTCGTAAATAAATAAAATAAGCACGCCACTAAACATCCGAAAGTCGATTTTGTTAGAGATAAACTCGGGCGGAATAATAAAATAAAATTGTTTAGTGAAAAGACAGTTTTAACAAAACTCGCTGTGCGGATTAATAAAACAAATAAAATGAAATTTTTATAGGGGAAATTTGAACTTTTAATATTTACTAAAAAAATAAAAATGATTTCGCCGTGAACAGGATTTGAACTCGGTACCTATTCCACTACTATTTTGACAGTCTAGTATCTTACACACTGAGCCACGCAAGTATATTACTTACGTTGTAAAACGTGCAATATGTAGGTAAAATTGTAAGACTTATTAGTGGTTTGACAATGTCTGTTTGTTGGATAAATACCCAGGGCCTGATATTCCCGTATACAAAACTCGTTCGCTTTGCGCATGACGTCAGCAATTGAGTGATCGTAGTTAATACAGTCATTTGATGCCAAAAGCTAATTCTATAGCTGATTGTAAATTTCTTTTTTTTGCGGATTCTTAAACTTTGGGGTCTTATAACTTCAAATATTAAAAAGGAATAGATGAGCTTTTACCCCTAAGAGGGTAAAAAACCACCCCTTAAAAATCAATAATTAACGAAATTCTGAGATTATTTTGCCGCTAAACGAGCAATATCGTAATTTGCTAAAGAGAGGCGCGCTCCTGCTTATTTCGATCATATCTCCTTTGCAATTAACGCCAAAAATCATCTAAAAAAAGCATTTAGAAGGTCTTTTAATGCTCCTTAAGGTCAGGTAGATCAAAATAGTACAAAGCTTGTAAATTTTTCTATATTCATCTTAAATGCCTCAATTTAAAAAAATAAAAACATTAAGAGTTAACTTCAAACACTTCTACCTCCTAAGCTATTATTGCCTTTATCAAAACAATAAAAATAGTAGCATTTTCCTTAGTTTATTGCCATCATTTTTTGTTTGCGATAACATTCAGCTAAGATTCTTCCCTGCTAAGTTATTTAACCGCAAAGCCAAAGAAATTCGTTACTTCAAAAATTAATAATAATAATAATACTAATAATAATAATAATAATAAGACATTTATTGGTGCATTATAGACGAAGTATTTACACAAGTCAGAAACGGAACAAGGAAAATATGAATACAAGTAACACTAATTTGTGTAAGAAATATGACTAGATAAAATATGATGCATCTACGAGCAGAATGTCTAGAAAAATACATTATGTAAAAATAGATTGTTAAAATAATAAATAAATAATATTAAAATTGAGAAGACAGATACTAAAATATTAACATACAACTACCAATGATATAAACAAATATATACCTATTAAATACAACCTTAACAATTACCAATTATTAAAATCAGTATACAAGAACTCCTCAAATTAGTAAAATGCATTTCTAAGCAAAACACTCTTCACAATGTTTTTGAACTTGTTCAAGTTAAGTTGCTTCACATGCGTTGGCAGGGCATTAGGTACAAAACAATATACCATAATAATTTACACCATTACGCGTTTATATTAACCTTAAAAAATTTATATTTATTTTATCTCGATTTCGTATTTGATGATTGTGAAGTTGATTGTGTGTAGTGAAATTTTGCTCATTCTCTTAAACATATAATACTGACTGCAAGATAAATACACATGGCAGTGTAAGAATATTTAACTTAATATATTCTGATATTAAAACACATTGTGAAAAATCTTTTAGGTAATGAATGCATCCATCACGGTCAAACAAATTTGAGCGTATACATAATATTAATGACTAACAAAACACAATTTAGATCTTTTGGTACGCAGTTTAACAATTTATGTTGTAGATTTACTTTATAGTCAGTTTCCACGAAATGTTTTGAACATACACAGGTCGTTTGTACGTTTAATTTGTCTTTTCGCTTCGTAGCGTGGACCCACTTTTTACACAATAGTTCATTCTTAGGGAAATGAAAAAACTTTACCTCGGAAAGATTATTCTTTGACTGATTGTCAGAATTACACGAATATACCGCACAACGCATATTTATTAGTGGTAATAATTTAGATTTTACACTTTGACACTTTTTCAAAATCAAATATGGTGCATGACGTTTGAACTTACTCAATTGCTGACGTAATCGCTCCGCCCACCATGCGCAATATCTTATCTTTAAATTTATGTATCGTGATAAATACCCACTATTTACCACTAAAAATAACCAATAATTCATCTAAAGACGAATTTAATTTTAATTTGAGACGACTGTTAACCCCAAATAAATAATATTTCATTGTAACGATTGGAAAATCTTGAGAGTTTGACAGCCGCTGAACTTATTGAATATCTAGATTATGTATCTCTCTCTTCAGTGTATATTTTATATTTCCGTCTCAAACGGAGGGACATAGAAGCTTGGTCGACATACGGGAACAAAGAGTGTTATGCTATTGCCTTAACTTCGAGTGCGAGAGAAAATTAAATCGTACTCGCAATATCAACTCATACAGATGCCAAGTTAAAATATACTCGACTTTAACACTGTATATACTGTATTACCGTAACTGTTATATAATGTGATAATGGGATATAATCAACGACATAAGAATTACTAGACAAGTAATGAAATGGACTCGTCCACATACTCAGCGTCTCATTGGTTACAAACACGTGGATAAATTTATGAAAGTTATGAGAAACTTAAAAATTAGTTAGTTGAGAAAATCTAAATATTTGGAGATGAACAAAACTTTTTTATGAAAGCGTTCCCAATAGAACTAGGTATAAAGTTAAAGGATGATTTCAAAACTTATTTTACACATAATCATACCACAGATCAGTTATTTCACTCAGCGTCGGAATCTTTCATGTAGTGTCTCTCAATTTTAGTTTTTATAATAATTGCGCAGATTACACTTTAAGACCACGTTCATATGGTGTTCGTTTGTCTCATACTATTTACGTTCGTTTGTCTTGTGATGTACAAATATAAGTGATTCGAAAACTAATTTACGGTTGTTTTTAACCCGCATTGATCATACACAGTGTAATTTTGTGAACACCAGTGAAACAACTGATTTTGTCTAACCTCTGGCCAAACACTATGTCTTATGCTCTAAAACTGGATGTAGAATTGATAAAAATTATGAAGTTTTGTCTAATGGTATATTTGAATGTTTTCAATATAAAAATGAATTTGAAGGTGGAATTTCTTGGCCATGTCATTGAAGAACCTCATTTTTAGTAATATTCCTTGGTATCGGTTTTACAATGAAGCAGATTATTATACAGTAATTTACAAAGGGATTTAAAGTTAAAATATAAAAAATTTTTATACAATCGTAGTGTTTACATTTTAGGAACTAGGTGATGATGGACAATCAACAAACGAACCTGTAACTTTTTTAAAGCTATATAATGAGCTTAATGACAGTATTATGAAACCATTACATATTAGTAGTTTCAGAGCAAGATATGTTAATAAGAAATATGCATTTAATCCAGAAGTTCCAGTTGAATCGGATTATATGGAAGTTCGATATCCAGTAAGAATACATTATTTATGTTGATTCGATTTCATTGTAAAGATTAATAATTTCTTCTAGGCTACTGATCCAAAGATTGACATTAATAATCTAAGGCAAAAACCAAGAACTTTCTCAAAAATTTTTGGGTCAAATACAAGTTTTCTTGAAATATTTTTGCTAGAGAGAAAGATCAAAGGTCCGTGCTGGTTGGATATAAACAGTCCAGTACCTGTTTCTAACCCAGTTAGCTGGTGTAAATTTGAAGTAAATTGCATGAAGACTGTAGATGTTAAGATAACGCCAAGTGAAAAACCTTTAAATCCTCCACCTCTAGTGGTTTCGGCCATTAATTTAAGGAGTTTTGTCAACCCCAGAACTTACGATAACGAGATTTTGATGATGTCTTGTCTAACTCATACCAAGTATGCTGTTGATAAACAAGCTCCCAATCCACCCTTCCAACAACACTTTTGTGGTAGGTAATATAATATCTATTCAAAAAGTGGTTATTATTATATATTAAAAATAAATAATTAAGAATATTAAGATTTTTATAAACATTATTTGTTCATATCGTTGAAATGATTATCCACCGACAATGTTATAGGTATACTGTATATTATATTTTAATATATGCGAATTACAACTGCAATACTGACTAGTCCAGAGGAGACTGTTGATTAAACATGTTTTCTTTGTGCAGTAAGTGTCTATTGAAATAGCTTTTTAATATACAGTGTGTTGCACTTAAGAGTGAAACACCCTTATAACTTTTTTCATATTTATCCGATTTGAACCAAATTTTACTCAATGATAGATCACATTAGGGTCAACTCATGACCCAAAAACCATTCGCCCCCTACTAATGCAAAGCCACCTGCGATACCAAAATAAACGCAACATATTACATATTAGGCATTTTTTATCGGAAAGTTTTACTAATGAAAGTTGTTCAGAATTGTCTAAAAACCTTAAAACCAAAATCTCATAAAAATTAAAAAATATTGATATTTGATTTAAAAAATTTTAAGTCCGAAAATATAATTTTACAATATCAATTATCATTAGTATTTAGTTGCAGAGTATTTCCTTAGTTTTTTTTTTATACAAAGTCAAATATTACAATACAATAATCCATTAAAATTATATTTTCAGACTTAAAATTTTTTTTAAACAAAATATTATATTTTTATTTTGATTAAATTTTGGACCCAAGGTTTTTGAACAATTTACAATAATAAAATTTTTGATAAAAAAATGCCTAATATGTTTTTTTTATTTTCTCCGTTTATTTTGATATCGTAGGCAGTGCCGGCGCTAGGTAAAATTTTGCTACAAGCGGCAGCAAAGATCGGCGCCCATAGTGAGCAAAAAAAAGCAAAAGGGGCGTGGCCTACGATTTTGTTGGTTTCATATGACACATCAAATAAAAGGTTTTTGCGTAGGTTTTTCTATGAAACCATGGAAAGGTATGATGTGTGACAAAATAAGAGGTATACATTTTTTTTAGTTTTCATTAGTGTTAAATTTTAAATTCAACTTGGCCAGACAGAAATCAACTCGATTTTGTTAAGTTTCATATTTATTGTAAAAATTTAATTTAGGGACGTGACGTTTGTTATAAAAATTGATGGAAAGGGATTGAAATGAATGGGTAAACAAAATATATATTATATTTTATTGTTTACAGAGAACTACGAATAATTATAGGACATGGCCAGATGCAATCTCAAAACATCAAAAATGAAAAAAAAAATAAAACTTCTTTGGTTTATGCTATTATATCAAACAAGAAACAAAACAAAAATAAATAATAGTTAAAAATAAAACTTCTTTGGCTTATGCAAACAAGAAACAAATCAAAAATAAATATAAGTTAAAGATAAAACTTCTTTGGCTTATGCAAATATATCAACTATTAAACAAGAAACAAAACAAAAATAAATAAAAGTTAAAGAAACACCTTTCTTGACTTTTCCGCGCAAATTCAGTAATATAGTTATTCATATTGATTTAGTTTAAAATATCGCCTTCAATGGCCAAAATGGCTAACCCATCTAGGCGTTCTTGGGATATTGTTGATCTCAAGTATGTTTTGATCAATTTGAGTTTCGAGAATAAACGTTCACCAGCTGCAACAGTCATCCGTAACGTCAATAAAATTCGTAATGCCACAGACGTATTAGGAAATGAGCATAATAATTTTTTTTTGCACAAAAAATTTAGAATTCCTTTAGGCGTTTTTCGTAATTCAATTTTTATCTTGAAAAGATGTCAATCTAGACAATATAACCAATTCTTGTTTTAATTCTACCCCTCGTTCTACCCCATCTATATCCAGAGTGATTTTTGACGGTTAGTGCCAAATGCAAATCATTACAATTTTTTTTTTAAATTCCTCTTCTAATTCTTCTTTTAATTCTTCGCCGACTTCTGACTGCTTTGAAATTTTGTAAAGAAAATCAAACAATCTGCTATGATCCTCGACCATTGAGTAATAACACATAACGATACAATATTTACATAAAAGCACCGGGAATATATTTCGACCCAAGTATGGCTACAAAATATCAAATTTCGATTATCGAAAGCAAAAGTATGAACACTGAAATATCGATATGTATCGCACATCCCTACTTTATATCACATTTGCAAATTTTAAGCTGCTTAACTGAAGTTTTGGCGCTCCAGCCAGGCCAGCGCTCCAAGCGGTCGCTTGTATCGCTTGTACCTTCCGCCGGCACTGATCGTAGGTGGCTTTGCATTAGTAAGGGGCAAATGACTTTTGGGCCATAAATTGATCCTAATGGATTCTATCTTTGAGTGAAATTTGGTTTAAATCGGATAAAAATGAAAAAAGTTATGTTATAAGGGTGTTTCACTCTTAAGTGCGACACACTGTATACAGGGTGATTTAGAATTATGGTGCAAAAAAGTAATCACAGATAGAGGTCTTAAAATAAAGAGACACTTGTATTTTCGTTTTTGTCAATTTCGATTTTTAAGGCCCGTATGGGCCCATAAATGGGACGTTGGGAAAACAGTTTTTTTGAGATATCTCGATAAGTACTTGATCGATTTCAATGAAATTTGGAGGGTAGTCTCAAAATAACCTTTCCAATAGAACCCTTAAAATATTTTTAGACCTGCCGCAAGGGGGCGCTACATAGAGTCAATACATCGCAGTTCTTCGCTTTTATTTTTTTTATACAATTATCTTTTGTTTTTCTTTTTTTATTCTGATGCAGAATTCATTTTAATACCAAAAATGTCCTCTTGTCTATTTTTCATATTATGCACCCATTTCGAGAAAAATGCGAAAAATTGTTTCAATGATCTGACTTAACAATACTGCGAAACTACAAATTAGCACAATTGCCATGGAAACAAACAGGTGACTGGACGAATTAAAACATCTAGCGTAACAGTAATCTCCTAACTGCAGCACTTGAGTTGCTGTTACACCAACCATAAACTAAATACATGTCTGCCATTTCAGGAAACGTAAAATGCTCAGCCAATATAATGGTAAATAAGGGTAGGAAAATTTTTAATTAAATAACTCGCAGCACAACAATCTAACTGGCAAATAAAAATAGTAAACGTCAAAATGTCATTGTTGATGTTTTAATTTGTTCAATTATTTCCATGGCAATTGTGATAATTTGTAGTTTCGCAGTATTGTAAGTCATATCATTGAAACAGTTTTTCGCATTTTTCTCGAAACGACTAAAACAAAAGAAATAATTTAAATAAAAAATTTGCTTTTAACAGTCCATAACTTTTTAAGGAAGCAACATGGTACTAAGGTATGCGCAACTAAAATGATATATTTTTACTCAAGGAACCTACTCCTATAGTTTCGCCCATTCTTTAGTAAACACCCTGTATACCGGGTGACCACGAGATTAGGTTACACTCTGTAACTTATTTGTTATTAAACCGATTAATTTTAAATTTATAGGTGAGGCATAACATCTAAATGCGCAACTTTTGATACTTGGTAGCCTTATTGTTTACTTCCGATTTAGCATATAGCAATAACAACTCTACCTGTTTTTGTAATGTATCTTATTCGTTATAAAATTTACAATACAATGATATGTCACACAATGACATTTCATTTCAAAATGGCCGAAAAATTAAATTTTTTTCAAAAATATTAAAATGTCAATTAAAAGATTTTGAAAATTAATTTTTTTCCAAAGTTGGCCGTGAAATCAAAAGAGTAATGAATTTGACATGTTTAATTTTTAATTTGCATCAAAATTTCGTTTTGGCGGCAAGATATTAGAATCTTGCAAATTCTTATTTTTATTCTTATTCACCACACTGACTATGATTTACTTATGATTTGCAACTACTGTCAGTGGCGGATTAGACGTTCTTGGCGCCCTAGGCTATATTAATGAAAGAGCCTTTTTTAGTCGATCTAAAGAAAAAACTTAGTCGTTAATAATAATAAATCAATGAAGTATTCTTGATTTAAAAAAATGGCGGCTGTCGACGGCGCCTCCTTCTGACTTGGCGCCCCTAGGCTGCAGCCTATATAGCCTTGTGGGTAATTCGCCACTGACTACTGTGTCTACTGAATGCATCCATTTTTACCTTGTTTGTTTTTTCTCAAACTATTTATCATGCGTAATTTTATTTTTTTCTGGTTAGAAATTAAGCCACCCATGCGTACATTTTCAAGAGCAACTTTGTTGGTTTTAGATTTATTTAAATAATTGTTAATAAAATCAATTAAGGGGACTCGCTGTTTTTAGAGTTGTATGACTGATGGTCGAGATGGTAGCGTACCTGCCTCTCACCCAAAAGTCCCGGGTTCGATTCCCGGTCGTGGCAATGGAAAATACTGTGAAAGGGATTTTTCCATTATACACGGATATTGGATGTGTGTCCCTTGTCTTTAAATGTGTAGCCCCCTCCCGCACAAGGCTCTTCTAGAACCTTCTGGGATAAAGGGGGTTGTAATTACATGTGGTGGTATATTATTATATTATATTTTGTTTATTTTTATAGATTAAATTCGACTTGAGTGCATATCTAGACTTGTTTTTTTTTCAATGTCAAGTTTGATAATTTAAAATAGTTGTATGCGAATTATCTATATTGACTACCATGTAATGAATTTTAAAATTAATTACTATAATTTCCGTTTAAGTGATGCAGCCATCCGGTGAATGAGTGTCTTTTAATTTGGAAATAGTGTTTGAAGTTTTTGTTTTTGCAATTTTTTTTTTCTTTTTTCTTGCAATCTGAAAAACCAATAATCGCTTTACGCACCTGGTTCGATTTGGCAGACTCGCATTTCTAATTTCTCTACTACTTCTCACATTCACTGAATGAGAAAATAAGACTATATTGAGTCACGTTAAAATTATATAGCCAGCTCTTGGACTATTCTAAATGTTAATTTTTCCTGAAGATATATAGATTTACGGGAGATCAATTATTTACTAATGAAAGTTAATAAACTAAAAACAGATTAAGTTCAAGTAGTATTTTTAAGAGTACAAAATTTCCAATATCAAATTTTCCCTATTTGACTGGAGTAATAATAATTTTAATTTAATTTTCAGTGTTTTCATCTCCAAGTCAACAAATTTTACCTCTTAATATTCATGATGCCTTGAAAAACTATAAAGCTACAAGGGTTCAAAAAATGGATAATGAGCGAGCACTGTTAAATTATTTTATTGCTCAATTTTCTAAGATTGATCCGGATCTAATTGTAGGTCATGATCTACAAGGTTATCAAATAAATATTTTGAGCGAACGACTCACGAAACTACAAAATAAGAATTTCAGTAAATTGGGTAGGTTGAAAAGATCTGAAAAAAAAAAATTGGAGAGAACCCTATTTCTTGGAAGATTGGTTTGCGATATAAAAATTTCCTCAAAGGAATTAATTAAATCACGCTCCTATGATTTAGATGCATTATGTCAAGCAGTTCTTAAAATCAAAGAAAATCAAAGAGTAGAATTAGAACCCGAAGAAATACCAAAGATGTATCAAACAGCGGAGGATATTTTAAAATTAATTTCATTTACAATGCAGGACACAGCATATATACTCAAAATTATGTATGATTTAAATGTAATACCATTAGCTCTTCAAATTACAAATATTGCTGGAAATATTATGTCGAGAACGTTAATGGGAGGTAGATCAGAACGAAATGAATTTTTATTGCTGCATGCATTTTCGGAGAAAGATTTTATTGTACCTGATAAAGAATACAAGAAAAAGGAAACAGAGCGGTCTACAGCTGGTAGGAAAAAACCTTCTTATTCAGGTGGTTTAGTTTTAGACCCGAAAGTAGGATTTTATGATAAACTAATATTACTTATGGATTTTAATTCTTTATACCCAAGTATAATACAGGAATACAATATTTGCTTTACAACTTTGTCAATTTCGAATAATGAAGATAATCTGGTATTACCCGACCGTGGTTTACCTCCAGGAATTTTACCCACCGAAATTAGAAAATTAGTGGAGAGTAGAAGACAAGTAAAGGGATTGATGAACACTCCTGATATATCAAATGATTTAAAAATGCAGTATAACATAAGGCAAATGGCATTAAAATTAACAGCTAATAGTATGTATGGATGTTTAGGTTTCTCTAATTCAAGATTCTATGCAAAAAACTTAGCTGCTTTAGTAACACATAAAGGACGTGAAATTTTAACAAATACTCGAGATTTAGTACAGAAGATGTGTTATGAAGTTGTTTATGGTGATACTGACAGTATAATGATAAATACTAATAGTTTAGACTATGATCAAGTCTTTAAAATAGGTATAAAAATTAAACAAGAAGTCAACAAATTGTATAAACAAGTTGAACTTGATATTGACGGTGTTTTTAAATATCTACTGCTACTTAAAAAAAAGAAATATGCTGCCGTTACCTTGACTAAAACAAAAGATGGCAAAATAAAAGCTGAGAAAGAATACAAAGGTCTTGATATTGTAAGACGAGATTGGTCACAATTAGCTTGTGAGGCAGGAAAGTATATTTTAGAACACATTTTAAGTGACCAATCGCCTGATGATCGCATAGATAATATTCATAGTTATTTAACTAAAGTTAAAGATGATTTAAAAGAAAATCATGTTCCACTTCCTCTGCTTGTTATAACTAAACAGTTAACCAAAGATCCAAAAATGTACACTGAGAAGAATTCATTGCCGCATGTACAAGTTGCTTTACGATATAATCAAAAGAGTGGAGGTCATTTTCGAGCAGGCGATACTGTTCCTTATGTAATTTGTGATGATGGAACGGATAAGGTGGCTACACAAAGAGCATATCATATTGATGAGCTTAAGAACTCGGAAACATTAAAAATTGATGTACAGTATTATTTGGCACAACAAATCCATCCAGTAGTGACACGTATTTGTGAACCCATAGAAGGCACAGACTCTTTCCAAATAGCTGAATGTTTAGGACTGGATACCAGTTCTTTTAAAAAACCAAAGCAGACAAATGATATCTTGGGAGAGAACATTTCTAAACCAGAAGTTAAGTTTCGAAATGTAGATAAATTCAAATTCAAATGTTTTGCTTGTAAACAGGAAAATCTCATTGATGGCGTATTAATGGGCAATGTGCCATTTTTAGAAAAATGTAATAACTCTGAATGCAACGTAAGACCAATTGATCATTTACCATACATTCAAAATCAATTAGTGTTGCTAATACAATCTTATATAACAAAGTACTATGAAAATGAACTGACATGTGAAGATCCAGCCTGTACTAATGAAACAACACGGTTGCCTTTACGATTCGTCAGGAAATATCCAGTGTGTACATTGTGTCAGAAAGGAGTAATGTATAGGGTTTATACTGAACAACAGCTATATACACAAATAACATATTACCAACATATTTTTGATCTCACCAAGCTTAACAAAAGTAAGTTATTTATTAGAAAATGATAATATCCAACCTAATGTAAAATGAATATTAATTACATAATAAATATAACAGATTTATAAATAATATGATGGTGTTAATTAAGCTGTAATTTTTTAAAAGTTATTGTAAATTTTTTTTAGAACCTCTACTAGAGCAACAGATAGAATCCGGTTATCATGCACTTCGAGAAACTGTGGAAAAATACTTAAATCATTCTGGTTATTCTGTTATTAATCTCACTGAATTGTTTTCTGGTTTTCTGGTTAGAAATAAGCATCCAGAGCTAATTGAAAATGATGTTAAACCACCAATAGATATTATAGAAGATGAAGAGGAAGAAGATGAAGAATTTTAACCAATTTATTTTTATCTATATATTTCTCCGTTAAGTTTTAATATTAATATTTTTTTTATTTATTGTAAATAAATTGCTTGCAAACATAGGTATAGTGTTTTTGATGATTACAATTTTAAATAAAACTTCATTCTACTTATATTGCTTTATAGAGTTTGCAGAATGGGATATACGAATAGACGAATGGTTAATGTTAGTGATGTAAAATAGCATGCTATTTATTTTTGGGTGATATATATTAGATATATATCATTTGATATATATTGAAACGCCCCGTACACGGGCCAGTAATTTACAAATATTTTCCTAAATTTTATCATGAAATTAAATTATATCAAGACATTGATATCGTGAAATTCCAAATTATTCATTACTTATAGTCAATGATTTTATTCGGGGATAATTAAATTATTATAGTCGTTGCATCAAATTAATATTTTAAAATATTCGTTTCAATACACAGCGTAGCTCGCAGTTTTAGCATCAGTTTAGGTCCAAGTTGGGTGAATTCTCACAGAAACTCGGGAATGTTAAAATATACAAATTAGAGCCACTCCAAATTATAGTACGGAAGAAGCGCCCTTATGGACAGGCACTGATACTTTAAATCCCGTCTAAATCCCGATGCATTAGCATCATTAAAATTCTTTAGATTACAGCCTCCCTTGTGCACACATGCAAGTGGGTGGGTGTGACGTAACCACCCAAACCGCGTTTTCTTTGTTCGAAAGTCGTATAAATACAACCCGGGAAGTAGACTCCGGGTCAGTCCTTGGCCACGCCGCTGCGAACGTATCGACGGGTTTCACAACCCCCAGAGCCGACTAAACTACGGTTCCTCACAGGACCTAGTAAGTGCCGGTGTCTTCGATAACGTTGCCGTTCTCGTTGGGTTTCACAACCCCCAGCGCCGACTAAACTACGGTTCCCACCAGGACCTAGTAAGTGCCGGTGACTACGAGAACGTGCCGTAGTTTGCGCTGACCGCTGGCCCTAATAAACGTTGCAACGAAGTCACTGCCACTGTGACAGAACGTACGCGACCACAATGCTTTCGAGCTATTCAGATATCCGCGAATCCGGGAGAGAAGAGATGAACGAATGGACCGTCTATCCACGAATAGGTGAGAACGTCCGCAATTAATAAAGTCCCAACGATGTCTTTCGATTCCACTATCAACTTTTCTTCCAAATTTACATTAAACCAGTTCGGACTAAATTTATGAATCGAAAGTACATTCAAATCCAACGCGACTCTATATCCACATACCGGTTTTTACGAAGTTAGGGAAATGACTGTTGGTACCAATTTATTATTTTAAAGTTTAATTATTGTATAAGTGCATTTAATCTAACAAAGTATTTTAATTTCTATTGACCTGCTTTTACGGTCAGCTGATCTATATTTAGGGTGTCGGTTAGGTATTCAATAATATCCAATGATTGTTTTACGACGTGACTTGACATCTGGTCTGTATTTGCAATTTATCGGTTAGTACTACGGTCCTTTTTGTGGCAACTTGAACAAATCTTTGCTGCGGTGACAAGACAACTGAAAGCCTGCTTTCTTAACACATCTGGCAGTTTAACTATTATCAATGAATGTTCCTACGGCCAACGTCACTATACTGTTGTATTGCGTTGCTTACGCAATTATCATTACTACGAATTAAAAGACGACCTGGGGAAATTTCCTCGGAGTAAGGCATATCTGCATACATCACAACGTGAAGTCGTCCGGGGACAATGTCCTCGTATGGTTCCTGATTGGTCCATACATAACTACGCTTCGGCGAAAGTCTGCACAATGCAATAAGTATAGTAACAACGTGCCAAGTTTTCAACAAGTACTGCTTGTTGACTTGTCGCCCATGCAAACGAGGAGATCAAAGTGTTCACAAGGGATATTTCCCTTGACGCCTGGGCACTATTTTGCTGACGTCAGGATTAACTGAACAGGACAGTGGATATTTCCACTGCATTTAACGAGATTTCGTTAAATTGCATCTTCAGCATGGTTATTTTCACGTCTATTTTGACTATTGGTCTTTATCTGAAAATAAACCTGTTAAACCACTTTTCTGTGTTTATTTCTTTTTTATGAGGTCTAATTATCTTCCTACATTTAAACTAATGTGATTGAACTAAGTTGAAAATCAAACGAAATAATAAATGAAAGGTATTAGGTTACGAGAAAGTTAGTAAACAAGTAATAATTCAAAACATCTCAATATTAAGAACAAGTAATATCAAACTTTATTAAAGAATCTGTTAAATTTACTAAATAACAACGTAGTTGGTCCTAACTAAATAAAAACTAGACGATCATGCCAAACAAACAAACATCCTGTATTGGATTTATCGCTTCACGATTTGTCACAGGTATAATCGAGGGGGGTTATGGGGTGTTTCAATATCAAATGATTTTGCTAAAATCAGACTCAATTAAATAGCTATTTATAAAACTAGTTGCAAAATGAGCGTGTTTTTTGCACTAGATGTGAAGATTGGACCATGAGCGTAGCGAGTGGTCCAACTCATCGTGTGCAAAAAACACGCAGTTTTGCATCGTGTTTTATACAATATTTTTTGCAATTTAGTTGTTACGAAAAAAATAAAATTTTTGTTACCGTAAACCGGGGTGACTTGAAAAGGCGGGGCGTCATGAACTAAATTGACAAGTAAAACTTTTAAAATTTCCTGAGATCTACCTGTTGGATGCCGAACTACCAGACTCGGTAGATGTAATAAACAGATGCCTAGTTAGTTCTCTTAACCATTTGTAGACCGGCAAGAATGTCTTTACTATTGATCTAATTAATCGGAATTTTTGGTAAGAATTTTGCATTTTTTTCACCCTGTATACTTCCTGTTGCGTAGCAATTCTAGTGAAAGTGATAGTCACGTTATATTTTTTTTCTTATGGCCCATTTATATGTAAATAAAATCGTAACCTAAAAATTTCCAATGAGATTGATTTCCGCCAGTGGCGTATCATTTTATTTTTCGATGTCATTTCAGGGGTTACTTGAAAAAATGGTCAGGAAGTACATTCGGCGGCCAGGGAGTCGAAAATATAAAGACTACAATGATGAAATGTTGGAAATTGCATTAGAACGATTTAGGAATGGAAATGGCAGTTTAAAAGATTTATTTTCGTTATATATACAATTAAATAAAAACCTACAAATAGGCCTTTTTCTTGCAAAACAAATGGTCTGAAATATTTTTAAAAACCATATTTTGTTTTCAAGTCGCCCTTTTAACGTTTCTACTTGATAAATTAGGCAATTTAAAGGCGTTTTTCAAGTCGCCCCATAGTGGGGTGAATTGAAAAATGACCTTTGAAAATTTTTTTTGGAAAAGTGTCGGGTCACGTAATTTCTTTGGCAGTGTAAATGTGTTCCCTAGGATCCAAAGTTATGTATACAATTTTTAATTCTGATCAAAACAAAACCGTTCGGGAGTTAAAATGCCAAATATACAAAGCCGTTAGTCAAGTCACCCCGGTTTGCGGTACGTTTTCTTTACGTTTAACATAATATAATAAATAAGATGAGTGTTTTCTCAATAAAAATGTTGTACGTTTAATATTTATGTTGTATTCTTAGTAAAAATAAATGAATCTGTCGCAATATCTGTTTATGTGACTAAACTCATTTTAGCACAAGTGTTAAAATGAAAGCTCATTTTAGCACAAGTGATAAAATGAAAACTCATTTTAGCACAAGTGTTAAAATTAAATCTCATATTACCACTTGTGCTAAAATGAACCACTTTTGACAATGACAATCAGTGTCAAAAAGATGACTTTTCGTAACTAAATTGCAAAAATTAGTTTTATGTATTGTTTACGTCTTCCTTGTTAATTTGACACCAAATACATACATATATAATATTAGTATTTCTGAAAAACCAATTTCTACTTTTTTTGTAATGTATTATTTTATTATTTTAGATCTACTAATCCTATTAATGTAGGTAATTCAAAATTTAATGTTTTTTTTTTTTAATTCAATGCCTATTGCCATTTATTTTGTTAAATCAAATAATGTAGGTCCTCAAATTATTGAATATAAAGGGAGCGTCTACTTAATCGCCGATTTCTCGATACGCAATCGCTACGCGTAGCTCTTATTAAACGATTGACTATGATGTTGAAGATTTTTTCCCCCAAATACGTTTTTGTTTTTATTATTTTAAAAAAGGAATATCTTTCACCATATTGTCACACTAAACCTAACTGATATAGGTATTTAATATTTAATTAAAAAAAAATTAAAAAAAACATCATTTGGGTACTATACTTGGGACCTCTCGCATGCCAATGCCAATGCTGTACCAAGGCTGGTAAACTTGATGCTGTACAGCTCCGATAGACCGTCATATGAACTTGAAAAGCATGTAAGGATCACTTTAAGGTAATCGGTAAATAAGAACGGCGCCAGCTTATCGAAAAATATTGACAATTACTGGCAGTGGCGTATCCAGAGCTTTGCTCTGGATGGGGTAATAACCAGTGGCGGCTCGTGGGTTCAGAAATGCGTGAAGAGCTCAGAGCTAAAAAGCTGTGTACACAGGGCAAGAGTTGCAGGGGGTGCGAAGCGCCGCAGGCGAAAATTTTTCAGGAATTTCAAGGTCATTGTGTTTTACAAGTACAAGTATTAAACTCTACATTGACATTAATAAACGTGGCTTTTTTAATGCCTGTTCATTGCGCGAGATAAATTTTTAAGATCGTCATATCCAGATTTTGACCTCGATTTTGACCAAACATCTCGATTTGAAAATAATACACAAGGCCAACAAAATAATTTTTTTAAAGTTAAACAACCAGTTAACCAATTGCATTTATCATACATGCATCAATGAAACCACGAGTTTGTTTACCTTGATTAATTAAAGTTTTACTTAGATCTGGTGCTTCCAACGACTAAATGGTGTTTCGGACCACCTCTAATATTATAGTAACAGTTGTCCTCTTATCTATGGTAACAGTGGCCGGTGACCGGCTGAGAGAGAAGCGTGATTGAGAGGCACACGCGGCGACATGCGCCGTAAGTTATAATATTGTGACATTGTCGCATCGCTCTTGTCTGTTGCCTCGCACTCCACGTAGACACAAATTAATACTCACTATCACAGTAAATTAATTAAATTGTAAATTTCGAAGGAATTTATGTTTTACAGGAGAATTTTGATTTTTGTTAATTGTTACAATTATTATTGTTACCTTTGATTATTGTTACAATTGTTATTCTAAGCTCTGGGGGGGGGGTAATTACCCCCATTACCCCCCCCGTAAATACGCCACTGATTACTGGCAATTGACACTGAAATATTAAGTTAAGTTTGCTCATCTGCTTAAATTAGGGGGGGGGATGATATATATAATAATAATAATAATAATATTAATAATAATAAGTTTTTATTGGGAAAGATGTACATACAATACATGCATTCACAAAGGCGAAGTCTAGCTACAGCTATTCTACTTAACCTAATCTAACATAATAATTATTTCACTAAAAACAGAAGATTATGTGTACTACTTACATGGTGAATGGATATGCGAAAAAAGAAAAATGACTTAAATAAAATGGCATAAGTAATATGATAAAGACATAATGTACTTACAATAATAAGATAAATCAATAAAAATATTAAGCAGTGAAGGACCAGTTAATAAATATCGTTAGTAAATATCTAGCTATTAAAGTTTATATCATAGCAGATATATATCAAAATTTGATATGTACCGGGTGACCACGAAATGAGGCTCGCCCTTATATCTTCTTTGTTTTACAGGATATAAATTTCAAATTTGGACACGTCAAATAACGGTTAAATATGCATTATTTCAACCATATTATCACTTTCTGTCGCTTCCGGTTTCACCGGAAATGACACTAACTTTTGTTTTTTAAATGGAACACCCTGTATATTTTTACATTTTTGGATTCAGGAGGTCATTTTGAATACAGTTGAGGCATATTGAGATAAAAATATTATTGACAGACATTTTTATAAGCAAATTTAATTTTTGATCTAGCCGGCCGTGACCCCAAAAAAATGTTTTGTTTTGCTTCAATAATTAATCAAAAAATACAATTATGATATTATGTCGTATGACATTTGTGTTATAAGATCTTAAACATTTCGGAAATCGTTTTTCCAGAATAACTCATTTTTTTTAAATGGCACCATGGTGACTCATTATGTTATTTTAATAAAGCATTTCATTACCGATAATTTGGTACCAAACACTTCATTATTTGTTCTTATTATAATACGTAAAAATTACATTCAACAAGATATAAATGAAAATAAAAATATTTAACACTGAATTTCTATCAAATACTAGGTGCCTTTGAAATGTAACGAAAGAAACAAATGAATTGTTTGACAGCTCAAATGATATTTAAATCTATGAGCATCAGGTATTATTTTGCTGCGTATTAAAATCACAAAGTGACAAAGTGGATATGCTGTTGATTTACGAGGAAAATCACAGAAATAGTCTGGCAGCCCGTGATTTATATGCAGAACGCTATCCACTAAGAAAGCGTAGAACGGGAGCTGAAACAAGAGAGAGTAGCTCAAGAACACCACTTTGTCACTTTGTGAATAAACCATAATTTTTTAATACGCAGCATAATACCTGATTCTCATAGATTTAAATATCATTTGACATTTGAGCTATGAAACTATTCATTTGTTTCTTTCGTTACATTTCAAAGGCACCTAGTATTTGATAGAAATTCAGTGTTAAATATTATGAGTTTATTTTCATTTATATCTTGTTGAATGTAATTTTTATGTATTATAATATGAACAAATAATGAAGTGTTTGGTACCAAATTATCGGTAATGAAATGCTTTATTAAAATAACATAGTGAGTCACCATGGTGCTATTTAAAAAAATGAGTTATTCTGGAAAAACGATTTCCGAAATGTTTAAGATCTTATAACACAAAGAGGGGGTTGGTTCGAATGGAGGGTGGGGTAAATGTCATACGACATAATATCATAATTGTATTTTTTGATTAATTATTGAAGCAAAACAAAACATTTTTTTGGGGTCACGGCCGCCTAGATCAAAAATTAAATTTGCTCATAAAAATGTCTGTCAATAATATTTTTAACTCAATATGCCTTAACTCTATTCAAAATGACCTCCTGAATCCGAAAATGTAAAAATATACAGGGTGTTCCATTTAAAAAACGAAAGTTAGTGCCATTTCCGGTGAAACCGGAAGCGACGGAAAGTGATAAAACCGTTGAAATAATGCATATTTAACCGTTATTTGACGTGTCCAAATTTCAAATTAATATCTTGTAAAACAAAGAAGTTATAAGGGCGAGCGTCATTTCGTGGTCACCCGGTATATCATTTTGATATTTATCTTCACTCACATCACTAGCTAATGTTGATATATTTTTTCACTTAACTAGATGTTACCATTTATTTAGGTTACTAATATTGTGCCATTATTGTATATGGTGAGCGAGTCCCATTTTTCAGTCTTTCATACATTTCTGATTCTCGCAATACTGGTAAATGTATTCCTCGTAAATTAAAATTAAATAATTAAATTTTTTAACTATTTATCACAATAATAAACGCTTCAAACTCAAACTAATTTCAAATTTGCAGAATGGTACCTGTGCACTATTGGCACCATACAAAATTTGATGTAGTAAGCAGTGATGAATTTAAGATTTAACCAAAAAAGAAGCATAACTTATAAGAAGGGGGTTATTTGTAGTAAAATAAAAATATTTTTTCGGGTGTAGGTAAATTAAATGCATCTCCAAAACAAAAGCCAATGGGTTGGAAAATTGGATTTTGTTAGAAATTATTTTAGGGTGAATCAATAATCATAGTCCAGTTTTTGAGGAGTGTGTAGAATACATGAGAATAATAATTATTGGAGTTTCCTCTAGAAACATTATTCGAAAAATACACCATCAACTTACAGGGTTTTGAGATTTCAGTAAAATAATTATAATTTAATGTCTAAGGGAAGACGAGCTATCCTTTTCAAATTTAGCACACCATCTTCCTATGTAAGCCTGAATCTAGAGGTCAAGTGAAAAATCATAGTAGAAAGCCATTGACAAATAGAGTTGCATGGCTATTTTTGTAAAATACTAAATTTCCAAATTGCACGTGGAGTTCTGAAGAAAATATTGTTTCTGTAAAATTTCGATAGAACAAGCCATTGTAGTAACTGTGTTTTCCATAGTTATTTAGTGTCTGAAAAGTCAGTCTGCAATTTTAAGAAGCTCGCTAATAAAAAAAAACCTTGAGTTTAATCCGTATAGTCGTTATCATTGGTAAAAATACAAAAATAGTCTGTCACAATGTGACTGTACCTGATACGATTATCAGCGGAGATATTCTGTAGTTGTATCTTTTTGAGTTGACTAATGACTATCTATTCAAACCTGAACTCGTGATATCCAATATTTTCAAATTAATGTTCTGTATAACATCCACCGACGGAATTCTATGATCCCTAGCTTTAGGGGTAAAATTTGGTCCCAGTAGTGACTGGTAAATAGTGTTTACTATTCACAGACGAAATTTTGTGATCTCTAGTTCAAGAGATATAGGATTTGGTCTCAGTGTATGCCTTATTCGTTCCCATTGAATAAAATGAAGGAATTAATTTCTATTTTAATACAGCTTTGTACTTGAGGCGATAATACTTCATATTTATCATTCAGAAAACCCGAAACACAGGGTAAGAATATCTTTTATTTACTGATAATTAGAGACCAATTAACGTTCCTATAATTTTTTTTATGCCGTGCCGTCACGCTTGCTTATCGTGAATCGTCCGTAACTCAACGTTTTACCGAAGCCACCCACCGTTTTGCTCGTATAGTAAAAGCACAGAACAAGAGCTGTTCTGTGGTAAAAGACTGTCACACGACTCTGTAAATAACATTCGCTGGTTTGACAGTGATGCCATAGCTACCGAATTTTCGGTAGATCTACCGAATTTGAATGAAGTCTACCTCTACCGAAATACCGATTTATTATGAAATTCTACCGAAAATTCAATAATATATCATATACAAACAAAATCTTACCAATCTTGTAAACACTGAACGTTGTAACTATTTTTATGACTGTTTAAAAGATATATTATTATTTTAATTTGAATATCTGCTCGTTCTGGAATCACTGGATTGGATTATGTTTTGTTGGTTACAGCAATGTATTTGATTATAGGTTCCATAGATGGAGAATAAAACCAAGGATTGTTAACAATCTTTGGAATAAAACATCTAAAAATAATGTACCTGATGTTTGTTGTTTCTTATGAAATGACAAGTTTATTATTTTATTTATATTTTACCTCGTCCTTGTATTTTACTTGTGATATAAGATCATTTATTCATGAAACCATATACGATAAATGGCATTTTAAAGATGGGAGTAGAAATAGTATATTATATTACTAGGAGTAGAGAACGCACTCTTTTTTTGTGTTGAGCCCAGGATTTGCAGCTGAGGCGAAGCCGAAGCTGCAAACTGGGCGAAATACAAAAAAAGGCGTTCTACTCCGTGTAATATATACTATTTTTTCTTCAAGCGTATTAAAATGCAAACATTTTTTTAATTATTTCTTATAAATGTACAATTATTCAAATTAGCTCATCACAGCGACAGGCGCCTGTGACTCCTAATATCAACATAACCATTGGTTAAAAAATAATAACATAACATAACCACTAATGACTACTATATAATGAGTAATGACATATATGACAGATGGTTTGTAGATAGCGCGTCACCGGCCGCTCTGGTGGCTTTCCGTAATTCCGTACTAACATTATGTTACTAGTAAAAAAATTTCCACCACGGTGGCGTTCTGTATTAACATTTTGTTATTAGTAAAACAATGTCCTATTTCTAATTCTGTTTTTGGTAGCACAATTTAGACATTTTAATACGCTTGAAGAAAAAAGAATTTTATCCGTTTCTAATCTCACATTGAGAATTTGTACCACAACTTGTATATTTGTACACTCACTGTTTGTATTAAGTATCTTCGTTAACCCACAGTCTACCTAACCGTTAATGCATCGCGAAAATGGGGTTATCCATTTGTAGGTTGGCAGCAACATTCGCCGGAAGTAACATAAAAGGAACTAACATATCCTTCATTTCAAGTTAGTTGAACACGGTAGGTGTTTAAATAATTTAACTCAATTTTCCTAGTTTATTATAGAAATTTTGTGTCATCCGCTATATTTTTTCATTTAAAAGTGTTATTTATCTTGGCTATTATCCGATTTGTGTGATATTTTTTGTTTCTTAATACAAATATAAAAACAATATGTGTAAACAGAGAAAAGTTAGGTTAATTGTTGATACTTATTTTTTAGTCTATCCTAGACCGAGATGGGACGTGTTATTCGTGCACAACGTAAAGGTGCGGGATCTGTATTTAAATCCCATACAAAGAGAAGGAAGGGCGCACCTAAATTACGTTACTTGGATTTCTCAGAACGACATGGTTACATTAAGGGTGTCGTTAAAGATATTGTACATGACCCTGGTAGAGGTGCCCCCTTAGCTGTTGTACATTTTAGGGATCCATACAAATTTCAGACGAGGAAAGAATTGTTTATCGCTCCTGAAGGAATGTATACTGGACAATTCCTTTATTGTGGAAAGAAAGCTAATCTTCAAATAGGTATATACTTACGCATTTTTTGAGTAAAATTATCAAACCAATTATTAATGATGATTTGTTATACCTACCCTCTGATTTCTTTTTTTATGAAGATACATTTCACTAGAGGCTCTTTCTGATAATGTTTTAATATCTGTTTTCCGTCGATTAGCATTGGTAACTTGTAAATTAATTAATTCTTAATTTTAAGGGAACGTGTTACCTGTTGGAACAATGCCTGAAGGTACTATTGTATGTAATTTAGAAGAAAAAACTGGTGACCGCGGTCGATTGGCCCGTGCATCTGGTAACTATGCTACAGTTATCGCACATAATCATGATACAAAGAAAACGAGAGTTAAGTTGCCTTCTGGTGCAAAGAAAGTCATTCCCTCTAATAATAGAGCTATGGTTGGTAAGTTGTTTATTGTTTTTCTAATATGGTTGGGCTAGTTTTAATGACCTTATGAATTATTGAAATAAATCTTGGAGCAACACAAAGTATTTATCTTATAATAAAAATAATGTACCTATCTGCTCCTAAAATGAAGAGAACAACGCAATATGATGTTGATTGGAATGTGTAAAAAGGTCCATTCATTCAATTTACGTGGGTCGTTTTGACATTCAATAATAGAATGTAAACAATAGACTGGAAGTCGATATCTAAATCCTAAGCTTAAACTTTACACTTTTTTATTGTAAAAAATAAAGTAATTATCGAGGGTTTGTAAAATTATTAGTAATCACACTGTACCTATGACTGAAATTTTAAAACATAACCATGTATGTTGTATGGTTGCAAATAAGTGAATTTTAGTAATACAGTTTACTTTATGATAACAAGAGTTCGAAACGTAGGTATCGGTGACATCAAATCTAGGATTGACTCCAGATTAAGTGTCGTTGCTTAAATATGTTCTTGTATTTTATTCATATTCGTGTGTACAATACAAACGTAAATTACCTAGTAGTTGGTAATGTCAATTTTTTATACAGGGTGTCCCAAATTGCTTGATTTTGGCTGGTTTTCCTATTTCCAGACAAGGTAGAGAAAAACTGACATATGAGTCTAGAGCTCGATTTTTGTGAAACGCCGATTGGTGAAAACCACATTTCGATATCTCTAACCGTTTCCGAGATATCGGCAAAAGTTGACATTTTACAGATTCCGAAAAACTTTTTTTAACGTTAAAAAATGTTATTTTTGATGAGAAATGTGTTATATTGGCAGCAAGGATGACTAGACATATCTTGGCATATATATTTTTGAAAAGCTTTTTTTTTTTTCCTATTTTCTAAAGTCAAAGCCAAAACTATGGTTTCCATTTGAAATAACAAAGTTAGCTTTGATATCAAACAATCGAAAAGCGATATATTATTTTTGACAAATGCATCTTATTCTACGTCAAAAAGTTTTTACCGTTTGAAAAAATATCCAAAAATAAAAAAGTTGACAATTTTTCGGAATCTGTAAAATGTCAATTTTTGCCGATATCTTGAAAACGGTTAAAGATATCGAAATGTGGTTTTCACCAATCGGCGTTTCACAAAAATCGAGCTCTAGACTCATATGTCAGTTTTTCTCTACCTGGTCTGGAAATAGGAAAACCAGCCAAAATCAAGCAATTTGGGACACCCTGTACACTAGAAGGGTTAGAGGTACTGCAATTTAAGTATTTTTCACTTATCTACATGATAATAATAGTACATTATTAATATTTGTTCTAAATATTTTTTTAGTTGCACTTCGACATTTTTTTGATTAAAAAATCCATTTGTATTGAAAAAAGACTACTATACATCAACAGATGTAACTGGGGCATATTTAAAATATCAGAAGTTTCACAAAGTTGCCGCTACTGCTTTGCCACTTAAAAGGTCTATCACACAAATCCTGGATTTTATATTGAACAGTTTGAAGTTTTTGTTTTATCCTCTCAACAGAATCTCGGTAGTCGAAAAACATGTCGAAAAACATGTTGTCGAAAATCGAACACGTTCATTGCATCAACTGTAGTAAATTCTGTTGTTGGCTGACTTTCAGGGTTCCATATAGCTATAAGAATACGTGAAAAACTTCCATGTACGATTTTCAATTTTTTTTTGAACAATTAGATCCATAATCCTGTATCGTCATATTGTAATTTTGGTATATCGCGAATCCACGAATTTACTATAGCCTGTAAAGGTTTAAAAAGAGACATGTTGAAAATTGATTGATTTTTATTTTTATATAATTTTGCTTGGTACACCTTAACATTTTTATTTAATATAGCATGCAGTGGCATTCTTTGCCTCTTTTGTTGGAAGTTTACTTGCTTTACTGGGTGTTGTTACAACCCCTCGGGGTGTTAAAAAATTAATTTTTTCTTTTTTTTTTTCTGTAATTTCTCTACCTCCGTTTTTGAGGATGCTGAACAAGAAGAAATTAGTTTCTTCAGTGTCTGACCCTTCCTACTCCCTCAAACGGACAAAAACCACCCTCCTAAGCTTTTGCTTATAAGCATGCTCAGCAGTGCAGGGTTCGAGGGGATTAGCTGTATGATTTATAAAAACTTCATTTTAGTTTTATAAATTAATATGTAAAGCGGCAGAAACTTCCTCCAATAGGAATAAAGAATGCAAAAATTCAAATTATGAGTTTGCAGCTAACTTCAAACACTTAATTCATTTTCGTTCATTTTGACAATGAACTTGACGTTTAACTTAAGTTTTCTCCCAGTTTCAAATCTATTCTACTATTTTTTCTAATACACAAGTGTGCTTAATTTCAAATATGGGTGCTTAATTTCAAATATGGGTTTGTGCTTAATTTCAAATATGGGTTTGTGCTTAATTTCAAATATGGGTTTGTGCTTTGCACCTGAGTGTGATCATATCAATAAAACTGGATGTAAAATGTTTAGTTTCCCAAAGGATTCCAAATTAAAATAAAAAAGGTAAAGCTAAGAATGTGTATGTTAGATTATCGTTTCTTAAATATGGGTATATGTAAATTGTAAAGACAAAATAATGCTTAAATACCTACCTGTGCTTGCTTTAATATTCTATATTTTTTTAAATAGATTTAATTGATTTTTATTGTATTATTGACACCAAGGTAAGAGGTTATAAAATTTGCGTCAGCGACACTGACACTAACGACAGCTGTAACAACTCAGAAGTATAATGAAGTTAGCAGCAGTGTAAACTTTATTTTAGGGTATGGTTCGATAATCACCAAAGTGGAACCAGCAGAAACCACGGATTTTGACAGCGGTTAGTGATGGTAACCTGAAATCTTGGTTCAATTCGGACCAGCCAGATAGATACCTTCAACAAATTATTAATTTAACATTTTTATTTACCATTTTTATGCTTTTACAGATAATTGCTATATTATAAATATTTTATCCATGGATAATAATACACTCCGAGTCCGGTTCACGACAAACAACAATAGCTGCATTCGGGTTACTCACTCCTTTAACTCTTTTCACTCCAAGTCTACTTTTGACGTCTTTTGATTGGATAATAGTAGACTTGGAGTGAAAAGAGTTAAAGGAGTGAGAATAGCCGAACTTACTTAATGAATGTTTGACGTTTGCATGCGTTTGACATATACAAACCACTAGTTACCGGTAAAAATAGATCGGTAGATTGGTTGACAGATAAGTCACCGTTTTTTCAGGAACCACGTTCCTAAAGTAACCGGTTTTTTCAGATATCAGACAGTAACCGCTAATTTCGGAACGCGAAACCAAATTTGTGGTGAATATCGGACCATACCCTTAATATCCGTCTGTCATGATAGTAGTACGTACGGTTGCATAATTATGTGACGTCACACTAATGTGGTCCATTGCCAGCTTTGGCATCGAACTGACTGGGTAGCTAGACAACGGGCCATTCAGTAGCATTACATATTTGAAAAGTAAACTTGCTGTATTAGAACACCAAACATAAACTAGAGAGCATAACTATAGCGCCACCCCATATTTTGCAGTGTTTGTCCACTTAACATTACCAAGGTTACCAAGGACTTAGGAGGTAAGAAAGTACACTAAAAGAAGGTAATTAAACAAGTCTTAGTTATGTTTTAAGTTTTTTTTATAAAATTAACGCATAAATTAAGAAAACATCCTGAATTTATTGGTGCATAACTATAGCGCCTATTGGATAAAATTCAACAAAACCACTAACAAACAAAAATCAATAATGTGTAACGTCTCCATTTTTACGAATGACTTCAAATAGTCTATTATTCATACTGTCCACCAGGTTATTTAAGACTTCAGGCTCCAAATTGACCCAAATCTCTTCTATGGCAGTCTTGAGTTCACGAAGAGTATCGTACTTCTTATTATTGGCATACAGCCGTCGAACAATAATTCCCCAGAGGTTTTCAATTGGATTTAAATCCGGCGAGCATGCTGGCCACTCCAATAAATCAATTTCATTCTCAAGGAACCACTCCATGGACTCTCTGCTAACGTGAATTCGAGCATTGTCTTGCTGGAACTTGAAATCAACATTGTTGTTTTCATTTAAAAAGGGGAGCAAATGATCTTGAAGCACATCAGTATATTCTCTGCTATTCATACGTGTTGATGGATAAGCTAGGGTCAAAACATTTGCTCTTGTAAAGGCACCCCACACCATTAATGTTCCTCCTCCAAAATTGCGCTTTGATAGAATTTCAGGTTCTTTTCTCAGATCGCGCCAGTAGCAATTAAATCCTAGAAAGTTTAAATTATTTAGGAAAAAATCATTTTAGGTGATCTTTTCTGATGAAAAGAAATTTAAACTTGATGGTCCAGACGGATTTAATTGCTACTGGCGCGATCTGAGAAGAGAACCAGAAATTCTAACAAAGCGCAATTTTGGAGGAGGAACATTAATGGTGTGGGGTGCCTTTACAAGAGCAAGTGTTTTGACCCTAGCTTATCCATCAACACGTATGAATAGCAGAGAATATACTGATGTGCTTCCAGATCATTTGCTTCCCTGTTTAAATGAAAATAACAATGTTGATTTCAAGTTCCAGCAAGACAATGCTCGAATTCACGTTAGCAGAGAGTCCATGGAGTGGTTCCTTGAGAATGAAATTGATTTATTGGAGTGGCCAGCATGCTCGCCGGATTTAAATCCAATTGAAAACCTCTGGGGAATTATTGTTCGATGGCTGTATGCCAATAATAAGAAGTACGATACTCTTCGTGAACTCAAGACTGCCATAAAAGAGATTTGGGTCAATTTGGAGCCTGAAGTCTTAAATAACCTGGTGGACAGTATGAATAATAGACTATTTGAAGTCATTCGTAAAAATGGAGACGTTACACATTATTGATTTTTGTTTGTTAGTGGTTTTGTTGAGTTTTATCCAATAGGCGCTATAGTTATGCACCAATAAATTCAGGATGTTTTCTTAATTTATGCGTTAATTTTATAAAAAAAACTTAAAACATAACTAAGACTTGTTTAATTACCTTCTTTTAGGGCCGGTACTTTCAGTCCCACTTAATCATGATTAACTGGATGTTTCAGATGGTTACATTTAACAGAGGCTTATCGGGTACTTTCGGTGTCGGTTAGGCATAATCAGGATTAAAATATGGGCGTGGCGCTGTTAAGTTTGATGGCTCTGTAGACTAGCGATTAACAAATGTAACCAAGGTTTCTTAACCTCACATTTGATTTCACTTTTGTCATTATCTGACGGAAGTTGTAATTTGGTGTAGGTATTATATTTTATTTTTGTAAAAGTTGTGTCTTTCCATTGAGAATTCATTGGGTTAAAAGTTTAGTAATATAGGTAAAAGATGGAAGATTTAAACGAAATTTTTGAAGATAATGATGAAGAGATTATGAATTTTTTAAACAATATGAGGACATGGAAAATTTGACTTCCATGTATAGCATCAGAATCTCCTGTTGCTGGCAGACCCTCAATATTAATTTTTAATAGGAAATATAATTGCTCTTCGTACCATAAGAGCTTGAGGTCTATAGGGGGGCCTCCCCCTGTCCCTCTCTGGTGCATTTTAATAGATGACATTTTCTTTTTTAAGTTTCTTTTGATATTATCATATTTCCCTTTGACTGAATTAGCATCTCGATTGTTTAGATTGGCAGAATTAAAAAGTACAACGACTCTTTGCCACGCTTCTTGTTTCTCTTTTAAGGACACTGCATCCGTTTTTTTGTTTTCGATTATATGTATTTCTTGAAAAATACATTTCATTAAAACATCTGTCTCTGACGTCGTGAAGTTACTACTTCTCTCTTTTTTCTTGCGTGGAATATTTTCTTTATCCATATTTAAATATAATATAACAAAAAGGTTAATGAAAATAATTTCTCATAATCTGTCACCTGAAATCTTTACTTTATTTGGACTATTTCATGGTACGTCTGAACTATTTTCAATATTCATTGCTGCCAACAAAGGATAAACAGCGATTTGCAAACAGGGTGTTAAAATAGTAGTAAAGTACAGAACAATGCTTAATCAATATTAACGGGGGCGGTCCCAGTCGCTAACCTTATAAATTCCAACAGATGGAACTATATGTAGCTTTTGTCAATATAACCGTATTGACGTATTGTAATTTATCTACTATGAGATAGGTGGAGTGATGTGTTGTAATTTATCTATCCTTTGATAGATGGGGACATTACACTCACATCTTTTACATTATTATGACGTGCAACCGCGCAATCTAAATTAATTCGTTTTTATAACTACGGGCGAGTTGCTTTATTCACCGGTGGATCCATCAGATGTGTTTTATCTCGTTCTATCTCCGAGGTTAGAACGAAATAAAACACATCTGGTGGATCAACCGGTGAATAAAGCAACTCGCCCTACATTTACAAATGATCATACATATTTAATTACTAGTGACTTTTTTTCTGATAATGTTTTTAGATTTGACAGCTTGTTTTATCTAGTTATAAATATTTATATTATTTTGTGATTTGGATATTTGTAGATATTTTTGTGTATTGTGTATTGTGTAACTGTTTGGACTTATAAATTATAAATATTTATAATATTTATTTGTGTCTTGGACAATTGTGTTTTTTATGGGTAGTGCTGTAAATAATCTAACTATTTGAGCATTATCATTTTTTTTTGTTACTACGACCATATGATTAACATAACCTTAAATTTATAGTTTTTGTAAATTTATTTTCAATTTTAATTTTAATTTTTGTAGTTCTAGCTTGGATCCATTATACGATTTAAAAGCTCATTCAGATAATAGACATATAAAGTTTCAATATTGTAGATTATTAAAAATCGACTGCTAATTATAGGTTGGATTTCCAACCAACAAAAAGCATCTTATTTTATTAGATCAAGGTAATTAAAACTTTAATAATTATGCACTGAACAAGATTTTAGCTGACAGTGCAGGAACCCAGCAGAAATTTTTTGATAAAACCGACATAATATTCCAAAAACTTAGAAAACGCATAATTTTGAGGTTAGTTGTGACACCCCAGAACAGCTGTTTATATACTTTTCTTGGCATACCTGCCATACGTAAGTACCATGTTCCTGAGAAACAGAAATCATTTACCTTCGGATATGTTTAAGGTTGGAGTAATAAAACATAAAACAGAAAGACATTATTTAATAATATATTTATTATATATAATAGAATGATTGCATTATTAAAAATAATAAGAATTGTTTTACAATCATATCAAACTATTATAGTGCTAGGTAGGTTCCTAACATGTTATTCTGAACAACTTGCTGTAGAAATCTGTTTCAATTTGGGTACTTCCTTTTCTAATACAGCTGAAATACACACATTTTACTTTTTGCCAAACTAGCTGATTTCCAGTATACTATAGATTATAGATGTTAATTAAGATGTTTCCCTTTGTTGGTGCAGCCATGTTTAGGTGTTATGAACTTCGGCACTTAAAAATTTCACGTTCGCAACATAAAAATCGTTTATTACCATATTATTATCGTTGTCTACAACTCGTAAATGTCAAATTCCTTTTCAATTTTACTCATCTTTTTAAATAATACTAATAATAAATAACACATTTCCAATGTTCATAGTCGTTAACTCATTTTCTTCTGTCAGCTGTCACTACTTGTCATTCACGTGCGCTTATGCGCAGCCTCAAAATTCGGCAACATGAGAATATATTCTCAACCAAGCGTTAACCCTTTACGAGATTCTATTGGTGGTGCCTCATAAATGTACTTCAGGCTACCAATAGGAATGTAAGGTACGGAAAGCAAAATGCAAACGAAAATGGTTGGGAATGCCCCTTTATAGCAAACTGCTGCGGCGGTTTATGATTTCAATATTATGACCTTTCAAATAAATTAAAAGATTGACAGAATATTCAATTTATAATTTTGATTTTGCTGCCATCTACGAGACAGTAGCCAAAGTTCTATATGTCATTCTTTAGTATCATTTCGAACCAAAAAACTTGTTTCCTGCATTATATAACGTATTTAATTTCAGTGATATTGGTTTAGTAGTTCGACATTTTTTTAATAATTACTTAATAAAAAATCAAAATTTAAACATGTATGTGTTTAATATAGCGTAGCGGATTGGACCAGAACTATTTTATTGAGATCACGACTTTTTTAATTATTTCAAAATTAGGTTAAAAGTTTACGAAGTTTAACAGCTTGGTAAGAAAAGAATCGTCATTTTCTTGAGTTTTTTAATAGTCCAGTACTATTCTACCGAGTTTTTTCTAAAAGCCAGTCAAAAAATATTTTGAATCGGTTCAGGGATATGGCAGAAATTGTCGAACTACGAAGTGCTTATTTTAAGCAAATCTAATCTATTTTTCCGCCCACCTTAAGTTACTTGATTAATTTAACTATGTGATTTAGTAATCGTTTGATTAATTTCCGAACGAAAGTACCGGCCCTTAAGTGTACTTTCTTACCTCCTAAGTCCTTGGTAACCTTGGTAATGTTAAGTGGACAAACACTGCAAAATATGGGGTGGCGCTATAGTTATGCTCTCTAGTTTACTATTAAAACGAGAAAGTACAAAAATTATTTTTATGATACAATCATTATTTTGTCTATATAATGCTTTTTTGATTGTTGCGATTTTGAAATATGTATAAATATTATTTTACAAAATTAGGTTTAACAATATCAACGATAGTTTTGATAAAACTACACATTATCAAGAAAGATACTTTTTTGTGAATTGAATATTTTTCCTATATGACTTTATCTGTGAAAATTGAGATTGCAAATTGCAAGTAATCCGGAATGGAATTATCTTCCTTTTAATCTAATTAACTTTCGTTGTAATCTAATTACATTTTTTTGTTTATCTAATATCAAATTTAATGATTACTTTCGCAAGCAATTATGCGCACCTCCGATTAGGGACTAACATGATGATTTCTAGATTTCTGACTACCTACTTAGTGAGGATTTTTTTCTAGAGGCTCTTTCTGATTTGAAGAAATAGCATAATTTTAAATGGTAATAATTAAACTTAACAAGTATTAACTATATGTATATATTTTTCAGGCATTGTTGCTGGTGGTGGTCGTATTGACAAACCCATCTTGAAAGCTGGTCGTGCATATCATAAGTACAAGGTTAAACGTAATTGCTGGCCTAAGGTACGTGGTGTTGCTATGAACCCTGTTGAGCATCCTCACGGAGGTGGTAACCATCAACATATTGGTAAAGCATCTACTGTAAAGAGAGGAACATCTGCAGGTCGTAAAGTTGGTCTTATCGCTGCTCGTAGAACGGGTCGTATTCGTGGAGGTAAAGTGGATACCAAGAAAGAAGATTAAGTTTTACATAATAGAGGATGCAGTATGTTTCCTGTGGACTATTTTTGTTTGATATTATACTTCATGGGAAATATAATGATGTCTGAGAGTTTTTTATTTCATAGTTATTTAATCTCCTTTTCATTCTGCCACGTTAATTTACTTATTAAATAAAAAGTAAACATAATACAATATGTTCTGAAAAGTGAGACTTTATTTTCTTTATTCTGATTTGTTTTTGGATGCATATTAAAAGTGGAAAACTTGAGTACTAAGAAATAATTAAAAACCTTCCTATTTAGATCAGTTGCGGTGCTGTGAAGTTTGTAGTGATGTAGCATGCCTGTTAAACTAGTTTTACAAATTATTGTAAAAGTCCAGGTGGTGAAGTGGTTTCATTTTAAAACACTGCATATGGACGTGTTCAGTTTAGCTCGTGTGATGCGACTACGGTCGACATCTACCGAACCGATGTAAGATGGCTATGCTATAGATGCAGACATGCATCTGTGCGTTCTCCCTTATTTGAATGGAATTTTTAAATGCTTCCATTAAAAATTTCAAATGCTGGTAACTTTCCAAAAATTTATTTTTTCAAAAGCAGAAAAACCTTGTAGAATGTATCGAAAATTATTCTTCTATTTAAAAAAAAAAATTCAAGTATATGCCGCTGCTGCAAGTTGTAAAAACGAATATTTTATTACTAATATCAAAGATCATTTCATATTCTAGATAGTCAAAGCCACTGTTTATTCCATCTCTCTCTCACACGTGCAAAATTGGATGCCAAATAACAGAGAAGTATTGCAGTATAATGAGTTAAAGTGATGAGATGAAGCTTAAGTTGGGGTCCATTTATGAGCGATAAAATTAAACAATAGATCTGACTATCTAGTGTATACATAATCTTTGCTAATATTATTAATTTTGATGGCATTTAAAAATAAAAATTAATATTTCAATTTCAATTTATTATTAAATATCATGAGACAGTACATACAGAATAATGTGTATAGGTGTATTTTATTAATTACGTAATACATATTGATATATGATTTAAAAATTTATTTATGATTGGGACAAATAAGTGATACATGTCAATACAAAATGTAGAAAGACTAAGTACACAAATTAAAAATACAATGAGACAAATGACAATAATAAAATATATTAAATAGTGTATAGAGAATAAAGTAAGAGAAAATATTAAGCCCAATAAAAGGTATTAGGTATATACTACAAAAAAAAAAAAAAACTTAAGGAAGAATGTTACATTTATACATGATTATTTCACTCAGAAATTATTAACCAATGAAACTACTACAATTTTTAAATTTGGACCAATGACAGCAGTATTATATCGATAAAATCCCCGAAACAGTTTTATCGTGATAAAATCATTCTTTATGGCAACTGTCACTTAATACGTTACTTTGACATTTCGTCGTTAAAGATATGTTTTTGTATTTAAATAATTTATTCGTGAAATATTCTCCGCAAATACCATTCTTGCTTGAAAATTTTACCTATAAATTTTTTCTCGAGCGATATTGCCAACAGTAATATTACTCGTGTAAATTGGTCACTTTATTATCAAAAATTAAATCCCTTGCGCTAAAGCGCTCGTGATTTAATTAGATAATAAAGTGGCCAATTTACACTCTTAATATTACTAGGCAATATCGCTCTCGAAAAAAATTTATCGATAAAATTTTAAGCACTTATGATATTACATACGATAATAAGTTTTATGTAACGAAATCATTTATTGTGTACGGCTCCTTTTCACACAAATAATTGAAAATTTTGTTTTTAAATTTGAAATAATTTCCTTCATCTTTAATGTAGCAAAGAGTTAAAGAATTCTATAGCTCGATAATAATATGTGTGTGGATCACACAGTAAATTCGATATTATACCGACAAGTGAAAATAGTCGAAATAATTAGTTTTGATTGAACAAAAATCTAATTTTTTGAATTTTAATTGGTTCATTTTGGTTAAATATAGGTTATTTGCCAAAATGAACCAATTAAAATTCAAAAAATTAAAAAATAAATCATATTTCATATGCTTAGCACCTGATAAGGTCAATTATTAAGATGGTATGTTTCTCAAAACTTACTTAAGTAATGAAGGATATAAATTGTAGTTGGTTATAAATTCCTCACTCATTACCTTTCTTTGCAACTAGGATGGGCCGTACCTCTTCTGGGGGTTAATTTTGACTCAAGAATGGATCACTTTTACAATGGGATAGGTCATTAAAAATGTAAAACAGGGACTCTGTCTTTTCTTTAAATTTATTAACTATATCATAACGAACAAGAAAATACCTGTGGCAGACACCCTGACTAGAGGTAGAGGTTATAAATGTGATTTGTAAAAATTGTAAAGTAATTCTATCTACTGTCAATTTAACATGTATGAATATCGAAGAAATTCCTCTACGTCTCTGATGCATATTGGGTTAATTTTGTTAATTAAGGACTAGAGGGTGAGGAGGGATCATACAAAATTAATTCATATATGAGAAGCTGACAATTTTCCTGGGGCCTTAAAATGTAAATATCTATATAGAGAAATTTCGCGTTCAAATTTTTTATCGATTTTAAGAACTCTCACTTTTGTGGGGCCGTTATAACGAGAGACAGCGCTATGCAGTCAAAATGCGGTCACAGTTTTGCGTAAGATAGCCCTAGTATAACGAATAAATGGTGGAGCAAATGCAGTACACAATTTTTTTATGAACACGTTTTTTTTTATAAAATGTGGCTGTTTCTGGTTGTATGTTGTATAAATTAAATTAGACATTTGAAATTATTTGGGAAGAAAATTTGAATTACAGAGTACTGTAATACATATGTTTATTCGGCCATTGTCGGCTAGATGGCAGTTGCGGGACAATTTCTCACAGCCGTGCCAAGGACAAATAATTGGCCGTACGCAAGAACGGTAAACTTACCGTTCTTGGGCCGTACGCAGGTTTAGCCACAGAGCAACTGTTCTGTGGTTTAGCCATAACGTAGGTAGGCATTTTCATTGGTGGTTACTTAACCATAGTGCATAGTGGATAACTCTAAAATTAGACTTTATAAAGATTGTGCCAGACCTGCCAAATATAGTTGATGAAATAATCAGAATAGATGTGGAAATATTTAAAAACCATTCAATAAATGAAACATTTTCTGTTATTATTACGGGTTAAACATTTTAAATTTGGCCCATTTAGATGTTTCTCAAAGTTGAAGGTTGAAGGCGAATTATATGGGCATTAATATTATTAATAATAAAAACATTAGGTATCTTCGAGTTAGTAAACTTGCACTTTAATTTAAGTTTATCAGATCTTGCTAATAATATCCTTTAATTTAAATTTATTTTGTGAAAATTTTAAATTTCTTTACTCTTAGCATTGTTTATAAAGTAATAAATATGTGTCATCTGACAACACTGTTCTTTTTTTATTCAATGTTGTGAAGAGAGCTGTGAATGAAATATGAATCTGGATCAAATGGGGGCGCTGCAGAGTTGCAGTTAAAAAAAAGAGCAAGCTAGAAAGAAAAAATATTTCGTGACGTCCACTAAATGTCATTATTTCATCTCACATAATAAGTTTTGTCCTATAAATTTTTGTACATTTGTCATAAAATACACATCACACCTAAACTCAGTGTAATATTTATAAAAAAAAATGTGAAACAAAAATCGTCAACGCAGCATTTTAATCTGAAATCGTGAATCTGACCTGCGCAGTTTGTGACGTTTATTATCGTGCGGTATCGCAAGTGAACGAACGGCTTTTTGTGCTTCTATAAAGACGCTTTTCATAAGATTTTACATTGGAAGTTTTGATATTAAAAACTTCTACCACACGTACTGATTTGTAGTAATATGAGTAATGCACCCAACGAAAATGGATCAGGTCTAGAGCAGCAGGTAAGTCGTAATTTATAAAGTTATCATACGTTTACCACGTTTCGCTCACCCGGAAGCCTCTGACAATGGAGGTCGTAGATACTTCCACTATTGATCGCAGTCCTAAATATCTATTTAAAGGAAATATAAAGTTTTTGATTTTTATAACGTTTATGAAAAGATGTAATTTTTCTTAAATGTATTGCCGTGTTTTCTATTTTGACTTTTGCCGAGACTTGCCCGTGACAAAGGATTTCTTGGATTAGTCCTACTAATCTATTTATTTGTAAGATGGTAATTTGGAACTGTTATGTAAATTGTTAAACATTGATTTCCATTTATATATATGTAATTAATAACGTATGTTACATATTGTGATTTTTCTTTAAAAACTTGTATTTTGGCTAAAATATAATTTTTACATTTTTACATAAAAAATAATTTCCTTTTTATCTTGTACCTACCTATACTATCATGTCGCATCTACACAATTTATGAAGTGCAGACAGTGCAGTATTAGTTAAAATATGGCATGCAGTTTTATGTTGTATTTATTTATGTTTATGTGATATTTGTTTTTTTTACATTATTTTTAACCATTACTTTAGTCATATTGGGATCAGCTGATTAGTGGCTTGGTGGCAAGTGTTGTAACTTTGTAACGTCCTGTGTACATGTACTTTAGATAGGCATGACTTGGGTGTCCACAGAAGTAAAATGAAATATACCTATTAAACTGATGGAAGGTATATACGATATTTTGTATTGAAAAATTATGAAAAGTACACTATGTATTAATTAATATACCTACTTATTAACCTGAATCTATTTGTTTTATGTTGTGTAATTTAGGACTTCGGCGTTACCTGAATCTGATTTTACATAGTACCTAGGTAACATAACTTCAGTACTATTTTTTTCTGTTTTAATTGGTAATGGTTATTTAGTAAAGTTGTGCCTCAAATATAACCTGTGTGGTTGTGCTAAAGGGCCAGAAACCTAATCTAACCTAAAAATTAAAAAAACATTATAGATAACAAGATAACTAGGTAATTGTGCTTGCTCTTTTTTGAAAAATGACAAATAACGGAGGTATTTTTGTTCATCTATGTCATTTCTAATCCGAGCAAAATTATTTCTCTTCTACTCGACCAATATCGGCCAACATTAAAATATTTTTTTTTATTTAAAGAAGTTTTTATTTAAAACGAGGAACAAATCTAAAAATATTATGTACTTTCTACTTTCTACACTCTATAACAGTAACGGTTTCTCAATAAGTGCTGCAGAGTTGTAGCGCTGGCTCCTAATTTAAAAAATAATGACCCATTGCGTGATTTGCCACAGCTTCTAAACTAGTCTAAACGGTACAATAATGTCTGCAAAACTTAAAAAACTAAGAGCCACTCACAAAAAATGTAAAATGCAAAATGCAAGTGGCATCAGCTCAAAGCTGATATAATCAACGCAAGTGAACAAACACATACAGGGTCAAATTTCTCCAGATGATAGATCAACAAAGTAGTAAGTGGGTTTTATTTATTGACTTAATGTCCATACTCCTGAGTGGAATATTTTGGCTATGCAGTAATTTATTATCTTCTTTGGTTCGTTTCAAAATAGTATGAACCCCTTACAAAATGTTAATTGCGTGTTAACTCGTTACAACTTTTTTTTGAGAAACATAAAATTTGTTTGTCTACGTAATCTTTGTTTCATATTTTAATTTATAATGTAGACACAAAATACACCTTTAAAAACAATGACAGTCAATGAAATGTTTTCGATTTTATCCACAATGCATACGAATTTTCACGCTGTCCTTAGAAATGTATCTGTACTTATATATCTTGGTTTATATTCGATCATTTTTGACATCATTTTATTAAAAGTTTGTAAACGTGTCATGATAACTTTATGCTTGAATAGTGATTGGTGTAAAATTTGACCCCTTTACGAGCCCCTTCGTAATTTTTGCATATCCGAACTGGCTGTTATAACTTATAAGTAGAGACCGAATCCAAGTTACTCATTGCAGAGACGGCTAAACATATTTTTTCTGTGTAAAATAAAATTAATTTATCTTCACCTGACTGTTAAAGGCATCTACTGCTACATGTAATATAAAACATAATCTAATGGGCTCTTACACCTTAATTGAATTAAAGGTTTTTAATATCTTTACATCAAAGTTGAATACATATTAAATATAATAATGTAATGAATTCCAATAATACATCATTCTTACAGTTGCTTTAAATATTAATAAGTTATATCAATTTCAAAAGTCCCGCTAGTTTTCCATTAATGACGTCAAAAACGGACGGTCTTGTTATTGGTTAAACTCCAAACAAGTTCATTTGTGCACGTGGCGTCACAATATTAACCTCAAAAATATGCATTTTTTTACGGTTTTTGAATATTATGTCGCTTTCATCAAAATTTCTGCTTGGTTTCTGTACTATCAACTAAAATCTTGTACAGTGCTTTAATAATGAAGTTTTAATTGTCTTGATTTATTAAAATTAAGATTATTTTTGTTGGTTGGAAATCCAACCTATAATTAACCGTCTATTTTTAATAATCTACAATATTAAAACTTTATGTATCTTCTGTCTGCGAGCGTTTCTAAATTTTTAATGATTCCATGTTAAAACTACAAAAATTAAAATTAAAATTGAAAATAAATTTAGAAAAACAAAAAATTTGAGGTTATTGAGTCATATGAACGACCTCTATACCAATGACTATCCGTTTTTGACGTCACAAAAATTTAATAGATTAATTACTAGGTAGGTACGTTTTGAAATATTTTTTTGGCCTTATGAAAAATACCAGCAAAAAGAAAAAAATACGTCAGTGCTATTTTAAAAAACACTATAGTCTGGTGTAATTTGCAGAATTTCGAGGAAGAGCCCATTATTGTAACCTTATGAAAAGGTCCAAATATTTTACCTATTTATGATATTTGCTATGTCACTTGTCTTTCGCAGTTTAATTACATTATCACATTTGTTTAGGAAAAGTCGAAGTATTGTACCCTCGAATGTCCATTTTGTTCAATAAATAAGCATTTTCGAATAGAAAAAATAAACTGATTAATAATAAAATTTTGGCATATACAGGGTGGTCTACCACGGGTGTGCTAAACTTCATAGGCCGCTAATTTATCAAAAAATAAATGGACTTTCGTTAATAAACATATGTCCTAAAAATAAGGGAGCTACAACCCCTTCAAGGGGGATGATGAATATCAATTTTTCAATTATAAGTCCAATATGGTGGTGATTAGAAAAATGAAATTTTCCTACATTACGACCTCGATGTAGGCGGATAAAATTACAAATTTCACATTTATCGGTTTGCTTTATTGGGGTAGTTTTTTTACCCCAAACTGTTTTTGAGGTCACTTTCGAAGCAAAAGTTTTAAATAAAATTATTTCCCATACAATGGATTCAAAAAAAGTAGGTAGGTTCAAAATTTTTGTCACATCAGCCGTTTTTGAATAATTTATGTTGAACGACATAGGCTGCTGAAAAACCCCATTGCCGTTCAGTTCAACCAACACACAAATTATTCAAAAACGGCTGGTATGACGAAAATTTTGAAAGATAGGTACTTTCTTCTGAGTCCATTGCATGCGGGAAATAATTTTATTTAAAACTTTGCTTCGAAAGTGACGTCAACAAAATTTTGGAGTAAAAAACTACCCCTCACCCCTCAAAACTACCTTAATAAAGCAAGCTGTTAAATATGAAATTTGTAATTTTTTGCGCCTTCATCGAGGTCGTAATTCGTAATGCATGAAAATTTAATTTTTTTTGTCACCACTTGGCTTGGGCTTAGGTATAATCGAAAATTGAAATTATGATAATCATCGGATAATCATCATCCCCCGCCGAAGGGTTGTAGCTCCCTTATTATGCGTTTTAGGACATGTTTATTAATGAAAGTCCATTTATTTTTTAATAAATTAGCGACCTCTGAAGTTTGGCACACTTGTGGTAGATCACCCTGTACATATACATAAATTATAGCCCAACCAATACCAACTTGGAAGGGAGCCAAAAGAGCATAAAAGAGTTCCAGGCAAATTTGCCGTAATCGAAAAAATTTTGGGCTAATTTGGGTTTGTTTGGGTTAGTTTTTACAAGTTTGGGTTAGTTGGGCGAGGTGGAAAAACAAAATGGTGCCGAAAGCCGAAAGTATAAACAATAAAATCAGTAAAAAACAAAACTTAGTTTGTTAGAAACGTTTTTAAATGAAAAACTAGGTAATTAACCATTATGTTTTAATTAAGGACATGTAATTTTCAAATTAATACAAAATTAAACAAAAAAATATGTACTAGCAAAAAAACAAACTTGATGCGCGCCAATAAATAAAATTCATGATTTTTCTTATCGCATTTCGCCATTTTTGGAATTTTAGAATATTCTGGTGTTAAAGAAGGGCAAATTGCGTTCTGCGGAGGATAGTTGACATTTTGGTTCAAAGGAGGACTGTTTTCCCCACGATCATTTAATAAGAACGGTCGGTGCGAACGATAAGAAAGGGGAGGAGCCAAATGACGTGACAATTTGTGACGTCACATGAAACACCTATTATTTGTACTTTTTAAACTAAAATACGTTTTAAAATCAACAGTCACAAATTCTAAATAAAGTACATATTAAAATTATTTATATTACTTTTAGAACGAGAGCTTCATATAGAATAAATCAGACAAAGGCATTTTGTATTACGTCACAAAATCCCAGAAAATGATTGGCTAGCATTCCTTCGCCCCGACCGTATTACTCGTATTAATAAATAGACCGTGTGTTTTCCCGGCTGGAGGACGGTTGGCAATCCTACCCAAGACCCTATAAAGCCCCACGAAATTCCACTGACGCTAAAGCTGCCGTTTTGAAAAAAAATTGACATTTTTTGCGTTTTAAACGAAATAATTTGTTTGCGACTCAAAATACGCAGAAAATATAACAAAAAATTCTGTTTTTTTCTGTCACATTTTCATAAAGTTGACAATAAAACGAGATTCTTGGAAAAGTAACAAACTATAACATTAAAGATGAAATATGGATTTACATTAAAATTGCAACTGCATTTTAATTTAATTTGTTCAAGAGCAGGTGTGTGTGTCCTTTTATTCCTTTTACCATATTCTCTGGCGGTCATGGTACTGTTAGCAGTGTTAGCCAATCCTGTACTTGATGGTTTACGCGCAGAATATGCCATTTTAAAGGTAATGTATTAATTTAATGAAAACCTTATGTTTTTTGCCATGTTATTTTTAAATGAATCTTAAGTCGTGGAGAGATGAAACCTTGGATATAAATTTTCTTCATATTTTAAAAGGTCTTGTTTGGTGGCATTTGTATTATTAAAATCTTTAATTTCATTTCTTAATGGTCATTCTTCACCAGCTTATTGCTTATCAAACGGTTTCTTTCTGTCAATTCTTCCCCTGAGCGCCAGCCTTGTGGGGTGGAAATTTTCAGCCTTTTAGGGCGGCAATTTTGCTTGCACTCAAATCGTTTGTGTATTTTCTTATGAAGAGGGGCGCATTATTGTTAGTATCCCACGGGCGCGAAATATCTTAGGACGGCCCTGATGGCCAGACACTGTTTGCAGCCCAAGCACAGCCGACTCTTAGAGTCGGCTGTGGCCCAAGACTTTATTTTTTACCACGTTTCATCTAAATCGAAAAGTGTTTTCAAATGTTATCGTGTTTACGTGTACAATTTTCCAAAAAACAGTTATCGAAAGAATACAATTGTCTTTGACCGTTTCGCAATGGAATTCATTATCTTTGTCATGGAGCATCTTTCGGTCTATATCGCATCTGGGTCAGTTAAACCCTCCTTGAGTTACCTATATCGGTTATTATAACGCTTTTTATGAAAATTTCAAATGCTAGTATCTCCATTTCTGGTTGACTGACAAATTCCAGAGTTAAGGTTTTTGTGAGTATCTTTTATTAGTGGAAATTTGGCAAATGTCGGACAAAGGATTTAGCCGAGATTTAGCTACTTTTTGATGATAAATTAGTAGGTATTAGTCTCGGTATTAGTAGTCAATGTATCCAAGTTTTATTGCGATCCCATGAATATTTTGATTTTTAATCCCTCTTAGGTATATGCCAAACATCTGCGGCGTTGTCCTTCTCCTCACCTCACAATGGCACCGATATTAAGGTGTAAATAATGCATTGCGCAGGTGGAGCCCATGTAAAATTGTCACGTTTCTTTTATACAATTAAACAATATAAATCACTTTAAAAAAACATGTTTGTTTAAAATATAAAATGCATCTTTGAGCAGTCCTATGTATAGTAGGAGAGCCCTCGACCAAAATTTCGAGTTATTACACGGGTAATTTCATGAAAAATGTTTAGTTCGAGTCAAAAGAAACAAGTTTTATTAATGAAGGAAAGTCCCAGGATGTTGCGGAAAGGGTGGAAACATGATACTAAAGTATCATGGGGTGAATATAAGTTTTCAGTTGGAAAATAATTTTTTTTTTTCAAATTGTTTTTCAATTTTTTTTTTCGCCAATATTCTCACTTTGATCCCAGATGAAACCTCTTATAATTTGGTATAGGTCCCATGCTCTAAATTGAAATATCGCACATCGAAAATTCACAGGCCACCCCTGCTTCATTGCATTTCATCTCATTTCAGAAGCAAATTAAAATAATAAAATCGCCATAACCAAAAATTCTTTTGTCGGATTTTTTTTGTATAACTCGAGGTATAACTCCACTAGAGTTCATATATCAATTTGATCGAACTTTTCGTCGTTGAGCAATCATGCCAACAAAAATGACCACAACTTTTTAATTTGTATTTTTTTTTGAGTTTTAACATCAAATTATGGATTTTCGCAGGAAATGCCCTCTTGTGTAATTTCGATAGGAGGCCCCGTTTTTGAGTAAAATTGTTTTCAAGAGTTTAGTACATGGCTAGTGATTTTCTCATTTTTACCCCCACCCCTACAGCTTGTTATACCTTTGGTAAAAGTTTAGTGGTTGTGCTAAAACTTCTACAGTTTCGGAAAAACTTTCAGGGGCCACGTTTAGGGCCTTTTTGGTACAGAGGTTGGTCTAATCGATTTATTTTGTGTTCTTTGTGTTTTTGTTTTTAGCCTAATGTTTTAGACATACTTTATTGCAAGTTATACTTTATTGGAAAACTGTTTATTACACGACGTGAAATTACGAAATTGTATACGCCCTACGCCATAGATAAAAGGTATTTGGCGTAACATTACACATTACCCAGACCATTAGATTCGTGAAAGATATAAAATAGTTTATTATACGGTAAACGAGTGGTATTCGACAATTTTTTTGCAGGCTACCGTTTGAGCATTCAATTTAGATTTGTAGTATGTAAAACATTTTGAGTAGAAAAGTTAAGACAGTCTATAAATATTTATCGTTATAATTTTAGAATAATAGAAAAACACATAATTACTTATTTTTATTTTCTTACTGAGTTCTATTTGATTAAAGAACTGAATTTTACCATCGGATTTCCAAAAATGTATTAGTCACCGCGAAGAAATTTCCGAGGACGTCATCAACTTAATATAGTCAGCAACAGAACTAACTCACACATATCCTTAATTTTGACATTTTTTAAATATCAGCAACTCGGCATTATCAAAGAGAATTTACATATTATTAAGCAAAAATATGATGAACATAATAATAAATTAAAAGTCCATATCTAAAAAAAGATTTCGCTTATAACGTATAACGTGCAGTAGCAAAAGAGTACTGCGACCACATGAAAGGACTTAGCAGTGGCCAGTGGCGTCGCATGACTATTGTTTGGGAGAGTCAGTATTGGGCTTGTTAGACTGATATAATTTTTGTTTGTTTTTCAAACCTAAGAGGGTACCAATTAAATATCTGCATGACTACATCACTTATAGATTAAGGCCAATAGAAAATAAAAACAATACAATGCAATTAAATACTAATTATGATACAAGGTAAATTTTACAAAGGATATTTTCGTTGTATCTAATGACTAACACAATTATTGTTATTACTAATTATGTTTCAAAGTAATGTAAAACTTTTTTTAACCAAAATTAGTTGTGTTGAGCCAAGGGATTGGTCATTGGTCAGTTTTAGGTTTGCCAGGGTCCACCCGACTCACCCTAGGTTGTGAATACCTTTTTGAATGCCCCTAGTATTCTTCAGTTTAGAACTTTCTGTGGGTATGTTCTGTTCAGGTTTAATGCTGAAAACGAATATTTTCAGTGATACAGTGAGAACAAACTTATACGAACATAGGGAAAAATACGGTTATTGTTTAAACAAATTGCCGAATAAGTCATTGATATGGCAACAAAAATGAGCCAGTTGCACAACTTCATTTGTTCTGTGCTAAGTAGAAAACACGTTCATGCGATACAAAACAAAACCTACAGTTTTATCGAAATTGTTCCAGGTTCCAGGTTTTATCCTCACTGTGTTAATTAATCGTTAAATTAATGTCGACATGATATACAGGATGTTTCGGGAGGAAAGGAAACTATTTTAAGGGTGTGTTCTAGAGGTCAAAATAAGAAAAAAAGTTCCTATAAATAAGAGCCTGAAAATACTTAAAAAAAAAAAATTAAGAATACGTTTTCTGAAATAACTAAACTGGTGCACAATTGAAGTGGATATTAGAGCACGATTAAATTTAACATAAATGTAAGAGCTTGGATCATCACCCCGTATATAAAAGAAACACATTTAATTTAAAAATCTAATCACAAAAATCCGTATCAAGATTAATCATCTACATAATTCCAAAAATATTAAGGTTCAAATATCGCCCAAATTTTTCGGAAACACGTCAGTGACGCAGAAAAACAGTTTTTAATTATTACTCGAAAACTAACTGTTTGTCCTACCAGAAAAACTAGAGATCTTTTCTTTTTAGAATTAGCTACCGATTAAGAAGCAAATATCTATTTTGAAAAAAGCAGTGGCGTAACTACTATTTTTTTTCTTCAAAATTTTTTTCATTTTTGCTGTCACGCACGCCACTGGTGAAATTGTTAAAACTCGTTGAATCGGAAGAGTCTTTCCGTGCCAGTATAATGCATACCAAAGCTCAATTAAATATCTTAAATCGTTTTCGAGATATTTTAAAAAAACGTATTTTTAAATGTTTTTTGACACCCATACAGGGTGTCAAAAAACATTCTCTCGAGGAGAGAGCATTTTCTGACTCTTTTTATAGGAACTTTTTTTTCTTATTTTGGCTTCTAGAATACGTCCTTAAAATAGTTCCCTTTTCTCCCGAAACACCCTGTATATTTATTAATAAAAATTAGGGCGGATAAATTTCTGTTCTATTCTGATTCAGTTTTAAAATACGTCGATGAGTAAAGGAAAATCTCAAATATAAACAAGAACTGATAAAATGTGGTTGGAATTGTAACAGTATGATTTGACTTTGTTTATATCATGCTGTCAATTATGGAACAATAAAAATTCAAACACTCGAATACTGATTAATTAATTTGGAACAAAAATCAAATTTACACCTACTTCACGCAATCTGCTTGACTGACAGTTATAAACATTAAATTACTCATGCAGTTATTCTGGTTATTCATTTCAATGAACTTGAAGAAGACGACTTGATATGCAAAACGTATTTATTGAAAT